>JBBBVM010000017.1:5147777-5833057 GCA_037355625.1 Petunia x hybrida | reverse complement strand
GAGAGGACGCAAGTCTCGGCTCAAGTCACCCTTGAGAAGTCAAGACCACGAGGGGAGGTGACACGACCCTTTGCCTCGAAAAATCACCCGGGGCAGAAGTGAGACCGAGCCCAAGGTGCAGATCTTGGAATGATCACCACGAAACAAGTCCTCGAGACAACATAACACCTCGACAAAGCAAGACTAGATCTTTGTAACCGCCAACCGTTGCCCAGGCATTAAAGAAGAAGATCATGGGCTGGTCACGATCAAATGCAGAGTAATGACCATAACAACATAGTTATTATGACTGTAACATCATTCTCCTAGACTAAATTATAAATAGGAACTGTATGTAACTAAGAAAGGCATTCAGAAATACAATATTTGATTTATATTCTTAAGTTTTGTCTCGTTTTACTTCTTTCCTCGTTTACTCTTTTAAGCACTTGTCTCGTTCAAATCCAATCTTAGCTAGAATACAATTTTGATACAAACAAATTATCAATCAACCCCAAAACAAACTCGATTTGTTGCCCTATCCCAATTTAGGCCAACACAAGTTGGTGTCGTCTGTGGAGAATTGGTAATAACGTTTGGTTCAAAGTCTGCGACTTTGATTTTCGCTTAATAAATGGCCGACATTATCAATGACAATGTTTCCATCCAAATACCTGACCAAACAATAGGAGCCACAGAAACTAATGGAGGGACCCCATTCCCTCCAATTGTCCCAACTTATCCGGCTGGTCTAGCACCGCCCGTTAGCCCCATTCCAACAAATAACTCCACTCCCTTTGTAAGATTAACCCCACCAAACGGATCAACTTCCCCGATCAGTTTAACTCCCCCCGTAGGAGTGATCTCGGCTGATCCAACTTCCTGAAGCTCAAGTGATCCATTCCAGCAGTTCATGATGAGCTCGCTGCAGCAGATGCGAGAGCAGGCGGCTGCTCAAGCGGCAACGCTAGCTCAATTTAATGAACAATTTCAAAGCTCCTTGCAAGCCCTCGCAGGGAATGGAAGCGTCTCCTCCAACCCCGGCGACACTCCTTTTGTGATGTTTAACGGAGGAAATTACAATGCTATTCCCATAGGCACCACTATGGGAGGTTTTCTAAATGGAGTCACATCTGGAGGCTCAGGGACTGCAGCCCCCACAATATCTCAAACAAGCGTCGCGTCTGACTTTGAGAAGTGGAAGAAAGATTTCGAGGCCAGTATGAAATAACGACTCAAAAATGTGCCAGGAGTTCGGAAACCTCAACGCGTGCTGGACATTGAGAAATGTCGTCAGCTACCCTTCATGCCTGAAGCTGCTCCAGCACCCGTCCCAAACATTTCGAGCTACAGATTTTAAAGAAGTACGATGGGACAACAGGCCCAGTCGACCATATAACCGAATATATGGCCATAGTCAAAAGTAATGATTTGACCCCAATCGATAAGGAGTCCATGTTCTTGAAGAAAATCGCCGATACCTTCGAAAAATGGGCCTTGTGTTGGTACATGCTCCTCCCCTCCGAGTCCATCTCTAGCTTCGACGAATTGGCAGACATGTTCAAGGCTCAAACTGGAGCTCAGAAGATCCTCAAGAGTAGGGAGGACATCTTCGACGTCAAACAAGGATACCTCGAGCCAATCAAAGACTTTCTTGAATACTTTCAAGCTGAGAGAATGGATCTTCCAAAAATGAATGATAGTTTTGCGGTCATAGCCTTTGAAAAGAATCTCAATGTGAGTAAATTCGAGGCTGACTTAAAGAAATAGCTTCAGCAATGGCAAGCTTGAACTTGGGATTAGTTGCATGATCGGGCCACGATGAAGATCAGGCTCGAGAAAGCCAAGTTGAGAAGGACAGACCGGAACCATTCTTACCGAGGTCGATCTGAGTGCTCTCGACGCGCCGACGCGCCACGAGGCAACTCAAAAAATCGTTATGGACCGTACAATGGGGCTCTAAAGCAACACATGAGTCAACGCCTCGGGGGGCATCAGTATGTGAGCCGACGACTTGGAGAAAAGTCTGGCTCTCTCTCCAATAAAAAATCCTCGAGCCCATCTTTAGTGTCCAAGGAGAGACTTGCCTCAGATTTTTTAGTAAAACTTCAGCATATCGACCACTGAATTGGTGAATGTGATCAAAGGAATGACTGATCAAGGTGTGAGATTGACCAAGGACATGAGAACGCCCCCAAGTAAGAGGTATCAAACTCAACATTGTGAATTTCACATGGATTATGGGCACGCAACTGAGGACTGTAAAGCACTGCGCCTCGAGGTGGCCTATCTCCTTAAGAAGGAAGTGTTAGCTGAGTATCTGACTGATAAAGGGAAACACAACTACTCGAAGAATAGAAGAGAGGAATAGCTACCTCGATCACAGTCACCAAAAAGAGTGGTAAATATCATTACTGGAGGGCCTGAGGTAAATGGGATAAACTTTACTGCTGCAAAGAAATTTGCAAAATCATCAAGTACATCGGAGAAGAGAGTAAGGGCTAGTGGATCAGGTAAAGAAATAATGTTTAGCATGGAGGAATATGATGAGATGATGTTTCCCCACCACGATGCATTAGTGATCACACTAAGGATCAATGATAGCGATGTCAAACGAGCCTTAATCGATCCTGGCAACTCGGTGAACATCATTAACTATGGAGCCATCCAGAAGATGTGGTTGAAAGACTTCGTCATCCCAAAGGCAGCCATATTAACAGGGTTCAACAACTCCACCAAGAAAACTTTGGGAGAAATAACCCTCACAACAACGGTAGAGGGTGTGGATAAGAAAACTACCTTTCAAGTAATGGCTGAGGACATGGCCTATAATGTCATTCTTGGATGGCAGTAGAACCAAGAAATGGAGGCCATACCTTCGACCCTGCACCAGGTGATCAAGTTTCCAACCCCATGGGGAATAAGAGCCATTCGAGGAGACCAACGGATAGCGAGAGTGCTATTCGATCGCAATGAAAAGTACAGTCGCCCCGGTCGGGCCAAGAAAATGAAGTAATCAATTCGCCAAGGCCCCTCGTCTGTTTTTCTGATGAAAATGGGACCTATTAATCAAGATTTGCACCATGCACTTGATCACTAAGGGGGGAAGGATGAACCAAGGACTAGTCAAATTGATCAACCGTTCTAAATAAAAGTTTTTCTTTTTTCGAACAAGCGAGGACTCAACAACTGGGGACTTCAACATACAAAACCCCTGAAAGAATGAGTGATCATTTCACTGAGGGCTACCCTTGGAAGACTCGCTCATTAGTTCAAGCTTTGATCTTTTAGTTTTTCCTGCCTAAGTCCTGTTGCGACCAGACATCTTTGTAATAAAGGCTCGCAAGTGCATCTTATCCATAAAATAAACTTTGATTCAACATTTTTTTATTATTATTTGATATGCATAGCCAATTATTATTTAAGCCTTCGGCTCGTGAGTGAGATGTCCTAAGCTACCTCGAACAAGGAATAAATATGAAAAGCCCTGCAAGCAAACTCATCCAAGGAATATTGACCACAACCAATATCTCTAAAAAGAAATTCCATTCATGAAACGGCTCGAAGGCCGAAATATTTACAAAGAAAGTGGCCTGAAGGCCTTAACAGAAAATGTCAACAAAAAAGAAATAAAAATACTACTCTAAGCTTCTGCCTCGGAGTCATCTTCTTCATCATCTGAGCTCCTGCTGCTCGAAGGAAGACTTTTCATTAAATTTTGAGTCGTGGTAGCATCGCTCTCAGCCTTAGCGATCTCGGCATCAAGGTTAACCCCGCTACGACACTCCTTATGAGTTTTTAGCCTCGTTTAGATAATGGCCCAATTCTTGTCAACCTCGGCCCAATTCTTTTCAACCTTGGCCCAAGTCCTCCTCATTTCACGCCTCGAGGAGAAAGAATCAACTTTGCTCCACAAAGCCTTAACCTCGAGCCACTCTTTCTCCTTGGCTAGCTGATCCTTCTCTCCAGCCATCTCATTCATTTTGAGCAACTTCTGCCTCAAGTCAGCATGAAATTTCTTAGCACGTTCGTTAATAACTAACTGGGCTTTGGTTCTCACTCTCTTTAACTCGGTATCGCAGAGCTCTTTCAAACGAGCCATCTTCTCCTCCACGACAAATGTGGCCTCAAGGTCTTTGAGCATCTCGAGATCAGATTTGTCAGCAGCTTTCTTGGCTTGGTCAAGCTCAAGCCTTGTGCTCAACAATTCTTTCTCGATACTCCTCATTTGAGACTCGAGACCTGCCCGTTCTCGCCTCCATCCAGCCTTCATTTAGTTGAGATTTTCGTCTCGACAGTCCTGATGGAATTGATGTAACACTACAAAGGAAAATTCAGAAAAATCAGAAAGGGAAATAAAAATAAGGCTAAAAGGAGAAGTTGAGAAAAAGAAAACATACATGAATGGCGTGCTGAGCAGCATCAACCATCAAATCAGCAATATAGGCTTTCCCGAGGTGGTCACGTTCCAAAGGACCCAAGAGTCCACGTAGACTAATAGGGACCTGGATATCACTATCTAGGAGACAAATATCGAAGGGGATTTCGATATAAATAAATTGTCTCCAAGAAGTTGCGTCAGGAGCAGGCTCGGAAGAAGCATAAAGAGTCTTTTCTCCCACTCGAGATGGTTGAACATCATCCATTTCTACTGTAGATGAAGGCCGAGCTACCCCTTTACCTTTATCAAAAACTTGAACCGGCTCAGGCTCGCGAGAAGGGGAAACCACAACCTTTTCTTGGTCTTGCTTCATCTCATCGGTAGGAGTAAGCTCGGGGAAAGGGAGAGGTTCCACTCTGGCCCGTTTCACCTCCGGGGTTTTCTTCGAAGACGATTTCTTCCTTTTCAAAACTGAAGGAAAAGAGAAAAAGAATGATCAGCGGAAAAAATGAAGCAAAAGGAAGAACAAAATCAAATGGGCCAACACTCAACCTGTTTTAGCTTCAAGGTTAGGTAACCCCTTGGGGACTGTTCCTCTTTCTTCCTCATCCTTCCCTTTTTCTCCCTTCCCCCTCGAAAGGTTTCTAATCAAACCTTGAAGGGTACTTAATGCATCCCCAGCCTCGGGGACTTCTTCCTTCTTGTCCTTTTTCTCTTTCTTTCGTTTTTACTCCTTTAGCATGATGATCGCCCTCTTTGGGAGACCTACAACAAACAAAGATGATAACTCACCGAGACAAGATGATTCGAGGAAAATAAGAAGGATAAAAAGACGATTGAGGACAACTCTCCATGTTGTTTGCATGCCCATCGATTCTCGTCCAAGGCAGCCAAAACCATCCATGACCTCTCTGATCTGGGTTTAGCATCAATAATAACTTGGATACAATCGGACTTGACAATCGGGATCGCTTCGGGTAAAGTAAGTCAAAAAAGAAGAGCTAAGCAAGGAAAGGTCGAAGCAAAATAAAAAATAAATAAGGAAAAACACTGAGGAGAATAGTTACGTGCTCAATTCCATCGCTCGGGAAAGTCTGGCTTCGAGGACAAAAGGTCAGTAGGTAGAAGAACGAAGTGGTCATTGCACCCACGGTCCTTGATCTCCTCGATCTTCATAATCAGCAAGTACGAGCCTCGTTTGCTGAGCTGGACGATTCCGTCCTTGTGAAGTGAGGGGTAGAGGAGGTACAAAAGATGATCAAGGGTGAAGGTGACCCCACTAGCTTACTAAAAAATTCAAGGCATTGAACATGCCTCTACATCCCGGGACCAATTTAGGCTATGCATAATTGATGGGTGCGGCAAAAAGTGTCCAACACCTGGGGGATAGGAAGAGACAAACCTATCGTGAAGAGGTAGGTAAAAACGAAGGAACGTCCCACGACTCTATCGCCTACTCGGCTATCAGGGGCAGGAATACCAACCTTAACCTCGGGACCCTAATTGCAATTAGACCGAACCAAATGTATTTTTGCCTGAGTAATCAAACTTGGCATATTCTTTACGGTGGTATTTCCTTTCCTCCTGATATCTGATTCAGTCTTAAGCTGCATGACGAAGTCCTTTGAGAGGTCAATCTTGGAAGGGATAACATGGTGAGGTTCGAGCCTAAAATCGTCTAAAAGAAGCTTGTTGCTCCCAACGTCCATCATGGTAACATATTCATCATCAACCACAACCGTCTTGGCAGTTTTAGCTGTGGATGGACGTTGTTCTTGACCAAAACTACTTGAACGAGGTAAATCAACCATGTTAAAATTAGGAGGGACAATAACACTTAAGGGTTCGGGAACGTTCACTAGCTTACCACCGGCAATCATAGTGTCGAAAAAAGAGGGTGGAGAATTTGGCTTAGACATTTTTTTGAAAAAAGTTCTTGGACAACAAGAGAAGAAAAATTTAAGAAGTTTTACAGTTAAAAGCAAGGAAATACGTAAATAGGAAGAATAGGAGGCACAACTATATATAGGTTAAGGCGCCATGATTACAATTATATGGGGAAGGCTAAGCAAGAAATCACGCCCAATCAGTGATTGCCACGCGTGATTGATGGTAATATGGAGTGACAACCACCGCTTTCATATTCCACGGCGCACGAACGGGCACGTCAATCTCCTGCCTAAATGATTCCACTCCTCGACAGATCTGACAACTGCTCGAAGAGTGGGGGGACTATCTGTATTAGGTAAAAAAACTACTGAGACCTTAAGCGAGGACGCAAGGCTCGGCTCAAGTCACCCTTGAAAAGTCAAGACCACGAGGGGGTGACATGACTCTTTGCCTTAAAAAATCACCCCGGGGAGAAGTGAGACCGAGCCTAAGGTGCAGATCTCAAAATGTTCACCACTAAATAAGTCCTCGAGATAGAATAACACCTCGATAAACCGAGACTTGATCGTTGTAACTACCGACCGTTGCCCAGACATTTAAGAAGAAGATCATGGGCTGACCACGATCAAATGCAGAGTAATGACCACAAAGACATACTCCCTCCATTCCGCTTTAGATGAACCCATTGACTTTGCACGGAGTTTAATAAAAAAGGGAAGACTTTTGAAACTTGTGGTCTAAAATAAGTTATAGATATTTGTGTGGCTACAAATCATCTAGGGATAAGTAAAAGTGAAAATTTATTTCCAAATTTAGAAAGAGGTCATTCTTTTTGAAACAGACTAAAAAGAAAATAGGTTCATCCTTTTTTAAACGGAGGAAGTAGTTATTATGACTGTAACGTCATTCTCCTGGGCTAAATTATAAATAGGAACTGTATGTAACCAAGAAAGGAATCCAGAAATATGATTTTGATTTATATTCTTAAGCTTTGTCTTGTTTTACTTCTTGTCTCATTTACTCTTTTAAGCATTTGTCTTGTTCAAATCCGATCTTAGCTCGAATACAACTTTGATACAAATAAATTATCAATCAACCCCAAAATAAATTCGATTTGTTACCCTATCTCGATTTAGGCCAACACACTTTCTTTCTCTTGCTAGCCTCACTACTAATTTCATTCAAGGATGACCCCGGGAGAGGATTGAGAGCGTTTGAATTTTCAGCAGATGAGATAATATACTATTTTTTTCCAGATGCGACAGGAGCACGTGCCAATAATTTTTTTGCCTGGATTTTGAAAAGTTTGTGCGTAAGCCGACTTTGGATATCTTGCATCAGAAGGGACTGTTTCTAGAAAAGGCAAGTAGGTTACACATTTTACTGTTAATGGCAGCACAACAATTACAGTTGGTTAGTTGAAATTTCATTTAAAGCTAGAGGTAGATTTTGTACCTCGATTGAAACTATCTCGTAAACTTTTACTGCAGTAAGGGATAATATCTACTCTCCATTAGTTCCCATAACTATCCCAATTACCGAGCCGGATGCATCTTCAAGATTGATTTCAAAGCGACACATGTGGTTGTATATAATTAAAAGATAGTATTTTAATAGAGAGGGAAAAATTGGTAAAAGTATGCCATATACGTGACTGAAAAAAATGTCAAAACTACCTTGGAGTTAGCAGTGGTTTTTTAATACAAGTCATGCAATCGACTTCCCTTATTTCATGAATCCTAATTTCTTGTCCACAGTTTGCACCTAGTAAAATATAGAAATTCTGGTGATAGGTTGGGATAGATATTTTTGCCTCAATCAAGAAGGTGTGTCCCTGTTTTAGGAGGATGGAAGTAAGTAATTATCACAACAATAACCAATGTTGAAATGATTGAATAAAAATTGCACATACGTCCTGTTGTGACTGAGCATTTGCAAGTGAAAATATTTCTTCTTCCACTGGAACATAAATCAGAGGTCCAGATCTAGATCTAGATGTATTCCTTGTAGTAAAAGAGGCCAACATTTCATTGTTTTCCATGACCTTGTCCATAATAAAAAGTGAGTGGACCGGTGAAGAGTAGTAATGAAAATGAAAACTACATTATACAGTTGCAGAAGTAATATAATACCATTCATGCAATCACTGACATTGTGGATATGGTGGATTAATCTGTATTGTTGTTTTGAATCTTGTTTCGAATGATTTACCTATATACACGACGAAATGTATATGAGAGATAGTAAAATTATATTGATGTTATGAGAAATAAGTGAAGTACCATTAAAATCAGACACCCTACTATGCCTTGCAAGAATGGTAGGATGCTGTTTGAAATCTCGCAGGAGTTTCTCTCCTTCATTTTCAATAATATCTTCTTCCTATATAATGTGAAATCCTCCTTCCTATTTCCACCAAAATGGTTAATATTAGTCGCATCCTTTTTTATTTCCTAAAATAGCAGGGATACATGGAATTTTAAAGAATTCTTTACAGTAGAATAAAGAATTACGTACGTAGATTGATCTGATTCTATACGATCAAGATATTCACGCAGGGCACGAAAATCCTCTTGTAATTGAAACGACCTCGGTTAATCAGTTCAGAAGTTAGGACTTCGATTGACGTGCCGATAATTTTAAAATGTTCGTAATATTTATTAGGACCTGTCTGTAAAATTTGAGCTAAATCAGACCTCGTTTGGTAGGCATCAGAATAAGGTTTCAGTTTTTATTATCAATAAATATTAAAAAGAGATTTTCAAGCTCGGTTTTGGTGAATGAACTCCGATTCAAAATCCGAAAGCGTTGTTGGGTTCGTATAATTATTTATAACTTTTGTAAACTTTCGAAAGTGAATTTCGATGTTGTTCGGCTAGTTTCTGCTAAAATGCCGAAAGTTAAATAATTTGACCTTTTTTTATTTAAATTCGCATCTTGAGTTTCGGGAGTCCAATTTGAGATCCGTCTTCACGAGTATATTTACATATATTTTGTATAACTTGTATGCAAAATTTGGAATTATTTTGAATATCGTAAGGTACCGTTTTAATTTTTACAGTAGCAGCGAATTTTAAAAGAAAAAAAAAAGGGAAAAGACAAAAAGTAAAAGAAAGAAAAAGAGCAAGTGGGCGGTGGGCTCAGGGATTAATATCCCTTAGCTTAAGTTCTTAACAGCATTCAAGAAACTAACAGAAAAGAGACAGAAAATAAAATAGATTTCGCAGAAGAGAAAAATGCCAGAAAATGATAAAAGAGCCGGGAAAATAGTAGAATTTTTACCCCGAAACATTCAGGTAATGATCTTAATATATTATTTGAGTTTATTACGTGTGTTTGAATATATTTTAACGGTAAAAATTGGGATATTAGACATCTTTTTGATAAATTCAATTGATAACTTAAAGGGTCAATTGGACCTCGATAATGGAATTGATTATATATTCGTACTCAGTGAGTTATAGGCAACATATAAATATAATTTATTAGGATTTGGCTATGTGACCATAAACCCTGTACATAGGCCTGGCCTGCATATTGCGTATGCAAATGGGGTATCAGGTTCCTACCTGGATTGTCCTAAGATGTGAGGAATAAAGCCTTTAGCCTTATTTGAAATCGTTTTCTGCTTATTGAATACAGCTGGATTGTTTGACAGCGAATCCAAAGGATAAAGCGGTTGTTGAGTAACTCTGCTAACCTTGTAACAAGGTAAGTATTTATCCATTTCTTTGGAGGCACATGGCCTCGTGGATTTTCTACCATGTGTTCCTTACGTGTGTAGCTGCCAATAGGCGTACTCATTATGCCTTAGCATTGAATTTACATTGTATATTATATGTTATGCGTTGTTGTTGATATTGCATTGAGCATATGAGCATTGCACTCTGGTTTTGAGCATTGCATATACTTCCCGGTAATCGATGAGAGTCCCGAGCGGTGAAGGGTCATTATTGCATATACTTCCCGGTTAGTGATGAGAGTCCCGCACCGGTGAAGGGTCATTATTTCATATACTTCCCGATTGGCGATGAGAGTCCCGCACCGGTGAAGGGTCATCATTGCATATACTTCCCGGTAATCGATGAGAGTCCCGAGCCGGTGAAGGGTCATCATTGCATATACTTCCCGGTAATCGATGAGAGTTCCGAGCCGGTGAAGGGTCATCATTGCATATACTTCTCGGTAATCGATGTGAGTCCCGAGCCGGTGACGGGTCATCATTGCATATATCTCCTGGTAGACGATGAGAGTCCCGCGCCGGAGATAGGTATCAGTCATATGTGACTGCATCGCATCGTACCGCATTCATCCCATCTCATTGCACCGCATACTGACTATTGTGTGTATTTGTGTTTTATGTATGCGGTATGCATACCATGTTGTGGACATATCTCAGTTTGCCGATATATTTCTGGCTCGTATTCTGGGTTGCGGGGATCGGGTTGCACATCTCGACCGTATGAATATATGGACTGGGTTGCACGCCGCAACATGATGAATATATGGATCGGGTTGCACGCCGCAAAAAGATGTATTTCTGATTGATGATGTGTTTGGGATAAATATATGTTCTGGCTATCTTATGTTCCTGGTTGTTAATGAGTTTGTGATTCCATACGTGTTTCTAATTATTATATGGCTCTGCCTTTTCATAATCTAAATAAGAGGAATTTGGTTTATCTATTTCTTCTCCCTGGCTAGCTATCCTATTCTTTGAGGTAGCTAGTCTGCCCCACTTATTGAGTCCTTTTGACTCACCCTTGTTTTTTGTTTGTTTTTGTCTATCTATTTCGTTTCGACAGGTTCGCTCCTGGATTGAGTTCGCCACGTTGTGAAGGAGCGAAGACGACTTCAGCTGTCAGGGTGAGCCAGCTTTTATTCTGAATGGCCACCAGTTTTATGTTTATTATTTCAGTTGCATTTCGCTCCCTTCATGAGGTATTTATCTTCTTCTGTACTCTTAGATGTCTAGTCTGGATAGCCCTAAACCTAGTATGTTGGGTAGTCAGCTGTTATTTCTTTTGTACAGCTTAGAGGTATCAGTATGTTAGTATTTTTTTTTAAGTCTTGTCCTTATTCATGAATTGTTATATTTATTTTCCTAATTTAATTGGTAAGGGTTCGCCCGACGGGTTTAGGGGAGGATGTCGGGTGCCCGCACGGCCTAACCGGATTCCGGGTCGTGTCAGTAATGTCAAAGAAACATTAGCAGCAGCATTATTAACTTGGTTATCTTGATCACTCCCTCCTACTTGGTTGATGCCCAGGCTCTAATACCAAACTGATGTAGGACAGGAAAGTAATCAAGAAGTAGACCAGAAAGGCTAGTTTACGAGTAGCTTGTAAGATAGAGCTTGCACATGACAAAGCCTAGACTAAGAGTGATGACACAGTAATAAAAGTGTTAAAGGGAACACTTGGTGTTAAAGGGAACACTTGGTATTAGGAAGTTTCTTTATTCTTTTTGAATGCCTTACAAATGTTGATGCCAGGACTATTTATAAGCCACATCTAATATCTTTTATTATTGGATGAATCAAAAGTAGTAAAAGCTAAGATTCTTCTAACAAAGATTACTGGTATCAATAAAGAAAAAATCTTCCCAAATCTCAATGTGTTTAAAGTCCTTATATTCAAAATATAATATGACAATCACATCATTTATACCGGTTAATTTTAATTAATCCTCTTCGAGAATTTTCATATACATGCATCTTAATTTTTCATTTTAATTTGGAGGTCGATGCAGATAAGCCACTTGGTCCATCAAAAGTTAATGGATCCATAGTTGAGAAGTGTTTTCTAGTTGAGATTTCGCACGGCTACAAAATAATTTGCCACCTAAAATAGAAATCACATGTTGAGAAGTGTCATTAGAATAGTATCAAGATAATTCCTAATAATTCGAATTGTGACATTTTCTATGAAAGGAGGACCGTGTTTATTTTATTTTGAAATTTCAGGAGATAACTTAGTAAAGTAGTTTTTTCATCTTTGTATTATTCGAGAGTATGAGACTTGTAACTCTGTGGCTAGGTGACTGTTTTTAGCTTAATACCGCAGTAGTACTATCTATTTCTTCCTTAATGGGGGGGGGGGGGGAGTTCATCTCTGAAAATAATAAAATCCACTTATTCTAAATCTTGCTTCTATCACTAACACCAAATCTTGCTTCTATCACTAACACCAAACCCAATTAAATCAAAAATAAAAAAAAAAAAATATAGGCGATAGCTCCAACAAGGTCCCGTTTTGTGCATACCTCATACATGTACCATTTGGTAAAGCTTGAAGAAAAATATGTTCCATAACTTCTTAATTAAGTCAATATCATATTTGTATAAGTAAAATTCTCCGGAGATTATGTTTTATGCACTGAAAATATAATTTTTTTACCTTATGAAGTCAATTAGAAGGTATTGGAGGTAAAAATCACACTAATATGTATAACATAGAAAATTAAGACGAGTAACTTTTTGTATACTAATAATCTTTCTACTTAAGCGATTGGTATACGTAGTATGAATAAGTAACGTTTGTAATACAATGATGTGATAATATATATTTGAACTATTTATTTCCCAGTACTTTCAATTTAAATAGAAGTGGAAATATAAATATTAAAAAAATTAAATATTAAATCAACCAGCTTCAAATAGCCATTTGAAACTTGTCATGCTTGGGAACATATGATCTTAGCCAAAATCTTCGAATAGAATATGGTATAATCTCACTTGAATATATAGCTCACAATTACTTGAAAATAAAATAGACAAACATAATTAATTTCTCAAATATTAGTATAAAAATAAAGACATGACCACCCATGCATAAAAAATGAACGGTTCCTTCTTGTATACATTTATTCATACGTACCTAAATAGATAACTATTACGTATTAAAACACAAAAATATTGTACCATGCATCAGTCTTCATATTTCTATGCTAATTAGTTTTGCATCATTACATCAAATATTTCATTACCAGCATGAGCTCCAGCTCCATCTCCTAGCAATCCTTCATTAGCCCCCCCACTAACCCGGAGTCTCGCCATCCTACCACGACTTCATACCTCACTTCACCTACAAAACTTGTACCTGCTCAAACTTGTCCTCTTGGAAGTCCTGCTTCGGCACCAAGCCCGGCTCCACCTTCTCAAACTTGACCCCCTGGAAATCTTTCTCCGGCTTCAAGCCGAGATGTACCTCCAAGCCCAGCATCAACTCCAATTCTTCCTGTCAATCCTACACAAACTCCAGGCCTCGCTCCACCTCAAAGACAAGAACCTCATCCAACTCGTCCTCCTAGGATTCCTACTCCGGCTCCGGGCTTAACTTCACCTCCAAGCCCAGCACCTCCTCCTACTCGTCCTCCAGGAAATCCTATTCCGGCTCTAGGCCTAGCTCCATTACCTCCAACTCGACCTCCCGAAAATCCTACCCCGGCATCAGGCTTAGCTCCACCTCCAAGCGCAGCACCTTTCCCAATTTGACCTTCTGGTAATCCTCCAATTGCTCCTGGCAGAGCTCCACCTCTAATCCCAGCTCCTCCTCCAACTCTTCCCCCCGGCAATCCTCCTCCAACATTTCCTCCTGGCAATCCTACCCCAGCTCAAGGCCTCGCTCCACCTCTAAAACCAGAACCTCTTCTAACTCGTCCTCCTAGGATTCCTACTCCGGCTCCGGGCTTAACTTCACCTCCAAGCCCAGTATTTCCTCCTACCCGTTCTCAAGGAAATCCTATTCCGACTCCAGGCCTAGCTCCACTACCTCCAACTCGACCTCCCGAATATTCTACCCCGGCACCAGACATAGCTCCACCTCCAAGCACAACACCTTTCCCAATTTGTCCTTCCGGTAATCCTCCAATTGCTCCTAATAGAGCTCCATCTGTAATCCCAGCTCTTCCTCAAACTCGTCTTCCTGGCCATCCTCCTCCAACATTTCCTCCTGGCAGTCCTACCCCAGCTCTAGGCCTCGCTCCACCTCAAAGACCAGAACCTCCTCCAACTCGTCCTCCTACGATTCTTACTCCGGCTCCGGGCTTAGCTGCACCACCAAGCCCATCACCTCCTCCTACTCGTCTTCCAGGAAATCCTATTCCAGCTCCAGGCCTCGCTCCACCTTCAAAACCAGAATCTCCTCCAACTCGTCCTCCTAGGATTCCTACTCCGGCTCCGGGCTTAGCTCCACCTCCGAGCCCATTGCCTCCTCCTATTCGTCCTCCAGGAAATCCTATTCCGCCTCCAGGCCTAGCTCCACTACCTCCAACTCGACCTCCCGGAAATCCTAACCCGGTACCAGGCTTAGCTCCACCTCCAAGCGCAGCACCTTTTCCAACTTGTTCTTCCGGTAATCCTCCAATTGCTCCTGGCAGAGCTCCACCTGTAATCCCAGCTCTTCCTCCAACTCGTCTTCCTGGCAATCCTCCTCCAATATTTTTTCCTGGCAGTCCTACCCCAGCTATAGGCCTCGCTCCACCTCCAAGACCAGAACCTCCTCCAACTCGTCCTCCTAGGATTCCTGCTCCGGCTCCGGGCTTAGCTGCACCTCCAAGCCCATCACCTCCTCCTACTCGTCCTCCAGGAAATCCTATTCTGGATCCAGGACTAGCTCAACTACCTCCAACTCGACCTCCCAGAAATCCTACCCCGGCACCAGGCTTAACTCCACCTCCAAGCGCAGCACCTTTTCCAACTTGTCCTCCTGGTCATCCTCCAATATCACCTTCCAGAGCTCCACCTCTAACCCCAGCTCCTCCTCCAACTCGTCCTCCTGGCAATCCTCCTCTAACATTTCCTCCTGGCAATCCTACCCCAGCTCCAGGCCTCGCTCCACCTTCAAAACCAGAACCTCCTCCAACTCGTCCTCCTAGGATTCCTACTCCGGCTCCAGGCTTAGCTCCACCTCCAAGCCCATCACCTCCTCCTATTCGTTCTCCAGGAAATCCTATTCCGCCCCCAGACCTAGCTCCACTACCTCCAACTCGACCTCTCGGAAATCCGACCCCGGTACCAGGCTTAGCTTCACCTCCAAGTGCAGCACCTTTTCCAACTAGTCCTCCAGGTAATCATCCAATTGCTCCTGGCAGAGCTCCACCTCTAATCCCAGCTCCTCCTCCAACTCGTCCTCCTAGCAATCCTCCTCTAACATTTCCTCCTGGCAATCCTACTCCACCTCCAGGCTTCGCTCTACCTCCAAGACCAGAACGTCCTACAACTCGTCCTCCTAGGATTCCTACTCCGGCTACGGGCTTAGCTCCACCTCCGAGCCCAGCTCCTCCTCGTACTCGTCCTCCAGGAAATCCTATTCCGGCTCCAGGCCTAGCTCCACTACCACCAACTCGACCTCCCGGAAATTTTACCCCGGTACCAGGCTTAGCTCCACCTCTAAATGCATCACCTTTTCCACCTTGTCCTACAGGTAATCCTCCAATTGCTCCTGGCAGAGCTTCACCTCTAATCCCAGCTCCTCCTCCAACTCATCCTCCTGGCAATCCTCCTCCAACATTTTCTCCTGGCAATCCTACCCCAGCTCTAGTCCTCGCTCAACCTCCAATACCATACTACCTCCAAGCCCAGCACCTTCTCTTACTGGTCCTCCAGGAAATCCTATTCCGGCTCCAGGCCTAGCTCCATTACCTCCAACTCGACCTCCCAGGATTCCTACCCCGGCACCAGGCTTAGCTCCATCTCCAAGCGCAGCAGCTTTTCCAACTTGTCCTCCTGGTAATCCTCCAATTGCTTATGGCAGAGCTCCACCTCTAATCCCAGCTCCTCCTCCAACTCGTCCTCATGGCAATCCTCCTCCAACATTTCCTCCTGGCAATCCTACCCAAGCTCTAGGCCTCGCTCTACCTCCAAGCCCATCACCTCCTCCTACTCGTCCTTTAGGATATCCTATTCCGGCTCCAGGCCTAGCTCCACTATCTCCAACTCGACCTCCCGGAAATTCTTTCCCGACACCAGGCTTAGCTCCTCCTCCAAGCGCAGCACCTTTTCCAACTTTTCCTCCTAGTAGTCCTCCAATTGCTTCTGGTAGAGCTCCACCTCTAATCCCAGCTCCTCCTCCAACTCGTCCTCCTGGCAATCCTCTTACAACATTTCCTCCTGGCAATACTACCCCAGCTCCAGGCCTCGCTCCACCTCCAAGACCAGAACCTCCTCCAACTCGTCCTCCTAGGATTCCTACTCCATCTCCGGGCTTAGCTCCACCTCCAAGCCCAGTACCTCTTCCTACTCGTCCTCCAGGAAATCTTATTCCGGCTCCACGCCTAGCTCCACTACCTCTAACTCGACCTCCCGGAAATCCTACCACGGCACCAGGCTTAGCTACACCTCCAAGCGCAACACCTTTTCCAACTTGTTTTCCTGGTAATCCTCCGATTTCTCATGGCAGAGCTCCACCTCTAATTCCAGCTCCTCCTCCAACTCGTCCTCCTGGCAATCCTCCTCCAACATTTCCACCTTGCAATCCTACTACAGCGCCAGGCGTCGCTCCACCTCCAAGACCAGAACCTCCTCCAACTTTTCCTCCTAGGATTCCTACTCCGGCCCCGGGCTTAGCTCCGCCTAAGCCCAGCACCTCCTCATACTCGTCATCCAGGAAATCCTATTCCGGCTCCAGGCTAGCTCCACTACCACCAACTCGACCTCCGGGAAATCTTACCCCGGCACCAGGCTTAGCTCCACCTCCAAGCGCAGCACCTTTTCCAACTTGTCCTCCTGGTAATCCTCCAATTGCTCCTGGCAGAGCTTCACCTCTAATCCCAGCTCCTTCTCCAACTCATCCTCCTGGCAATCCTCCTCCAATATTTCCTCCTTGCAATCCTACCGCAGCTCCAGGCGTCGCTCCACCTCCAAGCCCAGCACCTCCTCTTACTCGTCCTCCAGAAAATCCTATTCCGGCTCCAGGCCTAGACAGTTGCCTCCGGATGAAGAACATGAGGATCCCAAAGATATTCCAGTTGAATCTAATGATGATATCCCGGAAAATGATGCATCCGGAGAACCAGTTGTAGACAATGCTGAATTTGTGCGGAGGGAACATTTTATTAAGGAACTGGAGTTGATAAAAAAAGGTCAACTTGATCTAAAAAAGGATCTGCAGTCAGTCACCCAGCAGGTATATGTGCTGAACGATTTTATTGTTGCAACAGCTGATCGCATATTCCTTGAGTTGGATGAGATAAAAAAGAAGGTTTCTGCCAAGTTTGATCCAAAGGTTAGAACATAATTGTCTTTTTAAAATTGCATTGTAATATTCTTGTTTATCCAAATATTTTTATACTTATAATTTGTGAATAGAAAAATATAAGGATGGTGGCATGGAAGCTAATTTCAGTTTCGGGGGCTTTGGGTCGGATCATGAAGTTTGTGATGAAGATGCTATCAATACAAATGAAGTCATTTGTGTGATGAAAAATACAATAAAAGGTATTGTTTTAAACCACAAACACTGCCTTCACAACAATGAATATTCATAATTTTTAATATGAATATGCAAAATTGCTTAGAAAATATCCCTGATTACCATATATTTTTGCATAACCAGAAACTATTATTAGTGTTGGTGGTGCAATTGGAGATGATTCAAAGGGTACATCAAGAGGTACATAAATATTACACCAAATATATTCCATCCTTTCCTGATTATCTAATAACCTTTTTCTTTTGGATATTATTTGTATTAGCAGAAACTACCCCTTCAGTCGTTGGGAAAAATGGTGATATGGATGAAGATGATTCGGATTTCTCTAAATTCTCCACGCAGGACTTTGAGAAAATAGATGAAATTTGTAGGAGTGCCGGTAAGGGTTCCGCTGAACGCAAATTTGTGGTAAATGCAGCGCCACTTCCAAAAGGTAATGTGCTGACAGTTTATTTAGCTAATATATCAGGAATATAATATCGATAATTTGTTGTGTTCATCATGTTTACTAATGCCATATTTTCTCACTGTGGTATAGCTCTTGCCGATGTGTGTTTGGATGATCATGGTCAGAGTGAATTTCCAAATTTCAAATTGTTAGATTCACAGGATTTTGGAGAAATATTTCATGATGCCGGTTTTCAATCTGCCGAGGCCAACAAGACTAACAGAGTTTTTGAACAACAATGCAAGCCTGTGTTTGATAAGAGTAAATATTACGATTAATTAAAGTTTACTAAAAATTTAATATGAAATTTACTAAATATTTATACTAGATATTACTATCAATTGATATACTTGTAACTGGTTGAGTGAGGTATACTTGTAATTGATGTACTTGTAAACTTTTTTCTATATGTTCATTATATTTTAAAATTATTCTATTTTACACTTAAGCAGCTCCTTTAAATGAGTCCAATGGAAAATATACAAATGATGTGGCGTCGGTTGAGGGATCTAACAGTGTCATTGTTGATGGATACCAAGCCCAGGCTGCATATGGTAAGAGTAAAATAGAATTATTTCCACATTTTCAGTTTTTTACATATGCAATTATATGTGTTCATATTTGTATCATCACAATCTTTTTATATTAAATGTATCAGCACCTTTGATTGAACCAACTGCGGAAGATGGGGCAGAGATGTTCCCAAATCAAAGTTTCCAAGATATTTTCATGGATCATCTTGATGAACAGGTAGAGGGCCAACCTGATGTAGTCACAAGAGGTAAATTCCATATTTTTCATATTAGTTGTGAAATATCTGTTTATAAAGTTATTTTTACCCTTCATTTGTGTGAATATTTTAAATAACTATCTAATAACTATATATTTTGATATAAACAGATACTCCAACCGACAAGACCCCTCCAGACCATGTAACCCTTGCAAAGAAAGTGTTCTTCTCTTTTAAGCATCCATTCACCACAAATATATGGAGGCGAGTTGATTCTGGATTGTTGGAGAAATTTACAGAGTGGATTAAGATTGGTCTGCGGAAGAACAGGTTATTCTTATTCTTAATTTTAGATTTACTAGTTTATTGGCAAAATGGCATTTTCACATTACTTATGAACTTTGAATCTTACTTTTAGGGAAGAGCCATATCGCAAAAATGCGAATATCTTGAAGCCGAAGTTTGATTTTAGTGTGTGTCTGGTCGTAACAAAAGACTGGTTCCATTCGCTCCATCATGCAGATAATGCCTTTGATGAGACGGTATGATTGTTATTTACTTTAATTAGGTGTTCATTAGATATTTAATCTGTTAGTTTTTAAGTACTTGTTGGACACATGTTTCTTTTTGTTGAGAACAACTTTTGGTGGATCTGAAAAATACTCGTGATTCATTGCAATAGTGTAGTTATGAGACGCCATCAAATATTGTTGGTATAGTTGAATACTAATCTGGTTTTTACTGTATTCATTAATTATTTACTTTGTCATTATCAGACATATATTAACCTGTGTTAAAAAAACTTACTCAAATACTAATTATTTACTAATTATACAGCACATCGATGTCATATTGTACTACTTAAGAAAAAGGGCCAAGTATGATCATCGTGTCCGTGCTCGCTTCACAACCACTGATAGCTTGTTTGATTCAATACTTAGAGATGTGTACAACAATTATTTGGAAAACAACAAGTCTTTGACTATGGCTGCTAATAACCATATTATATCAGACTACATGAAGGGTCTATCGATGAGGTATATTATCCCGTGGTGACTGGTAGATAATGTTTTGTTCCCGATAAAGGTGGTTAAGGATTGGCATTGGGTGCTGGCCAGGTTGTCATTTAGGGACCGTATTTTGTACGTGTACGACCAAAAGCTGGACAATTACTATTACTGTCACGACCCTTTTTAACTTAAAAGAAAAACTTATTTTCGTTTTTTTTAAAAAAAGAAAAAAAAGGCTCTGTGACGATGTTCTTAGGTACACTAATATTTAAGAGATTTTCGGAGTCGCCACTTGACAAGTTAAAGGTGTGCCAAGTCACCAGAGTGGTGTACCTAGAACACCTATGACTCGTAAATGGTCTGCGTCAGAGTTCCGGATAAGGATCTCGGTTGACTCGCGGGAAGGTGTTAGGCACCCTCGAGTCCTGTGCCGAGCACAGTTGCTTTTATTGACGCGTTTCGACTCTTTGAAAATTGTTTGTATATTTGCCTTTGTTTGTTACGCTTCAATTTATTATTAATTTTTACCGTTTGACAATTGAAAACTCCAATCGAATATAATCGCGCGAGAACTTCACTCGTTCGAAATCTTTCGACTTAAATCAATTAAATCGCGCAGGTACTTCACCCGTTCGAAATCTCTTGACTTAAATGAGTTTCATGTGAACAGTCGACTTATTATTCGTTTAAACTTGTTTTGACCTATTAATATTGCCTAATCTTGACGTTAAACTTGTTTCGACCTAAACTTGCCTAATCGTTCTTTGTTAATACTGCCATTATACCTCTTTCTTTCGATTTTCATATTTGAGTTAATAGACTAACTAAACATTTCACAAAGTTTCCAACTCATTAGTCTAGAGCCGATAAGCCCACATCAATTTCATTCAAAGTTTAATATATGCCTCGACAGTTTGCCCATTTGAAACCCATGATGGCTGCCTTACTAAAGTTAGGCGGACATAACTTCAAAAAATTAGTACTGTTTTGTGAAAGAATTTGCACCAAATGTATTTTTCTATTACACAAATTTAACGTTTCAGATTTGCATTTTTCAGTTTCCTCTAAATTCCCACTTAGCCTGTTTCTTTCAATTTTATCCACTTTTAACAAGTTTTCATGTATTTGTAGAACTGGTTCGGAAAGAAAGAAATGGCTAATGTCTAAACAAGTCATGGCAAAGGACATCTTTACTTCAATAAATCATACTAATGTTGTTATAGTATGAAAATATCATGCTAGAACATGAACACAAGTGAAAGATAATAGCTGTTTTAGGCCTACTTTAAACCATCTCATACACGTGACAAGAATGCCTTTCAAAAATAAAATACAAAGGTGGAGATAATACCAACCTAATGTAGGCTTTACTAGCAAAAATCAACCACAACGGTAGGCCCAAGAAAACAAAACGGAACTAGCAAAATAGGGGCAGCAGCAACAGCAAGGAAACTGACCAGCTTAAACCAAGCAATAGCAGCAGTAACAACACCTTAACAGCCTCCTTTTTAAATCTAAACTTCAATTCTAACTCAAGACTTTCATATTCCAACTCTTTATCTCACTTTGTGCTTTTTCCAGACCTGTTATCGTGTGTGTTCTGTGTGTGGAGTTCTGTGTTCTTTATAGAGAGAAGTTCTCAAGTTTGAGATCTTCTTTTTTCTTTCTTTTTTGATGTGTTTCTCTGCTCATTTTTTTTATGTGTTCTGCCTGGGGGAGTGTATTCTATTAATAGAAGAGAAAAATGGGGATTATAGGGTAAAAGATTGGGGTGAAAGTGATGGAAAGAAGGGGGAAAACAGAGGTGAAAATGGGGGGAAAATAGGCTGTTCAGAAGGGGTTTACAGCTGGTTGTAAAGTCCAAAACACATAATGCAAAATTACCCCTTTTATGCTAAAACTCTCACCTACCTAAAAGAAAAGCTGAAACATACCCCATTTGTGCAAACACTTTGTCCTATAGTTTGACCCTCTTTTACACTTTAATTTCAGATTTCACTAAACTTAATTAAGCCAAACTCATCCATTAACATGACCATTTAACTCAAACAAAAAATGCTCCCAGCCCCCCCCAAAATCCTGCCAGAGTGTTAACTCAATTGAGTCCACAATGAGGTCACACTGACCCTTTGAAACTCCCAGCAATTCACAGAAAACACAAGCGAATAGGTGACACTAAAATAAATAGATCAGGCTTGGTACAAAACCAGAATAGGGTGTAAAACCTCATATGCCTTTCATGGAACTCTCCCTGACAGTCAGGACCTAAACTCATACACAAATCAGATAGCTTTCAAGCTTTGGACATAGACAAACGATCATCAGAACATTACCAACCCCGACTAGCCAAAACAGAATACTTTCTTTCATTTTTTAACTGAGATAATCATGACAAAACAGATTGAACTTGATACCGTTCTGAGTGATAAAGCGCAAATCACATGAATCCTTACCCATGAGTTAGACTAGCGGTGAAAACGACACGAATTCCAAACAATACCGGACAACTTTCAAACTCGAACAGTGCAGCAAAGTACCATAATTGCAAACATAACTACAATGAACAGCTTAATCAGGGAAAACTAATATCATTTCATACAAACATCACCCTAGAGTAGTGAACAAACCAGAAGCACATATGAACTTAAGCGAGTTCGACTTATGCGATCAAACAAACATACATGTGATTCTTAACTCCTACACTTGGTCAATCCATTTTTCCTAACTGAAACATCTAAACAAAAATTTTTGAATGAAAAGAAGGAAACAAAAGTTTTCTTGCCTAGATTGCAGCAAACTGCTATCTTTTCGTCGTCGTTGCTGCGTTGACATCGCTGAAATACCACCAGTGGTGCACCTCCAATCATTTTCGCTGCCACCATTGCATCAGGCTATATCAAACACCAAGCCACTGTCTCGTCGAGGCTTCTCTGTCTCGCCATCGCCAAAGCTCACACATACCATAGAATCATTGATACCAAACCATCGTCCCTGCCTCAAAATCCAGCCACTATGTCGCAGCGCCTCCGCTGCCCTTTGCTTTAACCAAAGGCGACGACACCGCGCCACCAGCTGCCTCGCCATCATAGTAACACCAAAAGTATCACAAGTCCCGTACAATCAGCCCCGCTACTCGAACCCGCTGCATCACCATTGCAGCGATATCTGACCATCACCCGTAAACCACCAACTGCTATGGAACACCATCGAGCGCCTCGAGGCTGCCTCGAAATCTCATTAAAGTCATCATCGCTGAATCCCCTAACACTATTCCCACACGCCAATGAATCAACACAACCATCTCAACAAATCAGCGCCAACATCTAATCAACACATACATACTCCATCATACAACCTCTAACTCCTATCGCAACATGAACTAAATCACAGTCCCCAAAGCAAAAGGGAAACACGGGCAGAGAGTACAAGAAGGAGAGTTGAGGGATTTTCGGGGAATATACCTTGAGCAACGGGTAGAAGAGAGCTAGGCAAGGCCGTAGACATAAGATTCACCGAACTTAGATTTTTCGGCTGACTTTTAAGCTCTGATCTACGCTAAACCGACGAGAATTTGGAGAAATTGACTGTAGGAATGGGAATACGGAGATTAGGCGAGTGGCTGAGTGTATTTTTTCGGAGAGGGTGGTTGTCCGCCGTCGTTTGTGGCGGAGGTCCGACGGGGTTCAAGATTGGCAAGGTTTCCCTGTTTCTTTTTGGTGAATTGGGCAAAATGAGCAAAAATGGTAAATTTTGCCTTTTAAATGAGGTATTGGGCCGGGTCAGACAACAAGTGGGCTGGGTATTTCTTTTAATTTTAGCCGCCCCAATAACAATTGCTTACAAAACTAGCTAGACTTCGAACCTTAATTAATTAGCACGAACTGAATTAACTAAGCCGAGAAATATCACACAAAATTAAGATAGACTGTTAATTAACTCAAATAAGCATTGAACAACAACAATATATTTTTTTTTTTTTGATAATTTTTCTACATTTCTTCCTAATTAATTACTAAAATAGTCAAAAGAAATGATAAAATCACATGAAAATTAGCACACATATTTTATGCATTTTTGTATTTTAGGTGCCAAAATTAGGTGATTACAGCTGCCCCTCTTTGTTCGGGAACACGAAGAGTTTTCGGACAAAGACGTAATCGACAACTAATTTTGGCTTTTCGGTTCTAGCCGAGAGCACGCTTCAAAATGGTGACCGTACCTTGAATTTCGGTTCGAACCAGATCAAGACTACCTACATATCCCCGGACTAAGGAATCAGGTCAGTGTAGTTCCTCACGTGCGGCAGATGGGACTACCGCATTCAGACACTAAGAATCTTCTAGACTCTCTAAGCTAACGCCAAACATTTCTAGACACACTAAATTAAACACCTGACACTTCTAGACTAACCGGGATTGACTCGACGCTCCTAGACTTACCCGGACTGACACAAGACACTTTGACACACTAGAGTTGTTGCTGCTGGTCACTGTAGCTGGTTGCTGGCTAGCTGGCTGGTGGTCACTGCTTTACAAAGGAAAAATAAAAATACAACATCTGAAATGTAAAATTACAATTGCTAAGCTAACTTCTTCATGCTTCCCAAGCTGATAAACTGGTCCGAAGCTCCCAACTACCAAAGTAGTCTTAAAAACTTGAAATTGCCGCTCGAGCGAGCTTTAACTTGAAAGTTGCATTTGCCGCTTTGACGGGCTTTGGCTTGAATGAAATTGCCGCTTTGACGGGCTTGACTTGAAAATTGAAATTGCCGCTCGGGCGGGCTTTGACTTGAAAGTTGAAATTGCCGCTTTGACGGGCTTGACTTGAAAACTGAAATTGCCGCTTTGACGGGCTTTGACTTGAAAATTGAAATTGGGACCACCACTCTGGTGGGTCTTGCTTTTTGTTGAAAATTAGAAACTATCACTCTGATGGGTCTTGCTTATGCTGGAAATTGAAAATCATTACTCTGATGGGTCTTGCTTCTGCTGAATTGAAAACCATCACTCTGACGGGTCTTGTTTTTTACTTAATTGCAAACCATCACCCCGATGGGTCTTGCTTTTGCTGAAACTTGAAAAATTATCACTCTGATGGGTCTTTCCCCTGCTGGAAATTTAAAAACCATCACTCTGATGGGTCTTGCTAAACCATCACTCTGACGGGTCTTGTTCATGCTGAATTGAAAGACCATCACTCTGATGGATCTTGCTCTTGCTGAATTGAAAAATCATCACTCTGATGGGTCTTGTTCTTGCTGAAAATTAAAATCATCTCTCTGATGGGTCTTGTTCTTGCTGAATTGAAAACCATCACTCTGATGGGTCTTGCCTCTTTATAGAAACGGATACCCTCGTTCTTTATGTGGTTGCTTCGACTTTCCAAATTACTCCCTCATTCTCCAGGTGGGTTCCTCGACTTCTCTAAACTACTCCCTCATTCTCCAGGTGGGTGCCTCGACTTTCCAAATTACTCCCTCATTCTCCAGGTGGGTGCCTCGACTTTCCTAAACTACTCCCTCATTCTCCAGGTGGGTACCTCGACTTCTCTAAACTACTCCCTCATTCTCCAGGTGGGTGCCTCGACTTCTCTAAACTACTCCCTCATTCTCCAGGTGGGTGCCTCGACTTTCCAAATTACTCCCTCATTCTCCAGGTAGGTGCCTCGACTTTCCTAAACTACTCCCTCATTCTCCAGGTGGGTACCTCGACTTCTCTAAACTACTCCCTCATTCTCCAGGTGGGTGCCTCGGCTTCTCTAAACTACTCCCTCATTCTCCAGGTGGGTGCCTCGACTTTCCTAAAAACTACTCCCTCATTCTCCAGGTGGGTGCCTCGACTTTCCAAATTACACCCTCATTCTCCACAAGCTGATGCCTCGACTTTCCTAAACTACTCCCTCATTCTCCAGGTGGGTGCCTCGACTTCTCTAAACTACTCCCTCATTCTCCAGGTGGGTGCCTCGACTTCTCTAAACTACTCCCTCATTCTCCAGGTGGGTGCCTCGGCTTCTCTAAACTACTCCCTCATTCTCCAGGTAGGTGCCTCGACTTTCCTAAACTACTCCCTCATTCTCCAGGTGGGTGCCTCGACTTTCCTAAACTACTCCCTCATTCTCCAGGTGGGTGCCTCGACTTCTCTAAACTACTCCCTCATTCTCCAGGTGGGTGCCTCGACTTTCCTAAAAACTACTCCCTCATTCTCCAGGTGGGTGCCTCGACTTTCCAAATTACTCCCTCATTCTCCAGGTGGGTGCCTCGACTTCTCTAAACTACTCCCTCATTCTCCAGGTGGGTGCCTCGACTTTCCAAATTACTCCCTCATTCTCCACAAGCTGATGAACTGGTCTGAAGCTCCAACTAATCCAGTGGATCTTTGAAACTTGAAATTGCCGCTCGGGCGGGCTTTAACTTGAAACTTGAAACTTGAAACTTGAAACTATCGGGCTTTAACTTGAAAGTTGAAACTGCCGCTTTGACGGGCTTTGACTTGAATGAAATTGCTGAAACTTGAAATTGCCGCTCGGGCGGGCTTTGACTGTTGAAAGCTTGAAATTGCTGCTTGGCAGGCTTTGACTTGAATGAAATTTCTGAAACTTGAAATTGCCGCTCATGCGGGCTTTGACTGTTGAAAGCTTGAAATTGCTGCTTGGCAGGCTTTGATTTGAAATTTAACTGCATCTTGAAATCTGCATATCCTTTGATGATCTCCTTTATGGTACACTCCTTGGTGTGGCATACTTTGTGCCGATGTGAAATATTGGGCTCCAATTATCAAGGTTGGTCCTGACTTGCTCTAGTACAACTGTGAAACTATAACAAGTTTTGCAAAACTTTCTTTGCTTGATGATGTTGGAGAAATTGACACGAACTGAAGCAAGACAAAATGATGGAAACGAAAAAGCTTTCAACCAAAAGATGAAAAAAGATGACGTCCCTTACGGGAGAGGTAAAGGACTGAAGAGATGACGATCTTATGAACATGACATGTATTTTGGAATCAACTCTTAATCCGCTCACATAGTCCATCCATGACTGTGTACCCAGTTTTCCCAATCTTGTTTGATGGCAAATCTAACGACCCTCATTCGACTAGTAGCGCCCTTTTGGGTTTTCACCGACTAGCCTCTCTCTTTGTTCTTTTAACTCACCGTTGTCTTGCAGCGCCCTTTCAAGTTTTCACCGACAAGACTTCATTTTCTTTCTCTTTTTTTTTTTCATTTTTTCGCTCTTTCCCAATCGACCTTCGATCTTTCCTTGATGTTCAACCCCGTCTTTTTTTCTTCCTTCAATTTTGGCTTTTATCTTGATTCCTCGGAGAATTTCTCCTTTAATGACCTTGGTGCTCCCAGCTCCCAAATGCGATTGTCGGCTTATAAGAATGCGACTTTACAGCGTGGAACTTATCCCTTGATACCCTACTCGGCTTGACATTCTCAATGATCGGTCAGAAGGGTCTTTATTTGGACTGTAACATTGGATTTGGTTAGGCTATGAAGAAAAGGATTCAGCATAAAAACTCAGAAACATCTCATGAGACGACTAGAATGAGCATCACAAGATTTGAAATCACCGCTTTTAAAAAATAAACCAAACTTTTTCCCAGTTTAGGCAAATTGGGGATTCCTTCTTTTTTTCTTTTTTTTTTTTTTTTTTTTTTTTTTTTTTTTTTGAAGAGCGATATGAAAGCATCTCATGAAACGACTTGGTAAAATATTACAACCTTTGGAATCATTTCTTTTAAAATAATAACTGACTGAGACCCCAATTTATTGAAAAACCGAGGAATTATCTTTTGAATTTTATGATATGCAAACATAGGGGATATTGAGACTTTCTCCCGAGATGAAAATAAAGAAAGCAAAAGGAATTGACTTTCTCCCTTTCTTTTTTTTTAAAAATAAACTAAACTTCTGCCCCAGTTTAGGATAAACTGGGGCGCCTTGAGTTTCTTCCTCGGTTTCGAGACTGATATCTCATGAAACATATAAATAGATGGTACAAAAACATAGAAGTTTGTTTTTATTTTATTTTATTTTTTAAAAAATAAAATAAAAACAAACTTCTGCCCCAGTTTAGCATACATTGGGGATTTGAATTTTCTTTGACATTGGCCGCAAACTTGGAGGCAAGCTTTTGCGTCAACGAGGAATAGAGGAAAAAATGAACTTTCCCCTATTATGACCGCACCCGAATGGTTGCCTACGTATCCTTTTGAGAGGAATCAGGTCAGACGTAGCTCTACCCTGAGGTAGATTTTGTTTTTGTATTCTGTCTTTTTTTTTTCTTTTCTTTTATTTTCTTTAATCACTTCAAATTGATTCCAAGGGAGGGTAGGCCAGAGAAACAACAAAGAGAATGACAAAAGAAATAGTGTTTGGGTAGAAGAAACGAAAGCCGTTCGTCATCCCGACCAGAGAATGCCTCGCACAAATAATGATTCAATGAATTGACCTGGATTGATCCACACATGTCCTCGACTTATGCTTCAATGATGGTTCTCAAACTGGTATTTCAACTTCGGTCGAAGCGACCGTGCACAATTTGAACTTCTCACCGATCTCCCTTATCGGATGACTACTGATTAATTCCCAACTTATTTCACTCCATCTTTTATCCCTTTTTACTACTTAGATAGCTCACAATGTCAGAGCGTGTGTTTAGATCAAGACGTAAAATCCGCACGCATGTCATGTTATTAAGGCCGACAAAACATAAAACAAAATACTAAGAAAAGAAGACCAAGAAAGAAAATAAAAGAAATAATGTCGAGACGAGAAAAAGATCTCGTTTTTCATTGAATTAAAGACAAAAGGGTTTGAACATCAAAATAAGCAAAATAATGCACTTGGATTACAACCCTTAAATAACCAAGTACACAGAAAGATTAGCAAAACAAGCTACAACATTTCACAGTCACTCAATTGCAAGTCGGGGATAGTTTTCCTGTGTTAGGCATTATTGAGCCCTTCACCAAAATGTACCATGTTGATACCAAAGAAAATCCCTGAATCTGGCAAGATCTTCTGCTTTTCCTCATTTTGTCCAACTTCCATTGGGGTAGACTTCACTTCTTTGGGACTGATGAATGGAATTGGTTTCTCGAGAGACATGTTCATCCTCTTCATTTCTTCAACCCTTACTTTGTCTGCCACCCCAAGCACAATCTCAGGAACACAGTTCATTGTCACGAGCATTTTGTTGGCCCCAACTGACACCTCACCAACAGATATTATCGGCATTGCAGATTCAACTCTCAAATCTTCTACATCCACCATACCCACCATATGCACATCATCACAGACAGGCAGTGAGTTCCGATTTATATCTGGTACATCTGAACCCTCAACTTGAATCCGACCGTTATCAATCAAAGCTTGGATATCCTTCTTGAGAAAATGGCAATCCTCAGTGTCATGCCCCGGTGCACCTGAATGGTAAGCACATTGACGAGAGTCATCAATCCTATCCCTAGGATGCATTCCTCCATTGATCGGTTTCAGTATGTCCAAATCTTGCAACTTCTGAAAAAGTTCGGCATACGATTCTCCAATTGGCATGAACTCATTCTTTTTCACTTGATGCACCTTTTTATACTCAACCTTTGGGCGAAAGCCTGGAGGACCTCTTGGTCGGTGGGGAAGGTTCGGTGGAGGCTGGAATTGGTTATGTGGAGCTTGGTGAATGGGATATATAGGATGTGGGGCTGGAGCACGCCATTGCGGATAAGATGATATTGGAGCATATGGTTGTGCTGTTTGGATTAAGTATTGGGGTGGAGGGACGGAATACTGCAGATTTTGTGGGGTGTAGTAGTGTTGTGGAGGGTGTACTCGTGGAGCTTGGTATGAGTGGGTTTGATTGTATCTTTCCTCGCTCCACTTTTGTGAACCCGAACCCACCATGGCTACATCATCTTGATTCTTCTTCCCCAAGGCTTCTTCCTGGGCTCGCAAAGCTGTTTGGCTGACAATCTTGCCTGCCTTGATTCCTCTTTCAATCATTTCTCCCATCTTGACAACTTCACTAAACGGTTTCCCAAAGGCGGCGATCAATGCACCATAGAACGCCTCATCCTGCGCCTCGATGAACAAACGGACCATATCATCGTCCGGTATTGCGGGGCTCACTCGAGCGGCCTGCTCGCGCCATCTGAGGGCGTACTCCCTAAAGCTTTCACTTGGCTTCTTTTTTATCACATCCAAAGAGGATCGATCTGGCAAAACTTCAATGTGGTACTTGTACTGGTCGTAAAATGCCTGCGCCATGTCATCAAATGCCAACCATTTAGTTACATCCTGCCTCATGAACCATTCAGCAGCTGCACCCCCCAAGCTTTCGGAAAAGTAGGCTATCAACAGCTTGTCTTTCTTGACCCCTCTCATTTTGTTGCAGTAGGTCTTCATATGAACTCTTGGATCTCCTTGCCCAATGTATAGATCGAACTTTGGCACCGTGAATCCCTCTGGCAATTGCAATTCAGGGAAAGGGCAAAGATCCTTGAAAGAAGTGTTGAAATGATCTCCATATCCCTGCATAATTCTCACAGCTTGTTCTAGGCCCTTCACCTTTCTCAGAACCTCGCTCTCGTCCATTTTTCCCAACCGATCGAGCTCAACTTGAGACTTGTGATGGAAACCCTGATTATATGGACCACTTTACCGGAAATTGGATTCATGAGGCGGATCATAGCGTTGGTCCCCAACTTGAAGATGTGGGTCATTGTTGCACCTGGCCGTGACTGGCCTAGCTGGGCCCTGAAAAACTGGAACTTGTGGTGGAGGTGGGCCATATTGTCCCTCTGGTAGAGATGGTGCATGAGGACGCACTTCAACTTCATTTGTTACGCCACGGACAGGGGCAAGACTAGTAGGATAAGTGGGATCCTCAACTGCCGTAGATGTGCCCGGTGCTCGTTGTACCGCTGTCGGCACAACCCCATCTAGGTCGGTTGGAATAGGAGGAGGTGCCCGTCCTGTAGTCAGTGCGTGATGCATGTCGGCCACGAGTTGTTTCAAAGTATTAACCTTCCCAGTCAATCTCTCATTTTCCAGTGCCAAGAGTTCCTGGGCACCGGTCTCGGACCTCTCTCCATCAGATGGCATGGCTAGAGGTGAAGTCACAGGTCCCTTTGATGTAGTTCTGTATGGATGGGTCGATGCCAGGATTCCGTACCAAATCTCCAACTCCAAACTATTGAAACAAATCAGGTTAGCACAAAAAGAATCACAGATTGCAGCCTAAGGTTGTTATGCGTCATCCCGAAACGGTTAACGGCATAAGCCGAGTGTACCGGTCGTATCCCCGAAAGATTACAACGTGCCTTGAGCAAAATCAGAACAAAATTGTAACTGGCGCGTAATTTAAAACAAAGACGAGCTTGGAGTTTTTTTTTTTTTTTCCCGAATATCCCTTACATCAAAGTAATAGACAAATTTAAACTACGATACTAGACCGACTCAATAGACAAGTTTTTTTTTTCAATTTTCTTTCATTTGTTTGATTTTTTTCAAAAATTCCTTTCTGACTCAACAAACATGATTTTAACAACGATACTAGACTGGCTCAAAATAATATTTAACACTACCCGCGAGCCAAAAGACATAAGCTGACAGACATGATAATGGGCGAGGCCACTCGGACTGTGAAAATAATGAGACTCGACATTTGAGAAGAGTCGGACTATTACACGAGGAACAAAGCAAAATACGGTTCAAGTAATTGTAATTGATTGTCCTTACCCTAACTTGACCTTAACAAAACAAAATAAAGTGAGTTTCCAAAAATTTTATTTTAATTTTTTTTAATGAAAAAATTAAAACTGAACTCGAGATTCAAACTGAAATTAAGAACGAATTATGAAAACAGAACCTCTTTTTTTTTTTAATTAAATTTTTTTATTTTCAATCCCGAAATCGGACATTACGACATCGTAAAGATGGGGGACAACTGATTTTTGAAACAAACTCTTCAATCTAATTTGAAAATGAATCTTAGAGTATTTACAAAATCTGACCATTATGACGACACGATAACTACTTCGATACAAAATGTTATACTAATTAAACACACAATTGGTTCAAAAAAAAAAAAATTTCCACTTCGACGGCACAAAACCCGAAAAATTAATTTCAACTATATGAACTTGACTCGGATACAAACTCAACACAAAAGAGTCCCAAATTTTCTCCATTATAACGGTGCAAAACTATGGCACATTATTTTCTAACACTTGGGACCAAGCCCGGACGTAAAATGAGACTAAAAAATTTGAAAAATTTTCGCCATTATAACGGCGTAAAGGACAACTAAACAAAATATTTCGAGACACGGGACTAAACCCAATTTTTCTATCATTTCCACTTTTTTTTTTTTTCCAAAATTTGGCTCTCGCCCCTCAGTTATCGGTCAGCATAACAACCCTTAGACTAGAACAAATGCAACACATTATATGCTCATGATGTGTCTTTTGGGGACGCGGGCCCCATCCCGACACGAGGGAGTCAACCTAGACAAATGCGGTACTGGTGTACCGTACCTCACTAAGTCTAATGACATGCAAATAAATCGGCCTAGATAAAAGCACAGGTTCAACTCTAGGTGACTCAATGGGTTCATCTTCTATGGTTTCTGACAATTTGAAAGTGCCTCGGGGGTACCGGTCGACAACGTCTAACGACCTAACCCAACGCACCTCCTCCTAAGAAGGGTTAACTTTTTGTGTCCTGAGACACGACAGAAATTCTAGACGCCGAAGCGAAACTGGCGTGCATGTGTGCAGTGTTCCAGAAGACTCAGAGGCGTACGAGAGAAGACAATTGTGTGTATACAGTTCAAACATATCAAAGCAGTAACATTCAAGGCAATATATACAAATAATATTCAAAAGCCGAAAGCGACAAATTTTAAAGCCTGAGACTCTCAGTTTTCACTTTCCTCCCCAGCGGAGTCGCCAAGCTGTCACGACCCTTTTTAACTTAAAAGAAAAACTTATTTTCGTTTTTTTTAAAAAAAGAAAAAAAAGGCTCTGTGACGATGTTCTTAGGTACACTAATATTTAAGAGATTTTCGGAGTCGCCACTTGACAAGTTAAAGGTGTGCCAAGTCACCAGAGTGGTGTACCTAGAACACCTATGACTCGTAAATGGTCTGCGTCAGAGTTCCGGATAAGGATCTCGGTTGACTCGCGGGAAGGTGTTAGGCACCCTCGAGTCCTGTGCCGAGCACAGTTGCTTTTATTGACGCGTTTCGACTCTTTGAAAATTGTTTGTATATTTGCCTTTGTTTGTTACGCTTCAATTTATTATTAATTTTTACCGTTTGACAATTGAAAACTCCAATCGAATATAATCGCGCGAGAACTTCACTCGTTCGAAATCTTTCGACTTAAATCAATTAAATCGCGCAGGTACTTCACCCGTTCGAAATCTCTTGACTTAAATGAGTTTCATGTGAACAGTCGACTTATTATTCGTTTAAACTTGTTTTGACCTATTAATATTGCCTAATCTTGACGTTAAACTTGTTTCGACCTAAACTTGCCTAATCGTTCTTTGTTAATACTGCCATTATACCTCTTTCTTTCGATTTTCATATTTGAGTTAATAGACTAACTAAACATTTCACAAAGTTTCCAACTCATTAGTCTAGAGCCGATAAGCCCACATCAATTTCATTCAAAGTTTAATATATGCCTCGACAGTTTGCCCATTTGAAACCCATGATGGCTGCCTTACTAAAGTTAGGCGGACATAACTTCAAAAAATTAGTACTGTTTTGTGAAAGAATTTGCACCAAATGTATTTTTCTATTACACAAATTTAACGTTTCAGATTTGCATTTTTCAGTTTCCTCTAAATTCCCACTTAGCCTGTTTCTTTCAATTTTATCCACTTTTAACAAGTTTTCATGTATTTGTAGAACTGGTTCGGAAAGAAAGAAATGGCTAATGTCTAAACAAGTCATGGCAAAGGATATCTTTACTTCAATAAATCATACTAATGTTGTTATAGTATGAAAATATCATGCTAGAACATGAACACAAGTGAAAGATAATAGCTGTTTTAGGCCTACTTTAAACCATCTCATACACGTGACAAGAATGCCTTTCAAAAATAAAATACAAAGGTGGAGATAATACCAACCTAATGTAGGCTTTACTAGCAAAAATCAACCACAACGGTAGGCCCAAGAAAACAAAACGGAACTAGCAAAATAGGGGCAGCAGCAACAGCAAGGAAACTGACCAGCTTAAACCAAGCAATAGCAGCAGTAACAACACCTTAACAGCCTCCTTTTTAAATCTAAACTTCAATTCTAACTCAAGACTTTCATATTCCAACTCTTTATCTCACTTTGTGCTTTTTCCAGACCTGTTATCGTGTGTGTTCTGTGTGTGGAGTTCTGTGTTCTTTATAGAGAGAAGTTCTCAAGTTTGAGATCTTCTTTTTTCTTTCTTTTTTGATGTGTTTCTCTGCTCATTTTTTTTATGTGTTCTGCCTGGGGGAGTGTATTCTATTAATAGAAGAGAAAAATGGGGATTATAGGGTAAAAGATTGGGGTGAAAGTGATGGAAAGAAGGGGGAAAACAGAGGTGAAAATGGGGGGAAAATAGGCTGTTCAGAAGGGGTTTACAGCTGGTTGTAAAGTCCAAAACACATAATGCAAAATTACCCCTTTTATGCTAAAACTCTCACCTACCTAAAAGAAAAGCTGAAACATACCCCATTTGTGCAAACACTTTGTCCTATAGTTTGACCCTCTTTTACACTTTAATTTCAGATTTCACTAAACTTAATTAAGCCAAACTCATCCATTAACATGACCATTTAACTCAAACAAAAAATGCTCCCAGCCCCCCCCCCCCCCCCAAAATCCTGCCAGAGTGTTAACTCAATTGAGTCCACAATGAGGTCACACTGACCCTTTGAAACTCCCAGCAATTCACAGAAAACACAAGCGAATAGGTGACACTAAAACAAATAGATCAGGCTTGGTACAAAACCAGACTAGGGTGTAAAACCTCATATGCCTTTCATGGAACTCTCCCTGACAGTCAGGACCTAAACTCATACACAAATCAGATAGCTTTCAAGCTTTGGACATAGACAAACGATCATCAGAACATTACCAACCCCGACTAGCCAAAACAGAATACTTTCTTTCATTTTTTAACTGAGATAATCATGACAAAACAGATTGAACTTGATACCGTTCTGAGTGATAAAGCGCAAATCACATGAATCCTTACCCATGAGTTAGACTAGCGGTGAAAACGACACGAATTCCAAACAATACCGGACAACTTTCAAACTCGAACAGTGCAGCAAAGTACCATAATTGCAAACATAACTACAATGAACAGCTTAATCAGGGAAAACTAATATCATTTCATACAAACATCACCCTAGAGTAGTGAACAAACCAGAAGCACATATGAACTTAAGCGAGTTCGACTTATGCGATCAAACAAACATACATGTGATTCTTAACTCCTACACTTGGTCAATCCATTTTTCCTAACTGAAACATCTAAACAAAAATTTTTGAATGAAAAGAAGGAAACAAAAGTTTTCTTGCCTAGATTGCAGCAAACTGCTATCTTTTCGTCGTCGTTGCTGCGTTGACATCGCTGAAATACCACCAGTGGTGCACCTCCAATCATTTTCGCTGCCACCATTGCATCAGGCTATATCAAACACCAAGCCACTGTCTCGTCGAGGCTTCTCTGTCTCGCCATCGCCAAAGCTCACACATACCATAGAATCATTGATACCAAACCATCGTCCCTGCCTCAAAATCCAGCCACTATGTCGCAGCGCCTCCGCTGCCCTTTGCTTTAACCAAAGGCGACGACACCGCGCCACCAGCTGCCTCGCCATCATAGTAACACCAAAAGTATCACAAGTCCCGTACAATCAGCCCCGCTACTCGAACCCGCTGCATCACCATTGCAGCGATATCTGACCATCACCCGTAAACCACCAACTGCTATGGAACACCATCGAGCGCCTCGAGGCTGCCTCGAAATCTCATTAAAGTCATCATCGCTGAATCCCCTAACACTATTCCCACACGCCAATGAATCAACACAACCATCTCAACAAATCAGCGCCAACATCTAATCAACACATACATACTCCATCATACAACCTCTAACTCCTATCGCAACATGAACTAAATCACAGTCCCCAAAGCAAAAGGGAAACACGGGCAGAGAGTACAAGAAGGAGAGTTGAGGGATTTTCGGGGAATATACCTTGAGCAACGGGTAGAAGAGAGCTAGGCGAGGCCGTAGACATAAGATTCACCGAACTTAGATTTTTCGGCTGACTTTTAAGCTCTGATCTACGCTAAACCGACGAGAATTTGGAGAAATTGACTGTAGGAATGGGAATACGGAGATTAGGCGAGTGGCTGAGTGTATTTTTTCGGAGAGGGTGGTTGTCCGCCGTCGTTTGTGGCGGAGGTCCGACGGGGTTCAAGATTGGCAAGGTTTCCCTGTTTCTTTTTGGTGAATTGGGCAAAATGAGCAAAAATGGTAAATTTTGCCTTTTAAATGAGGTATTGGGCCGGGTCAGACAACAAGTGGGCTGGGTATTTCTTTTAATTTTAGCCGCCCCAATAACAATTGCTTACAAAACTAGCTAGACTTCGAACCTTAATTAATTAGCACGAACTGAATTAACTAAGCCGAGAAATATCACACAAAATTAAGATAGACTGTTAATTAACTCAAATAAGCATTGAACAACAACAATATATTTTTTTTTTTGATAATTTTTCTACATTTCTTCCTAATTAATTACTAAAATAGTCAAAAGAAATGATAAAATCACATGAAAATTAGCACACATATTTTATGCATTTTTGTATTTTAGGTGCCAAAATTAGGTGATTACAATTACGACCGGGAACTAATTGAAGTTGTTGAAGCATATGCTATCCTTATTCCTCTGTTCCTTTCTGCTATTGGATTCTATGACAGTAGGAATGACCTCAATATCAAAGCATATGAGTTTGGAGCAAAACCGAGGACTGACCCTTTTCAAGTGTTGCACGTCTATGATATGACTCGTGTTCGGAAGGCGTAAGTATCTGAATACATTAATTTGCTATATATCTTTAGTTCTTCAATTTATTTGTCTAAATATCTAAACTGCCTTCTAGTTGTTTATTAGTGACTATGGGGTTTTTGCCGCTACTTTTGCCGAACATTTCATTCATGGTCGTGGAATGCCTGAAAAGAGTTGCAACATTAATTGTTTCCGGAAGCGTTATGGGGCGTTACTTTGGGACTACGGACTGCATAAACAAGTTTACAATGCTGAAAGTGATCCGGAGGAATAGTTGTTCAATATTCCAGTCTTTATTTTTTAATAATGTTTTTGAATAGTGTTTGGTTCAATGTCAAGACAGTTTCTGAATAATTTTTTTTGCGATAATGGTTAGACAGATTCTGAATAATTTTTTTGCGATAATGGTTAGACAGATTCTGTTACATATTGCTCTCATATAGGCTGCATTCATTCATGTTCTTTTTTCTTCTTTTAAGATATGGAGAGGGAATTATGAGGTATTTATAGATCGAATATCCAATTCTGGAAACAGATATTGTCTTTGGATAGTTTGAATATCCAATTCTGGGACCAAAACTGCGTAGGTCTGAAACTGTCGCTATGACAGATTTTATGACTAACTTCAAATATTATTCTGGGATGATCCTAAATATTTTTAGAACCAAATTTTGGATATTTTATACATATTGAAGTCTAGTTTCAGGAAATTTAAACATCTCAAAATTCTGAGGCCGCTGCATCAAGATATGAATATTTTGCCGAAGCAGCGCAGGTCTGAAACTGTCACAATGACAGATTTTATGACTGACTTCAAAATATTTTCTGGGATGTGTCTGAAAGGTTTTAGCTCCAAATTTTGGATATGTTATACATCTTGAAGTCTAGTTTCAAGAAATTTAAACATCTTGCAATTTGGAGATTGCTACATCAAGATATGAATATTTTGGCGAGGCTGCGCAAGTCTGAAACTATAAGTATGACAGATTTCGTGTCTGACTTCAAATAACTGTCTGGGATTTTCCTAAATGGTTTTAGATCCAAATTTTGGATATGTTGTACATCTTGAAGGCTTGTTTCAGAAAATTCAAATTTCCTGCAATTCGGAGTCCTGTGCATCAAAATATGAATATTTTGCCGAAGCAGCGCAGGTCTGAAACTGTCACAATGACAGATTTTATGACTGACTTCAAAATATTTTCTGGGATGTCTTGGATGATATCATTAGGAGTATATACTCTTTTGGGATCTTTGAACTTTTTCTTGATTAGTTTTCCAATCATTGCATAACTTGCATTACGCTGTGATATAAGTCTCTCATTTTCTGGGCATGTGTGCTCGTTATTATAATGTCTGATCTTGAACACCTTAGAGTTACTCAGACTTGACGATTGCAAGCTCCAATCGCACTCCCTACCAGCACAAATTATTGAATATCTACATAGCACAAATTTGAATTAGACTTACTATAATAATCACCGTTTTAACAATGATAAAAACATTATTTGTGATCTTTACCATCAATACTAAATGAACTGCTCTAATAATCTGTCCATGGTGTAGTAAATTTATACAGATTATGGACATATACAGGAATGAAAATATTCATATTTTTTAAAGCAAGTGTTTATACCTTGTTGAACAAGATCTATCCACCCTGAATTGGAAATTGTTTCGTAGTGCAAGATTCTTCATTACACTAACTAATGTTTCCTTATCCTTATAAACTTGTCCAACAGCAACATCATTATGACTTGGATCGCATATGACGTAGATTTCATCAACTAAAATATCATCAGTTGCTTCGCAATCGCTCCCAATCAACATGTAATCATTTGGTGCCATATACAAGTCAGATTCACGTATCGCAATCTCCCTGTTTGATGGCACGGGTATTACAGACCCAGCAGTTGCAACAACCATTGTGTTTGGTTGTTCTTTGAATGTCACACAAAGAGGATATCGTGTAACATCGTCGCTGGTTCTCCTCTGATCAAGGTAAAACTTAACGCTCATGTCATTGTATATCAACATCGGCCTTAGTCCTTCTTTCAATTTATACTCGATTTCCATTGAACCATCCAAACTGAACCTCGAAAGCTTCTTTTTGATTGTATGAACGAAGGTACTATATGAACATTGTTGAGGTACTACTATACCATCCAAACTGTAATTTTGATAGTTGTAGTCGACGCCCCATTCACCATTATACTGTAGCAATATTTGGATACCATTCATGGCTGAATCTACAAAGAAAGTACGTTTGTTACTGAAAAATTCAGTCAAGAAAACTTAAATATCTTCAACAACACATAAGGAAAATATATCATGTAAATCACATACCTTTGTGTCTTCACTAGCTCTTTCTTGTTGTCTATGGAGAACAAAGAGCAGCTATTAATTTCTTGAAAAAACTGATTGAGAGAGACGTGTATATTCAATTTAACAGATATTAGGATAATGGCTTGATGCCTTGAATTGCGCTAGTCTGTTATTTAGGTCCTATTTTAACGCTATCAGCTTTATTTTTGGCATTGATATATATCTTTTATTTAAGAGTTATATGTTTTATTTAAGGAAAATAATAAATACTTATTTATATTTAGATTAAATTTTATTAATATTTATTAATATCAGGATTTTTTTTTTACTTTATATAGTGTAATGTTATGGGTAGAAAAAGTAAGTGGTAAAGTTTAGTAAATATCAATATATGGGCTGTCATTTATGTAAAGGACCCTAAAGTGTATGTTTCAAAGTTAAATGGCCGAATTATAATTAAAGAAAATACAAGGAGCATAGAGTAATTTAGCGTTTTATGTGGAGAATTGAAATTACCAAAACTTGACTAGAATATACGCTTTCATGTTTCCCCAAATGCAAAAGTTAAAGAAAATATAGGGCCTTTGGGTCAAATAAGATCAGTGTCTCTGTCACTGTATGTGCCCCTACGATCTTCAAAATGCCAACAAGACAGGATTCCCTCAGGGGTTATCCATTTCTCTGCATCTTCTATTTGTAGATCTTTTCTTGTTCTAAATTCTAATTATGTTTTTTTAATTTCTTGCTATTAAATCAATTGAATAAGGAATCTTAACAATTGACCCTACCATATAGGGTGAACCTTTGGAAGTCCTAAAACAGCATCTTGATATTTTAGTTAGAATTATGATTAGATATTAGTAACAATATTTATAATGTTCAACTAATATTTCATCACATCTAATCGTCTTGAAGTATATTAGCATTGTATGTTTTGAAAAAAACTTGTACAGTTTAAGAAGGATGTTTTGATTGATCAAAAGAAGAACCTACTTCAACCAATATACCCAAAATGAGCTTATGAGCAAAAGAAAAGCACCTCTCATCCTCTTGTAAATCAAGATTGACTCTCACTCAAACCTCCATTCATTAAAAACAAAAGTTATACACATATTGTGAATGATTATATTGCAAGACTCTTCTAGATAACCAGGATAACCTAAGGATTTACCACGTTTATGCAGAAGCGAGTCAAATGGCATACAATGTTTTAGCAAAGTATGGTGGCAGTACCATTACTTGCAATTCTACTACTAATCATGGGGCCCCTTTATGCTGCCATAACCACCCCTTTATATAGTTAATCATTTTGTCTTGGACTCCCTAAAAACTTGTTTTACTAAAACAGTGCATTTTGTACGCTCGATTGTAGCCGAAATAAAGAGATTATTACAATGTTTTTATCTTCACATTTCATTTTAATGTTAATTACTTCAACTTGGAGTAATTACTTAAAACGATAGTTGGAACTTGGACTGTTAAAGTACTACTACTCAATAACACGTAACGCTTACCATAAAGCTTTCAGCCCTGTCCAAATAAGTAGTAAAACAAAACTCGTGTCCTATAACGTTATAAAACTTAATAGCAAGGACTATAGAAGCAATTTTTCGTCTGCATGGGGGACCTTAGATTTGGCATACGAATTTGGGCCAATGCAATTTTGCCACTTGACCACTTAAGAATACATTAAAGCAGATGGGTCATAGAAGAAAGTGCCATAAAACAGTCAAGTGGTCCTACAACACAGATATTTTCATATTGCTTACCCTACTGAATCTTATGGAATCCCAATTGCTCTTGCTTCATTGGTCGTTTATACGTGTATCTTTTTCCCTCCTTTATTTAATTATATAATTTCCTTATATTATATATTACGTGTCTTGATTCGCTTCTGTTCAAGATCAATTTTTGTTAGTTTATCTCTTCAAATTGAGGGCCTACCTCGCATTCATTGACTCCTCATTTATCCACTTGCCATTTGTTTCTTTATTCCTTCAAATAATTACTATAAATAAGAATCTTCAATTGGACGTTAGAGGTTCAAACTCATTTTGATTGTTTAAGCATTGAGGATTCTATTTACTTTTGCTTTCTAAATGGTCACCACATGATATACAGAAAATGATAGAGTTACTAGGTCAACTTAACCACTTATGATTAGATTCTATTAAAACATTCAAGTAATCTTGTTATCTCACCTAATAGCCTTGATAATCTCGAAACATTCAAGTCACTTTTTGCACATTACTATTTCAATATTGATAAAGAAGTTTTAATAGTTTGATGAAAGTAAATATTTATATATACAACATGGATCACATGGTGATGGTCTAGCTAGAATTATCTGTTAACAGTTCAAATCTACGTAAATAAGAATAGTAGCATGAGTTTAATTAAGGGTGTGCTGCATAATTGAGGACACCAAGTTGTTGGGTTTTGCAAATTACAAATTTAAACAATATTACCAATAATTGCTCTTTGTTCTTAGCTTGCCTTTTCTAATTTAGTAATATTATTTTTGATACCTATTGACCTGAATCTACCATGCAATTCATTATCAAATACTTTGTCTAGACAATAAAATAAACTGGCCGTTCGTAATCTCAAGGGGCAATCGTACTGCTTGCTTAATTTTCTAAAAATGGTCCACCAATTTTTAAAAGTCAAGTTACTAAATAATGAGCCTACTTTCAATTCTTGTGAGTACTTTGACATACATACATTTTTCATATTTTCATATTCTCTTATTTCTTAATATCTATCTGCTAAACATACTTGCAACTAGGGGTGGGCGTTCGGTTCTTCGGTTCGGTTTTTAGAAGTAGGAGTCCGTTACTTCGGTCTTCGGTTCGGTTTGAAGTGTAGAAAAGTCCGTAATTTTTATACTTCGGTTCGGTTCGGTTTTTTAGTTCGGTACTTCGGTTCGGTACTTCGGTGTTTCGGTTTAAACCAAAGTTTATAGCCAAAAAAAAAAAGGCCGAACAAGAAAGGGAAAGGAAAGGCAAAGTACATACCTGTTCAAAGTCAAAAAATAAGATTAACAAAAATACATCAAATTACCAAATATAAATGATCGAATACTCGTAATATCATATCGCGATGACTTAACATAAATGATTTATTCAAACTAAAGGGATGTTCAGCTAATTTATCATTTCCTAATGAATTTTTAGTTCAATTATTTAATTTTTTATATATGTTGCATTTAATCACTAATTAGACATTAAAATACAATAAGCAAAAAAGGGAAATTATACGAATCAATCTAGGAAATATACGTAATATGTAATGGTGGATGTTTTTTGTTAATGGTTTAAAAAAAAAAAAAAAAAAAAAAAAAAAAAAAAAAAACTTCGGTTTTTTCGGAATTTCGGGGCCCGAAGTTCCGGGGAGCCCGAAACCGAAGACCGAACCGAAGACCGAAGTTCAAAAATTTCTAAGACCGAACCCGAACCGAAAAACCGAAAAACCGAACCCGAAGTACCGAATTAGTTCGGTTCGGTTCGGTATTTCGGTTTTTTCGGTTTTGTGCCCACCCCTACTTGCAACAGGTTTTCTGATTTGGAAAATACTATGTTACCCTATTAAGTAGAATTTGATTCAAAAATTTCGCTCATAATAGATTAACCAAAAAAGGACAGAAGGGGATATATATATTATCAGCCGTATGTAATTAAAATAGACGAAATATTATATTTGAAACTCACAAAATATAACTATCGTAATTACAAAGAACCTTTCTCTAAGATTCTTTGCCTTAAAACTAGTGTTGTGCTAGCCATTTCTTAAGCTCTAGCAATTAGATTTAAAAATATGCCATGAGCATCTTCTCCACTTAAATAACTAATACTCTCTTCCATTAAGGAGATAAATTAATCCTTTGACTAACCCAACAAATTTAGTTTAAATAGCATCAACATTGATAAGTAGTAAGATGATGTTGAGAATGAATTGCTTAGGAGCTATGAATTTGCAAGAATCTTTGAGAATGCTCGTTAACCTGCAGAAATCAACTTTAGATTTCAGATCACGTAGAATCATCCTTCAAAGGTTATGTTCTTAGTCTTACTCATTTATATTGAAAAAGAAATTATTTAAAATTTCTCTTAATGTCAAAATTATGATGCAGTAAACTCTATTGTAATGCTAATTATCAATTTCATATTCAATTGGTTGGGTATTCAATATGTTGGTGATTGGAATTAATATGCAATGTCATATTAGTGAGTAATGGAGGAATAATCTGTTAGTAAAGTTGTTTTATTTATTTTGTTATCCATAGTTTTTTTATTTTTGGCGTCTATATTTTTCTATACCTTTGTTTATGTTGTTAGGACTTTTCTACATTTTGATGTTTTCATCTTAGTTTTTCTTCGAATCTATTTTCAAAAATATTTTTTTGAGCTGAAGGTTTATCGGAAACAGCTTATACCTCACTCGAGCTTGACATAAGGTAATACAACTCACTTCTCCAGACCCTACTAGTAAAATAACACCGAATATGTTGTTGTTGTTGTAGTATCAGTAGTAGTAGTAGTAGTAATAAGGGTATCCAATTTAAGAGAATTAAAGGAGTGAAGTAATAAAACAAAATTCTAAGAGGGAGTGAATAGCAAATATATAAAAAAATGAAAAATCAGTTATGCCTACAAATACAAACCAATTTGTTTCAATTAGTTTGCTCTCACTCCGCAAAATAATCCAACCATTACACTATTGCTCAGCCGACACTAGCGGTTTTCCATTTATAGAAATCTCCCTTCATTTTCAGGTTAACTTTACTTTCCCTATTTTTAATTTCTCAGTTATACTAAATCTGTGAATAATTAACAAATTAATTATTAAAACTAGAAACTTTACTAAATGGACACATCAACTATTGATCTAAACAGAGCTATGGTTGGAACAAGCAACGCAATCGAATCAGTGATCTCAGCCGTTGGATTTGATCCAACGGCTGTAATAGCGGAGCCAGTACCGGAAGTGGTGAAATCGGACGGTGTTAATAGTGTGGGCGATGATGTGGAACAAAAGAGGGAGATAGTATTGGGGAGAAATATTCATACGTCGTCGTTAGCTGTAACGGAACCAGATGCAGATGATGAGTCGACGGGTGATAAAGAAGCGTATATGGCTAGTGTTTTGGCTCGGTATCGAAAGACCCTTACTGATCGTACTAAGTACCATTTAGGTATTCTATCACTCTATGTTTTGTATATTGACATGTCATTTTGAGATCCTTTTCGAGTTTAAGTTATATACACCGTTTCTAAACATGGGTAGAGGCAAGTGTAAGGAAGGGGGTTCAATTATATCCCCTTCGCTAAAAAAGTTGAATGCTTTTGACTAACTTGACATAAAACAAAACTCTAGTAAATTAGTAAAGGGGTTCAAAATTTGTTTTAGATAATTAGTTCAAATCCCATGTATAGTAATATTTTGAACCCCTTGTTTAATTTCCTGGCTCCGCCACCGAGTATAAAGAACTTTTACACTATTAGAGCTCTCTTGACTTGTTTATTATAACCTGTGTTATTTTCAAGATTATATATTCAATTGCTAACTATTTCTTTTGGATGACTTGATAGTGTAAAAAATTCGGTACATCAATGGTGTATGTAACTTAAGCTCTTTTTTTTCTTTTTCCTTTTCTTTCTTAAGTTGATTTATAGCTTGAGTTTAAAATTGCTAGGGGTGGCTAAAGATAGATTTTCATATCGGTGTTTTGTATTTCGAGAATTGTGGAATCTTCTCAATTAGTAAGGAGATTACTGAAAGCTCTGCTCTAACTGTTTATATGTTGGGCTTTTAAGTTGGTTAGGATTTGATAGTTCGTTATTTGATTTGAAATGAAGCAGTTGTGTGAAATATTGAGCCTGCAAATTAACAAACTCGTCTTTTGCTTGTAAAAGGTTCCTTTTGGACTGGAATTATTCGAGTTGTCCAGATTGTTGTATTGGAAGTTAGTGTTGACTTGACTAGCTGATCATTGATTGTTTTCTATTCTTTTGACTAGGGACAACATGAAAAAAGAGCATATTTAAGGTGAATAGGAAATAAATTGGAATAAGTTGAAGGAAAGATTGGTTGGTCTTGCATGTGCCTAGGATTAGGGTGGGAAAAATGTTACCAGCAAAAAGCAAGTTGTGTCTACAAAAAAAAAAAAAAAAAAAAAAGAAGGTGTGGATATGAGGATATTGCTGTAACATGAGAGGGTGAAATTATTGATTGGTCATAGACTCATATAATATAAGCAGTTTGTTAATCTTTATGTATTTCTTGATCAACTAAGTTTGATGTATTTGGTAGCACAACGTAATTTGGTAATGGCTTCTGTTTTTCTTTTGGATGGCTATATGCTAAGTTACTCGGACTCTTCAAAATTGCCACCGTACTCGTGCGGATAGGATCCGTCTCGGATAGGACACGGGATTCACATCGGATATGGTCAAATAAAAATGGATATTTTGAACAAAATCCACAGAAAATTGAAGAATTTTTTTTTGACAAATAGACTCTCAAGATAGACATTGGAAATGAGATACCTTCAAAATTATGCAGAAATTTATAGTCTTTTGTCTCTTTTTCATCTTTTGTCGACATTCTCGAATTTCTGATTTTATATTTTGAGGGTAACTTTTAGAAAGACGACTTAATATAGAAAAACAAAGATATTGGGAAAGAGGACTTCTCTAAGAAGAATCGAAATTAAGGATTATGACTTTATTTTTAGAATTTTGAAAATTTTTAGACAGATTTCCGCACCCGTATCCTTGTGCGGATTCATACCCCCGAATCTCTAAATTTAGATTTTGCCGAATACGACCTCTAGATCCGTACCCGTGTCGGATACCCGTACCCGAGTCCGAGTAACTTAAGCTATATGCATTGTCTTATTTGTTGATGCTTGTAAGGATTGCTTTTTGTGTTTGACTGAAGTGTTAAAACATGGTTGTCTCTATTAGGCCATCTGATATTTATTTTTGATGAAGTGGGTTGCCTTTGAATTATCTTAATGATGTAAATATCACTGTGTTTTGCCATGAATAATAGCTATATTGTTAAAATTAGCCAACAGTATGTCCCACAGTGCTCAGACATCTGTCATTTACTTTGTCAATGGATTAGTTTGTGATATCCTTCTCCTCTTTATGCAATCCAACTATTAAAAAGATAGAGTAGTGCTTTATTATTTCTGATTGCTGAATGTCACAGGGTATCCATACAATTTGGACTTCGATTACGGTGCGCTCACGCAATTGCAGCATTTCTCCATCAATAACCTAGGTGATCCATTCATTGAGAGTAACTATGGTGTGCACTCAAGGCAATTTGAAGTGGGTGTCTTAGACTGGTTTGCACGCCTATGGGACATTGAGAAGGATGAATATTGGGGATATATCACAAACTGTGGAACTGAGGGAAATCTTCATGGAATTCTTGTTGGGTTAGTACTGTTTTAAGTTTTTCGCCCTGAAGGCTTTAGCTTTATATGAACAAGTTACTTGTTTCCTTTTTTTCCCCTCTCTTTTTAATTCTTTTTTCTAATGGAAAACATGGACCTAATAATGCAGGAGAGAAGTATTTCCAGACGGAATTTTGTATGCTTCAAAGGAGTCTCATTATTCTGTTTTCAAAGCAGCACGAATGTACAGAATGGATTGTGAGAAGGTTGACACTCTATTAACTGGTGAAATAGATTGTGCAGACTTCAAAGTTAAGCTACTTAAAAACAAGGACAAACCTGCAATCCTTAATGTCAACATAGGTACTCTTACTCTCGGACCCCATCACTGTCGAAGACATTCCCTCTGTCTGCTTAGCTGTTTAAGCTGCTTTTTTTTTTTTTTTTTTTTCCGTTGACAGGAACTACTGTAAAAGGAGCTGTTGACGATCTTGATCTTGTTATAAAAACCCTTGAGGAGTGCGGGTTTTCACAGGATCGGTTTTATATCCATTGTGATGGGGCTCTGTTTGGGCTTATGATGCCATTTGTCAAACGTGTAAGTACAATAGTTTCTCCAACCCGTTTCTATTGTTTCACTTCTCCATAAACTTTAAAAATTAGCCCATGTGAAGAGCATGTGCATTCATCATACTTGGCTACTATAAGTGAATCAGGAGTTCATGAGATGCTCTTACAAAATGAGGAATGTAAAAATTTGCAGCCTTGTCAACTAGTTGACATTACGGCCAGTTTGTACAAGGTTATAATGTAAAGCTTGTTCTCTGTATCCATTGTTTCTTGGGACTAAGAGGGGAAAAGATGAAGAGAAGCAGATTGTTCTTCTATTTTTTTTTTTTCTTTTTGGCCTGGCTAATAGGACCTAAAAAATAAACACTCTTATTTCTAGTCCTGTTGGTATAATATAGTTTTATGTGGATACTTCTTCAAAGTAAAAAGCAAAAAAGAGATATGCACATACCGTTTATGGCTACAGCTTGTGTGGAACAACAATTTAACTATTAACTTTGGATGCTTTTACTTAAATTTGTTGAAGGTACTGGCTATTGTTTCAGAATTTTCCTCTATTTAACGGTTTAATCTGTACAGGCACCAAAGGTTACTTTCAAGAAGCCCATTGGAAGTGTGAGCGTCTCTGGTCACAAGTTTGTGGGATGTCCAATGCCATGCGGTGTTCAGCTAACAAGGCTAGAGCACATTAATGCCCTTTCTAGGAATGTTGAGTACCTCGCTTCAAGGGATGCCACTATCATGGGAAGTCGGAATGGGCACGCTCCACTTTTCCTTTGGTACACCCTGAACAGAAAAGGATACAAGGGATTCCAGAAAGAAGTCCAAAAGTGCCTAAGAAATGCTCATTACTTGAAAGACCGTCTTATAGGAGCTGGAATTAGTGCTATGCTCAATGAGCTGAGCAGCACAGTTGTTTTTGAGCGACCTAAAGATGAAGAGTTTGTTCGCAAGTGGCAACTTGCTTGTGAAAGAAATATGTCACATGTTGTCGTGATGCCCAGTGTAACAGTTGATAAGCTGGATGACTTCTTGGACGAGTTAGTTGAAGCACGATCAATCTGGTACAAGGATGAGAATGTCAAGCCTCCTTGTCTCGCTGCAGATATTGGAACTCAGAACTGTTGCTGCCCTCAGCACAAAAAGTGATGTAATTCTTAGATAGAGAAGCTATAGGTTTCTCATTGTTTGTAGGAAACATTAGATCCACGTAGATCTAGTGATGTTTGAACATGAGAAGCTATTGGGTTCTCATTGTTCTGTAAGAAACATTAGATTCCTCGTAGAAGTGATGTTTGAATTGTGACCTGCAGTTTCAGAGAAGTATATCTAAGCTGCATTTTGTGCCCCTCTTGCTTCTGCATAAATGTGTTTATCATAAGCAGAGATTTTCCAAGTTTTGTGAATCTTATGTGTCCCTCTCCTCTTTCTCAGTTTTGGTGTCTTTAATATGATAAGGAGACAAACAAACATGTAGGATTAAAACATATGCTTGGTTTGTAGCCCCAATTGACTATCTCAGCCATTGCAATATGTGAAATGGATGAAGAATAGCAACTAAATTGGTAGATGTGCTGTTTATTTCTCTTTTCCTGGCGGTTACTGCCTAACAAGGGAAAAAAGAGGACAAACTTGGTTTGCCTGCTGATTTTGATGACAGAAAATTATGAAATCCCAAAACGACAACATTAAACTCAACGGGGGCATGAGGTCTATGGTTTGGTGTTATATTCTATTGCTTCCTAATGAAAATGGACAGATTGGAGTCTCTTCGTATCCACAAATATGATCTTTTTGGAACTGATGTAGATGTATCTTTAAGATGCTCTGTTACATCTCAGAGAAACAAACCTAGTACAATGCTGGCAGAGACAGTAATGGCAATGGAAACTTTATATGTGAGAAACATGATGCAGGTTATTTATGATTTCCAATCATTCTAGTATTTTCATTCTCTTGGCAACTCTATATGAAAGAAAATGTAATGCAGGTTATTGAATGACTTTCCGTTCTCCTATTATTGTTGTCGAGGTACTTCTTCGGTTAAGCAACATCTAATCTGTCATTGTGAACTCTGTCAAGTCTTTTTGTAATTTATAAATCTCGCTAAATTTGCAACCTTTCATACTATCTGTCTCAGACTTTCAAATATGTCATTTGGTTGAGGAATATCCACACAGAGACTCAGAAGAAATTTGGAAGTTAATACATAAACATCAGGTCAAGGTTGAAACACCTGTTAACCCATTTCTCAAAAGGATGCGTACTCTTTTTCCTATGTTTTTTTCTTTTCTTTTTGGTAGTTATGATCATTTTCTTCTCTTGAGAGCAGATGGCTATGAGAGTGTTACTTCTAAGTTCTAACCCATATTCAAACTTTTTCCTGGCTCTTTGATCAGGAAAATTTTAACACCCTGTTAGGTTTCCCAGCATGTCATCTGAGTTAAATACTCCACATTCAGTGATAGAAGGGAGGACCAACGGTTGATCCATAATGATGTATCAACCTCCTGGCCAAACCAGCCACTCCACTCGACGAGAAAAGAAAATGAGGGAGAAAGTAGAACGATATTAACAATTACCTGCTTTGAGATTTAACATATACTATCACTTTGTTAGACTACCATTTTTTATCATCATCAAAGAGTTTTTTGCCATATCTTTTCTTGCCATATCTTGCAATTTGACAATGGATATTAGGACCAATATCAACTCCTTGGTTACTAATTGGTTCCAGATGAACCATGAGGTGCCACCTTTTCCTTATTCGTGCTATTACATTCTACTACAATTCTGAAAATACTTTCTTTCCTCTTCTAATAATGTAAAGACATAATCTAAAGTGTCTCAACCATGACGGGATACTTGTTCTTCGGCATCCTGACAAGTGTTGGCTGGACAGAATCATTTGTGTCTAAAGGTGTCCATCTGCAAGGGAGACGAATTCCAGTGTTAGTAAAGCAGTTACTTTCAGGAAATTAGAGAATTTTAAAGGGACTGTTTGGTTCTAGTTCTTTCCCATGTTTGTTTTCCTTACTTGTATCTGCAGACAAGATGATGAAGAAAAACAGAAATTTCCAGTTTGGCCAGGCTAATTCCAGGGCACATGCGCGGTCCACTTCCAAATCCAAGGAAGCTGAAAGGTTTTAGGGGCTCCTGTAGAGAATCCAAGAATGTACTTTTGTTATGAATTACCAGAGGTTGAATAGAAGGAGCCTGCTTATTATTTGGGAAAACTTACATTAAATCTAGAAGGATCAAACTTCTCAGGATTTGGAAAAATCGCGGGGTCGCGGTGGATAGACACTACATCCAAGTTAAGAGACCATCCCTTCTTGATTTTACATCCTGAGCATGGTTTTAGAGAATCATTTAACTTGTTTTTATCTTATAGCAGGAATTGTAATGAAATTCAGATATGAGAAAGCTGACAGACCATCAATTTCAAAATCTTGTGCTGCTCTTCTTGAAAACCAAGGCAGGATTGTGGCCATTCGAAGAGTTTCACTGATTACCTGAACATTGAAAGATCAACGAAGAAAGAGTTCAATTTGGAATTTCAGGGATAAACGGAAGCTGGATTAATGACTAGGATGCAGCTTACTTTGGCGGTATAAGGCATATTGTTGACTTCAGACCAGGTCAGATCTAATGTGCCTTGTTTCCTATCTTGGATTTCTCTATGTTCCTCCTGCAAATAATATATTCAAGTTATAATTTGATGGCAGCAGTTAACGGCTGCTGCTATTCCCTCTAAGGCTCAATAAGAGATACCCTTAGTCGTTCCAATACAACAGGGTTTTGTTGAAGAAATTTGAGGAGCCATGTCAAAGCAGCAGTTGTAGTATCGTGGCCTGCAACTAGCAGTGTCAATATGTTATCCTTCAGTTGTTGATCAGTGAGTTTGTCATCGTCATCTCCTTCTGGGGCATCTTTGCCATGCTTCTTTACCAAGGATTGCAAGAAATCTTGTTTCAAGCTTTTCCCACTTCTCCTTTCTTCAATTATTGAGTCTAACATAGCATACATTCGATCACGAGCCTGTAGTTTACAACAGTCATCTCTTTTAGTTTGTCCATTGATCCTACTTTGTATAGACTATTGAAACTATTTTTACCTGAATACCACGATAAAAGGCAGTTCCAGGGACCTTAAAGGGTAAAGAAGCAAAAGAACCCGAAATGATCTTGAAATTGGTTCGGAATTTCTCTTGTTCCTCACCAGTTGGTTCTAAGCTCATTATCATGTTGCCTATCACCTTGAGTGTGAACTGCATAATGTAATCTGACAGGTTAAAGAATTACTCTAAATCGAAACCAAACTCTAAAAAATGATTATCAAAAGACTCAACTGTGGAAGCTTCTTCAAGAACCAACACTTTTCTTCCAGACCACTGATCCAATGTTTCAATAGCTAAGCTGTTAATAAACTGAAAATACTTCTTTAGACCATCAATTGAGAGCGGTTCAGCAATTAGTCTTCGGAGTCTCTTGTGTGACTCTCCGGTCTGTTGGAGCAAGCTAGTAGGTCCAAGTACTTGCTGTCCTGTGTAGAAAAGGTTTAAGCTCACCATCCCATCTTTTCCTGTCAACAAGATTTTGCTAGCTTCTCTTCCAGTCATGAATACTGTGTACCTTCCTAATACATAACTCTTGAACACCTTTCCATACCTAATAAGCCAAACCATGACACGGCCATTAGATTGAGGTGAGTATTTCAATAACATAGATCATATGACGAATTTCTTTTGTGCACTTGTGATAAGATAGCATGATTGAAGAGTTTTGTTTGAAGAGAATGGACAATGCTACAACAATCTTTAAGCATATAGAAATTATGAAAGTGATCAATGTGTTTATGCAAGTTATCAATGTTTTCCATAAGATAGCGTGTTCAGTTCTCTTTTGGAACTAACAATGACGGAGCAATTTTTCACCTTCTCAAGCAAGATTTAAACTGATGAATGCTTTCCATAATGCAAGTGATTGATTCCCTTCTGAACATATAAATTTTTAAGATTCCATTGGGAGTATGACAATGCTTGATTAATTTTCATGATATTGCAAGATAACACGAAAATGAGCATGTCTTATCCATGATGCCAAAATCATTTAATTTCTGTGACATTTATGTAAATACGTCTTGCATTTTACTTACAATTTCTGTCTCTTGTTAATGAAGCTGTAAATGCCAGCAGGGCTCGAGAACTCGGATATAAAAGAGAGACTCTCTCCAACAATAGGCCATCCCAAAGTACCTGGAATTGCTTCCATTTCTTTTGGAGAAGCCTTTGTTTTTAGTAACAAGGCTAAAACAAATAAAGCCAGTACTACCACCATGACCATTAACATGATTAGCTCCATTCTTGATTATGTTGAAGCTAATTTTGATGAATTTATATGTATTACTGTGATGATCTCAAGATTGTCCTGTTAATAACAGCGTCCCTATAAAAATTATCACCCTATCTATTTATGTATATTTTTTTCTTGATTCATTTATTTGTACAAGATGAGTGCTATAAGACAAATTGTCCCATTGAATATAGTACTAAGTATTAAGTTTCTATTGGTATCAAAATAGTTTCTAAGACAAGGGTCCAGAAGGATTTACTATAATTCTAAAATTGTTACTACTGAAAAACAAAGTTGGTGGGTCACCATTTCTAATAGACTTGTAATTTACGTCAAGAAAACTAACATACTCAAATATTCTTTTAACAGAAAAAGTAAGGTTAAAGTAAAGGAAAAGAAAAATATAAGTTGTCTTCATCTTTCATTTACCTGTTGTGGAAAGTTGCTTAACAAGAAATCAAAAACAATTGTCCTTATAGTAAGTTAATTTCGACAGGATCCTCAAACTAGTTAACAATTTACAATCTAGTATAGTGCAATATCACCTTGATTTTAATTTCCAAATTTTACTCGAGGGAGATAAAGGAAAAAATTTAAGCCATAATTTCATATAAATTGGTTGACAATAGGCAGATTTTAAATTTTTCTGCAGTGCTATATCTGAAAAGGATCATCTCACTACGTTTTTCATATCGGAAGTATGCTAAGATTTACCTAGTTGGTGTCTACATTCTTGTTCAATCAGAGTTGTTTGACATGTGGAAGTGATTAATTAATGTTTAGATTGGCTGATACTCCAATTTAAATGAATTTCTGTTAGGCTATATCTGAGGAAGCCCATTCACTATCCTTTACTTGGTTGGCGACAACATTCTTGTCTAAGCACAGCTACTTGACATGTGGATGTGATTGATTAGTCTTTGAAACAATGCAACAAGGCTTTTTTGGCGTTGTAATGACGGCTACCCCCTATGATAATGACTCTGGTATCTTCTTCTAGAATAATGTCAAAGTTCATGTTACTGTTACATTGTGAATTCAACTTCTAAATTACTAGTAACTTTGAAAAGTTAACTTGTTACAAACTCGAGTTCATGTATTGTTTCTTTTTCTTTGGTTGTTTTGTATCAAATTTAAGGGGCTCGGAGGAGTTTTTCTGGAAAGCCAGTTTTAAATGTAGTATATGCCTACTATGTAAATACTCCTTAAAGTTAAAATCCCTTCCAAAATAGAAAAAAACATGTACACGAAACTATTTGGGTAGTGGAGTTAAGTCGGACAGATTGTAATAGTATTATGACTGGCTTCGCAACCTGTTACTTGACCAAACTCCTATAACCTGATTATTTTGTTAGGATATATCCATGCTGATCGGTTAGCAAATTCAAGACTCGCAACAATTAAATGAATTTCAGATGTGATATTTGATGAAGCTTCATCTCCGCAAGTGGAACATATTTTGTCCAAAAATTAATCATGTTAACTTGATAATAACTCCACTTACTTTCTTTCATAAGCTAAAGTAGTCATACTCCGCATAATTGCTGGTGTGTGACGGTTAAACTACATTTGGCGTATCCACCAACCCAAAATGCTTCCAACTTTTGATCATCGTCTTATTGACATTTTCTATAATCAAGAAACTCCGAAGGACCAACTGGCTCATGATTTAAAACTAAATGGATACCAAGTATTCGTCGTAGCAGAATTTGAACACGCGACACATGCAGCTTGCGGAACACACTGCAAGTCTTACAAACTAACCAAGGCCCCAGGGGCCATTGTTCTATTGGCATAGTTTTCTTTTACACAATCAAGACTTGAAATGAAAACGAAGAGACTTTGTAGGATTCTAGATACAAAACAAACAGTGACAAATAGACCTCTAAAGCTGACCTACTTACTAGTAGGCCATAAACAAGTGAAGCTTTTGCACGAAATGGATACTTTGGAGCTGCGATCACAATATTGGACCCCATAAGAAAAGTATTACAAAAATGACCTTGTCAGGGAAGTTTGCTCGATCTCGCCAGAAGTAAGTTCTTGGAAATTTCCAGGTGTTGCTAATTAGAGAGATCTGGTAATCACCACGAACTTTCTTACAGGGGACATTTTTGTAAGACTTTTCTTATCAGGACTAAATCTGTGACGAGTCGCCAGAATAAGCCTATTTCCAAACATTTCCCTAAGAATAAGCCTATGGGATTTTTACACATATATACAAAATTACACTCTAAATTGCAAAAAAATACAATATTTGTCAAATTACAATTCATAGCAATATTTTTTTTAGCACATTTTGATTTTTTACAATTACACTTACACCCAATTTCTTAAAAACCCTAAATCACTTTCTCCACTTCTCCCAAACAAACCAGCCACCACCCCCATTTTCTCCCAGATCCAAACCCACAACTCCACATTTCTTCCACCTCCTTTCCCCAAAGCTTCTATGCCCGATACACCTCCGCCGTCGCCATCAGTTTTGTGAACGACCTGCACTTTCTGTTGCTATAACACCGTCATTTTTGGCTTCAGTGCGGAGGTTTTTGATGCTGCAGCGTCAGAGGATTTGTCTCCGCCGACTTCTGCCTGTTCGTCATTTTAAAATCGCAGTATTGATGCTGCGACTCCATTTTCCGATGAAAATGATACAATGAGTCGACTTCTGCCTGTCCGTCGACTTCTGCCTGTTCTGGTCGTCAACAACTACGATCAACACTATTTTCTTTTAGTTCCTTAATTTCTGTTATTTTATTTATTTATTTAAATGTTGAATTTTGTTTGGATTTGCTTCATTTTTAAGGTTTCTATGATTTTTTGGATCCAAAATTTATTGTCCCCCAGTACAAATGTTTTTTTTACAGCAATTGAAAGTTCAGTTTTTGTCAGATTATGACAGATATGTTATTCTTGAATTTGATTGGTTGGTTCATTGATTTTGTGTCTCTGTTTCTGTTTATGTTTCAGCGGTGAAACAGTCTGAAATCGCTGCTGAAACAGTTAGATACAAAATTGAAACAAATTGAAACGGTATTGAAACAGTATTGAAACAGTCTGAAACGGAGTTGATATAGTCTAAAATGGAGTTAAAACATCTAACAATATTAAAACATTGTGATACAGTTTGAAACAGAGTTGATACAGTTAGATACGGAGTTGAAATAGTCTGAAACGGTATTGAAATACTATGATACAGTCTGAAACGGAGTTGATACAATTTAAAACAGTCTGATGCAGTCTAAAATAGGGCTTGATACAGTTTAAAATAGACTGATACAGTCTGAAATGAGACTTGATACAGTTTAAAACAGTCTGAAACAACATTGAAACACTATGATACAGTCTGATACGGTCTGAAACGGGAGTTGATACAGTTTAAAATAGTCTGATACAATCTGAAACAGTGCAGAAACAGTTGAAACGGTGCAGAAACAGTTAGATACGGTGCTGCAGAACAGTTGAAACGGTGCAGAAACAGTTAGATACGGTGCTGCAGAAACAGTTGAAACGGTGCAGAAACAGTTAGATACGGTGCAGAAATAGTTGATAAGGTGCAAAAATAGTGAGATTCAACGAGATACATTGAGGATGGATGACGAAAAGTGAAATTGGGGAAAATGAGAGGAGTAAAAGTGAAATTGGGGGGAAATGGTGGGAGGAAAAGTGAGATAGGGGGAAATGGGAGGAGCAAAAGTGATAGTGGGGGGAAATAGAAGGAAGAATTTAAGGGTTTGATATGTTATGGGAAAATATTGCTATGTTTTTGCTATATTTGTAATTATTTTGTATTTTTATCTATATAGGGTAATTTTACTAAAATGTTGCTATGTTTGGTAATTAAGCTCTAAAACTTGTACTTTTATGTAAAAAATCCTAAGCCTATTTCCAAACATTTCCCTAGGCAATTCTGTGGTGTATTATGGGTCCATCTCTCAACTTGTACGAGGCTGTCCTGTTGGGAGTGATTAATGCCAGTAAGAAGGCTAAGGATCCAGTAGTTGCTCAAAATATATAGACGAGAAATGCAAATTTATTTCCATAATCAAAGATCCTGTCTGCATAGGTAATTTTCTAGCTCAATGATCAAGAATTGAAATATAATACCAGCAAGGTATCAATAATTCATTGAGATCAAGCTCACTAGCGCCCACAACCGGAGACCTCACACATAATAAATAATGATAGTCATAACTTTAAGAGATGTTGAACAATAAATAATGGTAGTCATAACTTTAAGAGATGTTGAACAATATCTAGCAGCTGTCAATGAAACAGGTTTTTCCTATAACATAGTATCGGTAATGGTACAAGGTGATCTGAGTAGCAAGCACTCACATCCAGTGACACTATCCATGTACATATAATAAATATATACAAGCCCTACGCTGATTACACATTTGTGATGTTGCCTTGTTTACATTTTTAACCCCTGTTATTGAAGTTCATGAAACTAGGTTGGGTCTGCCCAGATATATTTTGGGAGCTTGTGGTAGAACGAGGCATGTGCTGCTGCTGTTGCACATGGTGATTACCACATTGGACAAATGACTGCGGCTGGGGAGGGAAATGCGGACGTGGCCCCCTGTTTCCATTGGCACCTGAAATTTGGCCAGCTGCTATCTTAAGGTGCTCCAATTCCTCCCTCAAAGCTTGATTCAGAGCTGGAAATAATTCACTCGTATGTCAATGCAATGAATATCAGTGATAATTATTCAAGTTATTATACAGGCACATACCATCTCTAAGATGTGCTTGTTCTTCAAAAGCTTGTAACCGTAATTTGAGTTCTTTGTTCTCAGCAGTTAATCCAGTATTGTCTCTCTGCATCATCATAGAACAACAGGATAAAAATGACGAGCAATTGTTACTATGTTTTCCGACAACAATGTGTTACCAATAGCATAATTTGCTATGATAATATCCCATTCAGCAACACAGTAATACAGCACATACATGTCCAAAGAAATGGACACAACTTGAAACTGCAATTTAGTCCTATTATATATTACCACCCAAATGAGAAAACAAGTCGAAAAAGTCCTAATGCACCATTCAACATTAACCAAAGTATATTTTAAAAGGAAAAGAAAAATGGCAAGGAGCAACCATGGAAAAGCAAGAACGGTAAGCCTTCAAGTGCGACAAACTGGAGATTATGCAACAACTACATGTGCATGACGTTGTAGTCAAATCTAATACTGAACCACAAAGAAAAGAGTGAAAGACGACAAAATTCCAACCAGAGAAATGAAACTAACGTAGATTCCTCCAAAACTTGGTGCTAGCAGCTAGCGAGATACCATACTTAGATCAGATGTACTAATGACCCTAGAAAACAAGATAACAATAAGAACCTGTTAATTTATAATGGCTATTCCTCCATAAAGAAAATTCACTAATTCGCCCCAAAATGAAGTGCAGCAGCTTAGAAAAGCAATTGCCCCTTGATCTAATCATCTGGTCAAAACCATTTAAAAAATAAACACGAACCCACCTCTTCACCAGCGTATCCACCTTCTTACATCCATTCTTCTTTAACATTTGCACTTCTGACGGCACACCCCTTCAAGGTCATCTCGAGTACAAGGCTACTTCAATTGCTTTAGGCCCCAAAAATTGAAGGCTTCAACTTTACTAATCTTACCTAATTATAATAAAAGGTTTCAAATTCTATACCTTCTTATTTTGGAATTTTGGCTAAGTCTGTTCGGACAAGTAGACCTGAATTTTGTAATAAACATGTAATATGTAGAAAAATAATTTGATGACGTTGCTGATTATTGAACTGTCTTATGAAGAATCCACTAGATTTGATTATTTCCTACACTATTATTTTGATGAAGTAAACAATTTTATAAAATGTTTCGGCAAAAAGGTGCCTATATACAAGAGGTATACCAAAAATAGACCCAATCTTCTATACAAACAGGAACCTCATGGGTGCACCAAAAGGAATTAAGGGATAAGAGACTATTCAAATGTACAAAATCAAACCTTCAAAAGGCCTCCTACTTTTCTCCCCAAACCACCCAGATGTGTCCTAGTGGTGCTCTACTTTTCCTCCTACCATAGCTCCAACTGAAGAACAATCTTTGACGGTACCCAGCATCACCCATGAAACACAAGACTAACCCAAGGCGAGAGGCCATCTGACAATGTAAAATAAGGTGATCCACATCATCCCCGAGCCCTTGCACATATAGCACCAACTAACATGAATTTATTATTTCTTATACATAGTGGACGCCCATTTTTTCACATAAAAATAGATTAGAGCTATTAAAATATGTATGAAATTACCGCTAAATGATCCAAGATAAAACAAACACAAATTTTACTAAACAAAACTGTTGTGCGACGTATTTACCTAAAAGAGCTCTTAATTTTCAAGATTCTTCAATGACAAAAGGTCTATTTTCTTTAAGAGGGAACTAGCCCAGTCCAATATCTAAAAGCTATTATTTGATGATTCAAACATAATCATCCAGGTTGCATTGGATAAACTACCCATACAACTAAGATGCCGGCCGAAACTAACAAAACTGTTGCCATGCTAGGATTACTAACTTAGCTTGGCATCTTACTCGACAAGCTGTCAGAACATAACTTAAAGATAGTGATGTTACTTATATGAAGACATTTTCTAAGTGATCAGTCACTATTTATTTTTGGTTAGGGTGAATCACTATTAACTGAGAAGTGTTATTTCCCTCTTGGTATATTGAAACTAAGGAGAAAGCAAGCTCCAACCATTCAAACAAAATAAAGCTTAATCCAGCGGTGCGTCAAACAAGAATGGAGTATGTTCTCATCTCAAGTTTTATAGTGAGACGGAGTACTAATAGATGGGAAACTTTTCAAGTAAGTTTAACTTAATATGACCTGAAGTAGATGCGTGGGTCATGGGCTCATGGCATGGAATTCGAAACAAAAGTGCAAATACCTCTGAGGAAAATTCTGTCTCTGTGGAGAAATGATCCTAAAATACAGAACCTACTGAAAACTAGTAAATAGAGCCTCTTATCTTCGGTCATCAATTTTGGAAGATTTTTTGAATTTCTTAGGACTTTGTACAACAGAATTTCATAACCATGATACATACTGCATATACTCTTTGTCTATTATATATAAACATGAGAAGCTATTGATCTTTATGGTTACTTTATGCAACAGAATTGATAACCTTCACGAGTATTGCATATAGTTTTTGTCTATTTCATACCTGCAGAACCGTGATTTGTGCAGATAGTGTAGTAGCTTCAGACTGCAGAGTCTGCACCTTCCTCTCCAGTTCACTAGTATAACGTATTTTCCGCTCCTTTGAACGTGCAGCAGATTGTCTGTTTGCAAGAATCCTGTAATATTGAAGAAACAAAGATGACTTTATGGAAAAGCTTAAACCTCAGTTTGATACTAGAACGCTGCCTACAAGGAGACTTAGGAGTAGAATTTTAAGAAAATTGAAAACATACAAATTATCAAACAGTAATGCTGGGAAGCCAAGAAATCACACAAGCATAACCTTTTGTGCCAAAATATTCAGATTGCCATGCTGGCTATGAGAGGTCATCCATACCCTATACTTTACGAATTTCCTCATCTCTTACCATTCAAGTAACACCACTCCACTGAAGACATACACTATAGTAGCAGCATGTTCTCTTTCATCCTATATCAGCTACAAGGTGAAATAGCATGTCTTCCTTAAGTAATCCGACTTCTCTGCTAAGACCCTCTACTAGACTGCTTTCGAGTCGTACAGAGTCGCTCTGCGAGACGTCTAGTAGTCTCTGACTTGGTCTTCGAATCGTAAGTCTCACTTCCTGTTTTCCTAATATAAAATTTTTACTTGTTTCAGGTTAAGACCTGTCTGGTGGTGGTCAAATATCCAGCCAATCACATATATTTCAGTGGAAACTTATTTCATTTTCCACAAGAGAGAATTTTGGCCCACATATCTTTTTGTTCTCAAATCATATTCTTTTGCTTCTCCTCCCATCCATTTGAAAGTGAGTATACAGTCTCCTATAATTTCAATCAAGGAAGTCATTTCTAGTATCATAATTTCTTCCTCCTTTTAACTCTGATCTTTAGCTTACATTGGACTCATATTTGACAAATACATCATACCAAGTCAAAGCACTCTTCACAACTAAAAATACACAATTTTCGCATTACAAAGGAACAACAAATAACTTCACAACCAAGAAATAAAACTACCATCAATTTGCTTCCTTTTCTAAAGAATTGTCAAAAAGTCCTTTTCTTTCATAACCGACAAAATCACGAGGGTTAGTGGCACACACTCCGAGTTCACTCGGACGATAATGGACCCACCCCTCAACCCTTCTGTACTTAAATACAAGGCTTTTTGTCTGCAGCAGAGCTCGAAGCCACGACGTGCGCCTAACACACAGCACAAACCGAGCTCTTACCGTAGACCAAAGCCCTGAGGCAGAAACAGGAAATAACTTGACAACTGAGAAATACAGATACCATCTATTTTCCTACATTTACTTCAAAAAGCTAAATCATTCCAAAAATAAAGAGCTAAATATAATTCCAAATTAAATTTTTTAACCAAAATAAAAAAAAAATATTTAACCTTTTCGCCCGCTTAGGGTCAATCAAAGCCAACTCAGCAAGCCGATCAGGAGCCATAGCTTTCTTAACAGAGCTACTACACTCTGTACCCTCATTAAACGTAAACGAACCATCCATCGAATTACCCCGCCTATGACCCGACCCGGAACCGAAACCCGGAACCACCTTCTTCTCCTCCTCCGAAACCGTCGGTGTAGCCTCACCAAATTCCAAACCATCAAAAAAATCAGCATCCACAGACAAACTCCTAAAATGATTCAACGGCCTTGGGTTCGGGTTCGGATTATTAATATTATTAACATCAGCCGGTCCAGAAACTAAACCGGGTCCGGTTGAAGCCGAGTCAGCTGAATTAGCCGGCTGTATCAAAGACGGCGGTGCGGAAATATCGAGATTGAAGTCGGCAACGACGTCGTCTAAGAGAATATCATCGTCGAAATCAGGGAAGCGGAAAAAGGTTTCGGATTGGGCCCGACGGTGACGTGCTATTCGGGTCGGAGTATCCGGCATCTGGTCAAGTAGTAGGTCGGTTCGACCCGATAGAAATGGAATTGGTTTTCCACTGAACTTTGGATCCATTTGGAGATTTTAGAGATTTTGAGTTTAGGCAGAGAAGAGAAGAGAAGAGGAGAAGAGAGGGCAGCTGACAGGTAAGGAAGGTGGTATATAAGTAAATTAGTTTAGTAAGTAAACTCACATCACATGGGCTATTATTGGGGTGGTTAGCAATAGTCAAAGTACAAACTGATTTTTAAAACTTCAAGACTAAACCAATAGTTTACCTTGAGCCAGGTCTGTCGGAAATCAAACCTTCTATTTTTATCAGAGTGCGAGTACATTTTTATCAGAATGCGAGTAAGGTCCGTGTATATATCACATTTTTTCAACTATACTTATAGTGTAATAATGAATATGTTATTATTGTTGGAGATTAAACTGACTCTATTATACTACTTCACACACTATGATTTAAATGTAGTACCACTAGCGGATTAGAAGCTTAAATATGGGTTCAGCGAAATCTAATAGTTTTGTCTAAACTCCGTATTTGTATTAAAAGTTCACTTATAATGTATGAAAAATTTATTTAGAATCCCGTAAGCAAAAAAAAAAAAAAAAAAAAACATTATCTAGAATTCGTTAATATAAAATTTTGAAGTTGTCTCTACATAGTACATATGATTATTTTTTTGGGTTCATATACTAAAAATGAAGTGGAAAGTGATTTCACAAGAGAGGAGGACTTCCATTAGTAGAGTAGAAAGTGAAATTTAAGACTTTGTAATTGTCACTATACTCTTATTTGTGGAACGAGAATATAGGCCTATATATAGTGAGTAGCGAAAATAAACATCATAAAACATTCTATATAGTCAATTAAAATTACGAGAAAAAATAAACATCGTAAAACATATACTATACATGATCTTCAATATATATAAGTGATGCAGTACAATTTGAAACGTACATAAGATGAGACAAGTACTCCACTTTGACCTATCGAGGCATTAGTCTCACACTCCATAATTATTTCACGAATTGCTTGGTTTTGAAGCACTCTGTAACTTTCCTTGTGGAAGATTGGTCAAGCAACAAGATTCCCACAAATGTGGTGGCAGAAACGTAGGCAATAGTACAAAATTATTGTTATTTCCTTTTATAATAATAATTGCCAATATAAACTATGGTTTACACAATATGGTTTCCTTTTGAGGTTTTTGGGTTTTGGTTTTTGAGTTAGGAAGAAAAGAGAATAGGAAAAGAGGGCAGTTGGCAGGTAAGGAAGGTGATATATAAGTCGAGTACTTTAGTAAGTAAAACTCACATGGGGTTGTGTTGGGGGTATTAGCAACAGTCAAAGTAGAAAGTGTCTACATAAGACTGCTATACTGTTTTACAGACTATGGTCTAAGCGAGGTAAATACGTTTTGTCTTTAATCATAAGTCTCACATTCATATATTTGTGGATTAGGACGTATTTGATGAAGAGAGTGGGAGTTCCTTCAGTGACTAAAATGAATACCGTTCACCCAATGGTACAAAAGACTATGGTGTAAGCTCTATACTTTATTTATAGTAGAATACTAGAAGTCAAACACAAAGTATGTACAAGAATTGATTGAACTATATACGGACCATAGATAACAATATTTTTTGTTATTACCAATAATAACTTTTCGGCATAATTTTAGAAAGGACGGGTATGCCAGACTTTACCCCTACTTCGAATAAAATAAAGAGGTTGTTTTTGATATACCAGGCTCAATATTTGTTTATATTCTTAATTATGGAACAACAATGTATTACGCATCTATATATATTGAGAAGCTTATTGCCAATAGTTAAACTAAAATTAAAAAAAAAAATTATAGCATATACGAGAGAAAATACACATCATAAAAAATATATGATCCCTGGTGTGTATTGAGTATGCATGGCACAATGAGTAAAACGTACACGAGATATCAGACAAGTATTCATCTAACTTTTGTTTTACCTATCGAGGCATTAGTCTCACATTTCATAATTATTTCACGGATTACTTGCTTTTGAAGCATTCTGTAACTTTCCTTATGAAATATTGGTCAAGCAACAAGCTTTCCACAAATGTGGTGGCAGAAATATAGGCAATCAGAGAGAATTATTCTTATTTCCTTTCATTATCACCATAATTGTCAATTATAAAATATGGTTTACGCTATACTCATTATGTTGTTTGCTTATAAGTACATCATAATCAAATCACTGATGTAGGTAATGATATTAATACAGATTGATCTTATATATATCATAGTTCAGTATAAATAATTGACTATTTAACTACTTGATATAATCAACACGAAATACTTGGGGATTAATATTGCTAAAATAATCTTCTTCTAGTCAGGGAATTTTTTTTTCTTTTTTCTTTTTCTTTTAAGTGTTTATATGAGTTTTTATTACTCTTAGCACAATTATACTGTTATATAATAGGATTTTTTACATAAAAGTACAAGTTTTAGAGCTTAATTACCAAACATAGCAACATTTTAGTAAAATTACCCTATATAGAGGAAAACACAAGTTAATTACAAATATAGCAAAAATATAGCAATATTTTCCCTTAACATACTAAATCCTTACATTCTTCCTCCTATTTCCCCCACTATCACTTTTGCTCCTCCAATTTCTCTCTATTTCACTTTTCCTCCCACTATTTCCCTCAATTTCACTTTTATTCCTATAATTTCCCCCAATTTCACTTTTCCTTATCCCATCCTCGATGTATCTCGTTGTATCTCACCGTATCTCAACTGTTTCTGCAGCACCGTATCTCAACTGTTTCTGCACCGTTTCAATTGTTTCTACAGCACCGTATCTCAACTGTTTCTGCACCGTTTCAACTGTTTCTGCAGCACCGTATCTCAACTATTTCTGCACCGTTTCAACAGTTTCTGCAGCACCGTTTCAACTGTTTCTGCACCGTATCTAACTGTTTCTGCACCGTTTCAACTGTTTCTGCAGCACCGTATCTAACTGTTTCTGCACCGTTTCAACTGTTTCTAACTGTTTCTGCACCGTTTCAACTGTTTCTGCAGCACCGTATCTAACTGTTTCTGCACTGTTTCTAATTGTTTCTGCACCGTTTCAACTGTTTCTGCAGCACCGTATCATTTTAATCCACTATACGACGTAACAATTGGAGCAGAATACGGTTCCAAAATTGTAACAGTCGATAAAAAACTAATAAAGTTACAAATATGGGACACAGCAGGACAAGAGAAGTTTCGATCAATCACAAGATCGTATTATAGAGGAGCTGCTGGTGCATTACTTGTTGATGACATTACTAAGAGGCATACTTTTGATCACCTTTCGAGTTGGCTGGAAGATATAAAACAAGAAGGCGATCCAAGATTGACAGTAATGATAGTAGGGAATAAGTTTGATGTTGGAGAAAACAGGAAGGTTAGTACTGAAGAAGGCGAGGAATTCGTGAAGAATAATAATTGTTTGTTCACTGAAGCTTCCGCCTTAACTAGTTTGAATGTGAAGGCTGCGTTTGGGATTACTACGGAGAGAATATATGGGAAGTTAGAAGACTGGAATTTTGAAGTGTTGGATGAAACTAAAGGAATTAAGATTGGAAATTGGAAAGGAATTACGATTGGCAGTGAAACAAGGAGGACGAGTGAGTATCATGAAATAACTACTCCTAAACAACTTAAATGTTAGATTATTGTTAAATGTGTTAGAAAAATAATGCTATGCATTGTAATTAAAGAAATATTGCTATTTTTTTGTAATTAAGGGTGAAAATTTGTATATTTGTGTAAAAAACCCTATATAATAATGTAAAAATTTAGTCGCGTAGCCTATTTTGACCGCGCTAAATGAATACTAACCAGCAGAGCAAAACTGTTTGAAGACTAGCCACCTCCGGACAAATCCCAGTATAAAATACCGAGACATTGAACTAACATGTTCAAAATCCCAGTATTTTATACTGGGATCACTTAAACACTAATCTCAGTATAAAATACTGAGAATTTGAACATGTTAGTTCAAAGTTCTAGTATAAAATACTGAGACTAGACTTTATATATAAAGTTCCAAGGTACTATAAACATGAATTCCATTATAAAATAATGGGAATTTGAACATGTTAGTTCAAAGTCCCAATTTTTTACACTGAGACAAGTCTGTAGTGTTTGCCAATGCTAATGGAGTGCAAGTGTGCACGCAGTAGCTATTCCTCAATTAATTTTTAAACAGGGGATAATCCTCATTTAGCGCGTCTAAAAATGGCTACGGATCAAAATCACCCTATAATAATGCATAGCTTTGACATTACCAAGCCCACCAATATATGATTCTGCAATAAGAAATAGGTACAATGAAGTTTATTTAATCTTTTACAGTGGAGATAAAATTCCTTAATACCCTTGTAAATATATGGAATAGATTATAAGGTGTATGGACTACAATACAATACGTTGATAGCTATTATTCCTTAACGACAGTTATACGTTGTCTTATATTTAACATTAAAAGTAGTGGTGGATTAAAATCACGGTCACTGCAAACAATATATGGATTTTTAAAATATGTAGTTAGAGCAATCACTACTAGAAAAATGCGTTTTAAGGACGTACGATACGGACGGCTAGCCGTTCCTAAACGTTGTTTATGGACGGGCTATGCGACATCATCGTCCGCCATAAATCACTCGATGCTAGACACGTAGAGACGGGCAGCCATCCGCGACGTGCGACGTCTAGCCCTCCGTATGCAGTGAAATCTGAAATATAATTTTCGTTCAGGGAGGGCTGCCCGTCGCTGTTTTTTAGTTTGTAATCTACCTGGGACGGCGTCCCTAAACTCTAAAATCTGAACTTTTTATGGTTTAGGGACGGGTGCCCTCCCTATGTTGACAATTTTTGTTTGTTAGAGACGGCTAGCCATCACTATTTTTGATAAACCTGCACATAAATTGTCAGAAAACAGATACATGCCTGCCAAAAACCAATACAGATTCATATACACAGCTAGCCGAACCGATAAGTAAACTAAAATATACAAACAAAACATAAACGGGATAACAATAAACCTTAACAAACCAAACATAAAGTCCTAACAGTAAACCTTAACAAACCAAACATAAAGTCTCATAACGTAACATAAACGGGATAACAACCAAGTCTAGAACAACAAGTTTTAAACATAAAGTCTCACAACAAGGACGGGATAAAAACCAAGTCTAGAACATAAAGTTTTAACAAACCAACCATCTACTCAACTCTATCCGAGTCATTTTCATCACCCTTTTCCGATATGTACTTGGCCATAATGTTTTCCAACTTCTTGATTTTTTTTTTGTGTTTACAGCTTCCGCTTCCCTTAGCCTTTCTAACTTTGCAAGCACTTCATCATTGTGAACCTGGGAAGAAGAAGAGGAGCAAGTAGTAGAGATACCTACGCAGGATGGTTTCTTGTATTGTTTAGGTCCGAATCCGTAGGCTCTTCCTTTGCTGTAGCCACCACCCACTTGAACAAACATTGATATAACTTCTTCGTGAGTGGGCTGGCTTGATCCAGAATCAGATCCTTGGTTTTGAACCCATTGCTCCCGTGCAGCTCTAAAATTTTTTCTAAAATAAACAAAATTCAGGAAAAGTATACTTTCTTCATGTTAAATAAAAATAGAGGATTTAATTTAGTAACTTACCATAGTTTCCTCTGCACGTTTCTCCACAAAGCCTACGACATTACCATCCTCGTCATATAAAACATGAAACTTCTCGAAAAATTCAATATCAGACATAGGTCCTCCATTTGCTTGCTCCCACAAGCTTATAAACGTTAGCACCTACACTAATTATATTCAAAAAAATCTCAATTAACAACTTACAATTCTGTGCCTATGCGTTGCCAAGCTAACCGAACAGCCAGTGTGTAAAGAGCCACCCCTCTCGGATGCCCAGGCAACCTTTGCTTGCTCTTGTAACGCCTTGAACTCATCAGTTTCCTAATATTCCAGCAGTTTGATCCAAGCGTCTTCATAGACCCACTCTGGGCGTTTCCCAGTTAGTCTTGCATTATGAAATGCGCTACTAAGTCGGACTGCCACTCTCCGCTCAAAATACTGAACTATCTGGGAATCATGATACTCGTTACTCCAGGAAACCTTAGTCTGCAATTTTTTATAATATGTTAGAAAACTATATCTGATAGGAAAAATTAAAAAAAAATATCAGAAATAACTTGTATACCTTAAATGTATCAAACATCCTTGCTCTGACCTCAGGTGGGATTTTCCCAAAACTACTCCAAGCTCAAGAAAATGTGGACGCATAGCTTCTATAACAAGAGTCTTAGCCTCATCTGATGGTACAAAACTGCATAAAATGTAGCATAAGTAATTATATATATTCAATTTTTAATACTTTAATGTCCCTATTGGAAACTTACCCAAGGCGGTTGTCAGGCATAACAATTAACCTACCACGATCATCATAAGACCCCGGCTGGCCAGGAGCAGCTGGTACCTTTTATACTCTTCTTCTGCTTCTTTCCTTTTCTTTTAATAGTAGAGGCAATCGCAGAAGAAGGGGTGGGAGACTCTGAGTCAGGCAAACCATGTGATCCCGGAGTAGACAATGTCAAGGAATCTGATAGAACTGGGGAAGAAACATGGTGCGGACGAATAGTCGGAGTAGGAACAAACACCATATCTGAAGGCTGAAGCAGACTGGTAGGATGGGCATGGTACACGAACATATTGATATGAGTACCCGGGTGCAGGCATAGAATGACAAGGCAGGGTGGGTGGACGCATAACATGAGATAAGGGGCCTGGGGTACGAGGAGACTGATCAAACACTAGGGCAGAGGGCGGCCCTTCAAAAAAAGAAGTGACATATGTCATATCAAGCCTAGACATTAACTGTGTGGTATCAACTCAGGATTAGTCGAGGATCCATCACCGGATGAAGAGGAAATCTTTCTTGGACCACGAACCAACCTGCCTCTACCCCTCTTACATGTAGAAGACATCCCTGTAATGAAAACATTCAACGAATAATTTAATATGAATGTTATGTTAAAATATATAATATAAATTAATCAAGTATGAATATTAGGTCAACTACGTAACAAACAAGTGATGCAATATACTAAAACTACCAAATAATCAATCATCCTCGGTTGCATCATTTTTCTCAAGTAATTCTTCCTCGCTTGCATCATTTTCATCAACAAAATGTTCCTCCTCATCTGCCATTGACGTTCCTCCACTATGGTTGAAGACCAAAAAATCAAATTCTTTATAAAAATCATCAGCATGATGCAACTGACCGACTAATTCCTCATCCACAATCTGCTGGACAGTTGAAATATCGTTTTGGTATGCAACCTCTAATGCATCCTCTACTTCGAGTCTCCCAACCGGCTTAGCTTTTAAAACTGCCCACCAGTTTTCTTTAGCCTTATTTTTTAATTTATTCTTACATCGTGGATAAGGAACGTAGTACACTTGTTTCACATTCTGCGCAATGATAAATGGATCATAACGTGCATACGTTTTTTTGTGATTGACTTCCACCAATTTATACTGCGGATACATCCGGGTACCTCGATTTGGTGTTGGATCAAACCACTTACACCGAAATAGCACCAACCTTTTCTTGGGCCAACCTTAATACTCAACCTCTAAGATCTCATGGATAACGCCATAATAATCAAAGTGTTCATCACCAGTTCCAGCATTCACACACCCCCCACAGTTAAAGGTTTTCTTCCCCATAGACCATTCTTGAGTATGAAACTTATAACCATTGATAAAGTACTTAGATATCCTTTTGTACTTATGCACGGGTCCCAAGGATAAATCATTAAACAGTGGAGCATTGCAACCGTTAGCAGAATTGTTTACCTATATGTAGTTCAGGTTAGTTTACAATTAAACAAAAAACATACCTCAAAATCAAAAAATGTTAGAAATTATTTTTGATCATTAAATACTTACATATTCTCTAAACTAATCTGAAAATCTTGCAGCAATTGCCTCATACCCAAAGCAACGAACAAAGTAACTGCTCGGGACAGTACAAACTCTCAATTGATCATAACAATTTTTGATTTTAAAGTTTATGTTTATTAAACTACTTGAAATTTTACCTATAAAATTCTTGGACTTCTGGACAATTCAACAACACATGAGTTGTAGCAACTCTTCTGTCGATGTCGTTAAATGGAATCCGTTTACTTTGCTTAGGCCCCCTGCCTGGATGATTGAATATGGAAAATGGTGGATACAATGAATTATCATTCCCACCATCGTCATGACGATTCGGCCTATTTCTCAAACATGGGACCTCGGTACCAAAATAGTACGAGCAAAAATGCGCAGTTTCCCTTACAAGGTAAGCCTCGCATATCGAGCCCTCAATCCTATTTTTATTATTCACAGTTCGCTTGCTCTTGCCAACAGTCCTGCATAACACGTTATAGTAGTTGAGTTTAAAGAATTAATATAAACATAAGAATACAAACGCTTGAAAAGAGATTACCTTTCAAAATGATTTATCCATCTTCCCTGAACTGGGCCTTCAAGGCGTGCTTCTAGCAGATGCTCCATCATATTGAAAAAACCAGGAGGAAAGATCTTGGTCAATTTTGTTAAGATCACCAGGATGTTTCTTTCCATCAATTCAAAATTTTCTTCCCATAATGTGTTAGAGCACAAGTTTTTAAAAAATACACCCATCTCCGTCAGGGGTTTCCATACAGTATCAGGCAAACCATGGAAAACAATAGGGAGTAAGTTCTCCATGAACACATGGCAATCATGACATTTCATATTAGTTAACTTTCCTTCTCGCATATCAACACAACTTGATATATTCGATGCACACCCATCAGGAAACCTCAAATTCCGTACCTACTCACAAATTTCTCTTCTCTCATCTAATTCAATTGTGTAATTGGCTAACGGCATCCGAACCTTGTCACCAATAGGATATAGGTGCAATTCATTACGCCAACAGTATTCCTGAATGTCCAACCTGATTTTAACATTATCCTTTGTCCTGTTAGTGACATCCATCACTGTATTAAAGACTGCATCAAAAAAATTCTTTTCTATGTGCATGAGATCCAGATTATGATGGAGAAGGCTGTCCTTCCAATAAGGCAACTCCCAAAATATGCTTTGTTTAGTCTAATTATGCCATTCACCAAATCCAGTTATTTTAAACTGTTGTTTTTGATCAGTTACCTTAGGATACCCCTTCACCCTATCCCAAATTTCATGACCAGACAACCTTCGTGGAGGGTCATCAAAGTCTTTTTGCCCTTTCATAAATGCACTAGTGTTTCTCCTAAACGGATGATCATCTAGCAAGAATCGACGTTGACAGTCGAACCATGTGTTCTTTCCTCCATTTTTCAAATAAAAGCTTTTGTGTCCTCCATACAACAAGGGCAAGAAAACTTACCAGCAGTGGAACAACCGGACAACATTCCATAAGCAGGAAAATCATTTATAGGTTACATCAAAGAAGCATGCAACATAAAGTTTTCCTTAAGGAAGCAATCATATGTTTCTACACCTTCATGCCACAAAATTTTTAACTCATCAATCAAGGGCTGCGAGAATACATCAATCGAGCCTTTTGGGTTGTGTGGACCCGGAATAATGCAAGTCAGAAAAATGTATGGAGTTGTCATACACAATTCAGGTGGAAGATTATACGGGGTGACGAATACGGGCCAACAAGAATATGAAACTCTCAGAACTTAAACCCAACCTAATATTTCTAGGTTCACTAGAAAATACCGGATACACCCTATCAAAGTGTTTCCATGCTTCACCATCAGAAGGATGACTTAAAATTCCAGGTTGTTTTGTGCGTTCATGGTGCCATCGCATATGAGGAGCAGAGCTCATCGATGCATACAACCTTTTCAACCGAGGAATAAGGGGCAAGTAATGCATCGTCTTAACTGGGACCTTCTTATCGTTTTCATTTTTTACTGGCTTATAACGAGCCTCCCCACAAAATTTACAATGAACCCTATCCTTATCTTCCTTATAGAATAACATGCAACATTTTCTACAACAATGAATTCTCTTAGAAGAAAGACCTAACTTGGAAACCAATTTCTTTGTATCGTAGTACAATACAGTAACCCCAAGTTAGTCGGATTAAGTTTAAACACAAGGCCAATTATCTCATCCATGCCTGCTTGAGATATATTGTAATATGATTTTATACTTAACAATCTAACTGCAATCGACAAATTAGAATGCGTTAATCCCTCAAAAAATGAGCGACTAGCTTCTTCCAACTGTTCATAGAAAAACTTGGCCTCATCTTTTGGAAAATGCCCAACATTTTGGTCGGGATGGTTTCTCGTGGAACATCCCGAATGCATCATTAATCATTTCATGCATCTGATTATTACGAGACTCATTGTCAACATACGAACTACTCGCACCGGCATATACATTGTCTATGTTGACACTAGAATCAAACTCTTCATGTGCAGTCCATACAAAATAATTTGACATAAAACCTTTAGTATAAAGATGCATTACAACCTTTTTTAGACTTTTCACATCACAACGGTTGCAATCCAAACAAGAACATTTGATATTCCCCTCCCTTATATATTCAGGAATCATTGCAGCTTTGGCAACAAACTCTGAACCCCATCTATAAAAATTTTCCTCAACCCCCGACGTCCCGGGTTATTTCTATTATACATCCAACTACGATTTTCATGATGACGTTCCATCTACACAAATAACACATAGTGGAATAATCAGAAAAAATTACAACCATACTAATATATTTATAATACTCCCTCCGTCCCAAATTAGTTGTCGTTTTAGGAAAAATTGTGTGTCCCAAATTAGTTGACACTTTAGGATTTCAAGACAAAAATTGTTAGTCTTTTCCAATTATACCCTTAATAATTAAATAAATTCTCAATAAAATTTAATAGTCAAACATTAAATAGGGGTAACATAGTAAAATACACACTCTATTTAATGATTTTCTTAATGGACGTGAAGAAGCTAAAAGCGACAACTAATTTGGGACGGAGGGAGTATTTCATACAATAAAATGAGCTCACAATTCGGATATAATATATATCACCTTATTTCAACCCCTTTTATTTTTACATCAAGATTCAGTTTTTATTTATGTTTAATGTTCAATTCTTGAAATGTATATACATATGCTTATAGTTAGTCAATGCCTATTTGTTTTGAGCTAGGTTAATTTTTTCCAAGGACCTAACTACTTGATTTAGCGATTACACGTTTTTCCGCTTCTTTTCTTTACTATATTCTCTACAAAAACCAACCTACAAATACAACAAATTAAATACTAAAATACTTGAAACTTATTAATGGGGATTTCACTCATAAACATGAAATAACTGAAAAGACAGAAAAAATACCTGTTGTAGTGCAGTTCCGGTGGCGCCGTTGCGCAGATCCGGTGGCGCTGCAATTTTGAAAAAAAAAAAAGTAAACCCGTTTTGGAACGGATTTTACCGAAAAGAGGGAAAAAAAAAACGAAGAAACTTACAGGAAGAAGGGAATTGAAGAAATGGTGTTGAGGAAATGGTGTTTGGTTGGACAGATCCGGTAGCTGCTGCCCTTTTTTTGAAGAAATGGTGTTGAGGAAATGGTTGTGGCTGCTGTTCGTTTTTCTTGTATGTTTTATTGAAAAATAATGCAAGGCTAGCCGTCCCTAAAAAATAGGGACGACTGGCCGTCTGTAGTTTTTTTATTTTTTTATTTGACAGCTTGTTTTAGGGACGGCTAGCAGTCTCTATGAAAATAGGGACGGCTGACCGTCTCTAGCGTTTGTATTTTCTTAAATTGTCAAAAGAATAGGGACGACTATCCGTCTCTACGCATATACGAACGGCTAACCGTTTCTATCCTTCCGTCCCTAAATCGCATTTTTCTAGTAGTGAATTTATATTACTCCTTTATTCGATTTAGAGTTGGTGCATTTTCCTAAACTTGTGGCTTTTGTAAATTCTTCGTTGACATATGGGAAGAAGGTATTGCTAATACATCGACTTGAATCTATCTCATATGTAAGGCTATTATCAAATGACTAAAATTATCAATACACACACGTGTGACCTTCAAAACCATTAATGCTAAAGCTGGAAAAAGAAAGTTAATCAAATTGCCGAACACACAATAGTTCGGATACCTCAATTTTAATATGATTAGCTATGTATATAATTAATTATAAGTAACATTAAATTCCCTTATTATATCTAATATACGACCATATTATCTAATGATATAATGTGTGATTATAATTATGTACAACCATATTATATCTTCTATTATGTCGAGATGATTTGTTTTCTACTTTTGTGAGAAAAGAAAAAAGATATTAGAATGCAAAAGTACGAATGAATATAGAAGGATTCACAGAATCCTTCATACTTATGTTTTAACTTATTCCGCTTTTGTTGTTCTTTTTTGTCTTTGGAAGCTTTATTTTATTAGTACCGATATTTAAGAAAATTAAAACCACTCCCCTTTTTGGGATGGTGTAAAGTAACCAATCCAATAGAAAGGTGCAAAGCATATGATATAAAATCCAATGAGCTTTCAAGGGCTTTACAAGTGTTCTTGAGTAGCTTTCTCACATTGACTTCAACGCAGTATACACAAAAATATATTTCTACTGCACTATAGTTTCGATGTGAAACACCAAACACCAGAAACCATGAAAATGGGAGCTTACTTCAAAGTTTGAAGTTTGAACCAAGATATAATATATTGGTTTCTTATGGAATTTAAAAAGGGACCGGGGTATGTAACTTTTAAGCTTTGGTATAGAATTTTGGACGATTATAATAACAAAACGTATGCGGTCCAATCTAGCCAAAAAAAAAAAAAAAAAATAATAATAAGAAGAAGAGAAAATATACTTGACGAATTAATCAATCAAATTTAGTAATATCGTTTAAGTATTTATTTTTCAAATTAATCATCTAATATTCCAAATCATATTTGTCACTTGTCATAGGTAATCCCACTAAAGAAGGCAAAATACTCCGTACCAAAAATATTTTGAATTCTAAGATTCATATTCAAAATATTTAATTAAGGGTGAATAAATTCACAATCATTTCAACGTTTCTCTAGGTGATAATGTAAATCATGTTACTACACACCAAAGTCGTCTAGCTATTGTTTTAAACTTGATTCTCTAAGTTATTGAATTGTGAAAATTGATCATTAATAAACATTTGAGCAACTCAAAGGAACATATCAAATCTACTCAATTGATAAAGTTATCGACCCACATCAATGGACGAATATATTCTTCTTCGATTTCATCATGGTGGAGCTTTTACCAAATCTTCAAGCGCCAAATACGTCACTAAACTAAAGGTAAATGAATTTACTATATTAAAACTGAAAACATTAAACTATGGTCTTAATTTTGGGAGAACTTGACAACATTACATGGACTTTCATGCTGATGTAAATTATGTCTCTCTCTCCATGTTCAAGTTTGTGATCCCCCAAGGTCTCATTTTTGTTCTGCCTTGGCTATGTTAGCTCCTGTAATAAATTACATCATGGATCGGAGTAAAAGGACTTTGTACAGGAAATCATGTGATTGAGTTCTACATGAAAAGCATTTTTTTTTTTATATATTGCTTTGTGTAAAGACGAACACAACAAAAAAATTTTGGATGAAAAACTCTTACTTTCATTGATGAACGAACCTCTATATTTATACAAGAAAAATAGCAAAATCCTAACCTATCACTATTAGGCTTGGTCTATATACAATTAACTTTACTCTAACTATATACATATTATACAAATAGCCTATACAATTGCACTAATAACCTGTAGTATATTCCAATACCCCTCTCAAGTTGGAGCATTGAGATTTCTTATGTAATTTGTTAAAGAAATACTCAAACTGTGCCCATCCCAACTCCTTCGTGAAAATATCGGTCAGTTGTGTTGTTGTGGGCACATAGCTAGGACGTATCGTGCCTCCGATAATCTCATTCCGAATAAAGTGACAGTCAACTTTGATATGTTTAGTGCGCTCGTGAAAAACGGGATTCCGAGCGATATGCAATGCTGCTTGACTGTCACACTTCAAATTTATCGGAGGATTGTGCTCGATCCTAAGGTTCTATAATATTCCCTTCAACCACTTTGACTCGCACATGGTCATACCATCGATCAATATTCTTCCTCCGCTGAAGATCGAGAAATGATCTGTTTCTTTTAGTCCGCCATGATATCGGTGAGTCCCCTAAAGACACGTACCAACCAGTCAACGAGCGATGTATCAATGGACAACCATCCCAATCGGAATCACACCATCCATGCAAATACAGATCACATTGAGAGCTCATTACAATGCCTTGGCCCGGACACCCTTTCAAATATCAGACGAAGTGCCACTTCCATGTGCTCAACACAGGGACTCTGCATGAATTGTGACAACACATGCACAATGTAGGACAAATCCGGACGTGTAAAATACAAATAAATCAATCTACCAACCAGTCTTCGAAATCCTTCGAGATCTTTGATAAAACGACCTGTCGCAAGCGCCAAGCGATGGTTTTGCTCTATTGGTGTACCCATCGGTTCCCCCCCCCCCCCAAACAAACCTCCTTTCGATATGATATCCAAAGCATACTTTCTCTGACACAAGAAAAAGCCTTTCGGACCCTTTTCCACTTCAGCCCCCATGAAATACTTCAAAGTGCCTAAATCTTTCATATGAAAGCATTTAGAGAGATACAACTTGAAAATCTGAATAACACTCTAATCATTACTAGAGATAATCAAATCATCCACATAGACGAGCACATTCAATTGCACATTTTCCTTCTTCATCGTAAATAGAGAGTAATCTGAATATAATTTTTGGAATCCATATTTCTTGAGAGCAGCCGACAACTTTGCAAACCAACACCAAGGAGCTTGTTTAAACCATACAAGGATTTTCGGAGGCGACACACAGTTCTTTTCCCATTCATTTGATGCCCCGGAGGCAATTTAATATATACCTCTTCCCGTAGATCACCATGCAAAAACGCATTGTGCGCATCCATCTGATGCAATTTCCAACCTTTAGTTGCAGCTATGGCTACAAAAAACTCCGACAGTCACCATTGCGACCGGTGCAAATGTCTCTAAGTAATCAACTCCCTCTACTTGATGATTCCCAATAATCACCAGTCGTGTTTTTTACCGTTCAATGGTACCATTTGAATTATACTTGATCTTATACAACCATCGACAGCCGAGAGCCTTTTTACTTGGAGGTAGGCGAACAATTTCCCAAGTGTTGTTTGCTTCTAATGGCTGCAACTATTGCTGCATAGATGTTCTCCACTTTTCATTTCTCATCGCCTCTGAATAAGAGGTAGGCTCATGTCCTTATTTTATGGCTGTAAGAAAACTAACATACTTCGAAGAAAAATTATCATAATTGATATAATATGCTAGAGAATAGGGCTTACCAGAGAGTTGTCGACAAATGGGAGAACAGTCAGACTTTGAGATACAGGACGATACCCAATGACTTAACTTTCGGACCGTATTGGTGACGAATTCTCTCAAAAAAACATTTTCTCTCTTAGTCCGCTTTCCACAACCCAATTCTTCCACTAACACGTCATCTTCCATGTGTACGGGAGCAACATTGGGGTTTGGATCCCCATGATCTATCCCTTCAATTCCCAGAGTCATTTCTACTTGACCATCATTCTCAATGCCCCCTTACTCTTACACTCTCCTCTTCTTGTTCCAATGCTACGATCGCATGAACCGTTTCATGACTTCATTTTTCTTTCTCATCCTCCTTTGATGTAAACATAAACTCATTTTCATAAAACACCCCGTCTCTCGATATCAAAAATTTATTTGCCTCCAAGTTATACACCTTCCAGGCATTCTTTCTGTTTGGATACCCCAAGAATACACATCGATGGCTCCTACTCTCAAATTTATCACCTGTTTGTCCTTGATTGCGAGCATAGCACAAACATCCGAACACCCTTAAATGATTATAATTCGGTGTCACTCCCATCAAGACATCGTAAGGTGTCTTATCATTCAACAACTTAGAGGGTGTTTGATTAATTAGATAACAGGCCGTCATCACACATATATTCTCCCCAAAAATCGATCGGTAGATTAGCTTGAAATTGTAGTGCCCGTGCCATATTCAAGATATGTTGATGTTTTCGTTCAACCCTACCGTTTTACTGTGGCGTCCCTACACAAGAAGTTTGGAACAATATCCCTTGTTCGAGGAAAAATCCTTTCAGACTTATGAACTCGGTTCCGTTATCACTCTGGACGCACTTTACATGTTTATTAAATTGTCTTTCCACCATCACAAAGAAACCTTTCAACTTTTGTCCGACTTCTTTCTTATCGATTAACAAAAATCCCCATATTCCTCGTGAACAATCATCGACAACAGTCAAGAATTATGATGCACCACATGAGGATTCAGTTCTATAAGGACCCCATAAATCACAATTAATTAAATCAAAAGGTTCAACAACTTTATTATCACTTGAAGGAAATACATTCTTAGTTTCACATGTTTTTTCTTCTAAGGTACCTTTCCTACTTCTATCTTCTAGAACTGAAAGAGATTCGGTCACTTGCATCGAATGATGCCCTAACCTTTGATGCCACAAATCCATCAAATCGACTTTTATTGCCTTCACCAGGGGTACCGTCCGAAAGTAGTAGAGTCTCTTCTTTTATTCACCCGCTCCAATCAACTTCCCCGTAGCCGGTCCTGTATAACACATAAATCATTAGTGATTTTTACATTGCAACTAAACTGATTAATCAATTGCGACACTGAAATCAAGTTGCAAGTCATGTCGACCACATACAACACTCTATAAAGAATCATGTCTTTGTTAATGAAACGACCTCGGTCAGTCGTTTCGGGAGTTAGGACTCCGATTGGCGTGTCGATAATTTTAAAATATTTGTAATATCCATTGGGACTTATATGTAAAATTTGAGCTAAATCAGACCTCGTTTGGTAGGCATCGGAAGAAGGTTTCAGTTTTTATTGTCGATAAATATTAAAAAGAGATTTTCGAGCTCGGTTTTGGCGAACGAGATCTGATTCAAAATCTAAAAGTGCCGTTGGGTTCGTATGATTATTTGTGAATTTTGTGAACTTTCAAAAGTGAATTACAATGTTGTTCGGCTAGTTTCCGCTAAAATGCCGAAAGTTAAATAATTTGATTTTTTCTATTTAAATTCGCATCTTGAGTTTTGGGATCCCGATTTGAGATCCACCTTCGCGAGTATGTTATATATATTTTGTATAACTTGTATGAAAAATTTGAAATTATTTTGAATATCGTAGGATACCGTTTTAATTTTTATCGTAACAGCAAATTTTAAAAGAAAAAGAAAAAAAAAAAGAAGAGAAAAAGACAAAAACTTAAAAAGTTAGGCGGTGGGAATATATGCAAGTGCATATATGCTAAGTTCTTAGCAGAAGCAGTAACAAAAACGATTTCAGAAGCAGAGAAAAATAAAATGGCGCAGAAATGGAAAAAAATGCCAGAAAATGAGAAAAGGGGCCGGAAAAAGGTAGAATTTTCACCTTGAAATGTTTAGGTAATGAGCCTAATATATTATTTGAGTTTATTACGTGTGCTTGAATATATTTTGACTATAAAATTTGAAATATTATACATCATTTTAATAAGTTCAATTAATAGTTTAAAGGGTCAAATGGACCCCGATAACGAAATTGATTATATATTCGTATTCAGTGAGTTATGGGCAACAAATAAATGTAAATTATTTGGGGTTTGGTTATGTGACCTTAAACCCTGTACATAGGCCTGGCCTGCGTATTGCGTATGCGAATAAGGTATCAGGATCCTAACCGGATTGCCCTAAAATGTGAGGAATGAAGCCTTTAGCCTAATTTGATATATTTTTCTGCTTATTGAATAGGGTGGGATCGTTTGGCAATGAAACCAAAGGACAAGCGGCTATTGAATGGATGTACTAACTTTGTAACAAGGTAAGTATTTATATCCATTTCTTTGGAGGCACCTGGCCTCGTGGATTTTCTACCACGTGTTCCTTACGTGTGTAGCTGCCGATAGGCGTACTCCTTACGCCTTAGCTTTGGATTTACATTGTGTATTATATGTTATGTCCTGTTTTTGGTATTTCATTGAGTAACTGAGCATTGTACTCTGGCTGTGAGTTGGCATCTACTTCCCGGCTGTCGATGAAAGTCCCGCGCCGGTGAAGGGTTATTATTGCATCACATTGCATTCATATGCATTATATGTCATTCATATGCATTACATTGCATATCATATTGGGTGCAGGAGTATTCCGCCCCAGGAGCAGGAGTATTCTACTCCATTGTATCATATTGAGGGTAGGAGTATTCCGCCCAGGAGCAGGAGTATTCCGCTCCATTGTATCATATTGAGGGTAGGAGGATTCCGCCCCAGGAGAGTGTAGGAGTATTCCGCCTCAGCTTTACATTATATCGGGTGCAGGAGTATTCCGCCCCAAGAGAGTACAGGAGTATTCCGCCTCTGGTTTATATTATATCGGGTGCAGGAGTATTCCGCCCCAGGAGCAGGAGTATTCCGCTCCAGTTGGTTATCAGATTGGATTCCCCTCGAATGCAGGAGTATTCCACTTCGGGATGGGATTACGGGCACATGTGACCCTTTGCATCATATTTCATTTCACTTCATTTCATTTCATCTCAATTCATACCATTGTGTAGACTTGCGGTACATGACTACTGTTCTGCTTATATGTGCATTGCTTATTTGTTGATATGTTCTGGCACGCACCCTTGGTTGAGTTTAGAAGTTTCTTACGTATTTCCGGTTGTTATCTGGCTCTGCCTTTTTATAATTTAAATAAAAGAAATTTGGTTTATCTGTTTCTTCTCCCTGGCTAGCTATCCTATTCTTTGAGGTGGCTAGTCTGCCCCACTTATTGAGTCCTTTTGATTCACCCTTGTTTGTTGTTTGTTTGTTGTCTATCTATTTCGTTTGGGCAGGTTCGCTCCAGGATTGAGTTCGCCACGTTGTGAAGGAGCGAAGACGACTTCAGCTGTCAGGGTGAGCCAGCTTTTATTCCGGATGGCCACCAGTTTATTGGTTATTATTTCAGCTGCATTATGCTCCCTTCAGGAGGTATCTGTCTTCTTTTGTACTCTTAGATGTCTAGTCTGGATAGCCCTAAACCTAGTATGTGGGTAGCCAGCTGTAATTTCTTTTTTACAGCTTAGAAATATCATTATGTTTGTACTTTTTCTAAGTCTTGTTATTATTTATAAATTGAATTATATTTATTTTCTTAATTTAATTGATAAGGGTTCGCCTGACAGGTCTAGGGAAGGATGTCGGATGCCCACATGGCCTAACCGGATTCCGGGTCATGTCAGTTAGTATTAGAGCCCAGTTTAGAGTCTATCCAGACTAAGACAGTGTCTAGTAGAGTCTCGGTGATGGGTACGTAGACGTCCGTACTTATCTACGAGAGGCTATGATGGCATTTAGGAAGTTTCACTTCCTTTATTTCTGATCGTGCGTCGTTCTAGGATGCAAAAGTATTTTCGTTAATTCGTTCGTGGTAATTGTGAACCCTCGTACGACAAATCAGGAAATGGAATGAGTTCAGGACGAAGCATTCTATCCTGGGGCTAGCACTGACGAAGCCCTAAGAGTTTTGATCGTGCTGACGATCTAGTTACGGATGTCCCAGCTGTACGAGCTCGCGATGGGCAAGGGGGCAAGGCCTTGTAGTTCCCTTGGCTCTCTACGATGCTTTACGAGAATCTTGGCGACGCAGATACCGTAAGAACCTATTATTCACTGGGCAGCCTATCAGGTTGCCGCATGTGTAGACGTTCGATCTCAGGGAGCTCCTTTTACTGGTTCTTAATATTGCTGCAGTAAATTATATTCCGTAGGTAGTATGTGTTGTACCTCTAATTGTTCTGGCTGGTTAGCCAGCGGAGGTATCAGTTCGGTTCGAGTGTCCGAAGAGGTTGCATTATTTTACGCGGTTGAACCTTCCGACATTCTTAACCAATGCATCAGATAAACCTCGTGATTCTTTTTAAAAATAAAATGATGTCAGCGTATCCTTCAGGCTGTTGGTTATCTCGAGCAATATGCTGTGTATTATTCTGCTTTCCAGTTTCAGGGTCCAGCCTTGAATTAGTGGGTCGCTCTCTTATTAGCTAACTTGGTTCAGTTTTTCTTCTAGATTCGTAGAAAGTTCCTTTCGAGTAGCGAGCGAGATGAAAATTCCAGTTTGAGTGGATTGGACAGGGTAGCCTGTCGGTTAGCCTGTTGGTGTTTCAGAATATGAGATTGAATTCTATAGAATGACTGGATATGCATTAGAACTAGTTCATGAGCCTTTCGAGAGATTCAGAGATTTATTGATGACCTTTATTTTTCCTTGAAATCCCAGATGGCTCGAGAAATTGAGGTCTGGATTTTATTTGATGTTGTTGTTAATATTGCCCGAAGGTTCGAGGCATACCATAAGTTAGAGCGGGAAGAGTTAGAGCGGGAAAGTAAGAGATCTCACGGCCCTGGTGGGTAACCATGGTACCTCATTTGGAGGTAAAAGTTTTAATTATTTTGGGAGGTCACCTTCCAGGTTATCTCAGCTTGTGTCACTTGATTCTTAGAGTGCGCCAGTAGCTCATCAAGATCAGATTTAGTCTTCTCTTTACAGCTATTAACAATCTTTCCAGCTTCCATTTTTCAACGAAAATGTGGTATTATTGTCATGAGTCTGGTTATCCTTTAAAGAGTTTTCCGTTACTCCGGCGAGTAGGCAGTCATCCTTTCTCTCGTCAGGCACCTGCACAGTCGCAGGGAATTTTATTTAGATCTCAATCAACCAGGGAAATGCCACGATCCAGTAAAGGTTGAGAGCGTGGTGGCAGTTATTATTCGGAAGGTAATTATCAGTGTAGCGGCTTAGTTCAGCCGCAGAGGCAGTTTTATGAACTGCCAGTCTGGCAGGATGCTGAGGCATCCGATGTAGTAGACCCAAGTATTTCTTGTTCTCTTAAATATGAGTAAGATTTGATTCTTTCGATAGATCTGGAAATGGTGTGTCTTATCATGTTTCGATGGTTTCCTTGGATGTCGTTTCTATTAAGAATCGGTTGCGGTAGAAGGGTGAGCTTCTGATATAATTTATTCCTGGCATTTATGATGACCCTACTAGTTTATCTGGTTTAAATTTGAGAGATTTGTGAGTGAGTATCGGTATTTTTCTGCTTGGCATCTTGTTACGCCACCTTCTGTTATTATGTCAATTCAGTTTACCTCTTATCTTGAAATTCAATGTTGGTAGGATAATGGGATCCTAATTCGTCACCATCCAAAAGTATCATCGTTTCTTCCGGTGCAAATTGATTAGTAAGTAATATTCGATCTACGTGTATCATCTTGGTTCAAAATGCTAGTAAAGTCATGTTATCCTATGAGCTTATCTGGGTTATAAAAGGATTTCTGGTAAATTGTTAGAGTTTACTTCTTATTGGGAGGTTAAATTGGCATGGATGTTGTTCCATAGAGCTAATTTAATATCTATTTCTTCAATTGCAATTCTTTGGCTAGCTTGACTTGTAAGTAGTCTAGCTCTGGTAGCCAAATAAATAAGACGATGAGCTTCATAAAGATCTAATTATTTCTATCCTCAGTTTATTGCCATCTCTTCTTCTTTTGACGCTGGTGAATTTAGGCGATCAGTAACCTATTGTGATGTTACCTGTGTTGAGCAAGAGTGCATGTCAAGGTAACCGGGTTAGCATATTATTGTTTTGGATACAAACACTTACCTCTTCCAAAAGATAGCACTGCTAAGAACCACGGTAAAAGATGTCTAAAATAGTAGCACAAAATGTTTCAAAATCTGGAAAATTGTTTTTATCTTCGGACAGCTGTTAGTAGTTTGCGCATAACTCCTTGTACAAAATTGATATTAAGTTGCTTCAAGATTCCTTGGAACCCTAAGACATATATTTAAAACTTTTATGAAGACTATGAAGTCTATAACTTTGATCTATACTCTGAAAGTTAGGTTGAAAATCAGGACAATGGTACTGTCCAGACATTCTATCTGCGGATTTGTTATGTCATCCAGTTGTTTCATTTTGTTATCCGTTAACATGTTTATGTTATCAGTTTATCCGGGTATCCATTCCCATGTATAGTATAATGCTGGTTCTGTTTTGCGGATCATCCAGTTTCAGGGGAAACTCTCCCAAAATTTTTATATAGAAGTACCATCCATCAGGTGGTGGTGTTTACGGAAAAGGTATGGAGTTGTGAACTCGAGAGTTGTAGCTGGTTGGAAACTCGAAAGGGTAGTTGGTAGCTTAGGTCTGCCTATGTTAAGCTTTTAGCTAAATCTTCTTTAGTCCAGCAGACTGTACGAGGATGGTTATTCCTATTCAAATAGCTGCATGAGTGTGTGCTTTAAGTGGAGGAGTCTTCCTCCAAATACTGAATGGTAATACTAAATCTCCGAGGTGTTGATACCACTTTTCTCACGACCCAACCTAGGGCACGACAGAAACCTACAATGAGTGTCGATCACTGCTAAACCCACTAATAATCTATTAATAATAGAGATAAGTTGGCAACCTGAACATATATACGTACCTATCTGCTGAAAGTATAAAGTCTGGAAAGATGACACGACTTTAACTTGCTGGCAATTAGAATATTGAGCTACAAATTCTGCTATGTCACACTTCATTCTGTCCCACCAATAACTCTGCTTAAGATCATGGTACATCTTAATCGAACTTGGATGAACAATGTATTTGGAATAATGTGCCTTTATCATAAACTAAATCTGCAACATCAGGAACACAAAGTCTATCTTTATACATGAGAACACCGTCAGTAGTAACCAACTGGATCCTTATATTAATGCTATTTTATTTCATGAAAATTTAGAGTTAAAGATCTAGTACAGCTTGTCGACAATCCATTATTGGTATGTATATCTCCTTCACACCTCAACTCTTTGAGAAGTTACTTTAGCGTTATAAGTGCACATGTAATCAACTTTGTGCTAGTATTCTGCCTCAGCTCATGGTCCAACTACATGTCTCTTTTATATTTATTTTTTCAAGTCATAATAATTCCAATTCAAAGACAATACTCTGAAGTAGATGTTCAATCTGAAGATCATTCCTGGTCTGCATCATACTATCCAGTAGTATTTGCATGATCCTTATCCTTATATGATAGACCCTGTTCAGATGAACCTTTGATATATATTAGGATATGAGTAACTACATTCCCACAAGGAGCTTGTGGAACAACACTAAAATCAATTGAGAAGCTGCATAGTGCATTCGTAAAAAATAATATAGTTTGCTTCAAATCTTCTATAGTGTGTAGTAACAAGGTACTTCAAAAGCTTCCCCTATTGCATTAAGTGTGAGCTAATTTTTAGTTCCATCGACCTGTTCTATATCAAAAGGTATATCGAAGGGGTGATTATCGGCTGAATCATGTTAACCCATTCAAAGTTTCGTGTATCTTTGCTTCGAAAATATAGAACTCTCTTCTCGTGATCGAGGAAGAATCAGCTTAGTAAGAATAAGCTGTGTAATGGTATTATCATATTATCCAGATATATTTTATTCCAAAAGTTCGATATGCGTGTTATAATTCTGATCCTGTAATCAAGAAATAATACCCGTGGAGTAGCTTATGAAGGTCGTGCAAGTTCTTTTGCTATTTGTGCGAATTTTTCTTTAGATTTAGGCTCGTTCGAGGACGAACGAGAGTTTAAGTGGAGGAGAATGAAACGACCTCGGTCAGTCGTTTCGGGAGTTAGGACTCTAATTGGAGTGTCGATAATTTTAAAATATTCGTAATATTCATTGGGACTTATCTATAAAATTTGAGCTAAATCAGACCTCGTTTGGTAGGCATCGGAAGAAGGTTTCAGTTTTTATTGTTGATAAATATTAAAAAGAGATTTTCGAGCTCGGTTTTGGCGAACGAGCTCCGATTCAAAATCTGAAAGTGCCGTTGGGTTCGTATGATTATTTGTGACTTTTGTGAACTTTCAAAAGTGAATTTTGATGTTGTTCGGCTAGTTTCCGCTAAAATGCCGAAAGTTAAATAATTTGACATTTTTTATTTAAATTCGCATCTTGAGTTTCGGGAACTCGATTTGAGATCAGCCTTTGCGAGTATGTTACATATATTTTGTATAACTTTTATGCAAAAGTTGGAATTATTTTGAATATCGTAGGGTAGCATTTTTATTTTTATCGTAACAGCGAATTTTAAAAGAAAAAGAAAAAAAAGAGAAAAAGACAAAAACATAAAAAGTTAGGTGGTGGGCATATATGCAAGTGCATATATGCTAAGTTCTTAGCAGAAGCAGTAACAAAAACGATTTCAGAAGCAGAGAAAAATAAAATGGCGCAGAAATGAAAAAAAAAATGTCAGAAAATGAGAAAAGGGGATGGAAAAAAGTAGAATTTTCATCCTGAAACATTTAGGTAATGATCCTAACATATTATTTGAGTTTATTACGTGTGTTTGAATATATTTTGACGGTAAAACTTGGATCGTTTTAATAAGTTCAATTAATAGGTTAAAGGGTCAAATGGATCCCGATAACGAAATTGATTATATATTCATACTCAGTGAGTTGTGGGCGACATATAAATGTAAATTATTTGGAGTTTGGTTATGTGACCTTAAACCCTGTACATAGGCCTGTCCTGCATATTGCGTATGCGAATAGGGTATCAGGATCCTAACCGGAATTCCATAAAATGTGAGGAATGAAGCCTTTAGCCTAATTTGATATATTTTTCTGCTTATTGAATAGAGTGGAATCGTTTGGCAATGAAACCAAAGGACAAGCGGTTATTGAATGGATGTACTAACTTTGTAACAAGGTAAGTGTTTATATCCATTTCTTTGGAGGCACCTGGCCTCGTGGATTTTCTACCACGTGTTCCTTACGTGTGTAGCTGCCGATAGACGTACTCCTTACGCCTTAGCGTTGGATTTACATTGTGTATTATATGTTATGTCCTGTTGTTGGTATTGCATTGAGGAACTGAGCATAGTACTTTGGCTGTGATTTGGCATCTATTTCCCGGCTGTCGATGAAAGTCCCGCGCCGGTGAAGGGTTATTATTGCATCACATTGCATTCATATGCATTATATGTCATTCATATGCATTAAATTGCATATCATATTGGGTGCAGGAGTATTTTTCCCCAGGAGCAGGAGTATTCCGCTCCACTGTATCATATTGAGGGTAGGAGTATTCCGCCAAAGAGCAGGAGTATTCCGCTCCATTGTATCATATTGAGGGTAGGAGGATTCCGCCCAGGAGAGTGTAGGAGTATTCCGCCTCAGCTTTACATTATATCGTGTGCAGGAGTATTCCGCCCCAAGAGAGTGCAGGAGTATTCCGTCTCTGGTTTATATTATATCGGGTGCAGGAGTATTCTGCCCCAGGAGCAGGAGTATTCCGCTCCAGTTGGTTATCAGATTGGATTCCCCTCGAATGCAGGAGTATTCCGCTTCGGGATGGGATTACGGGCACATGTGACCCTTTGCATCATATTTCATTTCATTTCATTTCATTTCATCTCACTTCATTTCATTTCATCTCAATTCATACCATTGTGTAGACTTGCGGTACATGACTACTGTTCTACTTATATGTGCATTGCTTATTTGTTGATATGTTCTGGCACGCACCCTTGGTTGAGTTTAGAAGTTTCTTACGTGTTTCCGGTTGTTATCTGGCTCTGCCTTTTTATAATTTAAATAAAAGAAATTTGGTTTATCTGTTTCTTCTCCCTGGCTAGCTATCCTATTCTTTGAGGTGGCTAGTCTGCCCCACTTATTGAGTCCTTTTGACTCACCCTTATTTGTTGTTTGTTTCTTGTCTATCTATTTCGTTTCGGCAGGTTCGCTCAAGGATTGAGTTCGCCACGTTGTGAAGGTGACACGACCCGAAATCCGGTTAGGCCGTGCGGGCACCCGACATCCTTCCCTAGACCCATCGGGCGAACCCTTACCAATTAAATTAGGCAAATAAATATAATTCAATTCATTAATAAGAACAAGGCTTAAAAAAAAAACACTGACATACTGATACCTCTAAGCTGTACAAAAGAAATTACAGCTGACTACCCAACATACTAGGTTTAGGGTTATCCAGACCAGACATCTAAGAGTACAAAAGAAGACAAATACCTCCTGAAGGGAGCAAAATGCAACTGAAATAATAACCAATAAACTGGTGGCCATCCGGAATAAAAGCTGGCTCACCCTGACAGCTGAAGTCGTCTTCGCTCCTTCACAACGTGGCGAACTCAATCCTGGAGCGAACCTGCCGAAACGAAATAGATAGAAAAAGAAACAAAAAACAAACAAGGGTGAGTCAAAAGGACTCAATAAGTGGGGCAGACTAGCCACCTCAAAGAATAGGATAGCTAGCCAGGGAGAAGAAACAGATAAACCAAATTTATTTTATTTAAATTATAAAAAGGTAGAGCCAGATAACAACCGAAAACACGTAAGAAACTTATAAACTCAACCAAGGATGCGTGCCAGAAACATAACAACAAATAAGAAATGCACATATAAGCAGGACAATAGTTATGTACCACAAGTTTACACAATGGTATGAAATAAAATGAAGTGAGATGAAATGAGATGAAATATGATGCGAAGGGTCACATGTGCCCGTAATCCCATCCCGAAGCGGAATACTCCTGCATTCGAGGGGAATCCAATCTGATAACCAACTGGAGCGGAATACTCCTGCTCCTGGGGCGGAATACTCCTGCACCCGATATAATATAAACCAGAGGCGGAATACTCCTGCACTCTCCTGGGGCGGAATACTCCTGCACCCGATATAATGTAAAGCTGAGGCGGAATACTCCTGCACTCAATATCTGACATAAGAGCGGAATACTCCTGCTCTTGGGGCGGAATCCTCCTACCCTCAATGTGATACAATGGAGCGGAATACTCCTGCTCCTGGGGCGGAATACTCCTGCCCTCAATATGATATGCAATGTAATGCATATGAATGCAATGTGATGCAATAACCCTTCACCGGCGCGGGACTCTCATCGACAACCGGGAAGTAGATGCCAACTCGCAGCCAGGGTACAATGCTCAAATCCTCAATACAATACCAACAATAGGACATAACATATAATATATAATATAAATCCAAAGCTAAGGCGTAATGAGTACGCCTATCGGCAGCTACACACGTAAGGAATACGTGGTAGAAAATCCACGAGGCCAGGTGCCTCCAAAAAAATGGATATAAACACTTACCTCTCTCAAAAGTTAGCATTGCGACCAACAACCGCGTTATTTTTGAATGCATTGCCAAACGATCCCACTGCGATCAATAAGCAGAAAAATATATCATATTAGGCTAAAGGCTTCATCCCTCACATCGTAGGGCAATCCAGGTAGGAACCTGATACCCTATTCGCATACGCAATACGCAGGCCAGGCCTATATACAGGGTTTAAGGCCACATAACCAAATCCCAAATAAATTATATTTATAAGTTGCCCATAACTCACTGAGCACGAATACATAATCAATTTCATTATCGGGGTCCATTTGACCCTTTAAACTATCAATTTACGTCATTAGGGCGATGTCTAATATTCCTATTTTTACCGCAAAAATATATTTAAACACACGTAATAAACTCAAATACTATATTAGGATCATTACCTGAATGTTTCAGGGTGAAAATTCTACTTTTTCCCGGCCCCTTTTCTTATTTTCTGGCATTTTTCCACTGCATATTTTTTTGTTTCGCGTCTCTGCAATTTTTTGCTCCAATGCTCCTGTTTCTGTATCTATTAACTCCGTCCTTAGCATTTAAGCTAAGGACCAACCGACCTTTTCCTTTTTTTTTTTGTTTTCTTTTATTTTATTTTCTTTTCTTTTCGTTTTCGCGGCGACAATTAAAATAGTACCCTACGATATTCGAAATAATTCCAACTTTTGCATACGAGTTATACAAAATATATGTAACATACTCGCGAAGACGGATTTCAAATTGGACTCCCGAAACTCAAGATGCGAATTTAAATGAAAAGAAGTCAAATTATTTAACTTTCGGCATTTTAGCGGAAACTAGCCGAACAACATCGAAATTCACTTTCGAAAGTTCACAAAAGTCATAAATAATCATACGAACCCAACGGCGCTTTCGGATTTCGAATCGGAGCTCATTCGGCAAAAACCGAGCTCGAAAATCTCCTTTTAATATTAATCGCCAATAAAAACTGAAACCTTCTTCCGATGCCTACCAAACGAGGTCTAATTTAGCTCAAATTTTGCAGACATGTCCTAATGGACATTACGAATATTTTAAAATTATCGGCACGCCAATCGGAGTCCTAGCTTCCGAAACGACTGACCGAGGTCGTTTCATTCTCCTCCACTTAAACTCTCGTTCGTCCTCGAACGAGCCTAAATCTAAAGCAAGATTTACGCAGATAACAAGAGAACTTGCACAACCTTCATAAACTACTCCACGGACATGATCTCATAATTACAGAATCAGAGTTATGACATGCACATCAAACCCTTGGATAAAAACATAGCTGGATAATATCATAACGTCATTGCCCAAGTTATTCTGACTAAACCGATCCTTCCTCGATCACGAGAGGAGAATTCTGCATTTTCGAAGCAAAGATATACGAAACTCTGGATGGACTAACATGATTCAGCCGAGAATCACCTTTTCGATATACCTTTCGATATAGAACAAGTCGATGAAACAAAGAATTAGCTTACGCTTGATGTAATAGGGGGAACTTTTGAAGTACCTTGTCAGTACATATTATAGAAGATTTGATGCAAGCTATATTATTTTTACAAACACACTAGGCAACATCTCAGTTGATGTTAGTGTTGTTCCGCAAGCTCCTTGTGGGAATGTAGTTACTCATATCCTAATGTATGTCAAAGGTTCATCTGAACAGGGTCTATATATAAGGATAAGGATCAGGCAAATACTTCTGGATAGTATGATACAGACCAGGAATGATCTCCAGACTGAACACCTACTTTAGGGTATTTTCTTTCAATTGAAAATATTATGACTTGAAAAAGTAAAAATAAAGGAGACACGTAGTTGGACCATGAGCTGAGGCAGAATACCAGCAACAAAGTTGATTACATGAGCGCTTACAACGCTAAAGTAACCTCTCAAGGAGTTAAGGTGTGAAGGAGATATGCCAATGATGGATGGACGACAAGCTGCACTAGATCTTTCACTCTAAATTTCCATGAAGTAAAACAGCGTCAGTATGAGGATCCAGTTCTAGTTGAATACAGACAGATAGCCCAAGGAAAACCGAAGTCACCATACAGGGTCACTACTGACGGTGTTCTCATGTATAAAGATAGACTTTAAGTTTCTGATGTTGCAGATTTACGTGGATAGATTATGATGGAGGCACATTATTCCAAATACAGTATTCATCCAGGTTCGACTAAGGTGTACCGTGATCTTAAGCAGATTTATTGGTGGGACGAAATGAAGTGTGACATAGCAAAATTTGTGGCTCAATGTTCTAATTGCCAGCAAGTTAAAATCGTGTCATCTTTCCAGACTTTATGGTTTCAGCAGATAGGTACGTATATATGGTCAGGTTGCCAGCTTATCTCTATCATTAATAGATTATTAGTGGGTTTAGCAGTGATCGACACTCATTGTAGATTTCTACCGTAGCCTTACTTTGGGTCGTGAGAAAAGTGATATCAACACCTCAGAGATTTAATATTACCATTCAGTATTTGGAGGAAGACTCCTCCACTTAAAGCACAAACTCATGTAGCCATTTGTATAGGAATAACCATCCTCGCACAGTCTGCTGGACTAAAGAAGATTTGGCTAAAAGCTGAACGTAAGCAGACCGAAGCTACCAACTACCCTTTCGAGTTGCCAAACAGCTGCAACTCTCAAGTTCACAACTCCATACCTTTGCCGTAAACACCACCGCCCGATGGATGGTACTTATATATAAAAATTTCGGCAGAGTTTCCCCTGAAACTGGATGATCCGCAAAAACAGAACCAGCACTATACTATACATGGGAATGGATACCCGGATAAACTGATAACATAAACATGTTAAACGGATAACAAGATGAGACAACTGGACCAAAACAATAATATGCTTCCAAAATAATAATATGCTTACCCGGCCACAATAACACGTACTCTGGCTCAACACAGGGAACGTCACAAGCGGCTGCCAATCGCCCAAGCTCACTAGTACCGGACGAAGAAGAAATGGAAATGGATCGATGATAGAAATAATTAGAGCTTCAGGAAGCTCATCTTTTTATTTGCTTGGCTCCCAGAGCTACACTACTTCCGATTCAGGCTAACCAAAGAATCGCAACTGAAGAAATAGATATTAAATGAGCTCTATGGAGCAACATCCATATCAATTTAACCTTCCAATAAGAAGGAAACTCTGATAATTTACCAGAATACCCTTTTATAACTTAAACAAGCTCATAGAATAACATGACTTACTAACATTTCGAACCAAGAGGAGACACATAGATCGAGTATTACTTGTTGATCACTTTACACCAGAAGAAACAATGACACTTCCTGATGGTGATAAATAAGAATCCCATCATCCTACCAACACTGAGTTCCAAAGAGAGGTAGACTGACTTGACATTATAATAGAAGGTGGCACAACAGGATGCCAAGCAAACAATAGCGACACTCACTGTCAAATCTCTCATATTTAGATTAGATAAACTAGTAGGGTCTCATAAATGCCAGGAATAAATCGTATCAGAAACTCACCCCTCTACCGCAACCAATTCTTAATTACGACAATATCCAAGGAAACCGTCGAAACATGATAAGACACACCATTTCCAGATCGATCGGAAAGATAAATCTTACTTACAGATAAGGGAAGAAGAAACACACGGGCCTACTACATCGGATGCCTCAGCATCCTGCCAGACTGGCAGTTCATAAAACTGCCTTTGCGGCTGAACTAAGCCGCTACACTGATAATTACTTCTAGAAGAACCACTACCACTGCGCTCTCGACCTCTACTGGATGGTGGCATTTCTCTGATTAATTAAAATTTACATGAAATTCCTGCGACTGTGCAGGTGCCTGAGGGCAAGAAGAAGGACGATTGTCTACTTGCTGGAGTAAAGAAAAACTCCTCAAAGGATAACCAGACTCGTGACAGTGATAACACCCTTTTCCCTGAAAATGGTAGCTGGAAAGATTGTCGATAGCTATAAAGAGAAAAACTGGGTCTAATCTTGATGAACTACTTGCACACTTTGAGAATCACGCTCTACAAGCTGAGATAACCTGGAAGGTGACTTCAAAAAAAAAATCAGAACACTTACCTCCAAATGAGGTACCATGGTTGCCCACCAGGGCCACGAGATTTCTTGCTCTCCCGCTCTAACTTACGGTATGCCTCGAGCCTTCGAGCAATATCAACAACAATATCAAATGAAATCCCGACCTCAATCTCTCGAGCCATCTGGGATCTTAAGGAAAAAGAAAGGTCATCAATAAATCTTTGAATCTCTCGAAAGGCTTATGAACTAGTTCTAATGCATATTCAGTCATTCTATAGAATTCAATCTCATGTTCTGAAACATCAACAGGCTAACCGACAGGCTACCCTGTCCAATCCACTCAAACTGGCAACACTTTTCTTCTCGCTCGCTACTCGAAAGGAACTTTTCCACGAATCTAGATAAAAAAAAAAATCAAACCAAGTTAGCTAATAAAAGAGCGGCCCACCAATTCAAGGCTGGACCTTGAAACTGGAAAGCAGAATAATCAACAACATACCGCTCGATATAATCAAGAGCATGAAGGATACGCTGATATCATTTTACTTTTAAAAAAAAAAACTTACACAAGGATTATATGATGCATGGCTTGAGAATATCGGAAGATTCAACCGCGTAAAATAATGCAACCACTTTGGGCACTCGGACCGAGCTGTTACCTCGGCTAGTTAACCAGCCAGAATAATTAGAGGTACAACACATGCTACCTCCGGAACATACTTTACTGCGGCAATATTAAGAACTGAAATAGGAGCTCCCTGAGACCGAACATCTACATATGCGGCAATCTGATAAGCTGCCTAGCGAATAATAGGTTCTTGCAGTATCTGCGTCGCCAAGATTCTCGTAAAAGCATCGTAGAGAGCCAAGGGAACTACAAGGCCCTGCTCCCTTGCCCATCGCGAGCTTGTACAACTGGGACCTCCGTAACTAGATCGTCAGCACGATCAAAACACTCGGACTTCGTCAGTACCAACCCCAGGCTAGATTGCTTCATCTTGAACTCATACTGTTTGCTGATTTATCGTGCGAGGGTTCGCAATTACCACGAATAAATTAACGAAAATACTTTTTCATCCCAGACCGACGCACGATCAGAAAAGAAGGAAGTGAAACTTCCTAAATGCCATCATAGCCTCTCGTAGATAAGTACGGACGTCTACGTACCCATCAGCGAGACTCTACTAGACACTGTCTTAGTCTGGATAGACTCTAAACATGGCTCTGATACCAACTGACACGACCCGAAATCCGGTTAGGCCGTGCGGGCACCCGACATCCTTCCCTAGACCCGTCGGGCGAACCCTTACCAATTAAATTAGGCAAATAAATATAATTCAATTCATTAATAAGAACAAGGCTTAAAAAAAAACACTGACATACTGATACCTCTAAGCTGTACAAAAGAAATTACAGCTGACTACCCAACATACTAGGTTTAGGGTTATCCAGACCAGACATCTAAGAGTACAAAAGAAGACAAATACCTCCTGAAGGGAGCAAAATGCAACTGAAATAATAACCAATAAACTGGTGGCCATCCGGAATAAAAGCTGGCTCACCCTGACAGCTGAAGTCGTCTTCGCTCCTTCACAACGTGGCGAACTCAATCCTGGAGCGAACCTGCCGAAACGAAATAGATAGAAAAAGAAACAAACAACAAACAAGGGTGAGTCAAAAGGACTCAATAAGTGGGGCAGACTAGCCACCTCAAAGAATAGGATAGCTAGCCAGGGAGAAGAAACAGATAAACCAAATTTATTTTATTTAAATTATAAAAAGGTAGAGCCAGATAACAACCGAAAACACGTAAGAAACTTATAAACTCAACCAAGGATGCGTGCCAGAAACATAACAACAAATAAGAAATGCACATATAAGCAGGACAATAGTTATGTACCACAAGTTTACACAATGGTATGAAATAAAATGAAGTGAGATGAAATGAGATGAAATATGATGCGAAGGGTCACATGTGCCCGTAATCCCATCCCGAAGCGGAATACTCCTGCATTCGAGGGGAATCCAATCTGATAACCAACTGGAGCGGAATACTCCTGCTCCTGGGGCGGAATACTCCTGCACCCGATATAATATAAACCAGAGGCGGAATACTCCTGCACTCTCCTGGGGCGGAATACTCCTGCACCCGATATAATGTAAAGCTGAGGCGGAATACTCCTGCACTCAATATCTGACATAAGAGCGGAATACTCCTGCTCTTGGGGCGGAATCCTCCTACCCTCAATGTGATACAATGGAGCGGAATACTCCTGCTCCTGGGGCGGAATACTCCTGCCCTCAATATGATATGCAATGTAATGCATATGAATGCAATGTGATGCAATAACCCTTCACCGGCGCGGGACTCTCATCGACAACCGGGAAGTAGATGCCAACTCGCAGCCAGGGTACAATGCTCAAATCCTCAATACAATACCAACAATAGGACATAACATATAATATATAATATAAATCCAAAGCTAAGGCGTAATGAGTACGCCTATCGGCAGCTACACACGTAAGGAATACGTGGTAGAAAATCCACGAGGCCAGGTGCCTCCAAAAAAATGGATATAAACACTTACCTCTCTCAAAAGTTAGCATTGCGACCAACAACCGCGTTATTTTTGAATGCATTGCCAAACGATCCCACTGCGATCAATAAGCAGAAAAATATATCATATTAGGCTAAAGGCTTCATCCCTCACATCGTAGGGCAATCCAGGTAGGAACCTGATACCCTATTCGCATACGCAATACGCAGGCCAGGCCTATATACAGGGTTTAAGGCCACATAACCAAATCCCAAATAAATTATATTTATAAGTTGCCCATAACTCACTGAGCACGAATACATAATCAATTTCATTATCGGGGTCCATTTGACCCTTTAAACTATCAATTTACGTCATTAGGGCGATGTCTAATATTCCTATTTTTACCGCAAAAATATATTTAAACACACGTAATAAATTCAAATACTATATTAGGATCATTACCTGAATGTTTCAGGGTGAAAATTCTACTTTTTCCCTGCCCCTTTTCTTATTTTCTGGCATTTTTCCACTGCATATTTTTTTGTTTCGCGTCTCTGCAATTTTTTGCTCCAATGCTCCTGTTTCTGTATCTATTAACTCCGTCCTTAGCATTTAAGCTAAGGACCAACCGACCTTTTCCTTTTTTTTTTTGTTTTCTTTTATTTTATTTTCTTTTCTTTTCATTTTTGCGGCGACAATTAAAATAGTACCCTACGATATTCGAAATAATTCCAACTTTTGCATACGAGTTATACAAAATATATGTAACATACTCGCGAAGACGGATTTCAAATTGGACTCCCGAAACTCAAGATGCGAATTTAAATGAAAAGAAGTCAAATTATTTAACTTTCGGCATTTTAGCGGAAACTAGCCGAACAACATCGAAATTCACTTTCGAAAGTTCATAAAAGTCATAAATAATCATACGAACCCAACGGCGCTTTCGGATTTCGAATCGGAGCTCATTCGGCAAAAACCGAGCTCGAAAATCTCCTTTTAATATTAATCGCCAATAAAAACTGAAACCTTCTTCCGATGCCTACCAAACGAGGTCTAATTTAGCTCAAATTTTGCAGACATGTCCTAATGGACATTACGAATATTTTAAAATTATCGGCACGCCAATCGGAGTCCTAGCTTCCGAAACGACTGACCGAGGTCGTTTCAGAAGGAGCGAAGACGACTTCAGCTGTTAGGGTGAGCCAGCTTTTATTCCGGATGGCCACCAGCTTATTGGTTATTATTTCAGTTGCATTCTGCTCCCTTCAGGAGGTATCTGTCTTCTTTTGTACTCTTAGATGTCTAGTCTGGATAGCCCTAAACCTAGTATGTGGGTAGTCAGTTGTAATTTATTTTTTACAGCTTAGAAATATCATTATGTTTGTACTTTTTTTAAGTCTTGTTACTATTTAAAAATTGAATTATATTTATTTTCCTAATTTAATTGATAAGGGTTCGCCCGACGGGTCTAGGGAAGGATGTCGGGTGCCCGCACTGCCTAACCGGATTCTGGGTCGTGTCATTTAAATCTAATGGTTCCTTCTTGCACTGCCATTGTACTGCTTCCATTTGGTAGATCTACCGGACACTGTGGAATTGTCCATAGATCCTCCAAAATACTCAATTGATCGGTTATATGATTCAATGATCCCGTGTCAACAATCCATGGAAGTCGAATTTGCTTACCAATGGATGGCTCACTTGTGCTCGCCTTCTCTCTGTTCAACAACTTAAACAGCATCTGCAGCTGATCACTCGTTATTCTGGATAGGTTTATTTGTTCGTGTGCAGTCATGTGTTAGGTTTCTCCACTCTCGGACTTAGTTTTAACAACATTTGCTCGATTACCACCACGTCCTCGATCAGCCTTCGAGCCATACTGCTGATATCCATGGCCTCTATAACACTGGTTGCCTCAGTTCTTGCTCTACCACGTCCATCATTTTGAGACTCCCTACTTCGGATAGTGGACCCAACCCTTTGGATATCCAATAATTTCAAAGCAGTGCTCCGAAGGGTGTCCACCTCGGTCTCACAAGTGACACTCCTTACAGCTTTTCCTTGGTGGGAGTGACCGTTGTGCAGCAAACGATGTCACCTCCACCCGTTCTTCCTGTGTCCGTGCCATTCTCTTGACACGTTTATCTTGAACTACCTTTTGGTATATTTGGGTCATGGATGGCAACGGATCCTGGGCCAAGAGATTGGAACGGATAGTTCCATAAGGATTTTCATCAAACCCCATAAGAAACAAATGAACCCTATCTTCTTCTCTCTTCTTCTCTAGTGCAACCGTCAGATTGAATGAACAATTTCCATACGAACATGTTGGAAACTTATCATAGTTTCCAAGTTCTTCCCATAGCAAAGCCAATTTCCCAAAGTAAGCAGCAATGATCACTCCTTTTTTCTACACCCAGCCAGAGCAACCTTCAATTCATGAATCGGAGGTCCGTTTCCTACTGAAAAAATGCTCTCGGATACTCTCCCACAAATCCTTAGCTACCTTCATATGCGATATGGTGGTTCTAAGAGTAGGCTCAATGGAGTTTCTAATCCATGACACCAGAAGAGAATTGATAGTCCATCAATCCTCATATCGACCGAATCCTCACCTGGCTTCTTAATCAACCCATCTATGAATCCAAACTTCTTCCTCGCATGCAACACCGTTCTAACAGACCGTGCCCATTCCTCATAGTTTTTACCGGTCAACTGGACCTGTGTGCTAATCAAGCCGGGATTATCACATGAGGCGATGTCGTACAGAGAGATGGTCTTCCGTATGATGGCAACGTCACCTCCCACTCCACGAACACCGTCTCCACCAGTACCATCTGTCGCAACTGCCATCATTTTACATTCACACGAAGAGTTTCACGGTGCTCTGATACCATGTAAAAACTGACACAACAAAGAAACTTAAGGTGAAAAACTCTTACTTTCATTGATGAATGAACCCCTATATTTATACAAGAAAAATAACAAAGCCCTAACTTAGTCCCTAAGCTATCCTTAATGGATTTGGCCCAATATACAATTAACTTTACCCTAACTATATACATATTACATAAATAGCCTATATAATTGCAGTAACAATCTGTAGTATATTTCAATAGTTTGTTAGCTCACTGGTTAAACACCTTGAACTTAGGTTGCTACAACACTCTTTGATAGTAAACCTGCTTGTTATCAGCTGATATAATTAAAGGAAAAATAAAACTCATGGTCATAATTTCATGAAAACATGAAAAGAAGTACTTAATTCCGAAGACTACTTACTAAGATATCGTTCATAGCCCGTGTAGAATTGATCACCCTATTTTCAGGTGTTTCTATAGAAATTATAGACCCTGCTGTGTGTACACAGATTTTACTCGAGACTTTTCCAATACCTTACAGTTAGATCCGGCTCTGTCTACATACTATGTCTGTAAGTGTCACCCTCGCTGTCTTTACCGCCGCCCTCGCCGTCAACTCCTCTGTGGTTGTCTTCATCAGGTTCTATAACTATTTCAAACGAGTAGGTCCTTTTAGTCGCAGACATGGGTGGCTCAAGGGTAAAGCTACTAAAGCTTTCGCTGTAGGCTCCCAAGAGATTAACGCCCTTAAAACTTTGTTATTGATTATATTTATTTATAATGATAACTATTTTTCAAGTAAATTAAATGTCACTATTTTATTCAATATATTACAGTGATTTTAATTGTCAAAACTAGTATTTACGGATATAAAAATTTGAGTAGTTTAAAATAAATATTCTAAAATATTGGACAAATTTCTACTACGAAAAACTTGATTTTTTTAGAATGTAAAATCTTAGAAAGAAGATTTATAATATTACAAATATTAGCATTGTATAATTTTAACTCATTTATTTTAATCAAATGTGTCTATTTAATTATTAAAATCATTTAAAAGAATTAATTCTTAAAAATATCAGTTCGCAGTTAACGGCTTAAAAAATTTAAAGGGTGAACTTTAAATTTAAAATATACATGAATACTGTTAAATAACTTATGTATCTTATTAGGGGTTGCCTTTAGACCCCTATTTTTATTGAGCCACCCCTGATCGCAGAAGGATATTATTTCATATAATTTATAACACGATATAATAGAATAGTAAAACCTAATTGTAGAATTTGATAACTTAGATATCAGAACAAAACTTTATTGTTTCACTTTGCTAATTGCTCTAATGCCTGAAAACTTGCATGAGAATGAAAACTGCTATAGGTTTATTCAATGCATTCCATCCCTTATTTTTTTTGGAAAAAAATATCTTAGTAGGAGGGAGAAAAGCGAATATAGCACGCAAATTTTATTTTTGAGAAAGAAACAAAATATGAAAAAACTTTCACGGCTAAAATAGTTCTCCTTTTGTAATAAAAATCTTACATCTTTTTCACCCTAAAATATTCAATATTATTTTGATGAAAAATTAACCATATAACATATTATTCATAAAAAATGGGGTTTTAAAGATATATGGCTAACTAGTAATTCACTTTTTGCAACTCTTTTGTTCTTTCAGAAAAACAATTGACTTACTTGTCTGCCTTCCAACAGTCATTATAATTCGTAGCAAATCGTTGAAGACTCTCTCTCCTCAGCAGGATCACTCATTTGGTGACTAGGCAAGTGATAAACTTGATTGCTTTTGTTTTTCTTAGACACTATTCCAGTTTATGTTCAATGTCCGTTCCTCCCTCAACTTTTTGTCCGTCGAAGCTTATGAATAAATTAATCTTTTTTTGGTACCATAGACGATATTATTAATAATATACTAAAGTGGCAGTATAGAGGGAGTTAACAAAGCGCTTGAAGCACTAGTAGCAATTAGTACAGACTTGTTACCTAGTTGAACTAGATTATTACATAGTTAGTAGCTATATTTCTAACAAAATAGACACCATTCATATCATTTTGGACTGCTTCCCGGGTGAACTCTAGTGATGGAGAAAGTATCGTGAATGATGCATCAAAAGGTTGATCAGCTCCCTTCTTCGACAAAAGATGTGCCACCCTGTTTCCTTATCTAAAGCTATGCTGGGGAGGGAAGCAATTCAGTTCTAGGAGAACGCACCTGCAATCATGAAGTAGATTAGTATATGTCGGATTGGTGGATTGAAGCATAGTGATAACCTCTATGGAATCTGTCTCAACTTGTAAAGTGTTGAGATTTTTTAATTTTGCAAGTTGAAGACCTACAAGAAGAGCCATAAGCTCAATGTAGGTTGAGCTAAAACTATCACCGAATTTCTTGCTACATATCTTATGACAGTACCTATACCACCCTTACATGTAGCTGCACAAAATGCACTATCAATAGTGAGCTTAAGAGAGCCTGGTGGAGGTGGGTACCATTTGACATCAACCCTAGTTATGGAGTGTTTGTGAAGTTCCTTCTGAGTGCATAACTTAAACTCAAGGGTCTGCTGAATAACAGGAGATATAGGGAGTTGTTGGGAGTTATTGAATAGGTTATGGTTTCTGTATAGCCAAATATTTCATAAGGAAAAGGGGCAAAATTCCTTCCATGAAATGAATATTACTGAAAATCACGTGCAACATACGTGCACAAACTATTGTGCACAAAATTATTGTGCACAAAATATAATTTCTTTAACTATAATAACCAAATCAAAATGTGCAACACAGGTGCACAAATATTACATAATAAAGCTCCAATCATTCAAACAAAATAAAGCTTACTCCAGTGGTGCGTCAAACGAGAATGGAGTATGTTCTCATCTCAAGTTATATAGTGAGACGGAGTACTAATAGATGGGAAACTTTTCAAGTAAGTTTAACTTAATATGACCTGAGGTAGATGCGTGGGTCATGGGCTCATGGCATGGAATCCGAAACAAAAGTGCAAATACCTCTGAGGAAAATTCTGTCTCTGTGGAGAAATGATCCTAAAATACAGAACCTACTGAAAACTAGTAAATAGAGCCTCTTATCTTCAGTCATCAATTTTGGAAGACTTTTTGAATTTCTTAGGACTTTGTACAACAGAATTTCATAACCATGATACATACTGCATATACTCTTTGTCTATTATATATAAACATGAGAAGCTATTGATCTTTATGGTTACTTTATGCAACAGAATTGATAACCTTCACGAGTATTCCATATAGTTTTTGTCTATTTCATACCTGCAGAACCGTGATTTGTGCAGATAGTGTAGTAGCTTCAGACTGCAGAGTCTGCACCTTCCTCTCCAGTTCACTAGTATAACGTATTTTCCGCTCCTTTGAACGTGCAGCAGATTGTCTGTTTGCAAGAATCCTGTAATATTGAAGAAACGAAGATGACTTTCTGGAAAAGCTTAAACCTTAGTTTGATACTAGAACACTTCCTACATATGGACTTAGGAGTAGAATTTTAAGAAAATTGAAAACATACAAATTATCAAACTGTAACGTTGGGAAGCCATGCTATGCTACTGGGAGGAATGACACAAGCATAACCTTTTGTGCCAAAATATTCAGATTGCTATGCTGGCAATGAGAGGCCATCCATAACCTATACTTTACGAATTTCCTCATTTCTTACCATTCAAGTAACACCACTCCACTGAAGACATACAGTAAAGTAGCAGCACGTTCTCTTTCATCCCATATCAGCTACAAGGTAAAATAGCATGTCTTCCTTAAGTAACCCGACTTCTCTGCTAAGACCCTCTACTAGACTGCTTTCGAGTCGTACAATTCCCTTCCCCCACCCCCCCCAAAACTCTTCAACCCCTTCTTCTTTTCCCAATATAAAAAGTTTACTTGTTTCAGGTTAAGACCTATCTGCTGGTGGTCAAATATCAGACAATCACATATGATTCAGTGGAAACTTATTGTGGCCCACGTATCTTTTTGTTCTCAATCATATCCTTTTGCTTCTCCTCCCATGCAATTGAAAGTGAGAATATAGTCTCCTATAATTTCAATCAAGGAAATCGTTTCTAGTATCATTATTATTTTTTTGATAAGGTAAGTATTTATTAAAATTATTATAATTTCATCATCCTCCTTTAACTCTGGTGTTTTGCTTACATTGGACATATATTTGACAAATCCATCATACCAAGTCAAAGCACTCTTCCCAACTAAAAATACACAATTTTTCGCATTACAAAGAAATAAGTAACAAATAACTTCACATCCATGAAATAAAACTACAATCAATTTGAAAAGGTGGAATGAACATATTATGTGTTTACGCCAAACTATACCGTTCTTAACTTCAACATATTCTCACATAAGAATTGATAAAGAAGATGTGTATAATATTGACTAAAATTAAAAATTAATTTAGATTAAAAGGGCTAGGTTCTTGATTTCTTTTGCTGGTGATGATTGTGGTAGTAAAGTTGGTGACATGATTAACAACTCAGAAGGCCTTTTCTTCCTTAGCGTTATCATTGTCTGGATTTCAGTGGGAATTGTTATCTTTCTTTTCACAACTATTGGAGTGGTAGCAGTAGTGGCACTAGTATTTGAATGCTGTGATTTTGCTAGTGGCGATACTAGTAGTAACATCATGAGTTTCGGTGGCGGTGGTTGTGATGCGGCAGCAGTTGTTGTGGCGGAGGTGGCTGCGGTGGTGGCGGTGGTTGCTGTGAGTGATTAGAAAATTCATCAGTACCAATTTAAAGTCTTAACATCATAGTAGAATATTAAGAGTCTCCCGGGAACCTCAATATTTAGGATAACTAGCATACCCTGTCAATGTATTATATACCGTTGATTATATTAAGGTTTCGATCGATTGTTAGTTGGAGAAACATGTCTGCAAGTGTCACGGTCGTTGTCTTTACAGAAATTCACGTGCAAAATACGTGCACAAAATTATTATGCACAAAATATATTTGTTTTATCTATAGTAACCAAATCAAAATGTGCAACACACGTGCACAAAAATTACAGAATTTACTTTCTCTCTCCATCTTTCATAACCAAATCAAAATGCCCTTCTATGATGTGGAGCGCCTATATATATATATATATATATATATATATATATATATATATATATATATATATATATATATATATATATATATATATATATATATTTTTTTTGAAATCATGTCACCAGCTTTACTACAACAATTTTTTTAGGAGGTCATTTCTTCCGAAGCTACTGAGAGCTTTGGTACTACTCAGCTAGCTCCAGATGTTGGGAGAATTGTTAGTGAGGTAATCTTGAACCCTCCCAAAAAATGCACACAAGTATGCATCGGGATGTAATTTCAACAAAATGGAGATTCCAAAGGGTGTTCTTTGGAGTCGCCACCTAATTTAAGGATTATTAGGAACCATAAGTTAATTAATGAGTGCATTTTATTCCTTATTTAAAAGAAAATTATTAAAACCAGAGATTCTTAGGTAAGTGATTCTATTAAATTCGAAAGAAGGTCCCTAGCGGGAGCACTTTCGAAAATCCGCTAAATGTGGTTAATCCGGCGGTTTTCACGAATTTGTTAAGGATAATAAGTATATAAAGCTAATTTTATATAAGGATAATAGGAATAATATAAATAAGATAAGATTTTAACTATGCCGATACTTAGATAAATAAATGACCCAATTTAAGATTAATTAAATGGATAATGAAATAATGATCAATTGATTAATTAATAGAATAAGTAAAGGTTAAATGAAGTTAGATAATTAAATAAATAAACTAGATAAATAATTGGATAATTAATTAATTAATTGAATAAATAGATAAATAAATAAGCAAATAAATAACTTAATTAAATAAATGAATACTTTTCAATTTTAATTAAATAAAGGAGTAAATGAATAATAATTGATTAATTAATTAAATAAATAAATATTTAATTGATTAAATAAATAATTAATTGAAATTAAATAAATTAGATTAAGTAAATAAATAAATAAAGGATTAAAATTTAATTGATTAACTAAATAAATAATTAAATTAGATAATAAATAATTGAATATTTAGTATAATAAATAAAGAAGCAATTCAAATACGAATTATGACGAGGGTACGATTTTTAGGCGAATTTGATTTTGCACTCATTAATTGACAAATGATTATAAACATCCATAAATTAATTGGCGATTCGCAAAGAAATAATACAAAGCATTCATATAAAAATAATTTAAGTAATTTACAATAATTATTCACAATTCAAATACCATTTCTATTCTACAGGGCTCCTAAACATGCTCTTTTTAAAGGGGACGGGAAAGAGGGAGTTTAGAAGATAGAACCCGGATTTGGCAACTCAATCACTGAGCCTTGAATTTTATAAATTTTCATTTCTTTCGGGGAACTTAAGCCCGAAAATGCAATGCGGATCCAAATAACTTCAATGCAAATAGCCGTCTCAATTTGTGAGTTTCGACCAACTCGCTCCCAAGGGGTGTATTCATGCAAAAGAGATGGGAAATAAGGAATTAGTACATCTTCAGGAAAACAGCTTTGAGAAATTTTCCAAAAAAACTAGGAGAAATATGAATCGGAATCAAACATTCAGCACAGGCAAACAAAGTGACGTTAGCACATCAATTACTCATCTATTTCAGCCAAAAGAATGATACTTAATGGACTTGACACTTCAAACAAAAATGAACGAGACCGAATCCGAAAAGCTTACAGACAAATACTTGAACACTCAATTTAAATCCCATGAAAACTGGTACGTTTATCAAGCAGTTTACATAGATCGAATTTTTAGATTTTGACCATTAGATGAAGGATGCAGAGAATCAACAGTTTTACTATTTCATTAAAGGGTGTAAACACGCACAAATTAATTAGATTTTCAACTCTTTTCCGGTATATTAATCAAGAGAGTGAGTAATTAGTTTCAAGCAGCCACATACCACTTTAAACACCAAATACTTATTTAATAGTAAAATTCTACTACTCGCTCTTGGTTAACTAGCTTAGCACAGGTAGATTAATTGCCCAAGCTTCAACTTAAAAACAGAAACAGAACTACTTCAAACAGGATATATTACAGAGACTACATTTGTCAAAAAGAGATCTTAACAGAAACTCAACACATACTTCTCCATAAATTGATTAAACCTTCTCTTATAGAATTTCCAGAAACCAGAACCTCTCACTTAAACCACCTGCAAACACCCTAAGAGCCCTGAACCAAGGACTATCCCTCACTCTAAGGCCTGAAACTCACCTCTTTATTCTGGACAACCTGGACAGACCTTCAAAAAGATCTCCTGCAATTCACAGGCCCTAAAAAAACTGAACCTGCAATAACCATGACTAACATCTAACAGGCTATTCCCATCTTCCTTAATACCTTGCAGAAAACAAACCCCTTGAACACCTCTAAATGCCTCCCATACACACTATACACAACCTGGAATCTCTATGAGCTACCTGAACAACTTGCATACAAACAGGAGATAAAACTCCTCTAATGACTACTACCAACCTATAGAACTGCAAGAACAAGATGCAGACTGCCTGAACCAATTCTAGGACAATAGCAAGCCTCCAAGAACATCTCCCTGGTACAAGCTCACTGGAACAGTACTCTTTAACTCCCAGACCACAAACCAATCAAAATAACTCTCAGGCCAACCTGCAGCCAACCAAACCTTATCTACACTAACCTGCCAACTACACTAAACTTTGCTTCATACTCACAAAGACAACAAGCAAACAACCTGGACAAACTTCTGACTCCTCTCCTTTAAACCCAACCTCAAACTACCCTAAACTTGAACAAAACCAGAAACACTATCCAAACCATACTCCTAACTCTTGGACATCTTCCTTCAAATACTAGACACACCTCTGCACCTCACTGATCACTCCTATCTCACTTACCTGAAACCCATTGAACATTATACCAGTCTTGATACAACTAGCAATCAGGCAACTACACAACCTCACATACTCCTCTCCTCACAAACACCTGAAACAACTGCTTGTGACACGACCCGAAATCCGGTTAGGCCGTGCGGGCACCCGACATCCTTCCCTAGACCCGTCGGGCGAACCCTTACCAATTAAATTAGGCAAATAAATATAATTCAATTCATTAATAAGAACAAGGCTAAAAAAAAAAACACTGACATACTGAACCTCTAAGCTGTACAAAAGAAATTACAGCTGACTACCCAACATACTAGGTTTAGGGTTATCCAGACCAGACATCTAAGAGTACAAAAGAAGACAATTACCTCCTGAAGGGAGCAAAATGCAACTGAAATAATAACCAATAAACTGGTGGCCATCCGGAATAAAAGCTGGCTCACCCTGACAGCTGAAGTCGTCTTCGCTCCTTCACAACGTGGCGAACTCAATCCTGGAGCGAACCTGCCGAAACGAAATAGATAGAAAAAGAAACAAACAACAAACAAGGGTGAGTCAAAAGGACTCAATAAGTGGGGCAGACTAGCCACCTCAAAGAATAGGATAGCTAGCCAGGGAGAAGAAACAGATAAACCAAATTTCTTTTATTTAAATTATAAAAAGGTAGAGCCAGATAACAACCGAAAACACGTAAGAAACTTATAAACTCAACCAAGGATGCGTGCCAGAAACATAACAACAAATAAGAAATGCACATATAAGCAGGACAATAGTTATGTACCACAAGTTTACACAATGGTATGAAATAAAATGAAGTGAGATGAAATGAGATGAAATATGATGCGAAGGGTCACATGTGCCCGTAATCCCATCCCGAAGCGGAATACTCCTGCATTCGAGGGGAATCCAATCTGATAACCAACTGGAGCGGAATACTCCTGCTCCTGGGGCGGAATACTCCTGCACCCGATATAATATAAACCAGAGGCGGAATACTCCTGCACTCTCCTGGGGCGGAATACTCCTGCACCCGATATAATGTAAAGCTGAGGCGGAATACTCCTGCACTCAATATCTGACATAAGAGCGGAATACTCCTGCTCTTGGGGCGGAATCCTCCTACCCTCAATGTGATACAATGGAGCGGAATACTCCTGCTCCTGGGGCGGAATACTCCTGCCCTCAATATGATACAATGGAGCAGAATCCTCCTGCTCCTGGGGCGGAATACTCCTGCCCTCAATATGATATGCAATGTAATGCATATGAATGCAATGTGATGCAATAACCCTTCACCGGCGCGGGACTCTCATCGACAACCGGGAAGTAGATGCCAACTCGCAGCCAGGGTACAATGCTCAATCCTCAATACAATACCAACAATAGGACATAACATATAATATATAATATAAATCCAAAGCTAAGGCGTAATGAGTACGCCTATCGGCAGCTACACACGTAAGGAATACGTGGTAGAAAATCCACGAGGCCAGGTGCCTCCAAAGAAATGGATATAAACACTTACCTCTCTCAAAAGTTAGCATTGCGACCAACAACCGCGTTATTTTTGAATGCATTGACAAACGATCCCACTGCGATCAATAAGCAGAAAAATATATCATATTAGGCTAAAGGCTTCATTCCTCACATCGTAGGGCAATCCAGGTAGGAACCTGATACCCTATTCGCATACGCAATACGCAGGCCAGGCCTATATACAGGGTTTAAGGCCACATAACCAAATCCCAAATAAATTATATTTATAAGTTGCCCATAACTCACTGAGCACGAATACATAATCAATTTCATTATCGGGGTCCATTTGACCCTTTAAACTATCAATTTACGTCATTAGGGCGATGTCTAATATTCCTATTTTTACCGCAAAAATATATTTAAACACACGTAATAAACTCAAATACTATATTAGGATCATTACCTGAATGTTTCAGGGTGAAAATTCTACTTTTTCCCGGCCCCTTTTCTTATTTTCTGGCATTTTTCCACTGCATATTTTTTTGTTTCGCGTCTCTGCAATTTTTTGCTCCAATGCTCCTGTTTCTGTATCTATTAACTCCGTCCTTAGCTTAACCAACCGACCTTTTCCTTCTTTTTTTTTGTTTTCTTTTATTTTATTTTATTTTCTTTTCGTTTTCGCGGCGACAATTAAAATAGTACCCTACGATATTCGAAATAATTCCAACTTTTGCATACGAGTTATACAAAATATATGTAACATACTCGCGAAGACGGATTTCAAATTGGACTCCCGAAACTCAAGATGCGAATTTAAATGAAAAGAAGTCAAATTATTTAACTTTCGGCATTTTAGCGGAAACTAGCCGAACAACATCGAAATTCACTTTCGAAAGTTCACAAAAGTCATAAATAATCATACGAACCCAACGGCGCTTTCGGATTTCGAATCGGAGCTCATTCGGCAAAAACCGAGCTCGAAAATCTCCTTTTAATATTAATCGCCAATAAAAACTGAAACCTTCTTCCAGATGCCTACCAAACGAGGTCTAATTTAGCTCAAATTTTGCAGACATGTCCTAATGGACATTACGAATATTTTAAAATTATCGGCACGCCAATCGGAGTCCTAGCTTCCGAAACGACTGACCGAGGTCGTTTCATTCTCCTCCACTTAAACTCTCGTTCGTCCTCGAACGAGCCTAAATCTAAAGCAAGATTTACGCAGATAACAAGAGAACTTGTACAACCTTCATAAACTACTCCACGGACATGATCTCATAATTACAGAATCAGAGTTATGACATGCACATCAAACCCTTGGATAAAAACATAGATGGATAATATCATAACGTCATTGCCCAAGTTATTCTGACTAAACCGATCATTCCTCAATCACGAGAGGAGAATTCTGCATTTTCGAAGCAAAGATATACGAAACTCTGGATGGACTAACATGATTCAGCCGAGAATCACCTTTTCGATATACCTTTCGATATAGAACAAGTCGATGAAACAAAGAATTAGCTTACGCTTGATGTAATAGGGGGAACTTTTGAAGTACCTTGTCAGTACATATTATAGAAGATTTGATGCAAGCTATATTATTTTTACAAACACACTAGGCAACATCTCAGTTGATGTTAGTGTTGTTCCGCAAGCTCCTTGTGGGAATGTAGTTACTCATATCCTAATGTATGTCAAAGGTTCATCTGAACAGGGTCTATATATAAGGATAAGGATCAGGCAAATACTTCTGGATAGTATGATACAGACCAGGAATGATCTCCAGACTGAACACCTACTTTAGGGTATTTTCTTTCAATTGAAAATATTATGACTTGAAAAAGTAAAAATAAAGGAGACACGTAGTTGGACCATGAGCTGAGGCAGAATACCAGCAACAAAGTTGATTACATGAGCGCTTACAACGCTAAAGTAACCTCTCAAGGAGTTAAGGTGTGAAGGAGATATGCCAATGATGGATGGACGACAAGCTGCACTAGATCTTTCACTCTAAATTTCCATGAAGTAAAACAGCGTCAGTATGAGGATCCAGTTCTAGTTGAATACAGACAGATAGCCCAAGGAAAACCGAAGTCACCATACAGGGTCACTACTGACGGTGTTCTTATGTATAAAGATAGACTTTAAGTTTCTGATGTTGCAGATTTACGTGGATAGATTATGATGGAGGCACATTATTCCAAATACAGTATTCATCCAGGTTCGACTAAGGTGTACCGTGATCTTAAGCAGATTTATTGGTGGGACGAAATGAAGTGTGACATAGCAAAATTTGTGGCTCAATGTTCTAATTGCCAGCAAGTTAAAATCGTGTCATCTTTCCAGACTTTATGGTTTCAGCAGATAGGTACGTATATATGGTCAGGTTGCCAGCTTATCTCTATCATTAATAGATTATTAGTGGGTTTAGCAGTGATCGACACTCATTGTAGATTTCTACCGTAGCCTTACTTTGGGTCGTGAGAAAAGTGATATCAACACCTCAGAGATTTAATATTACCATTCAGTATTTGGAGGAAGACTCCTCCACTTAAAGCACAAACTCATGTAGCCATTTGTATAGGAATAACCATCCTCGCACAGTCTGCTGGACTAAAGAAGATTTGGCTAAAAGCTGAACGTAAGCAGACCGAAGCTACCAACTACCCTTTCGAGTTGCCAAACAGCTGCAACTCTCAAGTCCACAACTCCATACCTTTGCCGTAAACACCACCGCCCGATGGATGGTACTTCTATATAAAAATTTCGGCAGAGTTTCCCCTGAAACTGGATGATCCGCAAAAACAGAACCAGCACTATACTATACATGGGAATGGATACCCGGATAAACTGATAACATAAACATGTTAAACGGATAACAAGATGAGACAACTGGACCAAAACAATAATATGCTTCCAAAATAATAATATGCTTACCCGGCCACAATAACACGTACTCTGGCTCAACACAGGGAACGTCACAAGCGGCTACCAATTGCCCAAGCTCACTAGTACCGGACGAAGAAGAAATGGAAATGGATCGATGATAGAAATAATTAGAGCTTCAGGAAGCTCATCTTTTTATTTGCTTGGCTCCCAGAGCTACACTACTTCCGATTCAGGCTAACCAAAGAATCGCAACTGAAGAAATAGATATTAAATGAGCTCTATGGAGCAACATCCATATCAATTTAACCTTCCAATAAGAAGGAAACTCTGATAATTTACCAGAATACCCTTTTATAACTTAAACAAGCTCATAGAATAACATGACTTACTAACATTTCGAACCAAGAGGAGACACATAGATCGAGTATTACTTATTGATCACTTTACACCAGAAGAAACAATGACACTTCCTGATGGTGATAAATAAGAATCCCATCATCCTACCAACACTGAGTTCCAAAGAGAGGTAGACTGACTTGACATTATAACAGAAGGTGGCACAACAGGATGCCAAGCAAACAATAGCGACACTCACTGTCAAATCTCTCATATTTAGATTAGATAAACTAGTAGGGTCTCATAAATGCCAGGAATAAATCGTATCAGAAACTCACCCCTCTACCGCAACCAATTCTTAATTACGACAATATCCAAGGAAACCGTCGAAACATGATAGGACACACCATTTCCAGATCGATCGGAAAGATAAATCTTACTTACAGATAAGGGAAGAAGAAACACACGGGCCTACTACATCGGATGCCTCAGCATCCTGCCAGACTGGCAGTTCATAAAACTGCCTTTGCGGCTGAACTAAGCCGCTACACTGATAATTACTTCTAGAAGAACCACTACCACTGCGCTCTCGACCTCTACTGGATGGTGGCATTTCTCTGATTAATTAAAATTTACATGAAATTCCTGCGACTGTGCAGGTGCCTGAGGGCAAGAAGAAGGACGATTGTCTACTTGCTGGAGTAAAGAAAAACTCCTCAAAGGATAACCAGACTCGTGACAGTGATAACACCCTTTTCCCTGAAAATGGTAGCTGGAAAGATTGTCGATAGCTGTAAAGAGAAAAACTGGGTCTAATCTTGATGAACTACTTGCACACTTTGAGAATCACGCTCTACAAGCTGAGATAACCTGGAAGGTGACTTCAAAAAAAATAATCAGAACACTTACCTCCAAATGAGGTACCATGGTTGCCCACCAGGGCCACGAGATTTCTTGCTCTCCCGCTCTAACTTACGGTATGCCTCGAGCCTTCGAGCAATATCAACAACAATATCAAATAAAATCCCGACCTCAATCTCTCGAGCCATCTGGGACCTCAAGGAAAAAGAAAGGTCATCAATAAATCTTTGAATCTCTCGAAAGGCTCATGAACTAGTTCTAATGCATATTCAGTCATTCTATAGAATTCAATCTCATGTTCTGAAACATCAACAGGCTAACCGACAGGCTACCCTGTCCAATCCACTCAAACTGGCAACACTTTTCTTCTCGCTCGCTACTCGAAAGGAACTTTTCCACGAATCTAGATAAAAAAAAATCGAACCAAGTTAGCTAATAAAAGAGCGGCCCACCAATTCAAGGCTGGACCTTGAAACTGGAAAGCAGAATAATCAACAACATACCGCTCGATATAATCAAGAGCATGAAGGATACGCTGATATCATTTTACTTTTAAAAAAAAAACTTACACAAGGATTATATGATGCATGGCTTGAGAATATCGGAAGATTCAACCGCGTAAAATAATGCAACCACTTTGGGCACTCGGACCGAGCTGTTACCTCGGCTAGTTAACCAGCCAGAATAATTAGAGGTACAACACATGCTACCTCCGGAACATACTTTACTGCGGCAATATTAAGAACTGAAATAGGAGCTCCCTGAGACCGAACATCTACATATGCGGCAATCTGATAAGCTGCCTAGCGAATAATAGGTTCTTGCAGTATCTGCGTCGCCAAGATTCTCGTAAAAGCATCGTAGAGAGCCAAGGGAACTACAAGGCCCTGCTCCCTTGCCCATCGCGAGCTTGTACAACTGGGACCTCCGTAACTAGATCGTCAGCACGATCAAAACACTCGGACTTCGTCAGTACCAACCCCAGGCTAGATTGCTTCATCTTGAACTCATACTGTTTGCTGATTTATCGTGCGAGGGTTCGCAATTACCACGAATAAATTAACGAAAATACTTTTTCATCCCAGACCGACGCACGATCAGAAAAGAAGGAAGTGAAACTTCCTAAATGCCATCATAGCCTCTCGTAGATAAGTACGGACGTCTACGTACCCATCAGCGAGACTCTACTAGACACTGTCTTAGTCTGGATAGACTCTAAACATGGCTCTGATACCAACTGACACGACCCGAAATCCGGTTAGGCCGTGCGGGCACCCGACATCCTTCCCTAGACCCGTCGGGCGAACCCTTACCAATTAAATTAGGCAAATAAATATAATTCAATTCATTAATAAGAACAAGGCTAAAAAAAAAAAACACTGACATACTGAACCTCTAAGCTGTACAAAAGAAATTACAGCTGACTACCCAACATACTAGGTTTAGGGTTATCCAGACCAGACATCTAAGAGTACAAAAGAAGACAATTACCTCCTGAAGGGAGCAAAATGCAACTGAAATAATAACCAATAAACTGGTGGCCATCCGGAATAAAAGCTGGCTCACCCTGACAGCTGAAGTCGTCTTCGCTCCTTCACAACGTGGCGAACTCAATCCTGGAGCGAACCTGCCGAAACGAAATAGATAGAAAAAGAAACAAACAACAAACAAGGGTGAGTCAAAAGGACTCAATAAGTGGGGCAGACTAGCCACCTCAAAGAATAGGATAGCTAGCCAGGGAGAAGAAACAGATAAACCAAATTTCTTTTATTTAAATTATAAAAAGGTAGAGCCAGATAACAACCGAAAACACGTAAGAAACTTATAAACTCAACCAAGGATGCGTGCCAGAAACATAACAACAAATAAGAAATGCACATATAAGCAGGACAATAGTTATGTACCACAAGTTTACACAATGGTATGAAATAAAATGAAGTGAGATGAAATGAGATGAAATATGATGCGAAGGGTCACATGTGCCCGTAATCCCATCCCGAAGCGGAATACTCCTGCATTCAAGGGGAATCCAATCTGATAACCAACTGGAGCGGAATACTCCTGCTCCTGGGGCGGAATACTCCTGCACCGATATAATATAAACCAGAGGCGGAATACTCCTGCACTCTCCTGGGGCGGAATACTCCTGCACCCGATATAATGTAAAGCTGAGGCGGAATACTCCTGCACTCAATATCTGACATAAGAGCGGAATACTCCTGCTCTTGGGGCGGAATCCTCCTACCCTCAATGTGATACAATGGAGCGGAATACTCCTGCTCCTGGGGCGGAATACTCCTGCCCTCAATATGATACAATGGAGCGGAATCCTCCTGCTCCTGGGGCGGAATACTCCTGCCCTCAATATGATATGCAATGTAATGCATATGAATGCAATGTGATGCAATAACCCTTCACCGGCGCGGGACTCTCATCGACAACCGGGAAGTAGATGCCAACTCGCAGCCAGGGTACAATGCTCAATCCTCAATACAATACCAACAATAGGACATAACATATAATATATAATATAAATCCAAAGCTAAGGCGTAATGAGTACGCCTATCGGCAGCTACACACGTAAGGAATACGTGGTAGAAAATCCACGAGGCCAGGTGCCTCCAAAGAAATGGATATAAACACTTACCTCTCTCAAAAGTTAGCATTGCGACCAACAACCGCGTTATTTTTGAATGCATTGACAAACGATCCCACTGCGATCAATAAGCAGAAAAATATATCATATTAGGCTAAAGGCTTCATTCCTCACATCGTAGGGCAATCCAGGTAGGAACCTGATACCCTATTCGCATACGCAATACGCAGGCCAGGCCTATATACAGGGTTTAAGGCCACATAACCAAATCCCAAATAAATTATATTTATAAGTTGCCCATAACTCACTGAGCACGAATACATAATCAATTTCATTATCGGGGTCCATTTGACCCTTTAAACTATCAATTTACGTCATTAGGGCGATGTCTAATATTCCTATTTTTACCGCAAAAATATATTTAAACACACGTAATAAACTCAAATACTATATTAGGATCATTACCTGAATGTTTCAGGGTGAAAATTCTACTTTTTCCCGGCCCCTTTTCTTATTTTCTGGCATTTTTCCACTGCATATTTTTTTGTTTCGCGTCTCTGCAATTTTTTGCTCCAATGCTCCTGTTTCTGTATCTATTAACTCCGTCCTTAGCTTAACCAACCGACCTTTTCCTTCTTTTTTTTTGTTTTCTTTTATTTTATTTTATTTTCTTTTCGTTTTCGCGGCGACAATTAAAATAGTACCCTACGATATTCGAAATAATTCCAACTTTTGCATACGAGTTATACAAAATATATGTAACATACTCGCGAAGACGGATTTCAAATTGGACTCCCGAAACTCAAGATGCGAATTTAAATGAAAAGAAGTCAAATTATTTAACTTTCGGCATTTTAGCGGAAACTAGCCGAACAACATCGAAATTCACTTTCGAAAGTTCACAAAAGTCATAAATAATCATACGAACCCAACGGCGCTTTCGGATTTCGAATCGGAGCTCATTCGGCAAAAACCGAGCTCGAAAATCTCCTTTTAATATTAATCGCCAATAAAAACTGAAACCTTCTTCCAGATGCCTACCAAACGAGGTCTAATTTAGCTCAAATTTTGCAGACATGTCCTAATGGACATTACGAATATTTTAAAATTATCGGCACGCCAATCGGAGTCCTAGCTTCCGAAACGACTGACCGAGGTCGTTTCAGCTTGCTAGCCTTGAAAATACTCCATAATCAACCAGAATTCAACTCCAAAACTCCATTAACCTCCTGCAGAAACTCCTCAAGCAACAAAGAAGAAAAACAGACCAGAGAAATAAATGGAAAGAAGCTGATTTAGAGACCAGGGAAAGAAACTAAAGCCAAAAGTCCTTGTTAATACCTAAAGGCTGCCATTTTCCATTAAAAATGAAAGTTTTACTACATTAATAACCAGATGCATTCATACTTCACATAATGCTTAATTTCTGACACATAAAGATGGAAATTTGAAATGTTTTATTACTATCAATAACAGTCATATAGTACTTGAACAATTCCAACAAAATCATGAAAAACAAGCCTGTGTCAACTCAAGTTCATACCGATATAGCAAACTTCTTGAATGATGCATTAAGAACACAAGAGACATGCCATTCAATATCCCAAACCAAGGAAAAGCAGAAATATAGCTATACTACCCTCCAGCTGATAAAGATTTGATGTTTGAACATGACATCCACATTAAAGATTATCCCTTCAACACTACATTCATACTCATAATCTATGTAAAACGCCATAAGAAGCTAACAAAATGTAAACAAAAGTACGAGAAGCCGAGGTCTGTACCTATTTCGGAGCAGTGAAAAAGCGCGTAGATCCGAAGAAAAAGGCGACTCGACAAAGCTATTCGAGTGAGGGTGACGACTCGACTTACGAAGAAGCGATACAATACTTGTAACGAGAAATCAGACCACTACCTAATCCTTAAAAATATGTTTTAAATGTATTTTTCTTCATCATTTTTTTTAATATACTGCTGCTGTTGATCTCCATTTTAATTTTCCTAAACCCTAAAATTTCAAGACCCCTTAAAAATGAACAAAACTAAGAATTTATACCTGAGATTTTAGGGCTTGGCTCCCGTTTGAAATTCCAAGTCGACCCTTACTCGTTCTTTTGCTTTCCCTTTCAAGACTAGGGTGAAAAAGTCTAATCTTCTCGGATTGTACCATTTTCACCTTTGTCTTTAAGATATTTGCCTATTTGAATAATTTACGGCTCGGATCAAAACTTGAGTTCAAAATGGACGATTGGATTTGATTGTTGTACTACCATGCATAATGCATGTGGAAATGGGGAAGAGGGTTGTAGGCTTCTGACTTTGGAAAAGAAATGGTGTTGTAATGTGTATATATATTTTTTGCACGGGATAGGCTGGAATGGGATGGGGCTTGCACATTTAGCCCCTCTTTAAGTTAAATTATTAAAATAGAGATGTTGCATGTCTAAGCTGTCTTCCAAATTTCATTAATTCACTTTTAAAATTTTGAAATTGACTTTTATTTAGATAATTAACATTAATTAAAATTTTTTGGGACAAAATTGGGTGTCAACAGCTGCCCCTCTTTACTCGGAAAAGGATGAAAGAGTTTTCAGGGTAAAGAAGGTGACGGAAAACCAATTTTGTCACCGATAAAACCAAGACTTTTGATTCCAAGGACCAAAAGGCGAGGCTTATGGATATGGCCGAACTCCGGTTTCTGAGTTGCCTACATATCTCGGGCTGAAAGGGAATCAAGCCATATGTAGTTCAATGACACTTAGATACGAAGACTAGCACGATTGACAGAAAAGGACGCACGAATAGGAAAGAATTCAAATTGACCCCTAATCTGGAATGAAAGATTAGGTAAGACTTGCTTGTTCGAGTGCGATTCTTCAGATCCTCGTTGACGAGTCTAGCTCATATCAACGATTGCCCCAGTTCACTGCTAAGAAAGAGTTCCACATTATGCTCCAAATGCTGTTGCGGTGCTGCTAAAATCCTGTAATAAACTTGACAAACGGTAAGCGAGCAACTGCTAATAAACTGTAATAATTGAAATAAGGAAAAAATAAAGTGATAAAATAAAATTGTAAATGCGGGTTGTGATGTCATCAATAAGTTCTTCATTCGATCAACTGACGAGGCGCTCCGCCCGGGGAACCTCTAGGTTGACCATTATTCTGAAACAGTAAAGTAAAATAATGAGTAAAGCGAGTACGAATTGTAGAATACAAGGCTATTACAAAATAAATCGACTGATGAGACATAATGTCTCAAGTCAATTTGTCTATCTCTAATCTATGCAGGCTTCAACATAATGTTTATTTTGAAATAAGAATTATAAAGATTGAAATGCTGCCTAATCGGCAATAAACCATGATAAGCGTAATGCTTTTAATCATGAAGAGGTAGTTTGCAACGCGATCTTGGATTGTGCTCCAATCACTTGATAAAACAAATGAGACATCCGCTCCTGAAGTATCCAATATCTCAATGCAACTTGGAATAAACCTGCATATCCTATTTACGGGTGGATGAATCCCGATTGTTCATTTTAAGGCGAACGGACCCAAAATATTCATTTATAAGGCGAACGAGCCCAAAACGTTCAATTATATGGCGAACGAGCCCAAAACGTTCAATCATAAGATGAACGAGCACAAATCATAAGATAAAGAAAAAGACACAAAATTCATTAATGCATGTGCTTCTTCAAACTTAGCAATATCTGCAAATCACAACAATAGAATTTTAGTAAATATTCTCATAGCGGAATAGAAATGAAAATGATATTTTAACGATTGCAAGAATTATAGGAAAGAGAAATTCCGCCTTTCGGCAATAAACCGTGATAAAGCGTAATGCTTTAATTATCTAGTGGCAATCTGCAATGTGATCCTGAACTGTGCTCCAATCATTTGATAAAGCAAATGAGACATCCAGTATTGAAGTATCAATCGATAAAAAATGACTTGAAGTAAATCTGCATATTCGATTTACGGGTGGATGAACCTGGATTGTTCATTTTTAAGACGAACGGGCCCAAAACATTCATTTATAAGGCGAACGAGCCCAACACGTTCGAATATAAGGTGAACGAACCTAAATTTGATAGCAGCCTGCAAAACAAAGTTGCAAATTGGATTAACTAAGGCAAGATAATGCAAAACAAATAAGAAAAGCTGGGTCGTGTTGTTTGTGTTGATAGTACTGCAAAGCGTTGATGCTGCCTTCAGTTCATATTAAATCAGATGTTCAATTCCTGCAAATTTAAAGTAATGCATTGGAAAACGAGTGAATAATATAGCAAAGGCTATAATGAAAAAGAAAGAAATAGATTTGCGCTGCATATGCGACAAGGAGAATAATCTCCGAGAAATTGATGGTTGCTAGTTCTCCTTATTCTTCCATTTTGTGGAATTTCTGCACTCAAAGAAAAAGTCGTGATTTCTAAAAAATGTATGAAGCCTTAGCGATTTGCTTTGCTCCTCATGTCTTGATGCTGAATTCTTCGGTAGCATGCAAACATATTTTGCCCCTGTTTCCAAATAAAAAGTTGTCAGTTTTTGGATAAATAGTGGCTGGCTTGATTGAACACCTAATGTGGCTTCAAATCTGCATCTTCTTGTATGGCGCTCAGATGTACTACTGTTGCGAGAGTCTGATGTTCTTGAAATTCTTCTTTTGCACAAAAGGATATCATCCAAAATTGCTTTGGCTCGGCTTATTTGGGGAAAATGGATTTTCATTGCTTTTGGGATTAAAAGCCCAATAAAGGGTACAAGATAGTTCATTACATAAAACTTCAAAAGAGAAGGCTAACATAAGATAGTTAGGCAGGGAAATGCCATTTTCAAAAATAAAGTGTTGTCATTTAATCTTCTTGCTAAGCTTCACGCTTCTTTTTCAAATGCCTTGGTGCCAATTTTGATGAATCACCTCTGATGATAATTGCATTTGCTGCTGAATGACCATAATTTCTTGTTTGCTCTTGCTTCACACTTATCTTGCCCTATTCAATCATATTCTGGATTTTGTGCTTAAATGCCGAGCATTCTTCTGTATCATGGCCTTGAATATTTGAGTGGTATGCACACCTCTTTGATAAATCAAATCCTTGAGGCGGATTCTCTGGGATCCATCCCTTCTTTCTAACACGACCCGAAATCCAGTTAGGCCGTGCGGGCACCCGACATCCTCCCCTAGACCCGTCGGGCGAACCCTTACCAATTAAATCAGGAAAATAAAAATAACAATTTACAAATAAGGACAAGACCTAAAATAAAAACACGGACATACTGATACTTTTAAGTTGTACAAAAGAAATTACAGCTGACACCCAACATGCTAGGTTTAGGGCTATCCAGACCAGACATCTAAGAGTACAAAAGAAGACAGATACCTCCTGAAGGGAGCAAAATACAACTAAAATAATGAACAATAAACTGGCGGCCATCCAGAATAAAAGCTGGCTCACCCTGACAGCTGAAGTCGTCTTCGCTCCTTCACAACGTGGCGAACTCAATCCTGGAGCGAACCTGCCGAAACGAAATAGATAGACAAGAAACAAACAACAAACAACAAACAAGGGTGAGTCAAAAGGACTCAATAAGTGGGGCAGACTAGCCACCTCAAAGAATAGGATAGCTAGCCAGGGAGAAAAGAAACAGATAAACCCAATTCCTCTTATTTAAATTACAAAAACGCAGAGCCAGATAATAACTAGAAACACGTATGGGATGACAAACTCATTAACAACCAGGAACGTAAGATAACCAAAACATATAGGTATCCCGAACACATCAACAATCAGAAATATATCCTGTTGCGGCGTGCAACCCGATCCATATATTCATCCTGTTGCGGCGTGCAACCCGATCCATAGATTTATACCATTGCGGCGCGCAACCCGATCCATATATTTATACCGTTGCGGCGTGCAACTCAATTCTCGCAACCCGAGATATGAGCCAGAAATATATAGGCAAACTGAGATATGTCCCCGTCATAGTATACATACCGCATACATAAAACACAACACAGTACACATAATAGTCAGTATGCGGTGCAATGGGATGGGATGAATGCAGTATGATGTAATGCAGTCACATATGCCTGATACCCATCTCCGGCGCGGGACTCTCATCGTCTACCAGGAGATATATGCAATAATGACCCTTCACCGGCTAGGGACTCTCATCGATTACCGGGAAGTATATACAATAATGACCCTTCACCGGTGCGGGACTCTCATCGCCAACCGGGAAGTATATGCAATAATGACCCTTCACCGGTGCGGGACTCTCATCGCCAACTGGGAAGTATATGCAATAATGACCCTTCACCGGTGCGGGACTCTCATCGCCAACCGGGAAGTATGTGCAATAAGTACCCTTCACCGGTGCGGGACTCTCATCGCCAACCAGGAAGTATATGCAATGCTCAAAACCAGAGTGCAATGCTCATATGCTCAATGCAGTACCAACAACAGAGCATAACAAATAATATACAATGTAAATTCAAAGCTAAGGCGTAATGAGTACGCCTATTGGCAGCTACACACGTAAGGAAACACGTGGTAGAAAATCCACGAGGCCAGGTGCCTCCAAAGAAATAGATATAAACACTTACCTTGTTACAAAGTTAGTACAGCCACTCAATAACCGCTTTGTCCTTTGGATTCATTTCAAAACGATCCCACTGTGTTCAATAACCAGAAAAATATATCAAATTAGGCTAAAGGCTTCATTCCTCACATCTTAGGGCAATCCAGGTAGGAACCTGATACCCTATTCGCATACGCAATACGCAGGCCAAGCCTATGTACAGGGTTTATGGTCACATAACCAAACCCCAAATAAATTATAGTTATATGTTGCTCATAACTCACTGAGTACGAATATATAATCGATTTCGTTATCGGGGTCCATTTGACCCTTTAAACTATTAATTGAACTTATTAAAACGATGTCTAATATTCCAAGTTTTACCGTTAAAACATATTCAAACACACGTAATAAACTCAAATAATATATTAGGATCATTACCTGAATGTTTTAGGGTGAAAATTCTACTTTTCTCCGGCCCCTTTTCTTATTTTCTGGCATTTTTTCTACCGCGTCATTTCATTTTCTTTCTCCTTCGTATACTGCTCATCTCTCTGTTTCTGCATTGTTTAAGCTTCTCAATGAAGCTTCCAAGGGAGTTAATCCCTGCTGCCACCGCCTCCATTTTGTTTCTCTCTTTTTGTTTTGTCTTTTCTCTTTTTCGTCTTTTTCCCTTTTTTTTCTTTTTTTTTTAAAATTCGCAGTTACGGTAAAAATTAAAACGGTACCCTACGATATTCGAAATAGTTCCAACTTTTGCATACAAGTTATACAAAATATATGTAACATACTCGCAAAGGCGGATCTCAACTTGGACTCCCGAAACTCAAAATGCGAATTTAAATGAAAAGAAGTCAAATTATTTAACTTTCGGCATTTTAGCGAAAACTAGCCGAACAACATCGAAATTCACTTTCGAAAGTTCACAATGGTCATAAATAATCATACGAACCCAACGGTGCTTTCGGATTTCGAATCGGAGCTCATTCGGCAAAACCGAGCTCGAAAATCTCTTTTTAATATTTATCGCCAATAAAAACTGAAACCTTCTTCCGATGCCTACCAAACGAGGTCTGATTTAGCTCAAATTTTACAGACAGGTCCTAATGGACATTACGAATATTTTAAAATTATCAGCACACCAATCGGAGTCCTAACTTCCGAAACGACTGACCGATGTCGTTTCATTCTCCTCCACTTAAACTCTCGTTCGTCCTCGAACGAGCCTAAGTCTAAAGAAAAATTCATATAGATAGCAAGAGAACTTGCATGACCTTCATAAACTACTCTACGGGCATTATTTCTTGATTACGGGATCAGAATTATAACACGCATACCGAACTTTTGGAATAAAATATATCTGGATAATATAATAATACCATTACACAGCTTATTCTGACTAAGCTGATCCTTCCTCGATTACGAGAAGAGAGTTCTACATTTTCGAAGCAAAGATACATGGAACTTTGAATGGGTTAACATGATTCAGCCGATAATTACCTCTTCGATATACTTTTCGATATATAATAGGTCGATGGAACTAAGAATTAGCTTGCGCTCTCACAACGCCTTAGAGATTTAATATTTATATTCACTATTGGAGGAAGACTCCTCCACTTAGAGCTTAAGCTCATACAGCTAAGTTGAATAAAAACAGTCATCCTCGCACAACCTGCTGCATTAAGGAAGACTTCGCTAAATAGAGAACGCGGGTCAGACCTGAGCTACCAAATTACTCTCTCGAGTTGCCAAGCAGCTGCAACTCTCGAATTCACAACTCCATACATTTTCTATAAGCACCACCGCCTGATGGATCAAATCAAAGGTCAAATGACGCCTCTCATTACCGTTAGTAGCCTTGAAAAATAACAATGTGCTTACTCGGCCACCTTGACACGCACTCTGGCTCAACACAGGGAACATCACAAGAGGCTACTGACCGCCTAAGCTCACCAGTGCCGAACAAAGAAGAGATGGCAACAAACTGAGAATAGAAATAATTAGAGCATTAGGAAGCTCTTCTTCTTATTTGCTTGGCTACCAGAGCTAAACTACTTCTAAGTCAGGCTAGCCAAAGAATCGCAATTGAATATATAGACCCTAAATGAGCTTTATGGAACAAAATCTATGTCAATTTAACCTTCCCATAAAAAGGAAACTCCGACAATTTACCAGAAAACCCTTTTATGCCGAGACAAGCTCATGGAATAACATGACTTTACTAGCGTTTCGAACCAAGAGGAGACAGGTAGATTGAATATTACTTATCAGTTTACACCGGAAGAAACCATGACACTCTCTTATGGTGATGAACTAGAATCCCATCATTCAATCAATACGGAATTCCGAAAAGAGAGGTAGAATGACTTGACATTATAATAGAAAGTGGCACAATAGGATGCTAAGTAAACAATAGCGACACTCACTGTCAAATTTCTTATGTTTAGACCAGATAAATTAGTAGGGTCTCACCAATGCCAGGAATAAATCATACCAGAAGCTCGCCCCTTTACCGCAGCCGATTCTTAATTAAGTCAATATCCAAGGAAACCATCGAAACATGATAAGACACACCATTTCCAAATCAATCGAAAGAATCAAATCTTACTCACATTTAAGAGAAGAAGAAATCTCAGGGTTTAATATATCGGATACCGCAGCATCCTGCCAGACTGGTAGTTCATAAAACTACCTCTGTGGCTGAACTAAGCCGTTATACTAATAATTACCTTCTGAAGAACCACTGTCACCATGCTCTCGACCTCTACTGAATGGTGGCATTTCTTTGGCTGATTGAGATCTAAATGAAATCCCTACGACTGTGCAGGTGCCAGATGACGAGAGAAAGGACGACTGCCTACCTGCCGAAGTAAAGAAAAACTTCTCAAAGGATAGCCAGACTCACGATAATGATACCACCTTTTTCCCTGAAAAAATAGAAGCTGGACAGATTGTTGATAGCTATAAAAGAGAAAAACTGGGTCTGATATTGACGAACTGCTGCGCACACTAAGAATCACGTGACACAAGCTGAGATAACCTGAAAGGTGACCTCCAAAAATAACCAGAACTCTTACCTCCAAATGAGGTACCATGGTTGCCCACCAAGGCCGTGGGATCTCTTACTTTCCCGCTTTAACTCTTCCCGCTCTAACTTATGGTATGCCTCGAACCTTCGGGATTAACAACAACATCAAATGAAATTCAGACCTCAATTTCTCGAGCCATCTGGGATTTCAAGGAAAAATAAAGGTCATCAATAAATCTTTGAATCTCTCGAAAGGCTCATGAACTAGATCTAATGCATATCCAGCCATTCTATAGAATTCAATCTCATATTCTGAAACACTAACAGGCTAACCGACAGGCTACCCTTTCCAATTCACTCAAACTGGTAACACTTTTCATCTCGCTCACTTCGAAAGGAACTTTTCCACGAATCTAAAAGAAAATTTGAACCAAGTTAGGTAATAAAAGAGTGGCCTACCAATTCAAGGCTGGACCCCTGAAAATTGAAAGCAGAATAATCAAAATCATGCTGCTCGATATAATCAAGAGCCTGAAGGATACGATGACATCCTTTTATTTAAAAAAAAAAATCACGAGGTTTATCTGATGCATTGCTTAAGAATATCGGAAGGTTCAACCGTGTAAAATAATGCAGCCTCTTCAGACATTCGGACCGAGCCACTACTCAGGCTAGCTAACCAGCCAGAGTAATTAGAGGCATAACATATGCTGCTTCCGGAACATAATTTGCCGCGGCAATATTAAGAACTGGAACAGGAGCTCCCTGAGACCGAACGTCTGCATCTGCGGCAACCTGATAAGCTGCCTGTCGAATGATAGGTTCTTGCAGTATCTGCGTCACCAAGATTCTCGTAAAGCATCGTAGAGAGCCAAGGGAATCACAAGGCCCTGCTCCCTAGCCCATCGCGAGCTCGTACAGCTGGGGCCTACATAACTAGATCATCAGCACGATAAAAAAAAACTCTCGGGGCTTCGTCAGTACTAGCCCCTGGCTAGAGTGCTCCGTCTTGAACTCATACCGCTTGCTGATTTGTCACACGAGAATTCACACTTACCATGAACGAATTAATGAAAATACTTTTGCATCCTAGACCGACGCACGATTAGAAAAGAAGGAAGTGAAACTTCCTAAATGCCATTATAGCCTCTCGTAGATAAGTACGGACGTCTACGTACCCATCAGCAAGACTCTACTAGACACTGTCTTAGTCTGGATAGACTCTAAACTGGGTTCTGATACCAACTGACACGACCCGAAATCCGGTTAGGCCGTGCGGGCACCCGACATCCTCCCCTAGACCCGTCGGGCGAACCCTTACCAATTAAATTAGGAAAATAAAAATAACAATTTACAAATAAGGACAAGACCTAAAATAAAAACACGGACATACTGATACTTTTAAGTTGTACAAAAGAAATTACAGCTGACTACCCAACATGCTAGGTTTAGGGCTATCCAGACCAGACATCTTGACACGACCCGAAATTCGGCTAGGCCGTGCGGGCACCCGACATCCTCCCCTAGACTCGTCGGGCGAACCCTTACCAATTAAATTAGTAAAATAAATATAATTCAATTCATAACTAAGAACAAGACTAAAAAAAAACACAGACATACTGATACCTCTAAGCTGTACAAAAGATATTACAGCTGACTGCCCAACATACTAGGTTTAGGGTTATCCAGACTAGACATCTAAGAGAACAAAGAAGATAAATACCTCCTGAAGGGAGCAAGATGTAACTGAAATAATAACCAATAAATTGGTGGCCATCCGGAATAAAAGCTGGCTCACCCTGACAGCTGAAGTCGTCTTCGCTCCTACACAACGTGGCGAACTCAATCCTGGAGCGAACCTGCCGAAACGAAATAGATAGACAAGAAACAAACAACAAACAAGGGTGAGTCAAAAGGACTCAATAAGTGGGGCAGACTAGCCACCTCAAAGAATAGGATAGCTAGCCAGAGAGAAGAAACAGATAAACCAAATTCCTCTTATTTAAATTATAAAAAGGCAAAGCCAGATAACAACCGGAAACACGTATGAAACCATAAACTCAACCGGGGATACGAGCTAGAAACATATCAACAAATAAGCAGTGCACATATAAGTAGGACAGTAGTCATGTATCGTAAGTCTACCCAATGGTATGAAATGAGATGAAATGAAATGAAATATGATGCAAAGGGTCACATGTGCCCGTAATCCCATCTCGAAGCGGAATACTCCTGCATTCGAGGGGAATCCAATATGATAACCAACTGGAGCGGAATACTCCTGCTCCTGGGGCGGAATACTCCTGCACCCGATATAATATAAACCAGAGGCGGAATACTCCTGCACTCTCTTGGGGCGGAATACTCCTGCACCCGATATAATGTAAAGCAGAGGCGGAATACTCCTGCACTCTCCTGGGGCGGAATCCTCCTACCCTCAATATAATATGATGGAGCGGAATACTCCTGCTCCTGGGGCGGAATACTCCTACCCTCAATATGATACAATGGAGCGGAATACTCCTGCTCCTGGGGCGGAATACTCCTGCACCCAATATGATATGCAATGTAATGCATATGAATGACATATAATGCATATGAATGCAATGTGATGCAATAATAACCCTTCACCGGCGCGGGACTCTCATCGACAGCCGGGAAGTAGATGCCAACTCACACCCAGGGTACAATGCTCAGATCCTCAATGCAATACCAGCAACAGGACATAACATATAATATACAATGTAATCCAAGGCTGAGGCGTAAGGAGTACGCCTATCGGCAGCTACACACGTAAGGAACACGTGGTAGAAAATCCACGAGGCCAGGTGCCTCCAAAGAAATGGATATAAACACTTACCTCTTCCAAAAGTTAGCTCTGCTAATCAATAACCGCTTTATCCTTTGGTTTCATTGCCAAACGATCCCACTCTATTCAATAAGCAGAAAAATATATCAAATTAGGCTAAAGGCTTCATTCCTCACATTTTAGGGCAATCCGGTTAGGAGCCTGATACCCTATTGGCGTACGCAATACGCAGGCCAGGCCTATGTACAGGGTTTAAGGTCACATAACCAAATCCCAAATAATTACATTTATATGTTGCCCGTAACTCACTGAGTACGAATATATATTCAATTCCATTATCGGGGTCCATTTGACCCTTTAAACTATTAATTTACGTCATTAGGGCGATGTCTAATATTCCTGTTTTTACCGCAAAAATATATTTAAACACACGTAATAAACTCAAATACTATATTAGGATCATTACCTGAATGTTCTGGAATGAAAATACTATTTTTCTCCGGCCCCTTTTCTCATTTTCTGGCATTTTTTTCCCACTGCAGTCATTTCTTTTTTTCTCTGTTCCTATTCTGCTTACTGATCTATTAATATATATCCCTTAGTATCGCCGCCAAGCTCATGGACTCCCTTTCCATTTTTGTCTTTTTTCCTTTTTCGTCTTTTTCCTTTTTTTTTCTTTTTTTTTTTTAAATTTGCGGTTACGGTAAAAATTAAAACGGTACACTACAATATTCGAAATAATTCCAACTTTTGCATACAAGTTATACAAAATATATGTAACATACTCGCGAAGACGGATCTCAACTTGGACTCCCGAAACTCAAAATGCGAATTTAAATGAAAAAGGTCAAATTATTTAACTTTCGGCATTTTAGCGGAAACTAGCCGAACAACATCGAAATTCACTTTCAAAAGTTTACAAAAATTACAAATAATCATACGAACCTAACGGCGCTTTCGGATTTCGAATCGGAGCTCATTCGGCAAAATCGAGCTCGAAAATCTCTTTTTAATATTTATTGGCAATAAAAACTGAAACCTTCTTCCGATGCCTACCAAACGAGGTCTGATTTAGCTCAAATTTTACAGATAAGTCCCAATGGAAATTACGAACATTTTAAAATTATCGACACGCCAATCGGAGTCCTAACTTCCGAAACGACTAACCAAGGTCGTTTCATTCTCCTCCACTTAAACTCTCGTTCGTCCTCGAACGAGCCTAAATCGAAAGCAAGATTTACGCAGGTAACAAGAGAACTTGCACACCCTTCATAAACTACTCCACGAATATTATCTCATAATTACAGAATCAGAGTTATAACACGCACATCAAACTCTTGGATAAAAACATAGCTGGATAATATGATAACGTCATTGCCCAACTTATTCGGACTAAGCTGACACTTCCTCAAACACGTGAGGAGAACTCTACATTTTGAAACAAAGACACACGAAACTCTGGATGGATTAACATGATTCAGCCGATTATCACTCCTTCGATATACCTTTCGATATAGAACAAGCCGATGAAACTAGGAATTAACTCACACTTGATGCAATAGGGAAGCTTTTGAAGTACCTTGTCATTACACACTATAGAAGATTTGATGCAAGCTATATCATATTTTTACGAACATACTATGCAACATCTCAGCTGATGTTAGTGTTGTTCCGCAAGCTCTTTGTGGGAATGTGGTTACTCATACCCTAATGTATGTCAAAGGTTCATCTGAACAGGGTCTATCATATAAGGATAAGGATCATGCAAATACTACTGGATAGTATGATGCAGACCAGGAATGATCTCCAGACTGAACATCTACTTCAGGGTATTGTCTTTGAATTAGAAATATTATGACTTGAAAAAGTGAAAATAACAAAAACATATAGTTGGACCATGAGCTGAAGCAGAACACCAGCAAAAAGTTGATTACATGTGCACTTATAACGCTAAAGTAACTTATTAAAGAGTTGAGGTGTGAAAGAGATATACATACCAATGATGGATTGTCGACAAGCTGCACTAGACTGTTAATTCTAAATTTTCATGAAGTAAAACAGCGTCAGTATGAAAATCCAGTTATAGTTGAATACAGACAAATAGCCAGAAGAAAACCGGAGTCACCATACAAGGTTACTACTGACGGTGTTCTTATGTATACAGATAGACTTTATGTCCCTGATGTTGCAGATATACGTGGATAGATTATGATAGAGGCATATTATTCCAAATACACGGTTCCTCTAGGTTCGACTAAGATGTACCATGATCTCGAACAGATTTATTAGTGGGATGGAATGAAGTGTAACATAGCAGAATTTGTGGCTCAATGTTCTAATTGCCAGCAAGTTAAAGTCGTGTCATCTTTCCAGACTTTATGCTTTCAGCAGATAGCTACGTATACATGATCAGCTACCAGCTTATCTCCATCATTAATAGATTACTAGTGGGTTTAGCAATGATTGACACTCCTTGTAGATTTCCGTCGTGGCCTTACTTTGGGTCGTGAGAAAAGTGGTATCAACACCTCAGAGATTTAATATTACCATTCAGTATTTGGAGAAAGCCTCCTCCACTTAAAGCATTAACTCATACCGCTAACTAGAATAGAAATAGTCATCCTCGCACAGTCTACCGGACTAAGGAAGACATAGCTAAAAATAGAATTCGGCTCAGACCTGAGCTACCAAATTACCCTCTCGGGTTGCGAAACAACTACAACTCCTGAGTTCACAACTCCATACCTTTGCCGTAAACACCACCGTCCGATGAGTGGTACTTCTATATAAAAATTTCGGCAGAGTTTCCCTTGAAACTGGATGATCCGCAAAAACAGAACCAGCACGATACAATATATGGGGATGGATACCCGGATAAACTGATAACATAAACATGTTAAACGAATAACAAGATGAGACAACTGGACAAAAACAATAATATGCTTACCCGGTTACAATAACATGTACTCTGGCTCAACACAGGGAATATCACAAGCGGCTACCAACTGCCCAAGCTTATCGGTGCCGAACAAAGAAGAAATGGAAATGGACCGAGGATAAAAATAATCAGAGCTTCAGGAAGCTCATCTTCTTATTTGCTTGGCTACAAAAGCTAGACTACATACGAGTCAAAGTAGCGCAAGAATCGCAATTGAAGAAATAGATATTAAATAAGCTCTTATGGAACAACATTCATGCCAATTTAACCTCCCAATAAGAAGGAAACTTTGACACTTTACCAGAAAACCCTTTTATAACTAAGACAGCTCATAGAATAACATGACTCCACTAGAATCTCGAACCAAGAGGAGACACATAGATCGAGCATTACTTACCAGCCACTTTACACCGGAAGAAACAACGACACTTCCTGATGATGACGAATAAGAATCCCATCATCCTACCAACACTGATTTCAGAGGAGAGAGGTAAAATGACTTGACATAATATCACAAGGTGGTATAACAGGATGCCAAGCAGGCAATAGCAATACTCACCGTCAAATCTCTCATATTTAAATCAGATAAACTAGTAGGTCTCATAAATTCCAGGAATAAATCGTATCAGAAACTTACCCCTCTACCGCATCCGATTCTTAATTACGACAATATCCAAGGAAACCGTCGAAACACGATAAAACACACCATTTCCAGATCGATCAAAAAGATAAATCTTACTCACTGATAAGGGAAGAAGAAACACACGTGTCTACTACATCGGATGCCTCAGCATCCTGCCAGACTAGCAGTTCATAAAACTGCCTCTGCGGCTGAGTCGAGCCGCTACCCTGACAATTACTTCTAGATGAATCACTGCCACCACGCTCTCAACCTCTACTGGATGGTGGCATTTCTCTGATTGATTAAAATTTAAATGAAATTCATGCGACTGTGCAGGTGCCAGATGACGAGAGAAAGGACGACTGCCTACTTTCCAAAGTAATGAAAAAAAATTCCTCAAAGGACAATGTGATTCACGACAATGATAACACCTTTTTGCTAAATATGGGAGCTGGATAGATTGTTGAAAGCTACAAAAAGAAAAACTGGGTCTGATATTGACGAACTACTGGCGCACTCTAGGAATCGCGTGACACAAGCTGAGATAACCTGGAAAGTGACCTCCCAAAAATAATCAGAACTTTTACCTCCAAATGAGGTACCATGGTTGCCCACCAGGGCCGTGGGATCTCTTACTTTCCCGCTCTAACTCTTCCCGCTCTAACTTATGGTATGCCTCGAACCTTCAGGCAATATTAACAACAACATCAAATAAAATCCAGACCTCAATTTCTCGAGCCATCTGGGATTTCAAGGAAAAATAAAGGTCATCAATAAATCTCTGAATCTCTCGAAAGGCTCATGAACTGGTTCTAATGCATATCCAGCCATTCTATAGAATTCAATCTCATATTATGAAACACCAACAGGCTAACCGACAGGCTACCCTGTCTAATCCACTCAAACTGGAAACACTTTTCATCTCGCTCGCTACTCGAAAGGAACTTTTCCACGAATATAGAAGAAAAATCGAACCAAGTTAGCTAATAAGATAGCAGTCCACCAATCCAGGGCTGGACCCCATGAAACTGAAAAAAAAAAAGAATAATCAACACCATACCGATCGATATAATCAAGAGCCTGAAAGATACGCTAACATCATTTTAATTTAAAAATTTACGCACGGATTATCTGATGCATGGCTTAAGAATATCGGAAGATTCAATTGGGTAAAATAATGCATCCTCTTCGGACACTCGGACCGAACTAATACCTCGGCTGGCTAACCAGCCAGAACAATTAGAGGTACAACACATACTACCTCCGGAATATAATTTACTGCGGCAATATTAAGAACTGGAATAGAAGCTCCCTGAGACTGAACATCTGCATCTGCGACAACCTGATAAGCTGCTTAGCAAATAATAGGTTCTTGCGGTATTTGCGTCACCAAGATTCTCGTAAAAGCATCGTAGAGAGCCAAGGGAACTACAAGGCCCTGCTCCCTTGCCCATCGCAAGCTCGTACAGTTGAGACCTCCATAACTAGATCGTCAGCACGATCAAAACTCTCGGGGCTTCGTCAGTGCTAGCCCCAGGCTAGACTGCTTCGTCTTGAACTCATACCATTTGCTGATTCATCACACGAGGGTTTCACAATTACCACGAAGGAATTAACGAAAATACTTTTGTATCCTAGACTGACGCACGATCAGAAAAGAAGAAAGTGAAACTTCCTAAATGCCATCATAGGCTCTCGTAGATAAGTACGGACGTCTACGTACCCATCAGCGAGACTCTACTAGACACTGTCTTAGTCTGGATAGACTCTAAACTGGGCTCTGATACCAACTGACACGACCCAAAATTCGGCTAGGCCGTGCGGGCACCCGACATCCTCCCCTAGACTCGTCGGGCGAACCCTTACCAATTAAATTAGTAAAATAAATATAATTCAATTCATAACTAAGAACAAGACTAAAAAAAAACACAGACATACTGATACCTCTAAGCTGTACAAAAGAAATTACAGCTGACTGCCCAACATACTAGGTTTAGGGTTATCCAGACTAGACATCTAAGAGAACAAAGAAGATAAATACCTCCTGAAGGGAGCAAAGATGTAACTGAAATAATAACCAATAAATTGGTGGCCATCCGGAATAAAAGCTGGCTCACCCTGACAGCTGAAGTCGTCTTCGCTCCTACACAACGTGGCGAACTCAATCCTGGAGCGAACCTGCCGAAACGAAATAGATAGACAAGAAACAAACAACAAACAAGGGTGAGTCAAAAGGACTCAATAAGTGGGGCAGACTAGCCACCTCAAAGAATAGGATAGCTAGCCAGAGAGAAGAAACAGATAAACCAAATTCCTCTTATTTAAATTATAAAAAGGCAAAGCCAGATAACAACCGGAAACACGTATGAAACCATAAACTCAACCGGGGATACGAGCTAGAAACATATCAACAAATAAGCAGTGCACATATAAGTAGGACAGTAGTCATGTATCGTAAGTCTACCCAATGGTATGAAATGAGATGAAATGAAATGAAATATGATGCAAAGGGTCACATGTGCCCGTAATCCCATCTCGAAGCGGAATACTCCTGCATTCGAGGGGAATCCAATATGATAACCAACTGGAGCGGAATACTCCTGCTCCTGGGGCGGAATACTCCTGCACCCGATATAATATAAACCAGAGGCGGAATACTCCTGCACTCTCTTGGGGCGGAATACTCCTGCACCCGATATAATGTAAAGCAGAGGCGGAATACTCCTGCACTCTCCTGGGGCGGAATCCTCCTACCCTCAATATAATATGATGGAGCGGAATACTCCTGCTCCTGGGGCGGAATACTCCTACCCTCAATATGATACAATGGAGCGGAATACTCCTGCTCCTGGGGCGGAATACTCCTGCACCCAATATGATATGCAATGTAATGCATATGAATGACATATAATGCATATGAATGCAATGTGATGCAATAATAACCCTTCACCGGCGCGGGACTCTCATCGACAGCCGGGAAGTAGATGCCAACTCACACCCAGGGTACAATGCTCAGATCCTCAATGCAATACCAGCAACAGGACATAACATATAATATACAATGTAATCCAAGGCTGAGGCGTAAGGAGTACGCCTATCGGCAGCTACACACGTAAGGAACACGTGGTAGAAAATCCACGAGGCCAGGTGCCTCCAAAGAAATGGATATAAACACTTACCTCTTCCAAAAGTTAGCTCTGCTAATCAATAACCGCTTTATCCTTTGGTTTCATTGCCAAACGATCCCACTCTATTCAATAAGCAGAAAAATATATCAAATTAGGCTAAAGGCTTCATTCCTCACATTTTAGGGCAATCCGGTTAGGAGCCTGATACCCTATTGGCGTACGCAATACGCAGGCCAGGCATATGTACAGGGTTTAAGGTCACATAACCAAATCCCAAATAATTACATTTATATGTTGCCCGTAACTCACTGAGTACGAATATATATTCAATTCCATTATCGGGGTCCATTTGACCCTTTAAACTATTAATTTACGTCATTAGGGCGATGTCTAATATTCCTGTTTTTACCGCAAAAATATATTTAAACACACGTAATAAACTCAAATACTATATTAGGATCATTACCTGAATGTTATGGAATGAAAATACTATTTTTCTCCGGCCCCTTTTCTCATTTTCTGGCATTTTTTTCCCACTGCAGTCATTTCTTTTTTTCTCTGTTCCTATTCTGCTTACTGATCTATTAATATATATCCCTTAGTATCGCCGCCAAGCTCATGGACTCCCTTTCCATTTTTGTCTTTTTTCCTTTTTCGTCTTTTTCCTTTTTTTTTCTTTTTTTTTTTAAAATTTGCGGTTACGGTAAAAATTAAAACGGTACACTACAATATTCGAAATAATTCCAACTTTTGCATACAAGTTATACAAAATATATGTAACATACTCGCGAAGACGGATCTCAACTTGGACTCCCGAAACTCAAAATGCGAATTTAAATGAAAAAGGTCAAATTATTTAACTTTCGGCATTTTAGCGGAAACTAGCCGAACAACATCGAAATTCACTTTCAAAAGTTTACAAAAATTACAAATAATCATACGAACCTAACGGCGCTTTCGGATTTCGAATCGGAGCTCATTCGGCAAAATCGAGCTCGAAAATCTCTTTTTAATATTTATTGGCAATAAAAACTGAAACCTTCTTCCGATGCCTACCAAACGAGGTCTGATTTAGCTCAAATTTTACAGATAAGTCCCAATGGAAATTACGAACATTTTAAAATTATCGACACGCCAATCGGAGTCCTAACTTTCGAAACGACTAACCAAGGTCGTTTCATTCTCCTCCACTTAAACTCTCGTTCGTCCTCGAACGAGCCTAAATCGAAAGCAAGATTTACGCAGGTAACAAGAGAACTTGCACACCCTTCATAAACTACTCCACGAATATTATCTCATAATTACAGAATCAGAGTTATAACACGCACATCAAACTCTTGGATAAAAACATAGCTGGATAATATGATAACGTCATTGCCCAACTTATTCGGACTAAGCTGACACTTCCTCAAACACGTGAGGAGAACTCTACATTTTGAAACAAAGACACACGAAACTCTGGATGGATTAACATGATTCAGCCGATTATCACCCCTTCGATATACCTTTCGATATAGAACAAGCCGATGAAACTAGGAATTAACTCACACTTGATGCAATAGGGAAGCTTTTGAAGTACCTTGTCATTACACACTATAGAAGATTTGATGCAAGCTATATCATATTTTTACGAACATACTATGCAACATCTCAGCTGATGTTAGTGTTGTTCCGCAAGCTCTTTGTGGGAATGTGGTTACTCATACCCTAATGTATGTCAAAGGTTCATCTGAACAGGGTCTATCATATAAGGATAAGGATCATGCAAATACTACTGGATAGTATGATGCAGACCAGGAATGATCTCCAGACTGAACATCTACTTCAGGGTATTGTCTTTGAATTAGAAATATTATGACTTGAAAAAGTGAAAATAACAAAAACATATAGTTGGACCATGAGCTGAAGCAGAACACCAGCAAAAAGTTGATTACATGTGCACTTATAACGCTAAAGTAACTTATTAAAGAGTTGAGGTGTGAAAGAGATATACATACCAATGATGGATTGTCGACAAGCTGCACTAGACTGTTAATTCTAAATTTTCATGAAGTAAAACAGCGTCAGTATGAAAATCCAGTTATAGTTGAATACAGACAAATAGCCAGAAGAAAACCGGAGTCACCATACAAGGTTACTACTGACGGTGTTCTTATGTATACAGATAGACTTTATGTCCCTGATGTTGCAGATATACGTGGATAGATTATGATAGAGGCATATTATTCCAAATACACGGTTCCTCTAGGTTCGACTAAGATGTACCATGATCTCGAACAGATTTATTAGTGGGATGGAATGAAGTGTAACATAGCAGAATTTGTGGCTCAATGTTCTAATTGCCAGCAAGTTAAAGTCGTGTCATCTTTCCAGACTTTATGCTTTCAGCAGATAGCTACGTATACATGATCAGCTACCAGCTTATCTCGATCATTAATAGATTACTAGTGGGTTTAGCAATGATTGACACTCCTTGTAGATTTCCGTCGTGGCCTTACTTTGGGTCGTGAGAAAAGTGGTATCAACACCTCAGAGATTTAATATTACCATTCAGTATTTGGAGAAAGCCTCCTCCACTTAAAGCATTAACTCATACCGCTAACTAGAATAGAAATAGTCATCCTCGCACAGTCTACCGGACTAAGGAAGACATAGCTAAAAATAGAATTCGGCTCAGACCTGAGCTACCAAATTACCCTCTCGGGTTGCGAAACAACTACAACTCCTGAGTTCACAACTCCATACCTTTGCCGTAAACACCACCGTCCGATGAGTGGTACTTCTATATAAAAATTTCGGCAGAGTTTCCCTTGAAACTGGATGATCCGCAAAAACAGAACCAGCACGATACAATATATGGGGATGGATACCCGGATAAACTGATAACATAAACATGTTAAACGAATAACAAGATGAGACAACTGGACAAAAACAATAATATGCTTACCCGGTTACAATAACATGTACTCTGGCTCAACACAGGGAATATCACAAGCGGCTACCAACTGCCCAAGCTTACCGGTGCCGAACAAAGAAGAAATGGAAATGGACCGAGGATAAAAATAATCAGAGCTTCAGGAAGCTCATCTTCTTATTTGCTTGGCTACAAAAGCTAGACTACATACGAGTCAAAGTAGCGCAAGAATCGCAATTGAAGAAATAGATATTAAATAAGCTCTTATGGAACAACATTCATGCCAATTTAACCTCCCAATAAGAAGGAAACTTTGACACTTTACCAGAAAACCCTTTTATAACTAAGACAGCTCATAGAATAACATGACTCCACTAGAATCTCGAACCAAGAGGAGACACATAGATCGAGCATTACTTACCAGCCACTTTACACCGGAAGAAACAACGACACTTCCTGATGATGACGAATAAGAATCCCATCATCCTACCAACACTGATTTCAGAGGAGAGAGGTAAAATGACTTGACATAATATCACAAGGTGGTATAACAGGATGCCAAGCAGGCAATAGCAATACTCACCGTCAAATCTCTCATATTTAAATCAGATAAACTAGTAGGTCTCATAAATTCCAGGAATAAATCGTATCAGAAACTTACCCCTCTACCGCATCCGATTCTTAATTACGACAATATCCAAGGAAACCGTCGAAACACGATAAAACACACCATTTCCAGATCGATCAAAAAGATAAATCTTACTCACTGATAAGGGAAGAAGAAACACACGTGTCTACTACATCGGATGCCTCAGCATCCTGCCAGACTAGCAGTTCATAAAACTGCCTCTGCGGCTGAGTCGAGCCGCTACCCTGACAATTACTTCTAGATGAATCACTGCCACCACGCTCTCAACCTCTACTGGATGGTGGCATTTCTCTGATTGATTAAAATTTAAATGAAATTCATGCGACTGTGCAGGTGCCAGATGACGAGAGAAAGGACGACTGCCTACTTTCCAAAGTAATGAAAAAAAATTCCTCAAAGGACAATGTGATTCACGACAATGATAACACCTTTTTGCTAAATATGGGAGCTGGATAGATTGTTGAAAGCTACAAAAAGAAAAACTGGGTCTGATATTGACGAACTACTGGCGCACTCTAGGAATCGCGTGACACAAGCTGAGATAACCTGGAAAGTGACCTCCCAAAAATAATCAGAACTTTTACCTCCAAATGAGGTACCATGGTTGCCCACCAGGGCCGTGGGATCTCTTACTTTCCCGCTCTAACTCTTCCCGCTCTAACTTATGGTATGCCTCGAACCTTCAGGCAATATTAACAACAACATCAAATAAAATCCAGACCTCAATTTCTCGAGCCATCTGGGATTTCAAGGAAAAATAAAGGTCATCAATAAATCTCTGAATCTCTCGAAAGGCTCATGAACTGGTTCTAATGCATATCCAGCCATTCTATAGAATTCAATCTCATATTATGAAACACCAACAGGCTAACCGACAGGCTACCCTGTCTAATCCACTCAAACTGGAAACACTTTTCATCTCGCTCGCTACTCGAAAGGAACTTTTCCACGAATATAGAAGAAAAATCGAACCAAGTTAGCTAATAAGATAGCAGTCCACCAATCCAGGGCTGGACCCCATGAAACTGAAAAAAAAAAGAATAATCAACACCATACCGATCGATATAATCAAGAGCCTGAAAGATACGCTAACATCATTTTAATTTAAAAATTTACGCACGGATTATCTGATGCATGGCTTAAGAATATCGGAAGATTCAATTGGGTAAAATAATGCATCCTCTTCGGACACTCGGACCGAACTAATACCTCGGCTGGCTAACCAGCCAGAACAATTAGAGGTACAACACATACTACCTCCGGAATATAATTTACTGCGGCAATATTAAGAACTGGAATAGAAGCTCCCTGAGACTGAACATCTGCATCTGCGACAACCTGATAAGCTGCTTAGCAAATAATAGGTTCTTGCGGTATTTGCGTCACCAAGATTCTCGTAAAAGCATCGTAGAGAGCCAAGGGAACTACAAGGCCCTGCTCCCTTGCCCATCGCAAGCTCGTACAGTTGAGACCTCCATAACTAGATCGTCAGCACGATCAAAACTCTCGGGGCTTCGTCAGTGCTAGCCCCAGGCTAGACTGCTTCGTCTTGAACTCATACCATTTGCTGATTCATCACACGAGGGTTTCACAATTACCACGAAGGAATTAACGAAAATACTTTTGTATCCTAGACTGACGCACGATCAGAAAAGAAGAAAGTGAAACTTCCTAAATGCCATCATAGCCTCTCGTAGATAAGTACGGACGTCTACGTACCCATCAGCGAGACTCTACTAGACACTGTCTTAGTCTGGATAGACTCTAAACTGGGCTCTGATACCAACTGACACGACCCAAAATTCGGCTAGGCCGTGCGGGCACCCGACATCCTCCCCTAGACTCGTCGGGCGAACCCTTACCAATTAAATTAGTAAAATAAATATAATTCAATTCATAACTAAGAACAAGACTAAAAAAAAACACAGACATACTGATACCTCTAAGCTGTACAAAAGAAATTACAGCTGACTGCCCAACATACTAGGTTTAGGGTTATCCAGACTAGACATCTAAGAGAACAAAGAAGATAAATACCTCCTGAAGGGAGCAAGATGTAACTGAAATAATAACCAATAAATTGGTGGCCATCCGGAATAAAAGCTGGCTCACCCTGACAGCTGAAGTCGTCTTCGCTCCTACACAACGTGGCGAACTCAATCCTGGAGCGAACCTGCCGAAACGAAATAGATAGACAAGAAACAAACAACAAACAAGGGTGAGTCAAAAGGACTCAATAAGTGGGGCAGACTAGCCACCTCAAAGAATAGGATAGCTAGCCAGAGAGAAGAAACAGATAAACCAAATTCCTCTTATTTAAATTATAAAAAGGCAAAGCCAGATAACAACCGGAAACACGTATGAAACCATAAACTCAACCGGGGATACGAGCTAGAAACATATCAACAAATAAGCAGTGCACATATAAGTAGGACAGTAGTCATGTATCGTAAGTCTACCCAATGGTATGAAATGAGATGAAATGAAATGAAATATGATGCAAAGGGTCACATGTGCCCGTAATCCCATCTCGAAGCGGAATACTCCTGCATTCGAGGGGAATCCAATATGATAACCAACTGGAGCGGAATACTCCTGCTCCTGGGGCGGAATACTCCTGCACCCGATATAATATAAACCAGAGGCGGAATACTCCTGCACTCTCTTGGGGCGGAATACTCCTGCACCCGATATAATGTAAAGCAGAGGCGGAATACTCCTGCACTCTCCTGGGGCGGAATCCTCCTACCCTCAATATAATATGATGGAGCGGAATACTCCTGCTCCTGGGGCGGAATACTCCTACCCTCAATATGATACAATGGAGCGGAATACTCCTGCTCCTGGGGCGGAATACTCCTGCACCCAATATGATATGCAATGTAATGCATATGAATGACATATAATGCATATGAATGCAATGTGATGCAATAATAACCCTTCACCGGCGCGGGACTCTCATCGACAGCCGGGAAGTAGATGCCAACTCACACCCAGGGTACAATGCTCAGATCCTCAATGCAATACCAGCAACAGGACATAACATATAATATACAATGTAATCCAAGGCTGAGGCGTAAGGAGTACGCCTATCGGCAGCTACACACGTAAGGAACACGTGGTAGAAAATCCACGAGGCCAGGTGCCTCCAAAGAAATGGATATAAACACTTACCTCTTCCAAAAGTTAGCTCTGCTAATCAATAACCGCTTTATCCTTTGGTTTCATTGCCAAACGATCCCACTCTATTCAATAAGCAGAAAAATATATCAAATTAGGCTAAAGGCTTCATTCCTCACATTTTAGGGCAATCCGGTTAGGAGCCTGATACCCTATTGGCGTACGCAATACGCAGGCCAGGCCTATGTACAGGGTTTAAGGTCACATAACCAAATCCCAAATAATTACATTTATATGTTGCCCGTAACTCACTGAGTACGAATATATATTCAATTCCATTATCGGGGTCCATTTGACCCTTTAAACTATTAATTTACGTCATTAGGGCGATGTCTAATATTCCTGTTTTTACCGCAAAAATATATTTAAACACACGTAATAAACTCAAATACTATATTAGGATCATTACCTGAATGTTCTGGAATGAAAATACTATTTTTCTCCGGCCCCTTTTCTCATTTTCTGGCATTTTTTTCCCACTGCAGTCATTTCTTTTTTTCTCTGTTCCTATTCTGCTTACTGATCTATTAATATATATCCCTTAGTATCGCCGCCAAGCTCATGGACTCCCTTTCCATTTTTGTCTTTTTTCCTTTTTCGTCTTTTTCCTTTTTTTTCTTTTTTTTTTTTAAATTTGCGGTTACGGTAAAAATTAAAACGGTACACTACAATATTCGAAATAATTCCAACTTTTGCATACAAGTTATACAAAATATATGTAACTTACTCGCGAAGACGGATCTCAACTTGGACTCCCGAAACTCAAAATGCGAATTTAAATGAAAAAGGTCAAATTATTTAACTTTCGGCATTTTAGCGGAAACTAGCCGAACAACATCGAAATTCACTTTCAAAAGTTTACAAAAATTACAAATAATCATACGAACCTAACGGCGCTTTCGGATTTCGAATCGGAGCTCATTCGGCAAAATCGAGCTCGAAAATCTCTTTTTAATATTTATTGGCAATAAAAACTGAAACCTTCTTCCGATGCCTACCAAACGAGGTCTGATTTAGCTCAAATTTTACAGATAAGTCCCAATGGAAATTACGAACATTTTAAAATTATCGACACGCCAATCGGAGTCCTAACTTCCGAAACGACTAACCGAGGTCGTTTCACATCTAAGAGTACAAAAGAAGACAGATACCTCCTAGAGGGAGCAAAATACAACTAAAATAATGAAGAATAAACTGGTGGCCATCCGGAATAAAAGCTGGCTCACCCTGACAGCTGAAGTCGTCTTCGCTCCTTCACAACGTGGCGAACTCAATCCTGGAGCGAACCTGCCGAAACGAAATAGATAGACAAGAAACAAACAACAAACAAGGGTGAGTCAAAAGGACTCAATAAGTGGGGCAGACTAGCCACCTCATAGAATAGGATAGCTAGCCAGGGAGAAAAGAAACAGATAAACCCAATTCCTCTTATTTAAATTACAAAAACGCAGAGCCAGATAATAACTAGAAACACGTATGGCATGACAAACTCATTAACAACCAGGAACGTAAGATAACCAAAACATATAGGTATCCCGAACACATCAACAATCAGAAATATATCCTGTTGCGGCGTGCAACCCGATCCATATATTCATCCTATTGCGGCGTGCAACCCGATCCATAGATTTATACCATTGCGGCGCGCAACCTGATCCATATATTTATACCGTTGCGGCGTGCAACTCAATTCTCGCAACCCGAGATATGAGCCAGAAATATATAGGCAAACTGAGATATGTCCACGTCATAGTATACATACCGCATACATAAAACACAACACAGTACACATAATAGTCAGTATTCGGTGCAATGGGATGGGATGAATGCAGTATGATGTAATGTAGTCACATATGCCTGATACCCATCTCCGGCGCGGGACTCTCATCGTCTACCAGAAGATATATGCAATGCTCAAAACCAGAGTGCAATGCTCATATGCTCAATGCAGTACCAACAACAGAGCATAACAAATAATATACAATGTAAATTCAAAGCTAAGGCGTAATGAGTACGCCTATTGGAAGCTACACACGTAAGGAAACACGTGGTAGAAAATCCATGAGGCCAGGTGCCTCCAAAGAAATAGATAGAAACACTTACCTTGTTACAAAGTTAGTACAGCCACTCAATAACCGCTTTGTCCTTTGGATTCATTGCCAAACGATCCCACTGTGTTCAATAACCAGAAAAATATATCAAATTAGGCTAAAGGCTTCATTCCTCACATCTTAGGGCAATGCAGGTAGGAACCTGATACCCTATTCGCATACGCAATACGCAGGCCAGACCTATGTACAGGGTTTATGGTCACATAACCAAACCCCAAATAAATTATAGTTATATGTTGCTCATAACTCACTGAGTACGAATATATAATCGATTTCGTTATCGGGGTCCATTTGACCCTTTAAACTATTAATTGAACTTATTAAAACGATGTCTAATATTCCAAGTTTTACCGTTAAAACATATTCAAACACACGTAATAAACTCAAATAATATATTAGGATCATTACCTGAATGTTTTAGGGTGAAAATTCTACTTTTCTCCGGCCCCTTTTCTTAATTTCTGGCATTTTTTCTACCGCGTCATTTCATTTTCTTTCTCCTTCGTATACTGCTCATCTCTCTGTTTCTGCATTGTTTAAGCTTCTCAATGAAGCTTCCAAGGGAGTTAATCCCTGCTGCCACCGCCTCCATTTTGTTTCTCTCTTTTTGTTTTGTCTTTTCTCTTTTTCGTCTTTTTCCCTTTTTTTTTTCTTTTTTTTTTAAAATTCGCAGTTACGGTAAAAATTAAAACGGTACCCTACGATATTCGAAATAATTCCAACTTTTGCATACAAGTTATACAAAATATATGTAACATACTCGCAAAGACGGATCTCAACTTGGACTCCCGAAACTCAAAATGCGAATTTAAATGAAAAGAAGTCAAATTATTTAACTTTCGGCATTTTAGCGAAAACTAGCCGAACAACATCGAAATTCACTTTAGAAAGTTCACAATGGTCATAAATAATCATACGAACCCAACGGTGCTTTCGGATTTCGAATCGGAGCTCATTCGGCAAAACCGAGCTCGAAAATCTCTTTTATTATTTATCGCCAATAAAAACTGAAACCTTCTTCCGATGCCTACCAAACGAGGTCTGATTTAGCTCAAATTTTACAGACAGGTCCTAATGGACATTATGAATATTTTAAAATTATCGGTACGCCAATTGGAGTCCTAACTTTCGGAACGACTGACCGAGGTCGTTTCACTTTGCTTGCCATAACCCTTCTACTTTCAATCTCTCGAATATGTGTGACAATGATTCATATAGAGGTGTGAAAGTACGGGGTCTAAACTTCTTCGTGCTTTGATGACCAGATGGTGCCTGATAAGATCGATGCCGATGGCTTAAATTTTGCATATCATGATTGTAGTGGACTTGTGAAGGCTGGGAGTCTTGAATATTTTCAGGTGCATCAGAACAATTGAAAACTGGCACTGTAGTGTCATAGCCAATCAACCTTCCGGTTTGAAACTTTTCTTCCAAAATATTTTCATACCGGATTAAACTAGGAAAATCCTTTAAATTGGAAAAAAGAAGCTTTTCATAAAATATGCCTTCTTGAAGGTCAATGAAAGTTGTTATCAGCTCATCTTCAGGCAATGGAGGATGTATCTTAGAAGCCTCTAGCCTCCATCTCACAGCAAATTCTGCAATAGACTCATGCGGCATCTTCTTAATTCTGCGCATATCAATTAGATAAGGATCTCTTACTATGTTGAACTTGTATTGTTCCACAAAGTCACGAGCCATGTCTTCCCATGTGTGCCATTTGGTAAAATCCTGCTTAGTATACCATACAAGTGCCATTCCTGATAAACTCTGACTAAATAGTCTCATCAGCAAAGCTTCATTCTTCCCAATTTCGATCAATCTGCCGCAATAATCTTTCAAATGAATGTAGGGATTTCCCTTTCCATCGGTGTTGTACCCACGTGGAAGCTCAATATCCGGGTGAATGCACAAGTCTTCATAACATAAACTCTGAATGTCCCTAGAGCGCAATTCTTTTCCCATGATCTTTCTCAAAATCTGTTCATCCACATTGTGAGGATAAGTTGTCTCAACTTCTTTCTTAGGCAATTCTGGTGAACGCACTATCAATTGATTTGATTGGCTCTCCACAGCAGGTATAGTGATAAAAGGTGGTTGGTATAAAGTTGCAGCTGGCCAACCATTTGGATTGGTACGATATTCTTGTAGGATTTGTAGGTATTTAGTATGTATAGGCAAAGGGTAATTAGGCATTGCTAAGTAAGGTAGATTGGAGGTAAAGCTTGTATTTGGCAAAGGTTTGCTAGTGTTGACAAAGCTGACAATCCTATTCCTTTGGACCACATGTTCTTCAACATCATCATTCTGCGCTTGCAAGATACCAGAACTGATTTCCTGAAGCTGCTTTGCCATGTTGTTTTGTCCTTGATGCAGATTTTCAGCCATTTCAGTGTTCAATGCTAGCCAACCTTAATGAATTCTACACATTAATCAAAAGCAAGTTAATACGTAAAATGATAATGTATGCATAAAATTTCAAATGTAAAATAGGCCATTAGGCCGAATGGATGGGACCAAAATCCCGACTCAACACATGAGTAAAATATTTAAGAGTTCGAAACTCAATGATCAACAAAATTTGATTTTTCAAGACGCGAATTGAGAAAAACAACTTTGAAAGTTTTTACTAAATGAGTATGCGTGCTAGACCATTTTGACACAAATTGCTAAAATGGTCGGCTTATTTTGAACATCAATGCTTTTCTCGACTATCGATTCTTCCTTGCAAAATGACAGTCTGCACCAATCCTTGAAAACTTCTTCTAATAACGACCAAACCAACGCAATGTCTTCAACTTGCTTTTTGCAAAATTCTGCCCCAGTTATGACTTCAATATTTCAACTTGTTTTGCAAAAACTGCCCCAGTTCTGACTTTCAAAACTTCAAACTACTTATCAAAAGCTGCCCCGGTTGCAATCTCCCACGTCTTCTACTTGCTTTGCAAAATTTTCCCCAGTTTCTATCTTTGGGAATATTAAAATTTAAATACTAAAGGGTCGAGCCCGATGGAGGAGCCTAGGTATCCCTCCTTGGGAATCAGACCGTGCGTAGTTCTGCATACACAAAAGAGAATTTTCAAATGCTGATGTAACCGAAACTCGATATGAGTTGCCTACGCTTCCCGCCTTGGGAAAGCGGTTACAGTAGTTTGCTTACATAGAAATAGATTCAAACATTCATAATTTTATATTCTTTCTTTTCTTTCAACAAAACTAACAAAACAAAATTACAATAGTTACTTCCTAATAATGCAAATAAATTAACTTCTGCTTCTGCAACTCTACTACTTTTCTGGAACTTGATAGGTGCCTAAATGCCCTACTTCGAGGAACCTCCCTTTGCATATGGAAAGATTGCGACAAAAGGTTCGCCAATGCCATTTGTAGGTAGAATTTTGACCTGGCACGAGTTAATCAAGGTTTCAACTTTCTGCTTAAATAAAGTGCATTCTTTAATAATATGCCCCTGCATCCCTGAATGGTAAGCACAAAATTTTCCCAATTTGTCAGGCTTATGTGACCAATACGGCTTTGATTCTATAGGATGTAACAAATCGAATCCCTTGAGCCTCTCAAACAATCTTGTGTAAGATTCTGGGAGCCGTGTGAATGCGAAAGCAGATCTTTTGGCGCGGTTTGACTGTGAACATGGATTGACAATTACTTGCATGTGTGCACTAGGTTCCCCTACTATGGCTGGCAAAGGTTTTGACATGACAACCTGTCCTTTGTCTTTGGATTGTGCCTCAACCAATTCACACTTTCTCTTGTCAGAAATTATTGCAAATGACTCTTCTTGAAGTTCTACAGATTTTCTTTTTAGTGGATTGCCCCTTGCAAAGGTTAGGTTCGGGAGTTCGTACTGCTTGACAATGTTACGAGCTAAGTCATCCCATGTGAATCGCTTTCCAAGGTCTTGTAGTGCAAACCACATCAAAGCAGGCCCCACTAGCGTCTTAACAAATAACCTCAGCTTGATTCCATTGGTTTTTCCAAATATTGCCACCCAATAAAATAATGCTTTCAAATGATCATGAGGATCTCCTATCCCATCATACACTGGTGGTACAACCACGTCAAGAACATTCACATTTTCCTTTTTTGCTTCACCTAAGCCTGCTTGAGATGGTAGAGCATTCTCATCTATCATTGTGCCATTGCTCTCTTTAGCATTGGGAAGCCCTTCCCCGTTGCTTTTATCATTTCTTGTTTTTGATGAGAAGCCACCAAATTCCTTCTCCAACAGGAATGCATGCAAATTAGGGAACTGTTGAGCATCGCACTCAAATGCTGGAGCTACTTGCATTGTGTGATGTGCAACAGTATAGATAGGAGCAACAGGGGCACTTGGCCCTGGGCTTGGCGCATTACGCACTGGGTTGCGAGCATCTGTGAGCGCGATAACCAATTCAGTAAGGCTATCAAGTCTCTTTTTCAAACTTGCTACGGTTGCTTCAAGCTTGTCGACCTTGTCTTGGTGGGATTCATCATTTCTAGTCAAGTCAATCACAGCAATTTGACGAGCCATAGGTCCTGATCTTGATGTTCAAATAATTAACCCTTTAGCAACGCATACCGAATTTAATAAAAATTTATTAAAGATGAAACTGACGGGTCAACTTATTCCAAAATTGATAAATTGAGACCGTACTGAAAGACCCAAAATTTAGAGCAAGACACTCATTTTGTTAAAGCAAACCAGATGCGAAAACACTTGTTTAACTCTGAAGTTATTTTCAAAAGGAAAACACACTTGCGAATACTTTTAAAATATGACGCTAAACAATATTTTTCAAAATAACAAGACTGGGGTTAAGATAAACAAAATAACATTTAAAAGACGTTTTAAAATAATGATATGAATGAATTCAGACAATAGATGAATAAAAAACTTCATAAAGCGGTTAACTTTTACAAAAGATAGGTTGAAGTAACATAACATTAAGCTTACCATACCGCTGAACGAATTCAATCACAACGCAATCAGTGCCAACAAATTTCAGGCAAGCAGCACATATTTAGCAAGTAATCGTGTATTAGACAAATAATTTGATATGTGGCAAATACAAATAATTGAGCGTAAATAAAATTCAAACGCGTCCTACCCTGTAAGGTGCCTCTTTTGTGCCAGAGGGGAGCCTAATCGAGCAAATAAGTGGTAACAAAAAATAGTTCATGCCAGTTTTGAGCAATTCAGATTTAGAGTAAGCGATAAATAATAACAATAATTGATAACAATCAGCTCTCCGCCTAGATACTGCAATTCCGTTATTCCCAACTATCTTGCAAAAATTGGCATCAACTCGACATTCTAACACAGCTCATGCTCTCCACAACACCTGCACCAAATTTTAAACCCACATGCCTAAACCCGAGACAATCCTCCATACCTTTTACAAACATCCACACTCCACCAAGGACAATTCCCAATTATTTTACAGCATCAACGAGTGAGATTTCCAATTGCCTTCACAATACCAGACTGCAAATCATGAAAGGCGCCAATTGGCCGTTCAAAAATAAAACCTCACTGGTCCTCGGCTTTAGTCAAGCCTCTCAGCTTCCTAGGTTTTTTGCAAGGCTCACAGACTTTGTTCATAAGGCTCCTCACTGGTCCTCGGCTTTAATCAAGCCTCTCAGTTTCCTAGGTAGCCAAGACCGCACTGGTCTTCAAGGAGGGACCCCATTGGTCGTTTATAGACATAGGGGCTTCACTCTCCTAGTATGCGACAAGCATACTTCATTCCATAAGAATTTGCAGCTGGTTAGTCAACATGGGCCTGCACACACGCAAAGCCATTCACGAGAGGGACCCCACTGATCTTTTAAAGACACTAGGGGCTTCGCCTCTTAGATCTCACTACACCATACCATCTCCAAAACACAAACCAATCAAATCTGCCTAACTTTCCCTGGACTGCAATTCTGTCTATGATCTCAAATTCTATGTGGACCGCTATGACCACATAAATTTTGCTAAATTCTTCCATTTTCTGCCCTAAAAGACAACATAGGAGACAAAATTCCAAATCTGATTTTACTCAAAACATGGTTAGGACTGAGGATTTGTTATCACATAACACATAATATGCATTGTCGTTGGGTTTCAAAAACCCGTTGATGTAAGGGCGGTTTCCTAACTATGGAGGCGGTATCAAGGACCAGGTCCAGACTAAGGTGTAATTGCATGCATGCTCCTAAAAGCTCCATCTAAGAGTGGGCTAATGGTTGAGGCTGACTCAACCTATGCAGGATAGACCTGGCCTCACAACGCAGTAGAACTGGCCATGACAAAACCAGGCAATCTCAATATCCCGAACTAACTTTTGGTGGCACGAAAGAAGTTTCAAAGAGTGAGGTAAGGGCAATGCCCTTCCTGCATAACTACCCGTCAAGCGGGTGCCCCGTGATGAAATCGAGGAGGTGAAAGAGAATTGACAGGCTCCATGAGGGAGGAAATATTAACGGAATGCAGACTATGCACTAATAAAAACATGCTTCAATACATTCATTTCCAAAAATTAATTCTACGCATGCAAACAAACAAAGAGTTAAGCTACGCATACATACAATCAACACATGCATAAATAACTCACATTCGTATGGTAATTTATGACCTGTAGCAACCTTCAGAAGTGAAAACGGACCTCGTTTGATAGGACTTTTGATAAAGTCTCCGTTGCGGAAGTTTAAAAAGGTTAAAAGTGGTTTTCAGCTCGATTTGAGTAAACGAACTCCGATGAGAGATCTGAGGGTTTCGTTAGGTTCGTATCGTCATTTGTGACTTGTAGCAACTTTCGAATTTGGATTCCGGGGTCGTTTGATTAAAATTCACTATTTTGGCGAAAGTCGAAATTTGACCCTTTCCCGTGGGACCCACTTTTTGAGTTCTAGAGATCCGAATTGAGTTTCGTCTTGACGAGCATGTCACACAAGTCTTGTATGACTTGTGTACAAAATTTGGGGTCATTACAAGCTTCGTAGGGTCCCGTTTGGACCCAAAAATAGTGGCTGACCTGGTGCAAAGCCAAAAAAAGCTGCTGAATTATGTTTTTTTACTGTTCAGCCGGAAAGAAATCGATTTTTCAGATCAATCCATGAGGAATTGGAAAAACATCAAAACCTTAAAGTTGTAGCTCTTTGGGTTGTGGTTCTAATGCCACCAACCCCGTATCATTTGGACATTTCTATGAAACGTTATGTGTATTTACTAAAAGCTATCCAGTGTGGTACAATTTGGACAGCATGTGGTATAACTCTTTAAAGCTGCGGGCTGCTATATATACTAGGGCGGGCATTCATTTTTATTTTCATGTTTTGAGCTTCTAAAAGTGAGTCCAAGGGGAATTTGAAGTACAAAAATCATTCCTAAACACAAGGTAACTATTCTTACCCATTTTTAACGATTTAATCCGAGGATCAAAGTGACGATCCTTGGAAACAGGGTCTGAACCCTAGATTTGTGAAATGGGAAAAATGACCGAGTTGGGCTCGGCTATGTACAATAATGGTACCTTTGGACTCGTGGGAGTATGGGGAGTCCGGAAACATAAATTTTACGGGTTTTTGGGTACGTCCGACCCGGGGGGTATTTTGGTAAATTGCCTCTTAAATTGCGTAAGGGCTTAGAATCCTTTCCTCACATGCTTACGAGTGTGACACTATTTCTTTGGCTCAGAGAGGAGTCTTACGGAGGCACATCGTTTGGGAAAGGAGGTCGTTCCTTAGCCGCTTGAGCCGATTTTGAGGTAAGTGAGACTTGACCTCTATTTTGCTTGCGGATAATATTTGATCTTGCTAAGTAAGATGTCGAGTACTTAATTGACTAGCATTGTCTAGTAGATAGTATTATGTACTACTCGTTATTTATACAAAAAGGAGAAAGCACAAACGTGACTTGTGTATAGTCGATGTTGTGTGCCGGTGTATTATTGATATGCTCTAGCGACAGAGGCCGGTGGTGCGTTATGACCTAGAAACAAAATTCCATCTAGGGACAGAGGCTGGTGGTGCGTTATGACCTAGATGTGGAGACTTATAGGGACAGAGGCTTGTGGTGCGTTATGACCTATAAGTAAAGTTGTTTATAGGGACAGAGGCCTGTGGTGCATTATGACCTATAAACAAAGCCGCACAGGGTGTGTGCTTATGCTATGTGCTAGGTATATCATTACCTATATGGTATGCGAGATATATCATCGCCATGCTGTGTGTTAATTATATTATTGCCTATGCCATAGTATCAATATAATATTATATATGCTGCCTATATTATGTATCTTTATATTATTGACCATGTTATGTATTCGCGTATTATTGCTTGTGTTGTTGTATAATTATATTATCGTATGTAATGTTTATGGGTTACTGTAAAGGTGTGGATTGTACTTCCGTTATCTGCTTATGCATTATCAAAGACTTGTCCCGAGAGGGTAATTTAGCGGGCCTGTCGATGATCTTACTGGGTTTTTGCTCATAACTTACTATTTAAATGTGTAGATCCTTCAACTAGTCAGACAACTGGACTTATCTGATCCGTTCGAGGCTGTGACTATTTTTGCTTGAGGTGAGCTAACCACATGGTTCGCGGTGCGGTGGCATACCGTCTGATCCACCTTAGTGTTTAGACGCTTCCTACATCTTGTATGTATGTATGTGTATATATATATATATATATATATATATATATATATATATATATATATATATATATATATATATATATATCGGATGTCAGAATTCATAGATGCTCTATTGACAATATATTTCGGGAGGATGTCTACACCTACATTTTATTGAAATATTTCTATCTAAATTATCATTATGAGTCAGTTTAATTATTCGTGGTTCCCCTAAGGATGTAACACTTAGGTGCCATCACGGCCCCGAAAATTGGGTCGTGACAAATTGTATCAGAGCCCTAGGTTGTAAGTCGAGTCTTAGGGAGTCAATGGAGCAGTGTCCGAGCAGAGTATTGTTTATGGGTATGTTGTCGACCATACTTATAAGCGAGAGGCTGCAAAGGAATATTAGGAAGAGTTGTTTCCCTTCATTTCATCTCTTCTCGTGCTATGATGCTTACATAGGTGCTAATCCTTTAATATGATTATGACAGATGGTGAGAACGCGATCGTCCTCTGCTTCAGGAGCTGGTGACGCACTGACTGAGTCGGTCCGTGGGAGAGCTGTGCGTAGCACACGGACTGGTGCGCGGGCACCTACTCAGCCGAGAGCGGCTACTACCAGAGCTTCTGTGGGCAGACCTCCTGCTGCCAGACAGACTAGTACAGTGCCACCGGTGTCTTCTGAGATACCCGTCGCACATGTCCCATCGACTATGCCTTCTCTTGTGCCGGGCACAACGGTATCTATTCCTGCAGATGTTCTATTACGGATGATGGGCATACTTGGATCTCAGGCATCGCCTATGGGCGATATGCCAGTACCTTCTGCGGTACCCCAGCCAGCTACTCCAGCTATGAGTACGCCGACTCCTGAGGCTACTCCGGTGATTCCTCAGTCTACTCCAGTTATTAGTCCTATTGCTCAGCCTGCCACTTTGGCTCCTCAGTCGGGTATTTAGTTGGGTCATTCTATTCCTGCTCTTTCTATGAGTGACGAGGAGGTAGCTCGGAGGATTGAGTCCTTCATGAGGCTCAAGCCTCCCGAGTTCGATGGTACACCAGCTACTTGTTCTGCTTAGAGATATATTCAGAAGTGTGAGAAGATATTTTCGGTGCTAGGTACTAGAGACACCCTTGGGGTGTGATGTGCTTCTTTTCGATTGTCCGGTGATGCCGAGACGTGGTGGGTTTCTGTGATGAGACAAAGGTCCAGTGATCTTCCTCCTTTGTCTTGGGCCGAGTTCGTTGCCATGTTTATGAGTAGATTTGTGCCTCAGAGCCACCATGATGCCCAGAGGCGCGAGTTTGAGAGGTTGAGGCAGGGAGACATGTCCGTGTCTTCTTATGATACCAAATTCTTAGAGTTATCCCAGTTTGCGCCTGCTATGGTTGGGCTGGAGAGGGAAAAGGTCCTTAGATTTGTTGAGGGTCTTCATCCTCGTCTTCAGATAGCTGTTGCCCATAATATGGGCAGCAAGTCTTATTATGAGGTGGTTGATATTGCGAGGCGTATGAAGGATATTCATGCCAGGGCAGATGCAGAGAGAGCAAGCAAGAGGTCACGATATTCTGGTATTTCTAGTGGTCCTTCGCATGGAGGCCAGGGTTCCCGTGGTCATACTCAGCCTAGACTTCCTCAGGCCGCTGCTTTATCATCTCAGGGTACTTCGTCGGGTGTTCAGAGGCCTCAACCGTCTCAGAGGCGTGGGGATTCATCTCAGTCTGTTCCACCTGTTTGTGGGAGATGCCGTCAGAGGCACTATGGCAGGTGCAGGCCCGGAGGTGGACGCGGAGGAGGCAGGTAGTAAGGCTTGTTACCAGTGTGGGGATCCCAGGCACTTTGTTAGGGATTGCCCCTATGTTACTTCATCTGGACCTACCTCCGCAAGACATCAGAGTTCTGCTGCTATGGTTCGGTCTTCTCCTCAGGCAGCTAGGCCTGTCACTCAGGTTCCTCTTAGGCAGCCGGTTCAGAGAGCTCCTGGTCCTGGAGGTTCAGCTCAGGTTTTTGCTATGACACGCCAGGATGCCGAGGCATCCAATGATGTGATCACAGGTACTATTTCTGTTTGTGGCCGCAGTGCCTTTGCCCTTCCGTATGACGGCAACGTCACCTCCCACTCCACGAACACCGTCTCCACCAGTACCATCTGTCGCAGCTGCCATCATTTTACATTCACACGAAGAGTTTCACGGTGCTCTGATACCATGTAAAAACTGACACAACAAAGAAAATTAAGGTGAAAAACTCTTACCTTCATTGATGAATGAACCCCTATATTTATACAAGAAAAATAACAAAGCCCTAACTTAGTCCCTAAGCTATCCTTAATGGATTTGGCCCAATATACAATTAACTTTACCCTAACTATATACATATTACATAAATAGCCTATATAATTGCAGTAACAATCTGTAGTATATTTCAATAGTTTGTTAGCTCACTGGTTAAACACCTTGAACTTAGGTTGCTACAACACTCTTTGATAGTAAACCTGCTTGTTATCAGCTGATATAATTAAAGGAAAAATAAAACTCATGGTCATAATTTCATGAAAACATGAAAAGAAGTACTTAATTCCGAAGACTACTTACTAAGATATCGTTCATAGCCCGTGTAGAATTGATCACCCTATTTTCAGGTGTTTCTATAGAAATTATAGACCCTGCTGTGTGTACACAGATTTTACTCGAGACTTTTCCAATACCTTACAGTTAGATCCGGCTCTGTCTACATACTATGTCTGTAAGTGTCACCCTCGCTGTCTTTACCGCCGCCCTCGCCGTCAACTCCTCTGTGGTTGTCTTCATCAGGTTCTATAACTATTTCAAACGAGTAGGTCCTTTTAGTCGCAGACATGGGTGGCTCAAGGGTAAAGCTACTAAAGCTTTCGCTTGTAGGCTCCCAAGAGATTAACGCCCTTAAAACTTTGTTATTGATTATATTTATTTATAATGATAACTATTTTTCAAGTAAATTAAATGTCACTATTTTATTCAATATATTACAGTGATTTTAATTGTCAAAACTAGTATTTACGGATATAAAAATTTGAGTAGTTTAAAATAAATATTCTAAAATATTGGACAAATTTCTACTACGAAAAACTTGATTTTTTTAGAATGTAAAATCTTAGAAAGAAGATTTATAATATTACAAATATTAGCATTGTATAATTTTAACTCATTTATTTTAATCAAATGTGTCTATTTAATTATTAAAATCATTTAAAAGAATTAATTCTTAAAAATATCAGTTCGCAGTTAACGGCTTAAAAAATTTAAAGGGTGAACTTTAAATTTAAAATATACATGAATACTGTTAAATAACTTATGTATCTTATTAGGGGTTGCCTTTAGACCCCTATTTTTATTGAGCCACCCCTGATCGCAGAAGGATATTATTTCATATAATTTATAACACGATATAATAGAATAGTAAAACCTAATTGTAGAATTTGATAACTTAGATATCAGAACAAAACTTTATTGTTTCACTTTGCTAATTGCTCTAATGCCTGAAAACTTGCATGAGAATGAAAACTGCTATAGGTTTATTCAATGCATTCCATCCCTTATTTTTTTGGAAAAAAATATCTTAGTAGGAGGGAGAAAAGCGAATATAGCACGCAAATTTTATTTTTGAGAAAGAAACAAAATATGAAAAAACTTTCACGGCTAAAATAGTTCTCCTTTTGTAATAAAAATCTTACATCTTTTTCACCCTAAAATATTCAATATTATTTTGATGAAAAATTAACCATACAACATATTATTCATAAAAAATGGGGTTTTAAAGATATATGGCTAACTAGTAATTCACTTTTTGCAACTCTTTTGTTCTTTCAAAAAAACAATTGACTTACTTGTCTGCCTTCCAACCGTCATTATAATTCGTAGCAAATCGTTGAAGACTCTCTCTCCTCAGCAGGATCACTCATTTGGTGACTAGGCAAGTGATAAACTTGATTGCTTTTGTTTTTTTTAGACACTATTCCAGTTTATGTTCAATGTCCGTTCCTCCCTCAACTTTTTGTCCGTCGAAGCTTATGAATAAATTAATCTTTTTTTGGTACCATAGACGATATTATTAATAATATACTAAAGTGGCAGTATAGAGGGAGTTAACAAAGCGCTTGAAGCACTAGTAGCAATTAGTACAGACTTGTTACCTAGTTGAACTAGATTATTACATAGTTAGTAGCTATATTTCTAACAAAATAGACACCATTCATATCATTTTGGACTGCTTCCCGGGTGAACTCTAGTGATGGAGAAAGTATGGTGAATGATGCATCAAAAGGTTGATCAGCTCCCTTCTTCGACAAAAGATGTGCCACCCTGTTTCCTTATCTAAAGCTATGCTGGGGAGGGAAGCAATTCAGTTCTAGGAGAACACACCTGCAATCATGAAGTAGATTAGTATATGTCGGATTGGTGGATTGAAGCATAGTGATAACCTCTATGGAATCTGTCTCAACTTGTAAAGTGTTGAGATTTTTTAATTTTGCAAGTTGAAGACCTACAAGAAGAGCCATAAGCTCAATGTAGGTTGAGCTAAAACTATCACCGAATTTCTTGCTACATATCTTATGACAGTACCTATACCACCCTTACATGTAGCTGCACAAAATGCACTATCAATAGTGAGCTTAAGAGAGCCTGGTGGAGGTGGGTACCATTTGACATCAACCCTAGTTATGGAGTGTTTGTGAAGTTCCTTCTGAGTGCATAACTTAAACTCAAGGGTCTGCTGAATAACAAGAGATATAGGGAGTTGTTGGGAGTTATTGAATAGGTTATGGTTTCTGTATAGCCAAATATTCCATAAGGAAAAGGGGCAAAATTCCTTCCATGAAATAAATATTACTGAAAATCACGTGCAACATACGTGCACAAACTATTGTGCACAAAATTATTGTGCACAAAATATAATTGCTTTAACTATAGTAACCAAATCAAAATGTGCAACACACGTGCACAAATATTACATAATAAAGCTCCAATCATTCAAACAAAATAAAGCTTACTCCAGTGGTGCGTCAAACGAGAATGGAGTATGTTCTCATCTCAAGTTATATAGTGAGACGGAGTACTAATAGATGGGAAACTTTTCAAGTAAGTTTAACTTAATATGACCTGAGGTAGATGCGTGGGTCATGGGCTCATGGCATGGAATCCGAAACAAAAGTGCAAATACCTCTGAGGAAAATTCTGTCTCTGTGGAGAAATGATCCTAAAATACAGAACCTACTGAAAACTAGTAAATAGAGCCTCTTATCTTCAGTCATCAATTTTGGAAGATTTTTTGAATTTCTTAGGACTTTGTACAACAGAATTTCATAACCATGATACATACTGCATATACTCTTTATCTATTATATATAAACATGAGAAGCTATTGATCTTTATGGTTACTTTATGCAACAGAATTGATAACCTTCACGAGTATTCCATATAGTTTTTGTCTATTTCATACCTGCAGAACCGTGATTTGTGCAGATAGTGTAGTAGCTTCAGACTGCAGAGTCTGCACCTTCCTCTCCAGTTCACTAGTATAACGTATTTTCCGCTCCTTTGAACGTGCAGCAGATTGTCTATTTGCAAGAATCCTGTAATATTGAAGAAACGAAGATGACTTTCTGGAAAATCTTAAACCTTAGTTTGATACTAGAACACTTCCTACATATGGACTTAGGAGTAGAATTTTAAGAAAATTGAAAACATACAAATTATCAAACTGTAACGTTGGGAAGCCATGCTATGCTACTGGGAGGAATGACACAAGCATAACCTTTTGTGCCAAAATATTCAGATTGCTATGCTGGCAATGAGAGGCCATCCATAACCTATACTTTACGAATTTCCTCATTTCTTACCATTCAAGTAACACCACTCCACTGAAGACATACAGTAAAGTAGTAGCACGTTCTCTTTCATCCCATATCAGCTACAAGGTAAAATAGCATGTCTTCCTTAAGTAACCCGACTTCTCTGCTAAGACCCTCTACTAGACTGCTTTCGAGTCGTACAATTCCCTTCCCCCACCCCCCCCCCCTCCCAAAACTCTTCAACCCCTTCTTCTTTTCCCAATATAAAAAGTTTACTTGTTTCAGGTTAAGACCTATCTGCTGGTGGTCAAATATCAGACAATCACATATGATTCAGTGGAAACTTATTGTGGCCCACGTATCTTTTTGTTCTCAATCATATCCTTTTGCTTCTCATCCCATGCAATTGAAAGTGAGAATATAGTCTCCTATAATTTCAATCAAGGAAATCGTTTCTAGTATCATTATTATTTTTTTGATAAGGTAAGTATTTATTAAAATTATTATAATTTCATCATCCTCCTTTAACTCTGGTGTTTTGCTTACATTGGACATATATTTGACAAATCCATCATACCAAGTCAAAGCACTCTTCCCAACTAAAAATACACAATTTTTCGCATTACAAAGAAATAAGTAACAAATAACTTCACATCCATGAAATAAAACTACAATCAATTTGAAAAGGTGGAATGAACATATTATGTGTTTACGCCAAACTATACCGTTCTTAACTTCAACATATTCTCACATAAGAATTGATAAAGAAGATGTGTATAATATTGACTAAAATTAAAAATTAATTTAGATTAAAAGGGCTAGGTTCTTGATTTCTTTTGCTGGTGATGATTGTGGTAGTAAAGTTGGTGACATGATTAACAACTCAGAAGGCCTTTTCTTCCTTAGCGTTATCATTGTCTGGATTTCAGTGGGAATTGTTATCTTTCTTTTCACAACTATTGGAGTGGTAGCAGTAGTGGCACTAGTATTTGAATGCTGTGATTTTGCTAGTGGCGATACTAGTAGTAACATCATGAGTTTCGGTGGCGGTGGTTGTGATGCGGCAGCAGTTGTTGTGGCGGAGGTGGCTGCGGTGGTGGCGGTGGTTGCTGTGAGTGATTAGAAAATTCATCAGTACCAATTTAAAGTCTTAACATCATAGTAGAATATTAAGAGTCTCCCGGGAACCTCAATATTTAGGATAACTAGCATACCCTGTCAATGTATTATATACCGTTGATTATATTAAGGTTTCGATCGATTGTTAGTTGGAGAAACATGTCTGCAAGTGTCACGGTCGTTGTCTTTACAGAAATTCACGTGCAAAATACGTGCACAAAATTATTATGCACAAAATATATTTGTTTTATCTATAGTAACCAAATCAAAATGTGCAACACACGTGCACAAAAATTATAGAATTTACTTTCTCTCTCCATCTTTCATAACCAAATCAAAATGCCCTTCTATGATGTGGAGCGCCTATATATATATATATATATATATATATATTTTGAAATCATGTCACCAGCTTTACTACAACAATTTTTTTAGGAGGTCATTTCTTCCGAAGCTACTGAGAGCTTTGGTACTACTCAGCTAGCTCCAGATGTTGGGAGAATTGTTAGTGAGGTAATCTTGAACCCTCCCAAAAAATGCACACAAGTATGCATCGGGATGTAATTTCAACAAAATGGAGATTCCAAAGGGTGTTCTTTGGAGTCGCCACCTAATTTAAGGATTATTAGGAACCATAAGTTAATTAATGAGTGCATTTTATTCCTTATTTAAAAGAAAATTATTAAAACCAGAGATTCTTAGGTAAGTGATTCTATTAAATTCGAAAGAAGGTCCCTAGCGGGAGCACTTTCGAAAATCCGCTAAATGTGGTTAATCCGGCGGTTTTCACGAATTTGTTAAGGATAATAAGTATATAAAGCTAATTTTATATAAGGATAATAGGAATAATATAAATAAGATAAGATTTTAACTATGCCGATACTTAGATAAATAAATGACCCAATTTAAGATTAATTAAATGGATAATGAAATAATGATCAATTGATTAATTAATAGAATAAGTAAAGGTTAAATGAAGTTAGATAATTAAATAAATAAACTAGATAAATAATTAGATAATTAATTAATTAATTGAATAAATAGATAAATAAATAAGCAAATAAATAACTTAATTAAATAAATGAATACTTTTCAATTTTAATTAAATAAAGGAGTAAATGAATAATAATTGATTAATTAATTAAATAAATAAATATTTAATTGATTAAATAAATAATTAATTGAAATTAAATAAATTAGATTAAGTAAATAAATAAATAAAGGATTAAAATTTAATTGATTAACTAAATAAATAATTAAATTAGATAAATAAATAATTGAATATTTAGTATAATAAATAAAGAAGCAATTCAAATACGAATTATGACGAGGGTACGATTTTTAGGCGAATTTGATTTTGCACTCATTAATTGACAAATGATTATAAACATCCATAAATTAATTGGCGATTCGCAAAGAAATAATACAAAGCATTCATATAAAAACAATTTAAGTAATTTACAATAATTATTCACAATTCAAATACCATTTCTATTCTACAGGGCTCCTAAACATGCTCTTTTTAAAGGAGACGGGAAAGAGGGAGTTTAGAAGATAGAACCCGGATTTGGCAACTCAATCACTGAGCCTTGAATTTTATAAATTTTCATTTCTTTCGGGGAACTTAAGCCCGAAAATGCAATGCGGATCCAAATAACTTCAATGCAAATAGCCGTCTCAATTTGTGAGTTTCGACCAACTCGCTCCCAAGGGGTGTATTCATGCAAAAGAGATGGGAAATAAGGAATTAGTACATCTTCAGGAAAACAGCTTTGAGAAATTTTCCAAAAAAACTAGGAGAAATATGAATCGGAATCAAACATTCAGCACAGGCAAACAAAGTGACGTTAGCACATCAATTACTCATCTATTTCAGCCAAAAGAATGATACTTAATGGACTTGACACTTCAAACAAAAATGAACGAGACCGAATCCGAAAAGCTTACAGACAAATACTAGAACACTCAATTTAAATCCCATGAAAACTGGTACGTTTATCAAGCAGTTTACATAGATCGAATTTTTAGATTTTGACCATTAGATGAAGGATGCAGAGAATCAACAGTTTTACTATTTCATTAAAGGGTGTAAACACACACAAATTAATTAGATTTTCAACTCTTTTCCGGTATATTAATCAAGAGAGTGAGTAATTAGTTTCAAGCAGCCACATACCACTTTAAACACCAAATACTTATTTAATAGTAAAATTCTACTACTCGCTCTTGGTTAACTAGCTTAGCACAGGTAGATTAATTGCCCAAGCTTCAACTTAAAAACAGAAACAGAACTACTTCAAACAGGATATATTACAGAGACTACATTTGTCAAAAAGAGATCTTAACAGAAACTCAACACATACTTCTCCATAAATTGATTAAACCTTCTCTTATAGAATTTCCAGAAACCAGAACCTCTCACTTAAACCACCTGCAAACACCCTAAGAGCCCTGAACCAAGGACTATCCCTCACTCTAAGGCCTGAAACTCACCTCTTTATTCTTGACAACCTGGACAGACCTTCAAAAAGATCTCCTGCAATTCACAGGCAATACACACTATACACAACCTGGAATCTCTATGAGCTACCTGAACAACTTGCATACAAACAGGAGATAAAACTCCTCTAATGACTACTACCAACCTATAGAACTGCAAGAACAAGATGCAGACTGCCTGAACCAATTCTAGGACAATAGCAAGCCTCCAAGAACATCTCCCTGGTACAAGCTCACTGGAACAGTACTCTTTAACTCCAGACCACAAACCAATCAAAATAACTCTCAGGCCAACCTGCAGCCAACCAAACCTTATCTGCACTAACCTGCCAACTACACTAAACTTTGCTTCATACTCACAAAGACAACAAGCAAACAACCTGGACAAACTTCTGACTCCTCTCCTTTAAACCCAACCTCAAACTACCCTAAACTTGAACAAAACCAGAAACACTATCCAAACCATACTCCTAACTCTTGGACATCTTCCTTCAAATACTAGACACACCTCTGCACCTCACTGATCACTCCTATCTCACTTACCTGAAACCCATTGAACATTATACCAGTCTTGATACAACTAGCAATCAGGCAACTACACAACCTCACATACTCCTCTCCTCACAAACACCTGAAACAACTGCTTGCTAGCCTTGAAAATACTCCATAATCAACCAGAATTCAACTCCAAAACTCCATTAACCTCCTGCAGAAACTCCTCAAGCAACAAAGAAGAAAAACAGACCAGAGAAATAAATGGAAAGAAGCTGATTTAGAGACCAGGGAAAGAAACTAAAGCCAAAAGTCCTTGTTAGTACCTAAAGGCTGCCATTTTCCATTAAAAATGAAAGTTTTACTACATTAATAACCAGATGCATTCATACTTCACATAATGCTTAATTTCTGACACATAAAGATGGAAATTTGAAATGTTTTATTACTATCAATAACAGTCATATAGTACTTGAACAATTCCAACAAAATCATGAAAAACAAGCCTGTGTCAACTCAAGTTCATACCGATATAGCAAACTTCTTGAATGATGCATTAAGAACACAAGAGACATGCCATTCAATATCCCAAACCAAGGAAAAGCAGAAATATAGCTATACTACCCTCCAGCTGATAAAGATTTGATGTTTGAACATGACATCCACATTAAAGATTATCCCTTCAACACTACATTCATACTCATAATCTATGTAAAACGCCATAAGAAGCTAACAAAATGTAAACAAAAGTACGAGAAGCCGAGGTCTGTACCTATTTCGGAGCAGTGAAAAAGCGCGTAGATCCGAAGAAAAAGGCGACTCGACAAAGCTATTCGAGTGAGGGTGACGACTCGACTTACGAAGAAGCGATACAATACTTGTAACGAGAAATCAGACCACTACCTAATCCTTAAAAAGATGTTTTAAATGTGTTTTTCTTCATCATTTTTTTAATATACTGCTGCTGTTGATCTCCATTTTAATTTTCCTAAACCCTAAAATTTCAAGACCCCTTAAAAATGAACAAAACTAAGAATTTATACCTGAGATTTTAGGGCTTGGCTCCCGTTTGAAATTCCAAGTCGACCCTTACTCGTTCTTTTGCTTTCCCTTTCAAGACTAGGGTGAAAAAGTCTAATCTTCTCGGATTGTACCATTTTCACCTTTGTCTTTAAGATATTTGCCTATTTGAATAATTTACGGCTCGGATCGAAACTTGAGTTCAAAATGGACGATTGGATTTGATTGTTGTACTACCATGCATAATGCATGTGGAAATGGGGAAGAGGGTTGTAGGCTTCTGACTTTGGAAAAGAAATGGTGTTGTAATGTGTATATATATTTTTTGCACGGGATAGGCTGGAATAGGATGGGGCTTGCACATTTAGCCCCTCTTTAAGTTAAATTATTAAAATAGGGATGTTGCATGTCTAAGCTGTCTTCCAAATTTCATTAATTCACTTTTAAAATTTTGAAATTGACTTTTATTTAGATAATTAACATTAATTAAAATTTTTTGGGACAAAATTGGGTGTCAACAGCTGCCCCTCTTTACTCGGAAAAGGATGAAAGAGTTTTCAGGGTAAAGAAGTTGACGGAAAACCAATTTTGTCCCGATAAAACCAAGACTTTTGATTCCAAGGACCAAAAGGCGAGGCTTATGGATATGGCCGAACTCCGGTTTCTGAGTTGCTTACATATCTCGGGCTGAAAGAGAATCAAGCCATATGTAGTTCAATGACACTTAGATACGAAGACTAGCACGATTGACAGAAAAGGACGCACGAATAGGAAAGAATTCAAATTGACCCCTAATCTGGAATGAAAGATTAGGTAAGACTTGCTTGTTCGAGTGCGATTCTTCAGATCCTCGTTGACGAGTCTAGCTCATATCAACGATTGCCCCAGTTCACTGCTAAGAAAGAGTTCCACATTATGCTCCAAATGCTGTTGCGGTGCTGCTAAAATCCTGTAATAAACTTGACAAATGGTAAGCGAGCAACTGCTAATAAACTGTAATAATTGAAATAAGGAAAAAATAAAGTGATAAAATAAAATTGTAAATGCGGGTTGTGATGTCATCAATAAGTTCTTCATTCGATCAACTGACGAGGCGCTCCGCCCGGGGAACCTCTAGGTTGACCATTATTCTGAAACAGTAAAGTAAAATAATGAGTAAAGCGAGTACGAATTGTAGAATACAAGGCTATTACAAAATAAATCGACTGATGAGACATAATGTCTCAAGTCAATTTGTCTATCTCTAATCTATGCAGGCTTCAACATAATGTTTATTTTGAAATAAGAATTATAAAGATTGAAATGCTGCCTAATCGGCAATAAACCATGATAAGCGTAATGCTTTTAATCATGAAGAGGTAGTTTGCAACGCGATCTTGGATTGTGCTCCAATCACTTGATAAAACAAATGAGACATCCGCTCCTGAAGTATCCAATGTCTCAATGCAACTTGGAATAAACCTGCATATCCTATTTACGGGTGGATGAATCCCGATTGTTCATTTTAAGGCGAACGGACCCAAAACTTTCATTTATAAGGCGAACGAGCCCAAAACGTTCAATTATATGGCGAACGAGCCCAAAACGTTCAATCATAAGATGAACGAGCACAAATCATAAGATAAAGAAAAAGACACAAAATTCATTAATGCATGTGCTTCTTCAAACTTAGCAATATCTGCAAATCACAACAATAGAATTTTAGTAAATGTTCTCATAGCGGAATAGAAATGAAAATGATATTTTAACGATTGCAAGAATTATAGGAAAGAGAAATTCCGCCTTTTGGCAATAAACCGTGATAAAGCGTAATGCTTTAATTATCTAGTGGCAATCTGCAATGTGATCCTGAACTGTGCTCCAATCATTTGATAAAGCAAATGAGACATCCAGTATTGAAGTATCAATCGATAAAAAATGACTTGAAGTAAATCTGCATATTCGATTTACGGGTGGATGAACCCGGATTGTTCATTTTTAAGACGAACGGGCCCAAAACATTCATTTATAAGGCGAACGAGCCCAACACGTTCGAATATAAGGTGAACGAACCTAAATTTGATAGCAGCCTGCGAAACAAAGTTGCAAATTGGATTAACTAAGGCAAGATAATGCAAAACAAATAAGAAAAGCTGGGTCGTGTTGTTTGTGTTGATAGTACTGCAAAGCGTTGATGCTGCCTTCAGTTCATATTAAATTAGATGTTCAATTCCTGCAAATTTAAAGTAATGCATTGGAAAACGAGTGAATAATATAGCAAAGGCTATAATGAAAAAAGAAAGAAATAGATTTGCGCTGCATATGCGACAAGGAGAATAATCTCCGAGAAATTGATGGTTGCTAGTTCTCCTTATTCTTCCATTTTGTGGAATTTCTGCACTCAAAGAAAAAGTCGTGATTTCTAAAAAATGTATGAAGCCTTAGCGATTTGCTTTGCTCCTCATGTCTTGATGCTGAATTCTTCGGTAGCATGCAAACATATTTTGCCCCTGTTTCCAAATAAAAAGTTGTCAGTTTTTGGATAAATAGTGGCTGGCTTGATTGAACACCTAATGTGGCTTCAAATCTGCATCTTCTTGTATGGCGCTCAGATGTACTACTGTTGCGAGAGTCTGATGTACTTGAAATTCTTCTTTTGCACAAAAGGATATCATCCAAAATTGCTTTGGCTCGGCTTATTTGGGGAAAATGGATTTTCATTGCTTTTGGGATTAAAAGCCCAATAAAGGGTACAAGATAGTTCATTACATAAAACTTCAAAAGAGAAGGCTAACATAAGATAGTTAGGCAGGGAAATGCCATTTTCAAAAATAAAGTGTTGTCATTTAATCTTCTTGCTAAGCTTCACGCTTCTTTTTCAAATGCCTTGGTGCCAATTTTGATGAATCACCTCTGATGATAATTGCATTTGCTGCTGAATGACCATAATTGCTTGTTTGCTCTTGCTTCACACTTATCTTGCCCTATTCAATCATATTCTGGATTTTGTGCTTAAATGCCGAGCATTCTTCTGTATCATGGCCTTGAATATTTGAGTGGTATGCACACCTCTTTGATAAATCAAATCCTTGAGGCGGATTCTCTGGGATCCATCCCTTCTTTCTAACACGACCCGAAATCCAGTTAGGCCGTGCGGGCACCCGACATCCTCCCCTAGACCCGTCGGGCGAACCCTTACCAATTAAATCAGGAAAATAAAAATAATAATTTACAAATAAGGACAAGACCTAAAATAAAAACATGGACATACTGATACTTTTAAGTTGTACAAAAGAAATTACAGCTGACACCCAACATGCTAGGTTTAGGGCTATCCAGACCGGACATCTAAGAGTACAAAAGAAGACAGATACCTCCTGAAGGGAGCAAAATACAACTAAAATAATGAACAATAAACTGGCGGCCATCCAGAATAAAAGCTGGCTCACCCTGACAGCTGAAGTCGTCTTCGCTCCTTCCCAACGTGGCGAACTCAATCCTGGAGCGAACCTGCCGAAACGAAATAGATAGAAAAGAAACAAACAACAAACAACAAACAAGGGTGAGTCAAAAGGACTCAATAAGTGGGGCAGACTAGCCACCTCAAAGAATAGGATAGCTAGCCAGGGAGAAAAGAAACAGATAAACCCAATTCCTCTTATTTAAATTACAAAAACGCAGAGCCAGATAATAACTAGAAACACGTATGGGATGACAAACTCATTAACAACCAGGAACGTAAGATAACCAAAACATATAGGTATCCCGAACACATCAACAATCAGAAATATATCCTGTTGCGGCGTGCAACCCGATCCATATATTCATCCTGTTGCGGCGTGCAACCCGATCCATAGATTTATACCATTGCGGCGCGCAACCCGATCCATATATTTATACCGTTGCGGCGTGCAACTCAATTCTCGCAACCCGAGATATGAGCCAGAAATATATAGGCAAACTGAGATATGTCCACGTCATAGTATACATACCGCATACATAAAACACAACACAGTACACATAATAGTCAGTATGTGGTGCAATGGGATGGGATGAATGCAGTATGATGTAATGCAGTCACATATGCCTGATACCCATCTCCGGCGCGGGACTCTCATCGTCTACCAGGAGATATATGCAATAATGACCCTTCACCGGCTAGGGACTCTCATCGATTACCGGGAAGTATATACAATAATGACCCTTCACCGGTGCGGGACTCTCATCGCCAACCGGGAAGTATATGCAATAATGACCCTTCACCGGTGCGGGACTCTCATCGCCAACCGGGAAGTATATGCAATAATGACCCTTCACCGGTGCGGGACTCTCATCGCCAACCGGGAAGTATGTGCAATAAGTACCCTTCACCGGTGCGGGACTCTCATCGCCAACCGGGAAGTATATGCAATGCTCAAAACCAGAGTGCAATGCTCATATGCTCAATGCAGTACCAACAACAGAGCATAACAAATAATATACAATGTAAATTCAAAGCTAAGGCGTAATGAGTACGCCTATTGGCAGCTACACACGTAAGGAAACACGTGGTAGAAAATCCACGAGGCCAGGTGCCTCCAAGGAATAGATATAAACACTTACTTGTTACAAAGTTAGTACAGCCACTCAATAACCGCTTTGTCCTTTGGATTCATTGCCAAACGATCCCACTGTGTTCAATAACCAGAAAAATATATCAAATTAGGCTAAAGGCTTCATTCCTCACATCTTAGGGCAATCCAGGTAGGAACCTGATACCCTATTCGCATACGCAATACGCAGGCCAAGCCTATGTACAGGGTTTATGGTCACATAACCAAACCCCAAATAAATTATAGTTATATGTTGCTCATAACTCACTGAGTACGAATATATAATCGATTTCGTTATCGGGGTCCATTTGACCCTTTAAACTATTAATTGAACTTATTAAAACGATGTCTAATATTCCAAGTTTTACCGTTAAAACATATTCAAACACACGTAATAAACTCAAATAATATATTAGGATCATTACCTGAATGTTTTAGGGTGAAAATTCTACTTTTCTCCGGCCCCTTTTCTTATTTTCTGGCATTTTTTCTACAGCGTCATTTCATTTTCTTTCTTCTTCGTATACTGCTCATCTCTCTGTTTCTGCATTGTTTAAGCTTCTCAATGAAGCTTCCAAGGGAGTTAATCCCTGCTGCCACCGCCTCCATTTTGTTTCTCTCTTTTTGTTTTTTCTTTTCTCTTTTTCGTCTTTTTCCCTTTTTTTTTCTTTTTTTTTTAAAATTCGCAGTTACGGTAAAAATTAAAACGGTACCCTACGATATTCGAAATAATTCCAACTTTTGCATACAAGTTATACAAAATATATGTAACATACTCGCAAAGACGGATCTCAACTTGGACTCCCGAAACTCAAAATGCGAATCTAAATGAAAAGAAGTCAAATTATTTAACTTTCGGCATTTTAGCGAAAACTAGCCGAACAACATCGAAATTCACTTTCGAAACTTCACAATGGTCATAAATAATCATACGAACCCAACGGTGCTTTCGGATTTAGAATCGGAGCTCATTCGGCAAAACCGAGCTCGAAAATCTCTTTTTAATATTTATCGCCAATAAAAACTGAAACCTTCTTCCGATGCCTACCAAACGAGGTCTGATTTAGCTCAAATTTTACAGACAGGTCCTAATGGACATTACGAATATTTTAAAATTATCGGCACGCCAATCAGAGTCCTAACTTCCGAAACGACTGACCGATGTCGTTTCATTCTCCTCCACTTAAACTCTCGTTCGTCCTCGAACGAGCCTAAGTCTAAAGAAAAATTCATATAGATAGCAAGAGAACTTGCATGACCTTCATAAACTACTCTACGGGCATTATTTGTTGATTACGGGATCAGAATTATAACACGCATACCGAACTTTTGGAATAAAATATATCTGGATAATATAATAATACCATTACACAGCTTATTCTGACTAAGCTGATCCTTCCTCGATTACGAGAAGAGAGTTCTACATTTTCGAAGCAAAGATACATGGAACTTTGAATGGGTTAACATGATTCAGCCGATAATTACCTCTTCGATATACTTTTCGATATAGAATAGGTCGATGGAACTAAGAATTAGCTTGCGCTCTCACAACGCCTTAGAGATTTAATATTTATATTCACTATTGGAGGAAGACTCCTCCACTTAGAGCTTAAGCTCATACAGCTAAGTTGAATAAAAACAGTCATCCTCGCACAACCTGCTGCATTAAGGAAGACTTCGCTAAATAGAGAACGCGGGTCAGACCTGAGCTACCAAATTACTCTCTCGAGTTGCCAAGCAGCTGCAACTCTCGAATTCACAACTCCATACATTTTCTATAAGCACCACCACCTGATGGATCAAATCAAAGGTCAAATGACGCCTCTCATTACCGTTAGTAGCCTTGAAAAATAACAATGTGCTTACTCGGCCACCTTGACACGCACTCTGGCTCAACACAGGGAACATCACAAGAGGCTACTGACCGCCTAAGCTCACCAGTGCCGAACAAAGAAGAGATGGCAACAAACTGAGAATAGAAATAATTAGAGCTTTAGGAAGCTCTTCTTCTTATTTGCTTGGCTACCAGAGCTAAACTACTTCTAAGTCAGGCTAGCCAAAGAATCGCAATTGAATATATAGACCCTAAATGAGCTTTATGGAACAAAATCTATGTCAATTTAACCTTCCCATAAAAAGGAAACTCCGACAATTTACCAGAAAACCCTTTTATGCCGAGACAAGCTCATGGAATAACATGACTTTACTAGCGTTTCGAACCAAGAGGAGACAGGTAGATTGAATATTACTTATCAGTTTACACCGGAAGAAACCATGACACTCTCTTATGGTGATGAACTAGAATCCCATCATTCAATCAATACGGAATTCCGAAAAGAGAGGTAGAATGACTTGACATTATAATAGAAAGTGGCACAATAGGATGCTAAGTAAACAATAGCGACACTCACTGTCAAATTTCTTATGTTTAGACCAGATAAATTAGTAGGATCTCACCAATGCCAGGAATAAATCATACCAGAAGCTCGCCCCTTTACCGCAGCCGATTCTTAATTAAGTCAATATCCAAGGAAACCATCGAAACATGATAAGACACACCATTTCCAAATCGATCGAAAGAATCAAATCTTACTCACATTTAAGAGAAGAAGAAATCTCAGGGTTTACTATATCGGATACCGCAGCATCCTGCCAGACTGGTAGTTCATAAAACTACCTCTGTGGCTGAACTAAACCGTTATACTAATAATTACCTTCTGAAGAACCACTGTCACCATGCTCTCGACCTCTACTGAATGGTGGCATTTCTTTGGCTGATTGAGATCTAAATGAAATCCCTACGACTGTGCAGGTGCCAGATGACGAGAGAAAGGACGACTGCCTACCTGCCGAAGTAAAGAAAAACTTCTCAAAGGATAGCCAGACTCACGATAATGATACCACCTTTTTCCCTGAAAAAATAGAAGCTGGACAGATTGTTGATAGCTATAAAGAGAAAAACTGGGTCTGATATTGACGAACTACTGCGCACACTAAGAATCACGTGACACAAGCTGAGATAACCTGAAAGGTGACCTCCAAAAATAACCAGAACTCTTACCTCCAAATGAGGTACCATGGTTGCCCACCAAGGCCGTGGGATCTCTTACTTTCCCGCTCTAACTCTTCCCGCTCTAACTTATGGTATGCTCGAACCTTCGGGCAATATTAACAACAACATCAAATGAAATTCAGACCTCAATTTCTCGAGCCATCTGGGATTTCAAGGAAAAATAAAGGTCATCAATAAATCTTTGAATCACTCGAAAGGCTCATGAACTAGTTCTAATGCATATCCAGCCATTCTATAGAATTCAATCTCATATTCTGAAACACTAAAAGGCTAACCGACAGGCTACCCTTTCCAATTCACTCAAACTGGTAACACTTTTCATCTCGCTCACTTCGAAAGGAACTTTTCCACGAATCTAAAAGAAAATTTGAACCAAGTTAGGTAATAAAAGAGTGGCCTACCAATTCAAGGCTGGACCCCTGAAAATTGAAAGCAGAATAATCAAAATCATGCTGCTCGATATAATCAAGAGCCTGAAGGATACGATGACATCCTTTTATTTAAAAAAAAAAATCACGAGGTTTATCTGATGCATTGCTTAAGAATATCGGAAGGTTCAACCGTGTAAAATAATGCAGCCTCTTCAGACATTCGGACCGAGCCACTACTCAGGCTAGCTAACCAGCCAGAGTAATTAGAGGCATAACATATGCTGCTTCCGGAACATAATTTGCCGCGGCAATATTAAGAACTGGAATAGGAGCTCCCTGAGACCGAACGTCTGCATCTGCGGCAACCTGATAAGCTGCCTGGCGAATGATAGGTTCTTGCAGTATCTGCGTCACCAAGATTCTCGTAAAGCATCGTAGAGAGCCAAGGGAATCACAAGGCCCTGCTCCCTAGCCCATCGCGAGCTCGTACAGCTGGGGCCTACATAACTAGATCGTCAGCACGATAAAAAAAAACTCTCGGGGCTTCGTCAGTACTAGCCCCTGGCTAGACTGCTTCGTCTTGAACTCATACCGCTTGCTGATTTGTCACACGAGAATTCACACTTACCATGAACGAATTAATGAAAATACTTTTGCATCCTAGACCGACGCACGATTAGAAAAGAAGGAAGTGAAACTTCCTAAATGCCATTATAGCCTCTCGTAGATAAGTACGGACGTCTACGTACCCATCAGCGAGACTCTACTAGACACTGTCTTAGTCTGGATAGACTCTAAACTGGGTTCTGATACCAACTGACACGACCCGAAATCCGGTTAGGCCGTGCGGGCACCCGACATCCTCCCCTAGACCCGTCGGGCAAACCCTTACAAATTAAATCAGGAAAATAAAAATAACAATTTACAAATAAGGACAAGACCTAAAATAAAAACACGGACATACTGATACTTTTAAGTTGTACAAAAGAAATTACAGCTGACTACCCAACATGCTAGGTTTAGGGCTATCCAGACCAGACATCTAAGAGTACAAAAGAAGACAGATACCTCCTGAAGGGAGCAAAATACAACTAAAATAATGAACAATAAACTGGTGGCCATCCGGAATAAAAGCTGGCTCACCCTGACAGCTGAAGTCGTCTTCGCTTCTTCACAACGTGGCGAACTCAATCCTGGAGCGAACCTGCCGAAACGAAATAGATAGACAAGAAACAAACAACAACAAACAAGGGTGAGTCAAAAGGACTCAATAAGTGGGGCAGACTAGCCACCTCAAAGAATAGGATAGCTAGCCAGGGAGAAAAGAAACAGATAAACCCAATTCCTCTTATTTAAATTACAAAAACGCAGAGCCAGATAATAACTAGAAACACGTATGGGATGACAAACTCATTAACAACCAGGAACGTAAGATAACCAAAACATATAGGTATCCCGAACACATCAACAATCAGAAATATATCCTGTTGCGGCGTGCAACCCGATCCATATATTCATCCTGTTGCGGCGTGCAACCCGATCCATAGATTTATACCATTGCGGCGCAACCCGATCCATATATTTATACCGTTGCGGCGTGCAACTCAATTCTCGCAACCCGAGATATGAGCCAGAAATATATAGGCAAACTGAGATATGTCCACGTCATAGTATACATACCGCATACATAAAACACAACACAGTACACATAATAGTCAGTATTCGGTGCAATGGGATGGGATGAATGCAGTATGATGTAATGCAGTCACATATGCCTGATACCCATCTCCGGCGCTGGACTCTCATCGTCTACCAGAAGATATATGCAATGCTCAAAACCAGAGTGCAATGCTCATATGCTCAATGCAGTACCAACAACAGAGCATAACAAATAATATACAATGTAAATTCAAAGCTAAGGCGTAATGAGTACGCCTATTGGCAGCTACACACGTAAGGAAACACGTGGTAGAAAATCCATGAGGCCAGCTGCCTCCAAAGAAATAGATAGAAACACTTACCTTGTTACAAAGTTAGTACAGCCACTCAATAACCGCTTTGTCCTTTGGATTCATTGCCAAACGATCCCACTGTGTTCAATAACCAGAAAAATATATCAAATTAGGCTAAAGGCTTCATTCCTCACATCTTAGGGCAATCCAGGTAGGAACCTGATACCCTATTCGCATACGCAATACGCAGGCCAGACCTATGTACAGGGTTTATGGTCACATAACCAAACCCCAAATAAATTATAGTTATATGTTGCTCATAACTCACTGAGTACGAATATATAATCGATTTCGTTATCGGGGTCCATTTGACCCTTTAAACTATTAATTGAACTTATTAAAACGATGTCTAATATTCCAAGTTTTACCATTAAAACATATTCAAACACACGTAATAAACTCAAATAATATATTAGGATCATTACCTGAATGTTTTAGGGTGTAAATTCTACTTTTCTCCGGCCCCTTTTCTTATTTTCTGGCATTTTTTCTACTGCATCATTTCATTTTCTTTCTCCTTCGTATACTGCTCATCTCTCTGTTTCTGCATTGTTTAAGCTTCTCAATGAAGCTTCCAAGGGAGTTAATCCCTGCTGCCACCGCCTCCATTTTGTTTCTCTCTTTTTGTTTTGTCTTTTCTCTTTTTCGTCTTTTTCCCTTTTTTTTCTTTTTTTTAAAATTCGCAGTTACGGTAAAAATTAAAACGGTACCCTACGATATTCGAAATAATTCCAACTTTTGCATACAAGTTATACAAAATATATGTAACATACTCGCAAAGACGGATCTCAACTTGGACTACCGAAACTCAAAATGCGAATCTAAATGAAAAGAAGTCAAATTATTTAACTTTCGGCATTTTAGCGAAAACTAGCCGAACAACATCGAAATTCACTTTAGAAAGTTCACAATGGTCATAAATAATCATACGAACCCAACGGTGCTTTCGGATTTCGAATCGGAGCTCATTCGGCAAAACCGAGCTCGAAAATCTCTTTTTAATATTTATCGCCAATAAAAACTGAAACCTTCTTCCGATGCCTACCAAACGAGGTCTGATTTAGCTCAAATTTTACAGACAGGTCCTAATGGACATTACGAATATTTTAAAATTATCGGTACGCCAATCGGAGTCCTAACTTTCAAAACGACTGACCGAGGTCGTTTCACTTTGCTTGCCATAACCCTTCTACTTTCAATCTCTCGAATATGTGTGACAATGATTCATATAGAGGTGTGAAATTACGGGGTCTAAACTTCTTCGTGCTTTGATGACCAGATGGTGCCTGATAAGATCGATGCCGATGCTTAAATTTTGCATATCATGATTGTAGTGCACTTGTGAAGGCTGGGAGTCTTGAATATTTTCTGGTGCATCAGAACAATTGAAAACTGGCACTGTAGTGTCATAGCCAATCAACCTTCCGGTTTGAAACTTTTCTTCCAAAATATTTTCATACCGGATTAAACTGGGAAAATCCTTTAAATTGGAAAAAAGAAGCTTTTCATAAAATATGCCTTCTTGAAGGTCAATGAAAGTTGTTATCAGCTCATCTTCAGGCAATGGAGGATGTATCTTAGAAGCCTCTAGCCTCCATCTCACAGCAAATTCTGCAATAGACTCATGCGGCATCTTCTTGATTCTGCGCATATCAATTAGATAAGGATCTCTTACTATGTTGAACTTGTATTGTTCCACAAAGTCACGAGCCATGTCTTCCCATGTGTGCCATTTGGTAAAATCCTGCTTAGTATACCATACAAGTGCCATTCCTGATAAACTCTGACTAAATAGTCTCATCAGCAAAGCTTCATTCTTCCCAATTTCGATCAATCTGCCGCAATAATCTTTCAAATGAATGTAGGGATTTCCCTTTCCATCGGTGTTGTACCCACGTGGAAGCTCAATGTCCGGGTGAATGCACAAGTCTTCATAACATAAACTCTGAATGTTCCTAGAGCGCAATTCTTTTCCCATGATCTTTCTCAAAATCTGTTCATCCACATTGTGAGGATAAGTTGTCTCAACTTCTTTCTCAGGCAATTCTGGTGAATGCACTATCAATTAATTTGATTTACTCTCCATAGCAGGTATAGTGATAAAAGGTGGTTGGTATAAAGTTGCAGCTGGCCAACCATTTGGATTGGTAAGATATTCTTGTAGGATTTGTAGGTATTTAGTATGTATAGGCAAAGGGTAATTAGGCATTGCTAAGTAAGGTAGATTGGAGGTAAAGCTTGTATTTGGCAAAGGTTTGCTAGTGTTGACAAAGCTGACAATCCTATTCCTTTGGACCACATGTTCTTCAACATCATCATTCTGCGCTTGCAAGATACCAGAACTGATTTCCTGAAGCTGCTTTGCCATGTTGTTTTGTCCTTGATGCAGATTTTCAGCCATTTCAGTGTTCAATGCTAGCCAACCTTAATGAATTCTACACATTAATCAAAAGCAAGTTAATACGTAAAATGATAATGTATGCATAAAATTTCAAATGTAAAATAGGCCATTAGGCCGAATGGATGGGACCAAAATCCCGACTCAACACATGAGTAAAATATTTAAGAGTTCGAAACTCAATGATCAACAAAATTTGATTTTTCAAGACGCGAATTGAGAAAAACAACTTTGAAAGTTTTTACTAAATGAGTATGCGCGCTAGACCATTTTGACACAAATTGCTAAAATGGTCGGCTTATTTTGAACATCAATGCTTTGCTCGACTATCGATTCTTCCTTGCAAAATGACAGTCTGCACCAATCCTTGAAAACTTCTTCTAATAACGACCAAACCAACGCAATGTCTTCAACTTGCTTTTTGCAAAATTCTGCCCCAGTTATGACTTCAATATTTCAACTTGTTTTGCAAAAATTGCCCCAGTTCTGACTTTCAAAACTTCAAACTACTTATCAAAAGCTGCCCCGGTTGCAATCTCCCACGTCTTCTACTTGCTTTGCAAAATTTGCCCCAGTTTCTATCTTTGGGAATATTAAAATTTAAATACTAAAGGGTCGAGCCCGATGGAGGAGCCTACGTATCCCTCCTTGGGAATCAGACCGTGCGTAGTTCTGCATACACAAAAGAGAATTTTCAAATGCTGATGTAACCGAAACTCGATATGAGTTGCCTACGCTTCCCGCCTTGGGAAAGCGGTTACAGTAGTTTGCTTACATAGAAATAGATTCAAACATTCATAATTTTATATTCTTTCTTTTCTTTCAACAAAACTAACAAAACAAAATTACAATAGTTACTTCCTAATAATGCAAATAAATTAACTTCTGCTTCTGCAACTCTACTACTTTTCTGGAACTTGATAGGTGCCTAAATGCCCTACTTCGGGGAACCTCCCTTTGCATATGGAAAGATTGCGACAAAAGGTTCGCCAATGCCATTTGTAGGTAGAATTTTGACCTGGCACGAGTTAATCAAGGTTTCAACTTTCTGCTTAAATAAAGTGCATTCTTTAATAATATGCCCCTGCATCCCTGAATGGTAAGCACAAAATTTTCCCAATTTGTCAGGCTTATGTGACCAATACGGCTTTGATTCTATAGGATGTAACAAATCGAATCCCTTGAGCCTCTCAAACAATCTTGTGTAAGATTCTGGGAGCCGTGTGAATGCGAAAGCAGATCTTTTGGCGCGGTTTGACTGTGAACATGGATTGACAATTACTTGCATGTGTGCACTAGGTTCCCCTACTATGGCTGGCAAAGGTTTTGACATGACAACCTGTCCTTTGTCTTTGGATTGTGCCTCAACCAATTCACACTTTCTCTTGTCAGAAATTATTGCAAATGACTCTTCTTTAAGTTCTACAGATTTTCTTTTTAGTGGATTGCCCCTTGCAAAGGTTAGGTTCGGGAGTTCGTACTGCTTGACAATGTTACGAGCTAAGTCATCCCATGTGAATCGCTTTCCAAGGTCTTGTAGTGCAAACCACATCAAAGCAGGCCCCACTAGCGTCTTAACAAATAACCTCAGCTTGATTCCATTGGTTTTTCCAAATATTGCCACCCAATAAAATAATGCTTTCAAATGATCATGAGGATCTCCTATCCCATCATACACTGGTGGTACAACCACGTCAAGAACATTCACATTTTCCTTTTTTGCTTCACCTAAGCCTGCTTGAGATGGTAGAGCATTCTCATCTATCATTGTGCCATTGCTCTCTTTAGCATTGGGAAGCCCTTCCCCGTTGCTTTTATCATTTCTTGTTTTTTATGAGAAGCCACCAAATTCCTTCTCCAACAGGAATGCATGCAAATTAGGGAACTGTTGAGCATCGCACTCAAATGCTGGAGCTACTTGCATTGTGTGATGTGCAACAGTATAGATAAGAGCGACAGGGGCACTTGGCCCTGAGCTTGGCGCATTACGCACTGGGTTGCGAGCATCTGTGAGCGCGATAACCAATTCAGTAAGGCTATCAAGTCTCTTTTTCAAACTTGCTACGGTTGCTTCAAGCTTGTCGACCTTGTCTTGGTGGGATTCATCATTTCTAGTCAAGTCAATCACAGCAATTTGACGAGCCATAGGTCCTGATCTTGATGTTCAAATAATTAACCCTTTAGCAACGCATACCGAATTTAATAAAAATTTATTAAAGATGAAACTGACGGGTCAACTTATTCCAAAATTGATAAATTGAGACCGTACTGAAAGACCCAAAATTTAGAGCAAGACACTCATTTTGTTAAAGCAAACCAGATGCGAAAACACTTGTTTAACTCTGAAGTTATTTTCAAAAGAAAACACACTTGCGAATACTTTTAAAATATGACGCTAAACAATATTTTTCAAAATAACAAGACTGGGGTTAAGATAAACAAAATAACATTTAAAAGACGTTTTAAAATAATGATATGAATGAATTCAGACAATAGATGAATAAAAAACTTCATAAAGCGGTTAACTTTTACAAAAGATAGGTTGAAGTAACATAACATTAAGCTTACCATACCGCTGAACGAATTCAATCACAACGCAATCAGTGCCAACAAATTTCAGGCAAGCAGCACATATTTAGCAAGTAATCGTATATTAGACAAATAATTTGATATGTGGCAAACACAAATAATTGAGCGTAAATAAAATGAAAACGCGTCCTACCCTGTAAGGTGCCTCTTTTGTGCCAGAGGGGAGCCTAATCGAGCAAATAAGTGGTAACAAAAAATAGTTCATGCCAGTTTTGAGCAATTCAGATTTAGAGTAAGCGATAAATAATAACAATAATTGATAACAATCAGCTCTCCGCCTAGATACTGCAATTCCGTTATTCCCAACTATCTTGCAAAGTTGGTATCAACTCGACATTCTAACACAGCTCATGCTCTCCACAACACCTGCACCAAATTTTAAACCCACATGCCTAAACCTGAGACAATCCTCCATACCTTTTACAAACATCCACACTCCACCAAGCACAATTCCCAATTATTTTACAGCATCAACGAGTGAGATTTCCAATTGCCTTCACAATACCAGACTGCAAATCATGAAAGGCGCCAATTGGCCGTTCAAAAATAAAACCTCACTGGTCCTCGGCTTTAGTCAAGCCTCTCAGCTTCCTAGGTTTTTCGCAAGGCTCACAGACTTTGTTCATAAGGCTCCTCACTGGTCCTCAGCTTTAATCAAGCCTCTCAGTTTCCTAGGTAGCCAAGACCGCACTGGTCTTCAAGGAGGGACCCCATTGGTCGTTTATAGACATAGGGGCTTCACTCTCCTAGTATGCGACAAGCATACTTCATTCCATAAGAATTTGCAGCTGGTTAGTCAACATGGGCCTGCACACACGCAAAGCCATTCACGAGAGGGACCCCACTGATCTTTTAAAGACACTAGGGGCTTCGCCTCTTAGATCTCACTACACCATACCATCTCCAAAACACAAACCAATCAAATCTGCCTAACTTTCCCTGGACTGCAATTCTGTCTATGATCTCAAATTCTATGTGGACCGCTATGACCACATAAATTTTGCTAAATTCTTCCATTTTCTGCCCTAAAAGACAACATAGGAGACAAAATTCCAAATCTGATTTTACTCAAAACATGGTTAGGACTGAGGATTTGTTATCACATAACACATAATATGCATTGTCGTTGGGTTTCAAAAACCCGTTGATGTAAGGGCGGTTTCCTAACTATGGAGGCGGTATCAAGGACCAGGTCCAGACTAAGGTGTAATTGCATGCATGCTCCTAAAAGCTCCATCTAAGAGTGGGCTAATGGTTGAGGCTGACTCAACCTATGCAGGATAGACCTGGCCTCACAACGCAGTAGAACTGGCCATGACAAAACCAGGCAATCTCAATATCCCGAACTAACTTTTGGTGGCACGAAAGAAGTTTCAAAGAGTGAGGTAAGGGCAATGCCCTTCCTGCATAACTACCCGTCAAGCGGGTGCCCCATGATGAAATCGAGGAGGTGAAAGAGAATTGACAGGCTCCATGAGGGAGGAAATATTAACGGAATGCAGACTATGCACTAATAAAAACATGCTTCAATACATTCATTTCCAAAAATTAATTCTACGCATGCAAACAAACAAAGAGATAAGCTACGCATACATACAATCAACACATGCATAAATAACTCACATTCGTATGGTAATTTATGACCTGTAACAACCTTCAGAAGTGAAAACGGACCTCGTTTGATAGGACTTTTGATAAAGTCTCCGTTGCGGAAGTTTAAAAAGGTTAAAAGTGGTTTTCGAGCTCGATTTGAGTAAACGAACTCCGATGAGAGATCTGAGGGTTCCGTTAGGTTCGTATCGTCATTTGTGACTTGTAGCAACTTTCGAATTTGGATTCCGGGGTCGTTTGATTAAAATTCACTATTTTGGCGAAAGTCGAAATTTGACCCTTTCCCGTGGGACCCACTTTTTGAGTTCTAGAGATCCGAATTGAGTTTCGTCTTGACGAGCATGTCACACAAGTCTTGTATGACTTGTGTACAAAATTTGGGGTCATTACAAGCTTCGTAGGGTCCCGTTTGGACCCAAAAATAGTGGCTGACCTGGTGCAAAGCCAAAAAAAGCTGCTGAATTATGTTTTTTTACTGTTCAGCCGGAAAGAAATCGATTTTTCAGATCAATCCATGAGGAATTGGAAAAACATCAAAACCTGAAAGTTGTAGCTCTTTGGGTTGTGGTTCTAATGCCACCAACCCCGTATCATTTGGACATTTCTATGAAACGTTATGTGTATTTACTAAAAGCTATCCAGTGTGGTACAATTTGGACAGCATGTGGTATAACTCTTTAAAGCTGCGGGCTGCTATATATACTAGGGCGGGCATTCATTTTTATTTTCATGTTTTGAGCTTCTAAAAGTGAGTCCAAGGGGAATTTGAAGTACCAAAATCATTCCTAAACACAAGGTAACTATTCTTACCCATTTTTAACGCTTTAATCCGAGGATCAAAGTGACGATCCTTGGAAACAGGGTCTGAACCCTAGATTTGTGAAATGGGAAAAATGACCGAGTTGGACTCGGCTATGTACAATAATGGTACCTTTGGACTCGTGGGAGTATGGGGAGTCCGGAAACATAAATTTTACGAGTTTTTGGGTACGTCCGACCCGGGGGGTATTTTGGTAAATTGCCTCTTAAATTGCGTAAGGGCTTAGAATCCTTTCCTCACATGCTTACGAGTGTGACACTATTTCTTTGGCTTAGAGAGGAGTCTTACGGAGGCACATCGTTTGGGAAAGGAGGTCGTTCCTTAGCCGCTTGAGCCGATTTTGAGGTAAGTGAGACTTGACCTCTATTTTGCTTGCGGATAATATTTGATCTTGCTAAGTAAGATGTCGAGTACTTAATTGACTAGCATTGTCTAGTAGATAGTATTATGTACTACTCGTTATATTTATACAAAAAGGAGAAAGCACAAACGTGACTTGTGTATAGTCGATGTTGTGTGCCGGTGTATTATTGATATGCTCTAGCGACAGAGGCCGGTGGTGCGTTATGACCTAGAAACAAAATTCCATCTAGGGACAGAGGCTGGTGGTGCGTTATGACATAGATGTGGAGACTTATAGGGACAGAGGCTTGTGGTGCGTTATGACCTATAAGTAAAGTTGTTTATAGGGACAGAGGCCTGTGGTGCATTATGACCTATAAACAAAGCCGCACAGGGTGTGTGCTTATGCTATGTGCTAGGTATATCATTACCTATATGGTATGCGAGATATATCATCGCGATGCTGTGTGTTAATTATATTATTGCCTATGCCATAGTATCAATATAATATTATATATGCTGCCTATATTATGTATCTTTATATTATTGACCATGTTATGTATTCGCGTATTATTGCTTGTGTTGTTGTATAATTATATTATCGTATGTAATGTCTATGGGTTACTGTAAAGGTGTGGATTGTACTTCCGTTATCTGCTTATGCATTATCAAAGACTTGTCCCGAGAGGGTAATTTAGCGGGCCTGTCGATGATCTTACTGGGTTTTTGCTCATAACTTACTATTTAAATGTGTAGATCCTTCTACTAGTCAGACAGCTGGACTTATCTGATCCGTTCGAGGCTGTGACTATTTTTGCTTGAGGTGAGCTAACCACATGGTTCGCGGTGCGGTGGCATACCGTCTGATCCACCTTAGTGTTTAGACGCTTCCTACATCTTGTATGTATGTATGTATATATATATATATATATATATATATATATATATATATATATATATATATATATATATCGGATGTCAGAATTCGTAGATGCTCTATTGACAATGTATTTCGGGAGGATGTCTACACCTACATTTTATTGAAATATTTCTATCTAAATTATCATTATGAGTCAGTTTAATTATTCGTGGTTCCCCTAAGGATGTAACACTTAGGTGCCATCACGGCCCCGAAAATTGGGTCGTGACAAATTGTATCAGAGCCCTAGGTTGTAAGTCGAGTCTTAGGGAGTCAATGGAGCAGTGTCCGAGCAGAGTATTGTTTGTGGGTATGTTGTCGACCATACTTATAAGCGAGAGGCTGCAAAGGAATTTTAGGAAGAGTTGTTTCCCTTCATTTCATCTCTTCTCGTGCTATGATGCTTACATAGGTGCTAATCCTTTAATATGATTATGACAGATGGTGAGAACGCGATCGTCCTCTGCTTCGGGAGCTGGTGACGCACTGACTGAGTCGGTCCGTGGGAGAGCTATGCGTAGCACAAGGACTGGTGCGCGGGCACCTACTCAGCCGAGAGCGGCTACTACCAGAGCTTCTGTGGGCAGACCTCCTGCTGCCAGACAGACTAGTACGGTGCCACCGGTGTCTTCTGAGATACCCGTCGCACATGTCCCATCGACTATGCCTTCTCTTGTGCCGGGCACAACGGTATCTATTCCTGCAGATGTTCTATTGCAGATGATGGGCATACTTGGATCTCAGGCATCGCCTATGGGCGATATGCCAGTACCTTCTGCGGTACCCCAGCCAGCTACTCCAGCTATGAGTACGCCGACTCCTGAGGCTACTCTGGTGATTCCTCAGTCTACTCCAGTTATTAGTCCTATTGCTCAGCCTGCCACTTTGGCTCCTCAGTCGGGTATTTAATTGGGTCATTCTATTCCTGCTCTTTCTATGAGTGACGAGGAGGTAGCTCAGAGGATTGAGTCCTTCATGAGGCTAAAGCCTCCCGAGTTCGATGGTACACTAGCTACTTGTTCTGCTTAGAGATATATTCAGAAGTGTGAGAAGATATTTTCGGTGCTAGGTACTAGAGACACCCTTGGGGTGTGATGTGCTTCTTTTCGATTGTCCGGTGATGCCGAGACGTGGTGGGTTTCTGTGATGAGACAAAGGTCCAGTGATCTTCCTCCTTTGTCTTGGGCCGAGTTCGTTGCCATGTTTATGAGTAGATTTGTGCCTCAGAGCCACCATGATGCCCAGAGGCGCGAGTTTGAGAGGTTGAGGCAGGGAGACATGTCCGTGTCTTCTTATGATACCAAATTCTTAGAGTTATCCCAGTTTGCGCCTGCTATGGTTGGGCTGGAGAGGGAAAAGGTCCTTAGATTTGTTGAGGGTCTTCATCCTCGTCTTCAGATAGCTGTTGCCCATAATATGGGCAGCAAGTCTTATTATGAGGTGGTTGATATTGCGAGGCGTATGAAGGATATTCATGCCAGGGCAGATGCAGAGAGAGCGAGCAAGAGGTCACGATATTCTGGTATTTCTAGTGGTCCTTCGCATGGAGGCCAGGGTTCCCGTGGTCATACTCAGCCTAGACTTCCTCAGGCCGCTGCTTTATCATCTCAGGGTACTTCGTCGGGTGTTCAGAGGCCTCAACCGTCTCAGAGGCGTGGGGATTCATCTCAGTCTGTTCCACCTGTTTGTGGGAGATGCCGTCAGAGGCACTATGGCAGGCGCAGGCCCGGAGGTGGACGCGGAGGAGGCGGTAGTAAGGCTTGTTACCAGTGTGGGAATCCCAGTCACTTTGTTAGGGATTGCCCCTATGTTACTTCATCTGGACCTACCTCCGCAAGACATCAGAGTTCTGCTGCTATGGTTCGGTCTTCTCCTCAGGCAGCTAGGCCTGTCACTCAGGTTCCTCTTAGGCAGCCGGTTCAGAGAGCTCCTGGTCCTGGAGGTTCAGCTCAGGTTTTTGCTATGACACGCCAGGATGCCGAGGCATCCAATGATGTGATCACAGGTACTCTTTCTGTTTGTGGCTGCAGTGCCTTTGCCCTTATAGATCCGGGATCTACTTTCTCTTATGTGTCTCCTGGATTTTCACCTTGCTTTAGCAAGGATCTGGTTTTTATTGATGCTCCATTTATGGTGGCAACGCCTGTCGGAGATCCTATATGTGTAGATAAAGGGTATCGGGAGTGTGTGATTTCTATTTGTGGTGTTGAGTCTTTAGTAGACTTGATGTTGCTAGATATGGTGGAATTTGATGTGATCATGGGCATTGATTGGTTGGTATTTTGTCACGTGACGTTGGATTGCCATGCCAAGTCCGTGACTATAGGTGCCGAAGGTGAGCCTAAGGCTATTTGGAAGGGTTCCAGGTCTTTTCCGAGGAACAAGATCATATCATTTATGAAGGCTCAAAAGATTATATCTCGCGGGTGCGAAGGGTATATTGCTTATATTCGAGATGTTCGAGTTGAGGAGGTATCTATTGATCGAGTACCGATAGTATGCGAGTATCCGGAGGTCTTTCCGGATGACTTGCCGGGTTTGCCTCCTATGCGGGAGATTGAGTTCTGTATTGATATATTGCCAGGTACTCAGCCTATATCTATTCCTCCATATCGTATGGCTCCTGTTGAGTTGAGGGAACTGAAGGAGCAAATTCAAGATTTGCTTGAGAAGGGTTTCATTAGACCCAGTGTGTCTCCTTAGGGTGCTCTGGTTCTTTTTGTAAAGAAGAAGGATAGTTCTATGCGCATGTGTATTGATTATCGGCAATTGAACAAAGTGACTATCAAGAACAGGTATCCTTTACCGCGTATAGATGATTTATTTGATCAGCTTCAGGGTGCTACTCATTTTTCCAAGATTGACTTGATATCGGGGTATCATCAGTTGAGGATTCGGTCTGAGGATATTTCTAAGACTGCTTTCCGTACGAGATATGGGCACTATGAGTTTCTTGTCATGTCATTTGGGCTTACAAATGCTCCGGCCGCCTTTATGGATCTTGTGAACCGTGTGTTCAAGCCATATCTTGATTCTTTTGTTATTGTGTTCATTGATGACATCCTTATATATTCAAGGAGCCGAGGGGAGCATGAGCATCACTTGAAGATTATCCTTCAGACCTTGAGAGACCATGAATTGTATGCTAAATTCTCTAAATGTGAGTTCTGGCTGGATACCGTGTCATTCCTGGGTCACGTGGTGACCAAGGACGGTATTAGTGTTGATCCCAAGAAAGTGGAGGCCGTTCAGAATTGGCCTAGGCCTACTTCTCCTACAGAGATTCGGAGTTTCTTAGGCTTGGCAGGTTATTATCGGCAATTCGTGGAGGGATTTTCTTCCATATCAGCACCACTGACTAAATTGACGCAGAAGAATGTTCCTTTTCTATGGTCTGCTGCTTGTGAGTCTAGCTTTGAGAGGCTCAAGACTGTCTTGACTACAACACCTGTATTGGCCTTGCCTAGTGGATCCGGGGTATTCACAGTCTATTGTGATGCTTCTGGTATTGGCTTAGGTTATGTTTTGATGCAGAATGGCAAGGTGATAGCTTATGCCTCGAGACAACTGAAAGTGCATGAGAAGAACTACCCTGTCCACGATCTAGAGTTATTGGTGGTGGTATTTGAATTGAAGTTGTGGAGGCATTATTTATATGGTGAGCCTTGTGAGATTTTCACTGATCATAAGAGTCTCCAGTATCTGTTCACCCAGAAGGACTTGAAAGGGAGACAGCGCCGATGGTTGGAGTTGCTTAAGGATTTTGACATCGCTATTCGGTATCATCCCGAGAAAGCTAATGTTGTGGCTGATGCTCTGAGCAGGAAGTCTATGGGTAGCCTTGCCTATCTTGATGTTGATATGAGACCACTAGCTCGAGAGTTGCAGTCCTTGTCCATTAGTGGAGTGCGATTTGATGATTCTGTGCCTGACCGAGTTTTTGCTTATATAGGGACTCAGTCATCCCTAGCTTCCCAGATCAAGGAAAAGCAATTTGATGATTCATATTTGCGTGATATTCGAGATAGAGTTTTAAGTGGGGGAGTGACCTCATTTATGATCGGAGATGATGGTGTACTGCGGATCAACGGTCGGTTGTGTGTTCCAAATGTTGGGGATTTGAGGCAGCTGATATTGGCAGAGGCACACAGTTCTCGGTATTCTAATCATCCTGGTATTACGAATATGTATCAAGATCTTTGGGAGTTATATTGGTGGAAGGGAATGAAGAGAGATGTTGTTGATCATGTGTCTCGGTGCTTAAATTGTCAGCAGATAAAGTATGAGCATAGAAGACCAGCCGGGGTGACTCAGTCCATGCCGATTCCAGAATGAAAATGGGAGCATATTACTATGGACTTTGTGGTTGGATTGCCTTTGACCTTGGGCAAACATGATTCAGTATGGGTAGTGGTGGATCGTCTCACCAAGTCAGCTCATTTCATCCCCGTGAGGACTACTTATTCATCGAAGCGCTTAGCTCGTATCTTTATCGAGCAGATTGTGAGATTGCATGGTGCTCCAGTCTCTATTATATCAGATCGCGGTACTCAGTTCACAGCTCAGTTCTGGAGATCATTTCAGAAGGAGCTGGGTACCCGAGTGGATCTTAGCACCGCATTTCATGCACAGACTGATGGTCAGTCCGAGAGGACCATCCAGATTCTTGAGGATATGCTGAGGGCTTCTGCTATTGACTTTGGAGGCCATTGGGACAGTTATATGCCTTTGGCGGAATTTGCCTATAATAACAGTTATCAGTCTTCTATCCAGATGGCTCCATTTGAGGCATTATATGGCCACCGATGTCGTTCTCCAGTTGGTTGGTTTGAACCTGGAGAGGTGAAGGTGTTGGGTCCGGATCTAGTTCAGCAGACCTTAGATAAGGTCCGAATCATTCAGGATCAGCTCCGCACAGCTCAGAGTCGACAGATATCTGATAGGGATCGGAAGAGGAGAGATTTGGTGTTTATGGTAGGTGACCAGGTGTTTCTTAAAGTATCGCCAATGAAGGGTGTTATGAGATTCGAGAAAAAGGGCAAGCTTAGTCCGAGGTTCATTGGTCCTTTTGAGGTCTTGGAGCTCATTGGCGCTGTTGCATATAGGCTTGCTTTGCCTCCATCTCTGTCAGTTCATCTGGTATTCCACATATCTATGCTCCGAAAGTATGTTCATGATCCATCCCATGTGATTGATATGGCTTCTGTCGAGATCGACGAGGACTTGGCTTATTTAGAGGAGCCGATTACTATTGCGGCTAGAGAGATCCGTAAGCTAAGGTCGAAGGAGATCCCGTTGGTTAAAATGCTATGGAAGAATCGTCCTAGCGAAGAGGCCACTTGGGAACTCGAGTCCCACATGCGGGAGAAGTATTCTCGCCTTTTCGATAATTCAGGTATGATTTCAATCTCTAAAGCCTAAAAGTTATGTTGTTGTTTATGATTTCGGGTAGTAGCGAGAGTCCTCGAAATCCGTGTAATTATTTTCATGAAAATGTGAATCTTACCTTAGACTCGGGCTCGTCCGAGCACGAACGAGAGTCTAAGTGGGGGAGATTGTAACGACCTCAAATAGTCGTTTCAGGAATCGAGACCTCGATTTGCGTGTCGACAATCCCAAAAGCTCCGTAAGGCCTATTATGACATGCCTGAATTTTTTTAGCTAAAACGAACTTTGTTAGATAGGTATCGGAGAAAGACATCCGTTTCGGATATTCGTTAAGGCTAAAAGAGGTTTCGGAGCTCGATTTGAGAAAATGAGCTCTGAAAGTTGCGTTAGGTTCGTATGGTAATTTATGACTTGTAGCAACCTTCAGAAGTGAAAACGGACCTCGTTTGATAGGACTTTTGATAAAGTCTCCGTTGCGGAAGTTTAAAAAGGTTAAAAGAGGTTTTCGAGCTCGATTTGAGTAAACGAACTCCGATGACAGATCTGAGGGTTCCATTAGGTTCGTATCGTCATTTGTGACTTGTAGAAACTTTCGAATTTGGATTCAGGGGTCGTTTGATTAAAATTCGCTATTTTGGCGAAAGTCGAAATTTGACCCTTTCCCGTAGGACCCACTTTTTAAGTTCTAGAGATCCGAATTGAGTTTCGTCTTGACGAGCATGTCACACAAGTCTTGTATTACTTGTGTACAAAATTTGGGGTCATTTCGAGCTTCGTAGTGTCCCGTTTGGACCCAAAAATAGTGGCTGACCTGGTGCAAAGCCAAAAGAAGCTGCTGAATTCTCCTTTTTACTGTTCAGCCGGAAAAAAATCGATTTTTCAGATCAATCCATAAGAAATTGGAAAAATAGGGATGTTGCATGTCTAGGCTGAATTTAAGATATAGGAATAAAATTAGCCCTTTCTTAGGTTAATTGGAAATTGAAGGGTTTGCACGGGTAGGCTGAAATTGAGCTATGCGTTGCGAAACTTAGCCTTTCTTCCAAATTTCATTAATTCACTTTTAAAATTTTGAAATTGACTTTTATTTAGATAATTAACATTAATTAAAATTTTCGGGACAAAATTGGGTGTCAACAACTGCCCCTCTTTACCCGGAAAAGGATGAAAGAGTTTTTAGGGTAAAGAATTTGACAGGAAACCAATTTTGTCCCGATAAAACCAAGACTTTTGATTCCAAGGACCAAAAGGCGAGGCTTATGGATATGGCCGAACTCCGGTTTCTGAGTTGCCTACATATCTCGGGCTGAAAGAGAATCATGCCATATGTAGTTCAATGACACTTAGATACGAAGACTCGCACGATTGACAGAAAAGGACGCACGAATAGGAAAAAATTCAAATTGACCCCTAATCTGGAATGAAAGATTAGGTAAGACTTGCTTGTTCGAGTGCGATTCTTCAGATTCTCGTTGACGAGTCTAGCTCATATCAACGATTGCCCCAGTTCACTGCTAAGAAAGAGTTCCACATTATGCTCCAAATGCTGTTGCGGTGCTGCTAAAATCCTGTAATAAACTTGACAAACGGTAAGCGAGCAACTGCTAATAAACTGTAATAATTGGAATAAGGAAAAAATAAAGTGATAAAATAAAATTGTAAATGCGGGTTGTGATATTATCAATAAGTTCTTCATTCGATCAACTGACGAGGCGCTCCGCCCGGGGAACCTCTAGGTTGACCATTATTCTGAAACAGTAAAGTAAAAAAATGAGTAAAGCGAGTACGAATTGTAGAATACAAGGCTATTACAAAATAAATCGACTAATGAGACATAATGTCTCAAGTCAATTTGTCTATCTCTAATCTATGCAGGCTTCAACATAATGTTTATTTTGAAATAAGAATTATAAAGATTGAAATGCCGCCTATTCGGCAATAAACCATGATAAGCGTAATGCTTTTAATCATGAAAAGGTAGTTTGCAACGCGATCTTGGATTGTGCTACAATCACTTGATAAAACAAATGAGACATCCGCTCCTGAAGTATCCAATGTCTCAATGCAACTTGGAATAAACCTGCATATCCTATTTACGGGTGGATGAATCCCGATTGTTCATTTTTAAGGCGAACGAGCCCAAAACATTCATTTATAAGGCGAACGAGCCCAAAACGTTCAATTATAAGGCGAACGAGCCCAAAACGTTCAATCATAAGATGAACGAGCACAAATCATAAGATAAAGAAAAAGACACAAAATTCGTTAATGCATGTGCTTCTTCAAACTTAACAATATCTGCAAATCACAACAATAGAATTTTAGTAAATGTTCTCATAGCGGAATAGAAATGAAAATGATATTTTAACAATTGCAAGAATTATAGGAAAGAGAAATGCTGCCTTTCGGCAATAAACCGTGATAAAGCGTAATGCTTTAATTATCTAGTGGCAATCTGCAATGTGATCCATAACTGTGCTCCAATCATTTGATAAAGCAAATGAGACATCCAGTAGTGAAGCATCAAATGATCAAAAATGACTTGAAGTAAATCTGCATATTCGATTTACGGGTGGATGAACCCGGATTGTTCATTTTTAAGACGAACGGGCCCAAAACATTCATTTATAAGGCGAACGAGCCCAACACGTTCGAATATAAGGTGAACGAACCTAAATTTGATCGCAGCCCGCAAAACAAAGTTGCAAATTGGATTAATTAAGGCAAGATAATGCAAAACAAATAAGAAAAGCTGGGTCGTGTTGTTTGTATTGATAGTACTGCAAAGCATTGATGCTGCCTTCAGTTCATATTAAATCTGATGTTCAATTCCTGCAAATTTAAAGTAATGCGTTGGAAAACGAGTGAATAATAAAGCAAAGGCTATAATGAAAAAGAAAGAAATAGATTTGCGCTGCATATGCGACAAGGAGAATAATCTCCGAGAAACTGATGGTTGCTAGTTCTCCTTATTCTTCCATTTTGTGGAATTCCTGCACTCAAAGAAAAAGTCGTGAGTTCTAAAAAATGTATGAAACCTTAGAGATTTGCTTTGCTCCTCATGTCTTGATGCTGAATTCTTCGGTAGCATACAAACACATCTTTCCCCTGTTTCCAAATAAAAAGTTGTCAGTTTTTGGACAAATAGTGGCTGGCTTGATTGAACACCTAATGTGGCTTCAAATCTGCATCTTCTTGTATGGCGCTCAGATGTACTACTGTTGCGAGAGTCTGATGTTCTTGAAATTCTTCTTTTGCACAAAAGGATATCATCCAAAATTGCTGTGGCTCGGCTTATTTGGGAAAAATGGATTTTCATTGCTTTCGGGATTAAAAGCCCAATAAAGGGTACAAGATAGTTCATTACATAAAACTTCAAAAGAGTAGGCAAACATAATATAGTTAGGCAGGGAAATGCCATTTTCAAAAATAAAGTGTTGTCATTTAATCTTCTTGCTAAGCTTCACGCTTCCTTTTCAAATGCCTTGGTGCCAATTTTGATGAATCACCTCTGATGATAATTGTATTTGCTGCTGAATGACCATAATTGCTTGTTTGCTCTTGCTTCACACTTATCTTGCCCTTTTCAATCATATTCCGGATTTTGTGCTTAAATGCCGAACATTCTTCTGTATCATGGCCTTGAATATTTGAGTGGTATGCACACCTCTTTGATAAATCAAATCCTTGAGGCGGATTCTCTGGGATCCATCCCTTCTTTGCTTGCAATAACCCTTCTACTTTAAATCTCTCGAATATGTGTGACAATGATTCATATAGAGGTGTGAAAGTACGGGGTCTAAACTTCTTCGTGCTTTGATGACCAGATGGTGCCTGATAAAATCGATGCCGATGGCTTAAATTTTTCATATCATGATTGTAGTGCACTTGTGAAGGCTGGGAGTCTTGAATATTTTCAGGTGCATCAGAACAATTGAAAACTGGCATTGTAGTGTCATAGCCAATCAACCTTCCGGTTTGAAACTTTTCTTCCAAAATATTTGCATACCGGATTAAACTGGAAAAATCCTTTAAATTGGCAAAAAAAAGCTTTTCATAAAATATGCCTTCTTGAAGGTCAATGAAAGTTGTTATCAGTTCATCTTCAGGCAATGGAGGATGTATCTTAGAAGCTTCTAGCCTCCATCTCACAGCAAATTCTGCAATAGACTCATGCGGCATCTTCTTGATTCTGTGCATATCAATTAGATAAGGATCTCTTACTATGTTGAACTTGTATTGTTCCACAAAATCACGAGCCATGTCTTCCCATGTGTGCCATTTGGTAAAATCCTGCTTAGTATACCATACAAGTGCCATTCCTGATAAACTCTGACTAAATAGTCTCATCAGCAAAGCTTCATTCTTCCCAATTCCGATCAATCTGCCGCAATAATCTTTCAAATGAATGTAGGGATTTCCTTTTCCATCGGTGTTGCACCCACGTGGAAGCTCAATGTCCGGGTGAATGCACAAGTCTTCATAACATAAACTCTGAATGTTCCTAGAGTGCAATTCTTTTCCCATGATCTTTCTCAAAATCTGTTCATCCACATTGTGAGGATAAGTTGTCTCAACTTCTTTCTCAGGCAATTCTGGTGAACACACTATCAATTGATTTGATTGACTCTCCACAGCAGGTATAGTGTTAAAAGGTGGTTGGTATAAAGTTGCAGTTGGCCAAGCATTTGGATTGGTAAGATATTCTTGTAGGATTTGTAGGTATTTAGTATGTATAGGCATTGGGTAATTAGGCATTGTTAAGTAAGGTGGATTGGAGGTAAAGCTTGTATTTGGCAAAGGTTTGCTAGTGTTGACAAAGCTGAAAATCCTATTCCTTTGGACCACATGTTCTTCAACATCATCATTCTGCGCTTGCAAGATACCAGAATTGATTGCCTGAAACTGCTTTGCCATGTTGTTTTGTCCTTGATGCAGATTTTCAGCCATTTCAGTGTTCAATGCTAGCCAACCTTAATGAATTCTACACATTAATCAAAAGCAAGTTAATACGTAAAATGATAATGTATGCATAAAATTTCAAATGTAAAATAGGCCATTAGGCCGAATGGATGGGACCAAAATCCCGACTCAACACATGAGTAAAATATTTAAGAGTTCGAAACTCAATGATCAACAAAATTTGATTTTTCAAGACGCGAATTGAGAAAAACAACTTTGAAAGTTTTTACTAAATGAGTATGCGTGCTAGACCATTTTGACACAAATTGCTAAAATGGTCGGCTTATTTTGAACATCAATGCTTTGCTCGACTATCGATTCTTCCTTGCAAAATGACAATCTGCACCAATCCTTGAAAACTTCTTCTAACAACGACCAAACCAACGCAATGTCTTCAACTTGCTTTTTGCAAAATTCTGCCCCAGTTATGACTTCAATATTTCAACTTGTTTTGCAAAAACTGCCCCAGTTCTAACTTTCAAAACTTCAAACTACTTATCAAAAGCTGCCCCGGTTGCAATCTCCCACGTCTTCTACTTGCTTTGCAAAATTTGCCCCAGTTTCTATCTTTGGGAATATTAAAATTTAAATACTAAAGGGTCGAGCCCGATGGAGGAGCCTACGTATCCCTCCTTGGGAATCAGACCGTGCGTAGTTCTGCATACACAAAAGAGAATTTTCAAATGCTGATGTAACCGAAACTCGATATGAGTTGCCTACGCTTCCCGCCTTGGGAAAGCGGTTACAGTAGTTTGCTTACATAGAAATAGATTCAAACATTCATAATTTTATATTCTTTCTTTTCTTTCAACAAAACTAACAAAACAAAATTACAATAGTTACTTCCTAATAATGCAAATAAATTAACTTCTGCTTCTGCAACTCTACTACTTTTCTGGAACTTGATAGGTGCCTAAATGCCCTACTTCGAGGAACCTCCCTTTGCATATGGAAAGTTTGCTACAAAAGGTTCGCCAATGCCATTTGTAGGTAGAATTTTGACCTGGCACGAGTTAATCAAGGTTTCAACTTTCTGCTTAAATAAAGTGCATTCTTTAATAATATGCCCCTGCATCCCTGAATGGTAAGCACAAAATTTTTCCAATTTGTCAGGCTTATGTGACCAATACGGCTTTGATTCTATAGGATGTAACAAATCGATTCCCTTGAGCCTCTCAAACAATCTTGTGTAAGATTCTGGGAGCCGTGTGAATGCGAAAGCAGATCTTTTGGCGCGGTTTGACTGTGAACATGGATTGACAATTACTTGCATGTGTGCACTAGGTTCCCCTACTATGGCTGGCAAAGGTTTTGACATGACAACCTGTCCTTTGTCTTTGGATTGTGCCTCAACCAATTCACACTTTCTCTTGTCAAAAATTATTGCAAATGACTCTTCTTTAAGTTCTACAGATTTTCTTTTTAGTGGATTGCCCCTTGCAAAGGTTAGGTTCGGGAGTTCGTACTGCTTGACAATGTTACGAGCTAAGTCATCCCATGTGAATCGCTTTCCAAGGTCTTGTAGTGCAAACCACATCAAAGCAGGCCCCACTAGCGTCTTAACAAATAACCTCAGCTTGATTCCATTGGTTTTTCCAAATATTGCCACCCAATAAAATAATGCTTTCAAATGATCATGAGGATCTCCTATCCCATCATACACTGGTGGTACAACCACGTCAAGAACATTCACATTTTCCTTTTTTGCTTCACCTAAGCCTGCTTGAGATGGTAGAGCATTCTCATCTATCATTGTGCCATTGCTCTCTTTAGCATTGGGAAGCCCTTCCCCGTTGCTTTTATCATTTCTTGTTTTTGATGAGAAGCCACCAAATTCCTTCTCCAACAGGAATGCATGCAAATTAGGGAACTGTTGAGCATCGCACTCAAATGCTGGAGCTACTTGCATTGTGTGATGTGCAACAGTATAGATAGGAGCAACAGGGGCACTTGGCCCTGGGCTTGGCGCATTACGCACTGGGTTGCGAGCATCCGTGAGCGCGATAACCAATTCAGTAAGGCTATCAAGTCTCTTTTTCAAACTTGCTACGGTTGCTTCAAGCTTGTCGACCTTGTCTTGGTGGGATTCATCATTTCTAGTCAAGTCAATCACAGCAATTTGACGAGCCATAGGTCCTGATCTTGATGTTCAAATAATTAACCCTTTAGCAACGCATACCGAATTTAATAAAAATTTATTAAAGATGAAACTGACGGGTCAACTTATTCCAAAATAGATAAATTGAGACCGTACTGAAAGACCCAAAATTTAGAGCAAGACACTCATTTTGTTAAAGCAAACCAGATGCGAAAACACTTGTTTAACTCTGAAGTTATTTTCAAAAGGAAAACACACTTGCGAATACTTTTAAAATATGACGCTAAACAATATTTTTCAAAATAACAAGACTGGGGTTAAGATAAACAAAATAACATTTAAAAGACGTTTTAAAATAATGATATGAATGAATTCAGACAATAGATGAATAAAAAACTTCATAAAGCGGTTAACTTTTACAAAAGATAGGTTGAAGTAACATAACATTAAGCTTACCATACCGCTGAACGAATTCAATCACAACGCAATCAGTGCCAACAAATTTCAGGCAAGCAGCACATATTTAGCAAGTAATCGTATATTAGACAAATAATTTGATATGTGGCAAACACAAATAATTGAGCGTAAATAAAATGCAAACGCGTCCTACCCTGTAAGGTGCCTCTTTTGTGCCAGAGGGGAGCCTAATCGAGCAAATAAGTGGTAACAAAAAATAGTTCATGCCAGTTTTGAGCAATTCAGATTTAGAGTAAGCGATAAATAATAACAATAATTGATAACAATCAGCTCTCCGCCTAGATACTGCAATTCCGTTATTCCCAACTATCTTGCAAAAGTTGGTATCAACTCGACATTCTAACACAGCTCATGCTCTCCACAACACCTGCACCAAATTTTAAACCCACATGCCTAAACCTGAGACAATCCTCCATACCTTTTACAAACATCCACACTCCACCAAGCACAATTCCCAATTATTTTACAGCATCAACGAGTGAGATTTCCAATTGCCTTCACAATACCAGACTGCAACTCATGAAAGGCGCCAATTGGCCGTTCAAAAATAAAACCTCACTGGTCCTCGGCTTTAGTCAAGCCTCTCAGCTTCCTAGGTTTTTCGCAAGGCTCACAGACTTTGTTCATAAGGCTCCTCACTGGTCCTCAGCTTTAATCAAGCCTCTCAGTTTCCTAGGTAGCCAAGACCGCACTGGTCTTCAAGGAGGGACCCCATTGGTCGTTTATAGACATAGGGGCTTCACTCTCCTAGTATGCGACAAGCATACTTCATTCCATAAGAATTTGCAGCTGGTTAGTCAACATGGGCCTGCACACACGCAAAGCCATTCACAAGAGGGACCCCACTGATCTTTTAAAGACACTAGGGGCTTCGCCTCTTAGATCTCACTACACCATACCATCTCCAAAACACAAACCAATCAAATCTGCCTAACTTTCCCTGGACTGCAATTCTGTCTATGATCTCAAATTCTATGTGGACCGCTATGACCACATAAATTTTGCTAAATTCTTCCATTTTCTGCCCTAAAAGACAACATAGGAGACAAAATTCCAAATCTGATTTTACTCAAAACATGGTTAGGACTGAGGATTTGTTATCACATAACACATAATATGCATTGTCGTTGGGTTTCAAAAACCCGTTGACGTAAGGGCGGTTTCCTAACTATGGAGGCGGTATCAAGGACCAGGTCCAGACTAAGGTGTAATTGCATGCATGCTCCTAAAAGCTCCATCTAAGAGTGGGCTAACGGTTGAGGCTGACTCAGCCTATGCAGGATAGACCTGGCCTCACAACGCAGTAGAACTGGCCATGACAAAACCAGGCAATCTCAATATCCCGAACTAACTTTTGGTGGCACGAAAGAAGTTTCAAAGAGTGAGGTAAGGGCATGCCCTTCCTGCATAACTACCCGTCAAGCGGGTGCCCCATGATGAAATCGAGGAGGTGAAAGAGAATTGACAGGCTCCATGAGGGAGGAAATATTAACGGAATGCAGACTATGCACTAATAAAAACATGCTTCAATACATTCATTTTCAACGATTAATTCTACGCATGCAAACAAACAAAGAGTTAAGCTACGCATACATACAATCAACACATGCATAAATAACGCACATTTGTAACGACCTCAAATAGTCATTTTGGGAATCGAGACCTCCATTTGCGTGTCGACAATCCCAAAAGCTCCGTAAGTTCTATTATGACATGCCTGAAATTTTTTAGCTAAAACGAACTTTGTTAGATAGGTATCGGAGAAAGACATCCGTTTCGGATATTCGTTAAGGCTAAAAGAGGTTTCGGAGCTCGATTTGAGCAAATGAGCTCTGATGTGAAATCTGAAAGTTGCGTTAGGTTCGTATGGCAATTTATGACCTGTAGCAACCTTCAGAAGTGAAAACGGACCTCGTTTGATAAGACTTTTGATAAAGTCTCCGTTGCGGAAGTTTAAAAAGATTAAAAGAGGTTTTCGAGCTCGATTTGAGTAAACGAACTCCGATGAGAAATCTGAGGGTTCTTTTAGGTTCGTATCGTCATTTGTGACCTGTAGAAACTTTCTAATTTGGATTCAGGGGTCGTTTGTTTAAAATTCGCTATTTTGGCGAAAGTCGAAATTTGACCCTTTCCCGTGGGACCCACCTTTTGAGTTCTAGAGATCCGAATTGAGTTTTGTCTCGACGAGCATGTCACACAAGTCTTGTATGACTTGTGTAAAAAATTTGGGGTCATTCCAAGCTTCGTAGGGTCCCGTTTGGACCCAAAAATAGTGGCTGACCTGGTGCAAAGCCAAAAAAAGCTGCTGAATTCTGTTTTTTTACTGTTTAGCCGGAATGAAATCGATTTTTCAGATCAATCCATAAGGAATTGGAAAAAAGTCAAAACATGAAAGTTGTAGCTCTTTGGGTTGTGGTTCTAAGTCCACCAACCCCATATTATTTGGACATTTCTATGAAACTTTATTGGTATTTTACTGAAAGCTATCCAGTGAGGTACAATTTGGACATCATGTGGTACAACTCTTTAAAGCTGCGGGCTGCTATATACTAGGGCGGGCATTCATTTTTATTTTCATGTTTTGAGCTTCTAAAAGTGATTCCAAGGGGAATTTGAAGTACCAAAATCATTCCTAAACACAAGGTAACTATTCTTACCCATTTTTAACGCTTTAATCCGAGGATCAAAGTGACGATCCTTGGAAAGAGGGTTTGAACCTTAGATTTGTGAAATGAGAAAAATGACCGAGTTGGACTCGGGTATGTACAATAATGGTACTTTTGGACTCGTGGGAGTATGGGGAGTCCGGAAACATAAATTTTACGAATTTTTGGGTACGTCTGACCCGGGGTTATTTTGGTAAATTGCCTCTTAAATTGCGTAAGGGCTTAGAATCCTTTCCTCACATGCTTACGAGTGCGACACTATTTCTTTGGCTCAGAGAGGAGTCTTACGGAGGCACATCGTTTGGGAAAGGAGGTCGTTCCTTAGCCACTTGAGCCGATTTTGAGGTAAGTGAGACTTGACCTCTATTTTGCTTGCGGATAATATTTGATCTTGCTAAGTAAGATGTCGAGTACTTAATTGCCTAGCATTGTCTAGTAGATATTATTATGTACTATTCGTTATATTTATACAAAAAGGAGAAAGCACAAACGTGACTTGTGTATAGTCGATGTTGTGTGCCGGTGTATTATTGATATGCTCTAGGGACAGAGGCCGGTGGTGCGTTATGACCTAGAAGCAAAATTCCATCTAGGGACAGAGGCTGGTTGAAACGACCTCGGTCAGTCGTTTCAGAAGTTAGGATTCTGATTGGCGTGCCGATAATTTTAAAATATTCGTAATGTCCATTAGGACCTGTCTGTAAAATTTGAGCTAAATCAGAACTCGTTTGGTAGGCATCGGAAGAAGGTTTCAGTTTTTATTGGCGATAAATATTAAAAAGAGATTTTCGAGCTCGGTTTTTGCCGAATGAGCTCCGATTCGAAATCCGAAAGCGCCGTTAGGTTCGTATGATTATTTGTGATTTTTGTAAGCTTTCGAAAGTGAAATTCGATGTTGTTCGGCTAGTTTCCGCTAAAATGCCGAAGGTTAAATAATTTGACTTCTTTTCATCTAAATTCGCATCTTGAGTTTCGGGAGTCTGATTTGAGATCCACCTTCGCGAGTATGTTACATATATTTTGTATAACTAGTATGCAAAAGTTGAAATTATTTCGAATATCGCAGGGTACTATTTTAATTTTCGTTGCGAAAAGAAAATAAAAAGGAAAGGAAACAAAACAAAATGGGAAAAAGACAAAAAAAAAAAAAAGAAAAAGAAAAAAGGGAAAGCATAATGAAATGGAAAAGTGGCGGTGATAGCTGGGGATATGTATCCCTAGCATATCTAAACGTGAAAGGAACAGAAAGGTAAAAACAAAAATGCAGAAGGAAAAATTAGACATGACGCAGGAAAAAAATGCCAGAAAATGAGAAAAGAGCCGGAGAAAAGATAGAATTTTCACCCTGGAACATTCAGGTAATGATCCTAATATAGTATTTGAGTTTATTACGTGTGTTTAAATATATTTTTGCGGTAAAAATAGGAATATTAGACATCGCCCTAATGACGTAAATTGATAGTTTAAAGGGTCAAATGGACTCCGATAATGAAATTGATTATGTATTCGTGCTCAGTGAGTTATGGGCAACATATAAATGTAATTTATTTGGGGTTTGGTTGTGTGACCTTAAACCCCGTATATAGGCCTGGCCCGCGTATTGCGTATGCGAATAGGGTATCAGGTTCCTACCTGGATTGCCCTAAGAAGTGAGGAATGAAGCCTTTAGTCTAATGTGATATATTTTTCTGCTTATTGAACACAGTGGGATCATTTGGTAATGGAACCAAAGGACAAGCGGTTATTGAGTGGATTTACTAACTTTGTAACAAGGTAAGTGTTTATATCCATTTCTTTGGAGGCACTTGGCCTCGTGGATTTTCTACCACGTGTTCCTTACGTGTGTAGCTGCCGATAGGCGTACTCATTATGCCTTAGCTTTGGATTTACATTCTATATTATATATTATGTCCTGTTATTGGTATTGCATTGAGGATCTGAGCATGGTACTTTGGCTGTGAGTTGGCATCTACTTCCCGGCTGTCGATGAGAGTCCCGCACCGGTGAAGGGTTATTATTGCATCACATTGCATTCATATGCATTATATGTAATTCATATGCATTACATTGCATATCATTGGGTGCAGGAGTATTCCGCCCCAGGAGCAGGAGGATTCCGCTCCATTGTATCATATTGAGGGTAGGAGGATTCCGCTCCAGGAGAGTGCAGGAGTATTCCGCCTCAGCTTTACATTATATCGGGTGCAGGAGTATTCCGCCCCAAGAGAGTGCAGGAGTATTCCGCCTCTGGTTTATATTATATCGGGTGCAGGAGTATTCCGCCCCAGGAGCAGGAGTATTCCGCTCCAGTTGGTTATCAGATTGGATTCCCCTCGAATGCAGGAGTATTCCGCTTCGAGATGGGAGGACGGGCACATGTGACCCTTTGCATCATTTCATTTCATCTCATTTCATTTCATCTCATTTCATACCATTGTGTAGACTTGTGGTACATAACTACTGTTCTGCTTATATGTGCATTGCTTATTTGTCTATATATTTCTGGCTCGTATTCTGGGTTGCGGGGATCGAGTTGCACGCCGCAACAGGATGAATATATGGATCAGGTTGCACGCCGCAACAGGATGTATTTCTGATTGTTGATGTGTTCGGGATACCTATATGTTCTGGCTGTATTACGTTCCTGGTTATTGAATAGTTTGCGATTCCATACGTGTTTCTAATTATTATCTGGCTCTGCCTTTTCATAATTTAAATAAGAGAAATCTGGTTTATTTGTTTCTTTTCTCCCTGGCTAGCTATCCTATTCTTTGAGGTGGCTAGTCTGCCCCACTTATTGAGTCCTTTTGACTCACCCTTGTTTGTTGTTTGTTTCTTGTCTATCTATTTCGTTTCGGCAGGTTCGCTCCAGGATTGAGTTCGCCACGTTGTTCAGGAGCGAAGACGACTTCAGCTGTCAGGGTGAGCCAGATTTATTCCGGATGGCCACCAGTTTATTGTTCATTATTTCAGTTGCATTTTGCTCCCTTTAGGAGGTATCTGTCTTCTTTTGTACTCTTAGATGTCTGGTCTGGATAGCCCTAAACCTAGCATGTTGGGTAGTCAGCTGTAATTTCTTTTGTACAGCTCAGAGGTATCAGTATGTCTGTGTTTTTATTGTAAGTCTTGTCCTTAATTGTAAATTGTTATATTTATTTTCCTGATTTAATTGGTAAGGGTTCGCCCGACGGGTCTAGGGGAGGATGTCGGGTGCCCGCACGGCCTAACCGGATTCCGGGTCGTGTCAGTTGGTATCAGAGCCCAGTTTAGAGTCTATCCAGACTAAGACAGTGTCTAGTAGAGTCTCGCTGATGGGTACGTAGACGTCCGTACTTATCTACGAGAGGCTATGATGGCATTTAGGAAGTTTCACTTCCTTCATTTCTAATCGTGCGTCGGTTTAGGATGCAAAAGTATTTTCGTTAATTCCTTTGTGGTAATTGTGAACCTTCGTCCGACAAATCGGCAAACCATATGAGTTCAAGACGAAGCAGTCTGGCCTGGGGTTAGCACTGATGAAGCCCCGAGAGTTTTTGATCGTGCTGACGATCTAGTTGCGGACCTCCCAGTTGTACGAGCTCGTGATGGGTAAGGGAGTTGGGCCTTGTGGTTCCCTTTGCTCTCTACGATGCTTTTATGAGAATTTTGGCGATGCAGATACCGTAAGAACCTATTATTCGCTAGGCAACCTATCAGGTTGCCGCAGATGGAGACGTTCGATCTTAGGGAGTTCCTATTCCAGTTCTTAATATTACTGCAGTGAATTATGTTCCAGAGGCAATATGTGTTGCGCTACCAATTGTTCCGGCTGGTTGGTCTGAATGCTTGAAGAGGTTGCATTATTTTACGCGGTTGAACCTTCCGATATTCTTAAGAAATGCATCAGATAAACCTTGTGATTCTTTTTAAAATAAAATGATGTCATCATATCCTTCAGGCTCTTGTTATATCGAGCGGTATGGTGTCGATTATTCTGTTTTCCAGTTTCAGGGGTCCAGCGTTGAATTGGTGGACTGCTCTTTATAAGCCAACTTGGTTCGATTTTTCTTCTAGATTCGTGGAAAAGTTCCTTTCGAAGTGAGCGAGATGAAAAGTGTTGCCAGTTTAGTGGATTAGACAAGGTAGCCTGTCGGTTAGCCTGTTTATGTTTCAGAATATGAGATTGAATTCTATAGAATGGCTGGATATGCATTAGAACTAGTTCATGAGCCTTTCGAGAGATTCAAAGATTTATTGATGACCTTTATTTTTCCTTGAAATCCCAGATGGCTCGAGAAATTGAGGTCTGAATTTTATTTGATGTTGTTATTGATATTGTCCGAAGGTACGAGGCATACCATAAGTTAGAGCGGGAAAGTAAGATATCCCACGGCCCTGGTGGGTAACCCTGGTACCTCATTAGGAGGCAAAAGTTCTGGTTATTTTGGGAGGTCACCTTCCAGGTTATCTCAGCTTGTGTCATGTAATTCTTAGAGTGCGCCAGTAGTTTGTCAAGATCAGACCCAGTTTTCTCTTTATAGCTATCAACAATCTGTCCATATTCCATTTTCAATGAGAAGGTGTTATCATTGTCGTGAGTCTGATTATCTTTTGAGAAGTTTTCTTGTTATCATTATCGTGAGTCTGGTTATCCTTTGAGGAGTTTTTCCTTACTCCAGCAAGTTAGCAGTCGTCTTTTCTCTCGTCAGTAGGCATCTGCGCAGTCGCAGGGGATTTCATTTAGATCTCAATCAGCAAAAGAAATGCCACCATCCAGTAGCGGTTGAGAGCGTGGTGGTAGTAGTTCTTCAGAAGGTAATTATCAGTGTAGCGGCTTAGTTCAGCCGCAGAGGCAGTTTTATGAACTGCCAGCCTGGCAGGATGCTGATGCATCCGATATAGTAGACCCATGTGTTTCTTCTTCCCTTATATATGAGTAAGATTTGATTCTTTCGATCGATCTGGAAATGATTGTCTTATCATATTTCCATAGTTTCATGGGATGGCGTTTCTATTAAGAATCGGTTGCGGTAGAGGGGTGAGTTTTTGATACGATTTATTCCTGGAATTTATGAAACCCTACTAGTTTATCTGATATAAATATGAGAGATTTTGCAGTAAGTGTCGGTATCGTCTGCCTGGCAACTTGTTGTGCCATATTTTATTATTATATCAAATTAGTATACCTCTCTTCTCAGAATTCCGTGTTAGTAGGATAATGAGATCTCAATTCGTTACCATCAGAAAGTGTTATCGTTTCTTCCGGTGTAAAGTGGTTAGTAAGTAATATTTGATCTATGTGTCTTCCATGGTTCAAGATGTTTGTAGAGTCATGTTATCCCATGAGCTTATCTGGGTTATAAAAGGGTTTATGGTAAATTGTCAGAATTTCCTTCTTATTGGGAGGTTAAATTGGTATGGATGTTTTTCCATAAAGCTCATTAATGTCTATTTCTTCAATTGCAATTTTTGGGTTAGCCTGACTCGGAAGTAGTCTGGCTCTAGTAGCCAAGAAATAAGAAGATGAGCTTCCTGAAGCTCTAATTATTTCTATCCTCGGTCCATTTCCATTTCTTCTTCGTCCGGCACTAGTGAGCTTGGGCGATTGGTAGCCGCTTGTGACGTTCCCTGTGTTGAGCCAGAGTACATGTTATTGTAGCCGGGTAAGTATATTATTGTTTTGGATATCAGTTTATCCGGGTATCCATTCCCATGTATAGTATAGCGCTGGTTTTGTTTTGGCGGATCATCCAGTTTCAGGGGAAACTCTGCCGAAATTTTTATATAGAAGTACCATCCATTAGGCGGTGGTGTTTACGGCAAAGGTATGGAGTTGTGAACTTGAGAGTTGCAGCTGTTTGGCAACTCGAAAGAGTAGTTGGTAGCTTAGGTTTGCCTACGTTCAGCTTTTAGCTAAATCTTCTTCAGTCCAGCAGACTGTGTGAGGATGGTTATTCCTATACAAATGGTTGCATGAGTTTGTGCTTTAAGTGGAGGAGTCTTCCTCCAAATACTGAATGGTAATACTAAATCAACTGAGATGTTGTATAGTGCGTTCGTAAAAATAATATAGCTTGCATCAAATCTTGTATAGTGTGTAATGACAAGGTACTTCAAAAGCTTCCCCTAATGCATCAAGTGTGAGCTAGTTTTTAGTTCCATCGACCTGTTCTATATCAAAAGATATATCGACGAGGTGATTCCTCGGTAGAATCATATTAATCCATTCAAAGTTTGTGTATCTTTGTTTCGAAAATGTAGAACTCTTCTCTCGTGATCGAGGAAGGATCATCTTAGTCAGAATAATCCGGGCAATGGCGTTATCATATTATCCAGATATATTTTATTTTAAAAGTTCAATATGCGTGTTATAATTCTGATCCAGTAATCAAGAGATAAGGTCCGTGGAGTAGCTTATGAAGGCCGTGCAAGTTCTTTTGTTATCTGTGCGATTTTTTCTTTAGGCTTAGGCTCGTTCGAGGACGAACGAGAGTTTAAGTGGAGGAGAATGAAACGACCTCGGTCAGTCGTTTCAGAAGTTAGGACTCTGATTGGCGTGCCGATAATTTTAAAATATTCGTAATGTCCATTAGGACCTGTCTGTAAAATTTGAGCTAAATCAGAACTCGTTTGGTAGGCATCGGAAGAAGGTTTCAGTTTTTATTGGCGATAAATATTCAAAAGAGATTTTCGAGCTCGGTTTTTGCCGAATGAGCTCCGATTCAAAATCCGAAAGCGCCGTTAGGTTCGTATGATTATTTGTGATTTTTGTAAGCTTTCGAAAGTGAAATTCGATGTTGTTCGGCTAGTTTCTGCTAAAATGCCGAATGTTAAATAATTTGACTTCTTTTCATCTAAATTCGCATCTTGAGTTTCGGGAGTCTGATTTGAGATCCGCCTTCGCGAGTATGTTACATATATTTTGTATAACTAGTATGCAAAAGTTGAAATTATTTCGAATATCGCAGGGTACTATTTTAATTTTCGTTGCGAAAAGAAAATAAAAAGGAAAGGAAACAAAACAAAATGGGAAAAAGACAAAAAAAAAAAAGAAAAAGAAAAAAGGGAAAGCATAATGAAATGGAAAAGTGGCGGTGATAGCTGGGGATATGTATCCCTAGCATATCTAAACGTGAAAGGAACAGAAAGGTAAAAACAAAAATGCAGAAGGAAAAATTAGACATGACGCAGGAAAAAAATGCCAGAAAATGAGAAAAGAGCCGGAGAAAAGATAGAATTTTCACCCTGGAACATTCAGGTAATGATCCTAATATAGTATTTGAGTTTATTACGTGTGTTTAAATATATTTTTGCGGTAAAAATAGGAATATTAGACATCGCCCTAATGACGTAAATTGATAGTTTAAAGGGTCAAATGGACTCCGATAATGAAATTGATTATGTATTCGTGCTCAGTGAGTTATGGGCAACATATAAGTGTAATTTATTTGGGGTTTGGTTGTGTGACCTTAAACCCCGTATATAGGCCTGGCCCGCGTATTGCGTATGCGAATAAGGTATCAGGTTCCTACCTGGATTGCCCTAAGAAGTGAGGAATGAAGCCTTTAGTCTAATGTGATATATTTTTCTGCTTATTGAACACAGTGGGATCATTTGGCAATGGAACCAAAGGACAAGCGGTTATTCAGTGGATTTACTAACTTTGTAACAAGGTAAGTGTTTATATCCATTTCTTTGGAGGCACTTGGCCTCGTGGATTTTCTACCACGTGTTCCTTACGTGTGTAGCTGCCGATAGGCGTACTCATTACGCCTTAGCTTTGGATTTACATTCTATATTATATATTATGTCCTGTTATTGGTATTGCATTGAGGATCTGAGCATGGTACTTTGGCTGTGAGTTGGCATCTACTTCCCGGCTGTCGATGAGAGTCCCGCACGGGTGAAGGGTTATTATTGCATCACATTGCATTCATATGCATTATATGTAATTCATATGCATTACATTGCATATCATTGGGTGCAGGAGTATTCCGCTCCATTGTATCATATTGAGGGTAGGAGGATTCCGCCCCAGGAGAGTGCAGGAGTATTCCGCGTCAGCTTTACATTATATCGGGTGCAGGAGTATTCCGCCCCAAGAGAGTGCAGGAGTATTCCGCCTCTGGTTTATATTATATCGGGTGCAGGAGTATTCCGCCCCAGGAGCAGGAGTATTCCGCTCCAGTTGGTTATCAGATTGGATTCCCCTCGAATGCAGGAGTATTCCGCTTCGAGATGGGACGACGGGCACATGTGACCCTTTGCATCATTTCATTTCATCTCATTTCATTTCATCTCATTTCATACCATTGTGTAGACTTGTGGTACATAACTACTGTTCTGCTTATATGTGCATTGCTTATTTGTCTATATATTTCTGGCTCGTATTCTGGGTTGCGGGGATCGAGTTGCACGCCGCAACAGGATGAATATATGGATCAGGTTGCACGCCGCAACAGGATGTATTTCTGATTGTTGATGTGTTCGGGATACCTATATGTTCTGGCTGTATTACGTTCCTGGTTATTGAATAGTTTGCGATTCCATACGTGTTTCTAATTATTATCTGGCTCTGCCTTTTCATAATTTAAATAAGAGAAATCTGGTTTATTTGTTTCTTTTCTCCCTGGCTAGCTATCCTATTCTTTGAGGTGGCTAGTCTGCCCCACTTATTGAGTCCTTTTGACTCACCCTTGTTTGTTGTTTGTTTCTTGTCTATCTATTTCATTTCGGCAGGTTCGCTCCAGGATTGAGTTCGCCGCGTTGTTCAGGAGCGAAGACGACTTCAGCTGTCAGGGTGAGCCAGATTTATTCCGGATGGCCACCAGTTTATTGTTCATTATTTCAGTTGCATTTTGCTCCCTTTAGGAGGTATCTGTCTTCTTTTGTACTCTTAGATGTCTGGTCTGGATAGCCCTAAACCTAGCATGTTGGGTAGTCAGCTGTAATTTCTTTTGTACAGCTCAGAGGTATCAGTATGTCTGTGTTTTTATTGTAAGTCTTGTCCTTAATTGTAAATTGTTATATTTATTTTCCTGATTTAATTGGTAAGGGTTCGCCCGACGGGTCTAGGGGAGGATGTCGGGTGCCCGCACGGCCTAACCGGATTCCGGGTCGTGTCACTGGTGGTGCGTTATGACCTAGATGTGGAGACTTATAGGGACAGAGGCTTGTGGTGCGTTATGACCTATAAGTAAAGTTGTTTATAGGGACAGAAGCCTGTGGTGCACTATGACCTATAAACAAAGCTGCACAGGGTGTGTGCTTATGCTATTTGCTAGGTATATCATTACCTATGTGGTATGCGAGATATATCATCGCCATGCTGTGTGTTAATTATATTATTGCTTATGCCATAGTATCAATATAATATTGTATATGCTGCCTATATTATGTATCTTTATATTATTGACCATGTTATGTTTTCGCGTATTATTGCATGTGTTGTTGTATAATTATATTATCGTATGTAATGTTTATGGGTTACTGTAAAAGTGTGGATTGTACTTCCGTTATCTGCTTATGCATTATCAAAGACTTGTCCCGAGAGGGTAATTTAGCGGGCCTGTCGATGATCTTACTGGGTTTTGGCTCATAACTTACTGTTTAAATGTGCAGATCCTTCTACTAGTCAGACAGCTGGACTTATCTGATCCGTTCGAGGCTGTGACTATTTTTGCTTGACGTGAGCCAACCGCATGGTTCGCGGTGGCATACCGTCTGATCCACCTTAGTGTTTAGACGCTTCCTACATCTTGTATTATATATATATATATATATATATATATATAGAGGATGTCAGAATTCGTAGATGCTCTATTGACACTTTATTTCGGGTGGATGTCTACACCTACATTTTATTTAAATATTTCTATCTAAATTATCATTATGAGTCAGTTTAATTATTCGTGCTTCGCCTAAGGATGTAACACTTAGGTGCCATCACGGCCCCGAAAATTGGGTCGTGACAACATTCATGAAAATCTTTTGGTTAGAACTATTTGCATATCCCCAGCGGAGTCGCCACACTGTTGAACCCTCCCTAAAAAATGCACACAAGTATGCATCAGGATGTATTTTCAACAAAATGGGACTCCAAAGGGTTTTCTTTGGAGTCGCCACCTAATTTAAGAATTATTAGGAACCATAAGTTAATTAATGAGTGCATTTTATTCCTTATTTAAAAAGAAATTATTAAAATCAGAGATTTTTAGGTAAGTGATTCTATTAAATTCGAAAGAAGGTCCCTAGGGGGAGCACTTTCGAAAATCCACTAAATGCGGTTAATCCGGCGGTTTTCGCGAATTTGTTAAGGATAATAACTATATAAAGCTAATTTTATATAAGGATAATAGGAATAATATAAATAAGATAAGATTTTAACTATGCCGATACTTAGATAAATAAATGACCCAATTTAAGATTAATTAAATGGATAATGAAATAATGATCAATTGATTAATTAATAGAATAAGTAAAGGTTAAATGAAGTTAGATAATTAAATAAAATAAACTAGATAAATAATTAGATAATAATAAAGGATTAATTAATTGATTGAATAAATAGATAAATAAATAAGCAAATAAATAACTTAATTAAATAAATGAATACTTATCAATTTTAATTAAATAAAGGAGTAAATGAATAATAATTGATTAATTAATTAAATAAATAAATATTTAATTGATTAAATAAATAATTAATTGAAATTAAATAAATTAGATTAAATAAATAAATAATAAAGGATTAAAATTTAATTGATTAACTAAATAAATAATTAGATTAGATAAATAAATAATTGAATATTTAATATAATAAATAAAGAAGCAATTCAAATACGAATTATGACGAGGGTACGATTTTTAGTCGAATTTGATTTTGCACTCATTAATTGACAAATGATTATAAACATCAATAAATTAATTGGCGATTTGCAAAGAAAATGATACAAAGCATTCATATAAAAATAATTTAAGTAATTTACAATAATTATTCACAATTCAAATACCATTTCTATTCTACAGGGCTCCTAAAACATGCTCTTTTTAAAGGGGACAGGAAAGAGGGAGTTTAGAAGATAGAACCCGGATTTGGCAATTCAATCACTGAGCCTTGAATTTTATGAATTTTCATTTCTTTCGGGGAACTTAAGCCCGAAAATGCAATGCGGATCCAAATAACTTCAATGCAAATAGCTGTCCCAATTTGTGAGTTTTGACCAACTCGCTCCCAAGGAGTGTATTCATGCAAAAGAGATGGGAAATAAGGAATTAGTACATCTTCAGGAAAACAGCTTTGAGAAATTTTCCAACAAAACTAGGAGAAATGTGAATCGGAATCAAACATTCAACACAGGCAAACAAAGTGACGTTAGCACAACAATTACTCATCTATTTCAGCCAAAAGAATGATACTTAATGGACTTGACACTTCAAACAAAATGAACGAGACCGAATCCGAAAAGCTTACAGACAAATACTAGAACATTTAATTTAAATCCTATGAAAACTGGTACGTTTATCAAGCAGTTTACATAGATTGAATTTTCAGATTTTGACCATTAGATGAAGGATGCAGAGAATCAATAGTTTTACTATTTCATTAAAGGGTATAAGCATGCACAAATTAATTAGATTTTCAACTCTTTTTCGGTATATTAATCAAGAGAGTGAGTAATTAGTTTCAAGCAGCCACATACCACTTTAAACACCAAATACTTATTTAATAGTAATATTCTACTACTCGCTCTTGGTTAACTAGCTTAGCACAGGTAGATTAATAGCCCAAGCTTCAACTTAAAAACAGATACAGAACTACTTCTTACAGGATATATTACAGAGACTACATTTGTCAAAAAGAGATCTTAACAGAAACTCAACACATACTTCTCCATAAATTGATTAAACCTTCTCTTATAGGATTTCCAGAAACCAGAACCTCTCACTTAAACCACCTGCAAACACCCTAAGAGCCCTGAACCAAGGACTATCCCTCACTCTAAGTCCTGCAACTCACCTCTTTATTCTGGACAACCTGGACAGACCTCCAAAAACATCTCCTGCAATTCACAAGCCCTAAAAAAACTGAACCTACAATAACCATGACTAACATCTAACAGGCTATTCCCATCTTCCTTAATACCTTGCAGAAAACAAACCCTTTGAACACCTCTAAATGCCTCCCATACACACTATACACAACCTGGAATCTCTATGAGCTAACTGAACAACTTGCATACAAACAGGAGATAAAACTCCTCTAATGACTACTACAAACCTATAGAACTGCAAGAACAAGATGCAGACTGCCTGAACCATTTCTAGGACAATAGCAAGCCTCCAAGAACATCTCCCTGCTACAAGCTCACTGAAACAGAGCAAACTTTTTAACTCCCAGACCACAAACCAATCAAAATAACTCTCAGGCCAACCTGCAGCCAACCAAACCTCATCTACACTAACCTGCCAACTACACTAAACTTTGCTTCATACTCACAAAGACAACAAGCAAACAACCTGGACAAACTCCTGACTCCTCTCATTTAAACTCAACCTCAAACTACCCTGAACTTGAACAAAACCAGAAACACTATCCAAACCAAACTCCTAACTCCTGGACATCTTCCTTCAAATACCAGACACACCCCTGCACCTCACTGATCACTCCTATCACACTTACCGGAAACCCATTGAACATTATACCAGTCCTGATACAACTAGCAATCAGGCAGCTACAAAACCTCACATACTCCTCTCCTCACAAACACCTGAAACAACTGCTTGCTAGCCTTGAAAATACTCCATAATCAACCAGAATTCAACTCCAAAACTCCATTAACCTCCTGCAGAAACTCCTCAAGCAACAAAGAATAAAAACATACCAGAGAAATAAATGGAAAGAAGCTGATTTAGGGACCAGGGAAAGAAACTAAAGCCAAAAGTCCTTGTTAATACCTAAAGGTTGCCATTTTCCATTAAGAATGAAAGTTTTACTACATTAATAACCAGATGCATTCATACCTCACATAATGCTTAATTTCTGACACATAAAGATGGAAATTTGAAATGTTTTATTACTATCAATAACAGTCATATAGTACTTGAACAATTCCAACAAAATAATGAAAAACAAGCCTGTGTCAACTCAAGTTCATACCGATATAGCAAACTGCTTGAATGATGCATTCAGAACACAAGAGACATGCCATTCAATAATCCCAAACCAAGGAAAAGCAGAAATATAGCTATACTACCCTCCAGCTGATAAAGATTTGATGTTTGAACATGATATCCACATTAATGATTATCCCTTCAATACTACATTCATACTCATAATCTATGTAAAACACCATAAGAAGCTAACAAAATTTAAACAAAAGTACGAGAAGCCAAGGTTTGTACCTATTTCGGAGCAGTGAAAAAGCGCGTAGATCCGAAGAAAAAGGCGACTCGACAAAGCTATTCGAGTGAGGGCGACGACTCGACTTACGAAGAAGCGATACAATGCTTGTAACGAGAAATCAGACCACTACCTAATCCTTAAAAAGATGTTTTAAAATTTGCTTTCCCTTTCAAGACTAGGGTGAAAAAAGTCTAATCTTCTCGGATTGTACCATTTTCACCTTTGTCTTTAAGAGATTTGCCCGTTTGAATAATTTACGGCTCGGATCGAAACTGGAGTTCAAAATGGACGATTGGATTCGATTGTTGTACTACCACCACAACTGGATTGAAGTGGGGTCGCGGGGGGGACCAATGAGGAGATTTGGACTGATTCGAAGTTGAAATTTTAGGGGGAAAGGGAATTGGTCGCGGGTCGATCAGGGGAAAACGGGTTAGGGAAATGGGGAAGAGGGTTGTGGGCTTCTGACTTTGGAAGAGAAATGGTGTTGTAATGTGTATATATAGTTTTTGCACGGGATAGGCTGGAATGGGATGGGGCTTGCACATTTAGCCCCTCTTTAAGTTAAATTATTAAAATAGGGATGTTGCATGTCTAGGCTGAATTTAAGATATAGGAATAAAATTAGCCCTTTCTTAGGTTAATTGGAAATTGAAGGGTTTGCACGGGTAGGCTGAAATTGAGCTATGCTTTGTAAAACTTAGCCTTTCTTCCAAATTTCATTAATTCACTTTTAAAATTTTGAAATTGACTTTTATTTAGATAATTAATATTAATTAAAATTTTCGGGATAAAATTGGGTGTGAACAGGTAATGGAGAGGAAATTATTAGTATATTACTTATTTTATTTGCACTTATCAGTATGAATTTACATATAAATTTTTTTCGGATGAAATATTTCTTGAAGCTAGTGAGAGCTTCACTACTACTTTGGTGTCTCCAGCTAAGTGTCATAGGTACGTTTCTGATAGTGATGCAAAAAATATTACTTTAAAGTGATGTGTATTAGTAACATATCATTGTACTAATTACTTACGTCGTAATATCTATCAATAAAGATGCATTTTAACTGATATTGCAATGATGACATAGAGAGTTAGTCACGTAATACTACAGTCATTGCTAGTTTCGTACTGCTAGTATTTGGAGGGCTAACCATTGTTTATGCCTTGAGTGTGACAAGTATTTTTCTCCGTTGTTGATTATTAATTCAGTCATGCAATGAAATGCAAATTTTGATTCTCTAATTCTTATCTTCAACTAACAGTTTACAATTAACATCTAAAATTTGAAAAATCTCATCTACAAAACTTAGCTATAGTATTCAGTCTAGACAAACCATTTATTAAAAAAAAAGTTCCTTCAGAGACTAATCCTGAGCGAGAATTTGAAAAAGTGGAATGAACAGTTTATGTGTTCACGCCAAACTATACCGTGAAAAGGACTACGTAGACGCTAGTTAACAAACATGCTTTTTAAGTTTAGAGTCAAAACCATAGGTATATGAAACGACCTTAGGTAGCCGTTTCGAAAGTTAGATTTTCGATTGATGTGCAGATAATTTTATAAACTTCGTAATGTCCATTAGGACTTGTTTGTAAAATTTGAGTTAAATCAGACCTCGTTTGGTATGTATCAGAAGAAGATTTCAGTTTTTATTGTCGATAAATATTAAAAATAGATTTTCGAGCTGGATTTTGGCGAATGAAATTCGATTCGAAATCCGAAAGTACCGTTAGTTTCATATGACTATTTGTGACTTTTGTGAATTTTCGAAAATGAATTTCGAGGTTGTTCGGCTAGTTTCCGCTAAAATGCCGAAAGTTAAATAATTTGACCTTTTCCATTTAATTTGCATATTGAGTTTCAGGAGTCCGATTTGAGATCCACCTTAGCAAGTGTATTACATATATTTTGTATAACTTACTTGAGAAATTTGGGATCATTTCAAATTTCGTAGAGTTCCGTTTTAATTTTCGTCGCGAAAAGAAAAGAAAATAAAATTAAAAAAAAGGTATAAGAAAAAGGAAAGGATAAGAATAAGGGGAAGGCAATGGATTTTAAGCTAAGCTTAAAAATCAGAAAATGGGAAACAAGAAGCAACGCAGGAAAAAAAAGTACCAGAAAATGAGAAAAGAGCCGGGGAAAGATAGAATTTTCACCCCTAAACATTCAGGTAATGATCTTAATACATTATTTTAGTTTATTACGTATGTTTGAATATATTCTGACAGTAAAAATTGGGATATTAGACATCATTTTAATAAGTTCAATTAATAGTTTAAAGGGTTAATTGGACCCTGATAATGTAATTGAGTGTATATTCGTACTCAGTGAGTTATGGACAACATATAAATATAATTTATTTAGGGTTTGTTTATGTGACTTGGAACCCTATACATAGGCCTGGCCTGCGTATTGCGTATGTGAATAGGGTATCAGGTTTCTAACCGGATTGCCCTAAGATGTAGGGAATGAAGCCGTTAGCCTAATTTGATATGTTTTCTACTTATATAATAAGCAGGATCGTTTCCAAGTAAATCCCAAAGATAACGCGGTTGTTGAATAACATTGCTAGCCTTGGAACAAGGTAAGTGTTTGTATCCATTTCTTTGGAGGCCCTTGGCCTCGTGGATATTTTACCACGTGTTCCTTACGTGTGTAGCTGCCGATAGGCGTATTCATTATGCCTCAGCCTTTAATTTACATTATATATTATATGTTATGTCCTGTTATTGGTATTGCATTGAAGATCTAAGCATTGTACTCTGGCTGTGAGTTGGCATATACTTCCCGGTAGTCGATGAGAGTCCCGCACCGGTAAAGGGTTATAATTGCATCATATTTCATTCATATGCATTACATTGCATCATATTGAGGGCAGGAGGATTCCCCTCCATTTCATTATATTGGGTGCAGGTGGATTCCACCCCAGGAGTAGGAGGATTCCACTCCATTGCATCATATTGAGGGTAGGAGTATTCCGCCCTAGGAGTAGGAGGATTCCGCTCCATTGCATTATATTGGGTGCAGGAGGATTCCGCCCCGGGAGTAGGAGGATTCCGCTCCATTGCATCATATTGACGATAGGAGGATTCAGCCCTAGGAGCAGGAGGATTTCGCCCCAGAAGCAGGAGGATTCTGCTCCATTGCATCATATTGAGGGTAGGAGGATTCCGCTCCATCTATTTGGCACATGTGACCCCATTGCATCATACTGCATTCATCTCATTTCATTGCACCGCATGCTGACTATTGGGTGACTATCATGCTGTGTTTGGTGTATGCGGTACGTTACCATATTGTGGACATATTTTAGTTTGCCTATATATTTCTTGCTCGTATACTGGGTTGCACGCCGCAACAATATAAAAATATGGATCGGGTTGCACGCCGCAACATTATAAACACATGGATCGGGTTGCACGCCGCAACATCATAAACACATGGATCGGGTTGCACGCCGCAACAATATTTATATATAATAAGATGTATTTCTGATTGTTGATATGTTCGGGATACCTATATGTTCTGTCTATGTTATGTTCCTGGTTGTTTATGAGTTATGGTTCCATGCGTGTTTCTAGTTATTATCTAGCTCTACCTTTTTATAATTTAAATAAGAGAAATTTGGTTTATCTGCTTCTCTTCTCCCTGGCTAGCCATCCTATTCTTTGAGGTGGCTAGTCTGCCCCACTTATTGAGTCCTTTTGACTCACGCTTGTTTGTTGTTTGTTCCTTGTCTATTTATTTCATTTCGGCAGGTTCGTTCCAGGATTGAGTTCGCCACGTTGTGAAGGAGCGAAGACAACTTCAGCTGTCAGGGTGAGACAGCTTTTATTCCGGATGGCTACCAGACTTATGTTTATTATTTCAGTTGTATTTTGCTCCCTTCAGGAGGTATTTGTCTTCCTTTTTACTCTTACATGTCTAGTCTGGATAGCCCTAAACCTAGTATGTTGGGTAGTCAGATGTAATTTTTTTTTTGTACAGCTTAGAGGTATCAGTATGTCAGTGGTTTTCTTAGTCTTTTTCTTATTTAAGTGTCGAATTTATATTTATTTTCCGAATTCAGTTGATAAGGGTTCGCCCGACGGGTTTAGGGGAAATGGTCAGGTGCCCGCACGGCCTAGCTGGAATCCAGGTCGTGTCAATTGGTATCAAAGCCCGGTTTAGAGTCTATCCAGACTAAGACAATGTCTACTAGAGTCTCGCTGATGGGTATGTAGACGTCCGTACTTATCTACGAGAGGCTATGATGGCATTTAGGAAGTTTCACTTCCTTCTTTTTTGATCGTGCGTCAGTCTAGGATGCAAAAGTATTTTTGTTAATTCTTTCGTGGTAATCCTGAACCCTCGCTCGACAAATCAGCAAACGGTAGGAGTTCAGGACGAAGCAGTCTAGCCTGGCGTTAGCGCTACTTATGCCCTGAGAGTTGTGGATTGTGCTGACGATCCAGTTGCGGAGGCCCTAGTTGTACGAGTTCGCGATGGGCAAGGGAGCAGGGCCTTGTGGTTCCCTTGGCTCTCTATGATGTTTTTACCAGAATCTTGGCGATGCAGATACCGTAAGAACCTATTATTCCCCGAGCAGCTTATCAGGTTGCTGCAGATGGAGACGTTCGGTCTCAGGGAGCTCCTGTTCCAATTCTTAATGTTGCCGCATCAAATTATGTTCCAGAGGGAGCATGTGTTGTGCCTATAGTTATTCGGGATGGTTAGCTAGCCCGGCTAATAGCTCGGTCAGAGTGTCCGAAGAGGCTGCATTATTTCACCCAATTGAAACTTCTGATATTCTTAAGCCATCCATATGATAATCCCAGTGTAATTTTTTTTTAAAAATAAAATGATGTCAGCATATCCTTCAGGTTGTTGCTTATCTCGAGCAGTATGCTGTTTATTATTCTGCTTTCCAGTTTCAGGGTCCAGCCTTGGATTGGTGGACCACTCTCTTATTAGCTAACTTGGTTCGATCTTTCTTCTAGATTCGTGGAAAAGTTCCTTTGCGCAGCGAGCGAGATGAAAAGAGTCGTCAATTTAAGTGGATTGGATAGGGTAGCTTGTCGGGTTTTCGAATATGAGATTAAATTCTTTAGGATGGCTGGATATGCACTAGAACTAGTCCATGAACCTTCCGAGAATGTTCAAGATTTATTGGTGACCTTTCTCCTTTCTTGAGATCCTAGATGGCTCGAGGAATTGAGGTTGAGACTTCATTTGATGTCGTTGTTGATATTGCTCAGAGGTATTAGGCATACCATAAGTTAGAGCGGGAAGAGTTAGAGTGGGAGAGCAAAATATCCTATGGCCCCGGTAAGCATCATGGTACCTCATTTGGAGGTAAGAGTTCTGATTATCGTGGGAAGTAACCTACTAGGATATCTTAGCTTGTGGCGTGTGATTTTCAGAGTATGCCAGTAGTCTGTCAAGATCAGACCCAGTCTTCTCTTTATAGCTATCAGCAGGTTATCCAGCATCCATTTTTGGCCTAAAGGTATTATCATTGTTGTGAGCCGGTCATCTTTAGAGGAGTTTTCCCTTACTCCAGCAAGTAGACAGTCGTCCTTCTTCTTGCCCTCAGGCACCTGCCCAGTCACAGTAATTTAATTTAGATCTCAATCAGCCAGAGAAATGCCACGATCCAGTAAAGGTCGAGAGCTTTTGGTGGCAGTTATTCTTCAGAAGGTAATTATCCGTGTAGCGGCTTAGCTCAGCCGCAGAGGCAATTTTATGAATTACTAGTCTGGCACTATGCTGAGGCATCCGATATAGTAGACCCATGTATTTCTTCTTCCCTTATATGTGAATAAGATCTGATTCTTCCGATCGATCTGGAAATAGTTTGTCATATCATGTTTCCATGGTTTCCTTGGATATTGTTTCTATTAAGAATCGGTTGCGGTAGAGGGACGAGCTTCTGGTATGATTTATTCTTGGTATTTGTGAGACCCTACTAATTTATCTGGTCTAAATATGAGAAATTTGACGGTGGGTGTCGCTATTGTCTGCCTGGCATCTTGTCATGCCACCTTCTATTATTATATCAAATTAGTTTACCTCTCTTCTCGGAATTCCGTGTTGGTTGGTTTATGGGATTCTAGTTCATCACCATAAGGGAGTGTCATGGTTTCTTCTGGTGTAAAGTGGGTTGTAAGTAATATTCAATTTACGTGTCTCCTCTTGGTTCGAAATGTTAGTAAATTCATGTTATTCTATGAGCTTCTCTAAGTTATAAAAGAGTTTACTGATAAATTGTTGGAGTTTTCTTCTTATGAGAAGGTTAAATTGGCATGGATGTTGTTCCGTGAAGCTCATTTAATGTCTATTTCTTCAATTGCAATTATTTGGCTAGCATAACTCGAAAGTAGTCTATCTTTGGTAGCCATGAAAATAAAAAGATGAGCTTCCTAAAGCTCTAGTTATTCCTATCCTCAGTTCATTTCCATCTACTCTTCTTCCGGCACTAGTGAGCTTGGGCGGTTAGTAGCCGCTTGTAATGTTCCCTGTGTTGAGACAGTGCTTGTCAAGGTAGCCAGGTAAGAAACATTATTATTTTTCAAGGCTACTAAGGGTAATGGAGAGTGTCGTCCGACCCGTGAATTGAAATATCAAGCAGTGGTGCTTATGGCAAAGGTATGGAGTTGGAAACTCGAGAGTTGCAGCTGTTTGGCGACTCGAGAGGCTAATTTGGTAGCTTAGGTCTGAAACGCGTTATGTTTTAGCTAAATCTTTCTTAATCCAGCAGGTTATGCGAGGATGATTATTCCTATTCAAATTAGCTGTATGAGTTTATGCTCTAAGTGGAAGAGTCTTCCTCCAATTGATACCGAATCCTAATATTAAATCTCTAAGGCGTTGTTGAAGCGTAATTCTTATTTTCATCGACTTGTTCTATATCGAAAAGTATATTGACGAGGTGATCCGTCGGCGGAATCACGTTAACCCATTCAAAGTTCCGTGTATCTTTGTTTCGAAAATGTAGAACTCTCCTCTCATGACCGAAGGAAGGATCAGCTTAGTCAAAATAAGCTGGGCAATGGTGTTATGATATTATCCAGATATATTTTATTCCAAAAGTTTGATATGCGTGTTATAATTCTGATATTGTAATTAGGAGATAATGCCCGTGGAGTAGCCTATGAAAGTCGTGCAAGTTCTCTTGTTACCTGTGCAAATTTTTCTTTAGACTTAGGCTCGTTCGAGGACGAACGAGAGTTTAAGTGGGGAGAATGAAACGATCTTAGGTAGTTGTTTTGGAAGTTAGGGCTCCGATTGGCATGCAGATAATTTTTTAAACTTCGTAATGTCATTAGGACTTGTTTGTAAAGTTTGAGTTAAATCAGACCTCATTTGGTATGTATCGGAAGAAGATTTCAGTTTTTATTGTCGATAAATATTAAAAAACTACCTATTCGGTAGATGTTGAAAAGTTAACAAAAGAGATCAAAGCCCGAGTTGAGGCTCGCGTCGAGGTGCGCGTGGAAAAATGCCTCGAGAGCATTCCCGAGGTGACTAAGGTTCAAGACGATCTTGATATCGACCAGTATAGGGAGTTGCCACTCAAGCCCGAAGCTGCTCCAGCCCCAACTCCCAAAAATTTCAAGCTCTTCTTCCTGAAAAAATATGATGGGACCACTGACCCCAAAGAAAATGTGACCGAATACATGTCAATGGTAAAGAGCAATGACTTAACAGAGATAGAGAAGGAATCAATGTTTTTGAAAAAATTCGGCGAATCCTTGCAGAAGGGAGCACTACGTTGGTACATGCGCGTACCATCGGGGTCGATTTCCACTTTCAAAGAGCTAGTTAGCGCTTTCGTTAAGGCTCATACTGGGGCGCAGAAATTCCTCCAAAGGAAGGAGGATATATTCAAAGTCAAACAACGGCCCGGTGAGCCAATCAAGGACTTCCTCGAGCGCTTTCATGCTGAGCACATGGAGTTACCTCCAATGGATGATACTCTAGCCATCATGGCATTTGAAACATGCATCAATGTTTGCAACTCCGAGGCTGCTGCTGAGTTGCGAAAATAGCTCCAGCAATATCAAACCCTGAAGTGGGATGATTTGCACAATAGAGCTTATACCAAGATAAGGCTGGAAGAAGCCGAGTGGAAAAATAATGGCCGAAGTCATAACTTAACACGACCCGGAATCCGGTTAGGCCGTGCGGGCACCCGACATCCTCCCCTAGACCCGTCGGGCGAACCCTTACCAATTAAATTAGGAAAATAAATATAATTCAATTTATAAATAATAACAAGACTTAGAAAAAGTACAAACATAACGATATCTCTAAGCTGTGAAAAAGAAATTACAGCTGACTACCCACATACTAGGTTTAGGGTTATCCAGACTAGACATCTAAGAGTACAAAAGAAGACATATACCTCCTGAAGGGAGCAGAATGCAACTGAAATAATAACCAATAAACTGGTGGCCATCCGGAATAAAAGCTGGCTCACCTTGACAGCTGAAGTCGTCTTCGCTCCGTCACAACGCGGCGAACTCAATCCTGGAGCGGACCTGCCGAAACGAAATAGATAGACAAGAAACAAACAACAAACAAGGGTGAGTCAAAAGGACTCAATAAGTGGGGCAGACTAGCCATCTCAAAGAATAGGACAGCTAGTCAGGGAGAAGAAAAACAGATAAACTAAATCCATCTTATTTGAACTATAAACAGGCAAAGCCAAATAATAACTGAAAACACATATGGAATCATAAAAAGCCAGGGACATAAGGTAGACAGAACATATAGATATCCTGAACATGTCGACAATCAGAAATACGTCCTGTTGCGGCATGCAACCCGATCCATATATTCATACTGTTGCGGCGTGCAACCCGATTCGTATATTTATACTGTTGCGGCGTGCAAACTGATCCGTATATTTATACTGTTGCGGCGTGCAACCCGATCCGATCCATGTATTTATATTGTCGCGACGTTCAACCCGGGATACGAGCCAGAAATATATAGGCAAAATGAGATACGGTATACATACCGCATATATAAAACACAACTCGATAGTCACACAATAGTCAGGATGCGGTGCAATGAAATGGGATGAATGCAGTATGATGCAATGGTGTCACATGTGCCAAATAGATGGAGCGAAATCCTCCTGCTCCGGGGGCGGAATCCTCCTACCCTCAATATGATGCAATGGAGCGGAATCCTCCTGCTCCGAGGGCGGAATCCTCCTACCCTCAATATGATGCAATGGAGCGGAATCGTCCTGCTCCGAGGGCGGAATCCTCCTACCTTCAATATGATGCAATGGAGCGGAATCCTCCTGCTCCGAGGGCGGAATCCTCCTACTCTCAATATGATGCAATGGAGCGGAATCCTCCTGCTCCGAGGGCGGAATCCTCCTACCCTCAATATGATGCAATGTGCATACGAATGCAACATGATGCAATAATAACCCATCTCCAGTGCAGGACTCTCATCGACAGCTGGAAAGTATATACCAACTCACAGCCAAAGTACAATACTCAGATTCTCAATGCAATACCAATAATAGGACATAATATATAATATAGAATATAAATCCAAAGCTAAGGCGTAATGAGTACGCCTATCGGAAGCTACACACGTAAGAAACACATGGTAGAAAATCCACGAGGCCAGGTGCCTTCAAAGAAATGGATATAAACACTTACCTTTTTACAAAGTTAGTACATCCACTCAATAACCGCTTGTCCTTTGGTTTCATTGCCAAACGATCTCACTCTATTCAATAAGCAGAAAATTATATCAAATTAGGCTAAAAGCTTCATTCCTCACATTTTAGGGCAATCCGGTTAAGAACCTGATACCCTATTCGCATACACAACACGCAGGCCAGACCTATATACAGGGTTTAAGGCCACATTACCAAACCCCAAATAAATTATATTTATAAGTTGCCCATAACTCACTGAGTACGAATATATAATCAATTTCATTATCAGGGTCCATTTGACCCTTTAAACTATCAATTTACGTCATTAGGGCGATGTCTAAGATTCCTATTTTTACCGTAAAAATATATTCAAACTGACACGACCCGGAATCCGGTTAGGCCGTGCGGGCACCCGACATCCTCCCCAGACCCGTCGGGCGAACCCTTACCAATTAAACTAGGAAAATAATTATAATAATTCATAAATAAGGACAAGACTTAGAAAAAAAATACAGAGATACTGCTACCTCTAAGCTGTATAAAAGAAATTACAGCTGACTACCCAACATACAAGGTTTAGGGCTATCCAGACTAGACATCTAAGAGTACAAAAGAAGACAGATACCTCCTGAAGGGAGCCAAATGCAACTGAAATAATGAACAATAAACTGGTGGCCATCCGGAATAAAAGTTGGCTCACCCTGACAGCTGAAGTCGTCTCCGCTCCTTCACAACGTGGCGAACTCAATCCTGGAGCGAACCTGCCGAAACCAAATAGATAGAAAAAAGAAACAAACAACAAACAAGGGTGAGTCAAAAGGACTCAATAAGTGGGGCAGACTAGCCACCTCAAAGAATAGGATAGCTAGCCAGGGAGAAGAAACAGATAAACCAAATTTCTTTTATTTAAATTATAAAAAGGTAGAGCCAGATAACAACCGAAAACACGTAAGAAACTTATAAACTCAACCAAGGATGCGTGCCAGAAACATAACCACAAATAAGAAATGCACATATAAGCAGGACAATAGTTATGTACCACAAGTTTACACAATGGTATGAAATAAAATGAAATAAAATGAAGTGAAATGAAATGAGACGAAATATGATGCGAAGGGTCACATGTGCCCGTAATCCCATCCCGAAGCGGAATACTCCTGCATTCGAGGGGAATCCAATCTGATAACCAACTGGAGCGGAATACTCCTGCTCCTGGGGCGGAATACTCCTGCACCCAATATAATATAAACCAGAGGCGGAATACTCCTGCACTCTCCTGGGGCGGAATACTCCTGCACCCGATATAATGTAAAGCTGAGGCGGAATACTCCTGCACTCAATATCTGACATAAGAGCGGAATACTCCTGCTCTTGGGGCGGAATCCTCCTACCCTCAATGTGATACAATGGAGCGGAATACTCCTGCTCCTGGGGCGGAATACTCCTGCCCTCAATATGATACAATGGAGCGGAATCCTCCTGCTCCTGGGGCGGAATACTCCTGCCCTCAATATGATATGCAATGTAATGCATATGAATGCAATGTGATGCAATAACCCTTCACCGGCGTGGGACTCTCATCGACAACCGGGAAGTAGATGCCAACTCGCAGCCAGGGTACAATGCTCAAATCCTCAATACAATACCAACAATAGGACATAACATACAATATATAATATAAATCCAAAGCTAAGGCGTAATGAGTACGCCTATCGGCAGCTACACACGTAAGGAATACGTGGTAGAAAATCCACGAGGCCAGGTGCCTCCAAAGAAATGGATATAAACACTTACCTCTCTCAAAAGTTAGCATTGCGACCAACAACCGCGTTATTTTTTGAATTCATTGCCAAACGATCCCACTGAAGATTTGAGGTAGAAATTCCACTATTTTTCTACTCCTTTTTCCCTTTTTTCCTCCCTCTTTTCTAATTTTTCCTCACTGAGCGTTTTTGGTAATGTTTCTGATATGCATCGATCTGATTGTGCTAGGGGATTAAATCCCCTAGGCCACCGACATTGGTTCCAATTTTTGTTTTTTTACTCTTTTTCCTTTTTTCATTTTCTTTTATTTTCTTTTCTTTTCGCGACGAAAATTAAAACGGAATCCTACGATATTCGAATAATCCCAACTTTTGCATACAAGTTATATAAAATATATATAACATACTCGCGAAGGCGGATCTCAAATTGGACTCCCGAAACTCAAGATGCAAATTTAAATAGAAAAGAAGTCAAATTATTTAACTTTCGGCATTTTAGCGGAAACTAGCCGAACAACATCGAAATTCACTTTCGAAAGTTTACAAAAATCACAAATAATCATACGAACCTAACGGCGCTTTCGGATTTCGAATCGGAGCTCATTCGGCAAAAACCGAGCTCGAAAATCTCTTTTTAATATTTATCGCCAATAAAAACTGAAACCTTCTTCCGATGCCTACCAAACGAGGTCTGATTTAGATCAAATTTTACAGACAGGTTCCAATAGACATTACAAATATTTTAAAGTTATCGGCACGCCAATCGGAACCATAACTTCCGAAACGACTTACCGAGGTCGTTTCATTCTCCTCCACTTAAACTCTCGTTCGTCCTCGAACGAGCCTAAATCTAAAGAAAAATTCGCACAGATAACAAAAGAACTTGCACGACCTTCGTAAGCTACTCCACAGACCTTATCTCTTGAGTACAGGATCAGAATTATAACACGCATATTGAACTTTTAAAATAAAATATATCTGGATAATATGATAACACCATTGCCCGGATTATTCTGACTAAGATGATCCTTCCTCGATCACGAGAGGAGAGTTCTACATTTTCGAAGCAAAGATACACGGAACTTTGAATGGGTTAACATGATTCAGCCGATAATCACCTCTTCGATATACCTTTTCAATTTAGAACAGGTCGATGGAACTAAGAATTAGCTCACGCTTGATGCAATAGGGGAAGCTTTTGAAGTATCTTGTCATTACACACTATAAAAGATATGATGCAAGCTATATTATATTTTTACGAACGCACTATGCAACATCTCAGCTGATGTTAGTGTTGTTCCGCAAGCTCCTTGTGGAAAGGTAGTTACTCATATCCCAATGTATGTCGAAGGTTCATCTGAACAGGGTCTATCGTATAAGAATAAGGATCACACAACTACTACTGGATAGTATGATGTAGACCAAGAATGATCTTCAGACTGAACATCTATCTCAGGGTATTGTCTTTGAATTGGAATTATTATGACTTGAAAAAGTAAATATAAAAGAGACATGTAGTTGGACCTTCAGCTGAGGCAGAATACCGACAACAAAGTTGATTACGCTAAAGTAACTTCCCAAAAAGTTGAGGTGTAAAGGAGATATGCCAATGATAGATGGACGACAAGCTGCACTAGACCTTTAACTCTAAATTTTTTGAAGTAAAACAGTGTCAGTATGAGGATCCAGTTTTATTTGAATACGGACAGATAGCCCAAAGAAAGCCGGAGTCACCGTACAGGGTTACTACTGACGGTGTTCTCATGCATAAAGATAGACTTTATGTTCCTGATGTTGCATATTTACGTGGACAAATTATGATAGAGGCACATTATTCTAAATATACTATTCATCCAGGTTCGATTAAGATGTACCATGATCTTAAGCAGATTTATTAGTGGGATGGAATGAAGTGTGACATAGCAGAATTTGTGGCTTAGTGTTCTAATTGCCAGCCAGTTAAAGTCGTGTCATCTTTCCAGACTTTATGCTTTCAGCAGATAGGTACGTATATATGATCAGGTTGCCAGCATATCTCTAGCATTAATAGATTATTAGCTGGTTTAGCAATGATCGACACTCATTGCAGATTTCTACCGTGGCCTTACTTTGGGTCATGAGAAAAGTGGTATCAACACCTCAGAGATTTAATATTACCATTCAGTATTTGGAGGAAGACTCCTCCACTTAAAGCACAAACTCATGCAGCCATTTGAATAGGAATAACCATCCTCGCACAGTCTGCTGGATCAAAGAAGATTTAGCTAAAAGCTGAATGTAGGCAGACCTAAGCTACCAACCACCCTTTTGAGTTTCCAAACAGCTGCAACTCTCAAGTTCACAACTCCATACCTTTGCCGTAAACACCACCGCCGGGTGGATGGTACTTCGATATAAAAATTTCGGCAGAGTTTCCCCTGAAACTGGATGATCCGCAAAAACAGAACCAGCACTATACTATCCATGGGAATGGATACCCGGATAAACTGATAACATAAACATGTTAAACGGATAACAAGATGAGACAACTGGACCCAAACAATAATATGCTTCCAAAACAATAATATGCTTACCCGGCCATAATAACACGTACCTTGGCTCAACACAGGGAACGTCACAAGCAGCTACCAACCGCCCAAGCTCACTGGTGCCGGACGAAGAAGAAATGGAAATGGACCGAGGATAGAAATAATTAAAGCTTCAGGAAGCTCATCTTCTTATTTTATTAGCTACCAGAGCTAGACTACTTACGAGTCAGGCTAACCGAAGAATCGCAATTGAAGAAATGGACATTAAATGAGCTTTATGGAACAACTTCTATGCCAATTTAATCTCCCAATAAAAAGAAACTCTGAAAATTTACCAGAAACCCTTTTTATAACTAAGGCAAGCTCATAGAATAACATGACTTAATAACATTTCGAACCAAGAGGAGACACATAGATCGAGTATTAATTACTAACCACTTTACACCGGAAGAAACAATGACACTTTCTGATGGTGACAAATAAGAATCCCATCATCCTAGCGACACTGAGTTCCAAAGAGAGGTAGACTGACTTGACATTATAACAGAATGAGGCATAACAAAATGCCAAACAAACAATACCGATACTCACTCACACATCTCTCGCATTTAAACCACATAAACTAGTAGGGTCATCATAAATGCCGGGAACACATCATACAAGAAGCTCACCCCTCTACCGCAGCCGATTCTTAACAGAAACAATATCCAAGGGAACCATGGAACATGATATGACAGACCATCTCCAGGTCGATCGGAAGGATCAAATCTTAAGGAAAGAAGAAATACATGGGTCTACTACATCGGATGCCTCAGCATCCTGCCAGACTAGCAGTTCATAGAACTGCCTCTGCAGCTGAGCTGAGCCACTATCCTGACAAGCACTTTTTGGAGAACCACTGCCACCAAAATCTCAACCTCTATCGGATGGTAGCATTTCTTTTGCTGATTGAGATCTAAATGAAATCCCCTGCGACTGCGTAGATGCCTGATGACGAGAGAAAAGACGATTGCTAACATGTCGGAGTAAGGGAAAACTCCTCAAAAGATAACCAGACTCATGACAGTGATAACAGATTTTCATTGACAATGGAAGCTGGACATATTGTCGATAGCTATAAAGAGAAGAACTGGATCTAATCTTGATGAACTACTCGCGCACTCTGAGAATCACGCTCTACAAGCTGAGATAACCCGGAAGGTGACTTCCAAAAATAATCAGAACTTTTACCTCCAAATGAGGTACCATGGTTACCCACTAGGGCCACAGAATCTCTTGCTCTCCCTCTCTAACTCTTCCCACTCTAACTTATGGTATGCCTCGTACTTCCGAGCAATATCAACAACGACATCAAATAAAGTCCCAACCTCAATTTTCCGAGCCATCTGGGATCTCAAGAAAGGAGAAAAATCATCAATAAATCTCTGAATCTCTCGAAAGGCTCATGAACTAGTTCTGATGCATATCCAGCCATTCTATAGAATTCAATCTCATATTTTGAAACACCAACAGGCTAACCGACAGGCTACCCTGTCCAATCCACTCAAACTGGCAACACTCTCCATTTCGCTCGCTGCACGAAAGGAACTTTTTCCACGAACCTAGAAGAAAAACCGAATCAAGTTAGCTAATAAGAGAGCAGCCCACCAATTCAGGGCTGGACCCCTGAAACTGGAAAGAAGAATGATCAACAATATATTGCTCGAGATAACCAACAGCCTGAAGGATATGCTGACATCATTTTTTTTTAAAAAAATTCACGGGGTTTATCTGATACATTTCTTAAGAATATCGGAAGGTTCAACCGCGTCAAATAATATAATCTCTTCGGACACTCGGACCGAGCTGTTACCTCGGCTGGCTAACCAGCCAGAATAAAGAGAGGTACAACACATGCTACCTCCGGAATATTATTCACTGCAGCAATATCAAGAACTGGAATAGAAGCTCCTCGAGACTGAACATCTGCATCTGTATCTGAGACAACCTGATAAGCTGCCTAGCGAACAATAGGTTCTTGCGGTATCTGCGTCGCCAAGATTCTCGTAAAATCATCGTAGATAGCCAAGGGAACCACAAGGCCCTGCTCCCATGCCCATCGCGAGCTCGTACAATTGGGACCTCCGTAACTAGATCGTCAGCACAATCAAAATACTCGGGGCTTCGTCAGTACTAACCCCAGGCCAGACTGCTTCGTCTTGAACTCATACCGTTTGCTGATTTGTTGCACGAGGGTTTCACAATTACCACGAAGGAATTAACAAAAATACTTTTTCATCCCAGACCGACGCACGATCAGAAAAGAAGGAAGTGAAACTTCCTAAATGCCATCATAGCCTCTCGTAGATAAGTACGGACGTCTACGTACCCATCAGCGAGACTCTACTAGACACTGTCTTAGTCTGGATAGACTCTAAACTGGGCTCTGATACCAACTGACACGACCCGGAATCCGGTTAGGCCGTGCGGGCACCCGACATCCTCCCCAGACCCGTCGGGCGAACCCTTACCAATTAAACTAGGAAAATAATTATAATAATTCATAAATAAGGACAAGACTTAGAAAAAAAAAAATACAGAGATACTGCTACCTCTAAGCTGTATAAAAGAAATTACAGCTGACTACCCAACATACAAGGTTTAGGGCTATCCAGACTAGACATCTAAGAGTACAAAAGAAGACAGATACCTCCTGAAGGGAGCCAAATGCAACTGAAATAATGAACAATAAACTGGTGGCCATCCGGAATAAAAGTTGGCTCACCCTGACAGCTGAAGTCGTCTCCGCTCCTTCACAACGTGGCGAACTCAATCCTGGAGCGAACCTGCCGAAACCAAATAGATAGAAAAAAGAAACAAACAACAAACAAGGGTGAGTCAAAAGGACTCAATAAGTGGGGCAGACTAGCCACCTCAAAGAATAGGATAGCTAGCCAGGGAGAAGAAACAGATAAACCAAATTTCTTTTATTTAAATTATAAAAAGGTAGAGCCAGATAACAACCGAAAACACGTAAGAAACTTATAAACTCAACCAAGGATGCGTGCCAGAAACATAACCACAAATAAGAAATGCACATATAAGCAGGACAATAGTTATGTACCACAAGTTTACACAATGGTATGAAATAAAATGAAATAAAATGAAGTGAAATGAAATGAGACGAAATATGATGCGAAGGGTCACATGTGCCCGTAATCCCATCCCGAAGCGGAATACTCCTGCATTCGAGGGGAATCCAATCTGATAACCAACTGGAGCGGAATACTCCTGCTCCTGGGGCGGAATACTCCTGCACCCAATATAATATAAACCAGAGGCGGAATACTCCTGCACTCTCCTGGGGCGGAATACTCCTGCACCCGATATAATGTAAAGCTGAGGCGGAATACTCCTGCACTCAATATCTGACATAAGAGCGGAATACTCCTGCTCTTGGGGCGGAATCCTCCTACCCTCAATGTGATACAATGGAGCGGAATACTCCTGCTCCTGGGGCGGAATACTCCTGCCCTCAATATGATACAATGGAGCGGAATCCTCCTGCTCCTGGGGCGAAATACTCCTGCCCTCAATATGATATGCAATGTAATGCATATGAATGCAATGTGATGCAATAACCCTTCACCGGCGTGGGACTCTCATCGACAACCGGGAAGTAGATGCCAACTCGCAGCCAGGGTACAATGCTCAAATCCTCAATACAATACCAACAATAGGACATAACATACAATATATAATATAAATCCAAAGCTAAGGCGTAATGAGTACGCCTATCGGCAGCTACACACGTAAGGAATACGTGGTAGAAAATCCACGAGGCCAGGTGCCTCCAAAGAAATGGATATAAACACTTACCTCTCTCAAAAGTTAGCATTGCGACCAACAACCGCGTTATTTTTTGAATTCATTGCCAAACGATCCCACTGAAGATTTGAGGTAGAAATTCCACTATTTTTCTACTCCTTTTTCCCTTTTTTCCTCCCTCTTTTCTAATTTTTCCTCACTGAGCGTTTTTGGTAATGTTTCTGATATGCATCGATCTGATTGTGCTAGGGGATTAAATCCCCTAGGCCACCGACATTGGTTCCAATTTTTGTTTTTTTACTCTTTTTCCTTTTTTCATTTTCTTTTATTTTCTTTTCTTTTCGCGACGAAAATTAAAACGGAATCCTACGATATTCGAATAATCCCAACTTTTGCATACAAGTTATATAAAATATATATAACATACTCGCGAAGGCGGATCTCAAATTGGACTCCCGAAACTCAAGATGCAAATTTAAATAGAAAAGAAGTCAAATTATTTAACTTTCGGCATTTTAGCGGAAACTAGCCGAACAACATCGAAATTCACTTTCGAAAGTTTACAAAAATCACAAATAATCATACGAACCTAACGGCGCTTTCGGATTTCGAATCGGAGCTCATTCGGCAAAAACCGAGCTCGAAAATCTCTTTTTAATATTTATCGCCAATAAAAACTGAAACCTTCTTCCGATGCCTACCAAACGAGGTCTGATTTAGATCAAATTTTACACACAGGTTCCAATAGACATTACAAATATTTTAAAGTTATCGGCACGCCAATCGGAACCATAACTTCCGAAACGACTTACCGAGGTCGTTTCACAAACATACGTAATAAACTCAAATAATATATTAGGATCATTACCTGAATGTTTTAGGGTGAAAATTCTACTCTTTTCCGGCCCCTTTTCTCATTTTCTGGCATTTTATCTCTACCGCGTCAGTCTCGTTTTTCTGTTCAAACTCCATTTTTCGTTTCTGCTTTTTTTGAATGTATCTGCCAAGGGATCAATGCTGCCGACATATACTCATATCTTTCTTTTTTTCCTTTGTCGTTTTTTTTGTTTTCTTTTATTTTATTTTTTTTCTTAACGAAAATTAAAACGGTGCCCTACGATATTCGAAATAATTCCAACTTTTGCATACAAGTTGTACAAAATATATGTAACATACTCGCGAAGGCGGATCTCAAATCAGACTCCCGAAACTCAAGATGCGAATTTAAATGAAATGAAGTCAAATTATTTAACTTTCGGCATTTTAGCGGAAACTAGCCGAAAAACATCGAAATTCACTTTCGAAAAATTACAAACGTCACAAATAATTATACGAACCTAAAGGCGCTTTCGGATTTTGATTCGGAGTTCGTTCGCCAAAACCGAGCTTAAAAATCTCTTTTTAATATTTATTGTCAATAAAAACTGACACCTTTTTCCCGATACCTATCAAACGAGTTCTGATTTAGCTCAAATTTTACAGACAGGTCCTAATGGAACTTACGAATAATTTAAAATTATCGACACGCTAATCGGAGTCCTAACTTCCGAAACGACTGACCGAGGTCGTTTCATTCTCCTCCACTTAAACTCTCGTTCGTCCTCGAACGAGCCTAAATCTAAAGAAAAATTCGCACAGATAGCAAAAGAACCTGCACGACCTTCATGAGCTACTCCACGGGCATTATTTCCTGATTACAGGATCAGAATTATAACATGCATATCGAACTCTTGGATAAAACATATTTTGATAAGATGATAACATCATTGCCCAACTTATTCGGACTAAGCCGACCCTTTCTCGATCATGAGAGATGAGTTCTATATTTTCGAAAAAAAGATACACGAAACTGTGAATGGGTTAACATGATTCAGCCGATAATTACCTCTTCAATATACCTTTCGATATAGAACAGGTCGATGGAACTAAGAATTAGCTTACGCTTCAGCAACGCCTTAGAGATTTAATATTATGATTCTGTATCAATTGGAGGAAGACTCCTCCACTTAAAGCATAAACTCATACAACTAATTTGAATAGAAATAGTCATCCTCGCACAACCTGCTGGATTAAAGAAGACCTAGCTAAAAGCTGAACATGGGCAGACCTAAACTACCAAACTACCCTTTCGAGTTGCCAACTAGCTGCAACTCTCGAGTTCACAACTCCATAACTTTGCCGTAAACACCACCGCCCGATGGATGGTACTTCTATATAAAAATTTCGGTATAGTTTCCCCTGAAACTAGATGATCCGCAAAAACAGAACCAGCACTATACTATACATGGGAATGGATACCCGGATAAACTGATAACATAAATATGTTAAACGGATAACAAGATGAGACAACTGGACCAAAACAATAATATGCTTCAAAAACAATAATATGCTTACCCGGCTACAATAACACGTACTCTGGCTCAACACAGGGAACGTCACAAGCGGCTACCAATCGCCCAAGCTCACTAGTGCCGGACGAAGAAGAAATGGAAATAGATCGAGGATAGAAATAATTAGAACTTCGAGAAGCTCATCTTCTTATTTACTTGGCCACCAGAGCTAGATTACTTCCGCATTAAGCTAGCCAAAGAACCGCAATTGAAGAAATAGACATTAAATAAGCTTTATGGAACAACACCCATGCCAATTGAGCCTTCTCATAAGAAGAGAACTCCAACAATTTATCGGTAAACTCTTTTATAACAGAGAGAAGCTCATAGAATAACATGACGTTACTAACATTTCGAACCAAGAGGAGACACGTAGATCGAGTATTACTTACTAATCACTTTACACCGAAAGAAACAATGACACTTTCTGATGGTGATGAATAAGAATCCTATAATCTTACCAACACGGAATTCCGAAAAGAGATGTATACTAATTTTATATAATAATAGAAGGTGGCACGACAAGATGCCAGACAGACAATAGCAACACTCACTCCCAAATTTCTCACATTTAAACCAGATCAACTAGGAGGATCTCAGAAATGCCAGAAATAGATCATACAAGAAGCTCACCCCTCTATCGCAACTGATTCTTAATAGAAACGACATCCAAGGAAACCATCGAAACATGATAAGACACACCATTTCCGGATCGATCGAAAGAATCAAATCTTACTCACATTTAAGAGAAGAAGAAATACATGGGTCTACTACATCAGATACCTCAGCATCCTGCCAGACTAGCAGTTAATAGAACTGCCTCTGCAGCTGAGCTGAGCCACTACCCTGACAAGCACTTTGTGGAGAACCACTGCCACCAAAATCTCAACATCTACTGGATGGTGGCATTTCTCTGGCTGATTGAGATTTAAATGAAATACCCTGCGACTGCGCGATGCCAAATGACGAGAGAAAAGATGACTGCCTACTTGCCGGAGTAAAGAAAAACTCCTCAAAGGATAACCAGACTCACGATAATGATAACACCTTTTTGCTAAGAATGGAAGCTGGACAGATTGTTGAAAGCTATAAAGAGAAGACTGAATCTGATCTTGATGAGCTACTAGCGCACTTTAAGAATCAAGTGACACAAGCTGAGATAACCTGGAAGGTGACCTCCCAAAATAATCATAACTTGTACCTCCAAATGAGGTACCATGGTTACCCACTAGGGCCACGAGATCTCTTATTTTTCCGCTCTAACTCTTCCCGCTCTAACTTATGGTATGCCCTCGAACCTTCGGGCAATATTAACAACAACATCAAATAAAATCCGGACCTCAATTTCTCAATCCATTTGGGATTTCAAGGAAATAGAAAGGTCATCAATAAATCTCTTAATCTTTCGAAAGGCTAATGAACTAGTTCTGATGCATATCCAGCCATTCTATAGAATTCAATCTCATATTCTGAAACACCAACAAGCTAACCGACAGGCTACTCTGTCCAATCCACTCAAACTGAAAACACTTTTCATCTCGCTCGCTACTCGGAAGGAACTTTCCACGAATCTAGAAGAAAAACCGAACCAAGTTAACTAATAAGAGAGCGGCCCACCAATTCAAGGATGGACCCTGAAACTGTAAAGCAGAATAATACACAACATATTGCTCGAGATAACCAACAGCCTGAAGGATATGCTGACATCATTTTATTTTTTAAAAACAATCACGAGGTTTATCTGATGCATTGCTTAAGAATATCGGAAGGTTCAACCTTGTAAAATAATGCAACCTCTTCGGACACTCGGACCGAACTGATACCTCGGCTGGCTAACCAGCCAGAACAATTAGAGGTACAATACATACTACCTCCGGAATATAATTTACTGCAGCAATATTAAGAACCAGAAAAGGAGCTCCCTGAAATCGAACGTCTGCACATGCGGCAACCTGATAGGCTGCCCAGCGAATAATAGGTTCTTGCGGTATCTGCGTCGCCAAGATTCTCGTAAAAGCCTCGTAGAGAGCCTAGGGAACCGCAAGGCCCTGCTCCCTTTCCCATCGCGAGCTCTTATAGCTAGGACCTCCGTAACTAGATCGTCAGCATAATCAAAACACTCGGGGCTTCATCAGTGCTAAACCCAGGCCAGACTGCTTCGTCTTGAACTCATACCGTTTGCTGATTTGTTGTACGAGGGTTCACAATTACCATGAATGAATTAACGAAACTACTTTTGCATCCTAGACCGACGCATGATCAGAAAAGAAGGAAGTGAAACTTCCTTAATGCCATCATAGCCTCCCGTAGATAAGTACGGACGTCTACGTACCTATCAGCGAGACTCTACTAGACACTGTCTTACTCTGGATAGAATCTAAACTAGGCTCTGAAACAAACTAACACGACCCGGAATCCGGTTAGGCCGTGCGGGCACCCGACATCCTCCCCTAGACCCGTCGGGCGAACCCTTACCAATTAAATTAGGAAAATAAATATAATTCAATTTATAAATAATAACAAGACTTAGAAAAAGTACAAACATAAAGATATCTCTAAGCTGTAAAAAAGAAATTACAGCTGACTACCCACATACTAGGTTTAGGGCTATCCAGACTAGACATCTAAGAGTACAAAAGAAGACATATACCTCCTGAAGGGAGCAGAATGCAACTGAAATAATAACCAATAAACTGGTGGCCATCCGGAATAAAAGCTGGCTCACCTTGACAGCTGAAGTCGTCTTCGCTCCTTCACAACGCGGCGAACTCAATCCTGGAGCGGACCTGCCGAAATGAAATAGATAGATAAGAAACAAACAACAAACAAGGGTGAGTCAAAAGGACTCAATAAGTGGGGCAGACTAGCCATCTCAAAGAATAGGACAGCAAGTCAGGGAGAAGAAAAACAGATAAACTAAATCCATCTTATTTGAACTATAAACAGGCAAAGCCAAATAATAACTGAAAACACATATGGAATCATAAACAGCCAGGGACATAAGGTAGACAGAACATATAGATATCCTGAACATGTCGACAATCAAAAATACGTCCTGTTGCGGCATGCAACCCGATCCATATATTCATACTGTTGCGGCGTGCAACCCGATTCGTATATTTATACTGTTGCGGCATGCAAACCGGTCCGTATATTTATACTATTGCGGCGTGCAACCCGATCCGATCCATGTATTTATATTGTCGCGACGTGCAACCCGGGATACGAGCCAGAAATATATAGGCAAAATCAGATACGGTATACATACCGCATATATAAAACACAACACGATAGTCACACAATAGTCAGGATGCGGTGCAATGAAATGGGATGAATGCAGTATGATGCAATGGTGTCACATGTGCCAAATAGATGGAGCGGAATCCTCCTGCTCCGGGGGCGGAATCCTCCTACCCTCAATATGATGCAATGGAGCGGAATCCTCCTGCTCCGAGGGCGGAATCCTCTTACCCTCAATATGATGCAATGGAGCGGAATCCTCCTGCTCCGAAGGCGGAATCCTCCTACTCTCAATATGATGCAATGGAGCGGAATCCTCCTGCTCCGAGGGCGGAATCCTCCTACCCTCAATATGATGCAATGTGCATACGATTGCAACATGATGCAATAATAACCCATCACCAGCGCAGGACTCTCATCGACAGCTGGAAAGTATATACCAACTCACAGCCAAAGTACAATACTCAGATTCTCAATGCAATACCAATAACAGGACATAATATATAATATGGAATATAAATACAAAGCTAAGGCGTAATGAGTACGCCTATCGGCAGCTACACACGTAAGGAACACGTGGTAGAAAATCCACGAGGCCAGGTGCCTCCAAAGAAATGGATATAAACACTTACCTTGTTACAAAGTTAGTACATCCACTAAATAACCGCTTGTCCTTTGGTTTCATTGCCAAATGATCTCACTCTATTCAATAAGCAGAAAAATATATCAAATTAGGCTGAAGGCTTCATTCCTCACATCTTAGTGCAATCCGGTTAAGAACCTGATACCCTATTCGCATACGCAATACGCAGGCCAGGCCTATATACAGGGTTTAAGGCCACATAACCAAACCCCAAATAAATAATATTTATAAGTTGCCCATAACTCACTGAGTATGAATATATAATCAATTTCATTATCGGGGTCCATTTGACCCTTTAAACTATCAATTTACGTCATTAGGGCGATGTCTAAGATCCCTATTTTTACCGTAAAAATATATTCAAACATACGTAATAAACTCAAATAATATATTAGGATCATTACCTGAATATTTTAGGGTGAAAATTCTACTCTTTTCCGGCCCTTTTTCTCATTTTCTGGCATTTTTTCTCTACCGCGTCAGTCTCGTTTTTCTGTTCATATTCCATTTTTCGTTTCTGCTTTTTTTGAATGTACTTGGCTGCCGACATATACTCATTTCTTTCTTTTGTTTCTTTTTTCCTTTTTCTTTTTTTTTTTTGTTTTCTTTTATTTTATTTTCTTTTCTTAACGAAAATTAAAACGGTGCCCTACGATATTCGAAATAATTCCAACTTTTGCATACAAGTTGTACAAAATATATGTAACATACTCACAAAGGCGGATCTCAAATCAAACTCCCGAAACTCAAGATGGGAATTTAAATGAAAAGAAGTCAAATTATTTAACTTTCGGCATTTTAGCGGAAACTAGCCGAACAATATCGAAATTCACTTTCGAAAAATTACAAATATCACAAATAATCATACGAACCTAACGGTGCTTTCGAATTTCGATTCGGAGTTCGTTCGCCAAAACCGAGCTCAAAAATCTCTTTTTAATATTTATTGTCAATAAAAACTGACACCTTTTTCCCGATACCTATCAAACGAGTTCTGATTTAGCTCAAATTTTACAGACAGGTCCTAATGCACCTTACGAATAATTTAAAATTATCGACACGCCAATCGGAGTCCTAACTTCCGAAACGACTGACCAAGGTCGTTTCATAACTATAAGATTCAAGGCGAATCCTCATATCGCACCGAGGCGCTGCGAGGAAACTCAAAGGGGATGTACGAACCATATACCTCATCGAGATAGCCTGTTAGTAAAAGGCTGGGAAATTCGCTCGGAAACTCGTTTGGAAATTCACATGTGAGCCAGCGGCTCGGAGGAAAGGTTCTTCCCAGTACGAACCAAAGAAACTCCTCAAGCCCAGCTCTGATCTCAAAGAATAAAGAGTTACCCTATATCCCCAACTACAACTTCAATATATCGACCTCAGAGCTGGTCAATACAGTGAAGGGGACCGCCGGGGTAAGAATACTAAAGGACATGAGAACTACAACTGACAAAAGGGATCAAAATTTGCACTGTGAGTTTCATGCAGATTATGGCCACCGAACTGAGGACTGTAAAGAATTGCGCCTCGAGGTGGCACACTTATTGAACCGAGGACTGCAAAGCATTGTGCTAGCTGAATTCCTCACCGACAAGGGGAAGGATAACTACACCAAGAACCGAGGTGCTGGACAACCACCTCGAGCACCACCCTCTGAGAGAGTCGTAAATGTTATTACCAGGGGGTCAGAGGTGAACGGGGTGAACTTTGCAGCTGGAAAAAAATTCGCAAAGCTGTTAATCACCATGGAGTAAAGAACTCGAGTTGGAGGCTCGAGGAAAGATATTGTGTTTGATTATGACGATTGTGATGGAATGATGTTTCCCCATCATGACACCTTGGTCAACACGCTGAGAATAAATGACTCGGATATTAAACGAGTCCTGATTGATCCCGGTAGCTCGGTCAATATAGTCAGTTACGGGGCCATTAGATGTGGCTGAAGGGGGAAGTTATCCCTAAGGCAACAGTGTTGACTGGATTCAACAACTCCACGGAGAAGACATTGGGTGAAATCACACTCAAGACCTTTGCTGAAGAAGTTAGCAAGGTAACACTATTTCAAGTCTTACCCGAGGACATGGCGTACAATGTGATCCTCGGTAGACCATAGATCCACTCTATGGAGACTGTCCCATCCACTCTTCTTCAAGTGATCAGATTCCCTACCTCATGGGGTGTTCATTCAATAAAAGGAGAGCAACGAGTAGCAAGAGAATGCTATTCGGTTGCATTAAAGAGTGGAGTCGTCCAGACCGGACCAAAAAAATAGCAACCAATGCAATCGGGTCAAGGAAGGAGGACCTCCAAGGAGAAATAGAAAAGATCCCGGTGTGCATTTAAGGGCATCGGAAACAAAAGGGACGAGGACTCAACTATCGAAGAATGGGAATCTTTCACATTATTGAAAGATTTTCCTGAAAGAAAAGTATTTTTCGGCTCGGAGTTTGACCTAAAGTCGAAGAAGGCTATCGTCGAAGTATTGAAGTCCAACAACGACTGCTTTGCTTGGTCCCATTCAGATATGGTCGGTATCAATCCGGAGATCATGACCCATAAACTGAATGTAGACCCCAAATTTCACCCCGGTGAAACAAAAGAAGAGACCTCACACTAGGGTCAAAAAGAAAGCAATCGAAGATGAAACTATGAAGCTGCAAGAGAATGGCTTCATAAGGGAGGTGAAATACCCCGAGTGGCTGGCTAATGTCGTCGTTGTGCCCAAGAAGAACGACAAGCAGAGGATGTGTGTAGATTACACTGATCTAAACAAGGCGTGTCCCAAAGACTCCTATCCACTGCCACAAATCGACAGGTTAATAGACTCCACGACTGGACACAAACTATTAACCTTCCTGGACGCCTAATTTGGGTACAACCAAATCCTCATGGATCCAAAGGACGAAAAGAAAACTCCGTTCATCACTGACCGAGGCACTTTTTGCTACAAAGTGATGCCCTTCGATTTGAAGAATGCTGGGGCGACATACCAAAGACTAGTGTGTCGCATGTTCAGAGAATACATTGGAAAGTCTATGGAAGTCTACATAGATAATATTCTAATCAAATCTATTCGAATGGAAGATCATCTGAATCATTTGAGAGAAGCTTTCGCTGTTCTAAGGCAATATGGCATGAAATTGAATCCTGAGAAATTTTCCTTCGGTGAAGGGTCGGGCAAATTTTTGGGATTCATAGTTTTTGAACGAGAATCGAAGCTAACCCAGATAAGATCAAACCCATTGAAGAAATCCCCGAGGAGCTAACCGGGGTAAAAGAAGTTCAGCGCTTAACTGGCCGAGTCGCTGCCTTGAGTCGCTTCATCTCAAGGTCTTCGTAGCGATGCCACAAATTCTTCTCGGTATTAAGGAAGAACAATCACTGTGAGTGGACACCGGAGTGTAAAGAAGCGCTAAGGGAGTTGAAACGTTATCTGGCTAATGCGCCGTTGCTCGCCAAGCCAAAAGATGGTGAAACTCTACTATTTTACTTGGCTGTATCCGTGGTGTCAGTCAGTGTTGTGTTGGTTCGAGAAGAAAATGGAAAGCAATAACCCATCTACTATGTGAACAAGATACTCCTCGATGCTGAAACCAGGTATCCACATTTGGAGAAACCAGCACTTGCTTTAATTGTTACTGCTCGGAAACTACGGCCCTATTTTCAGTGTCACCCAATAGCAGTAGTTTCCACCTTCCCTTTGAGAAGCATATTGCATAAACCTGAGTTGTCGGGGAGGTTATCTAAATGGGCAGTAGAGTTAAGTGAGTATGACATCACCTATCAATCTCGAACGGCCATAAAATCTCAAGTTTTAGATGTCTTCATAGCTGATTTTAGTGTTGGGATCCTACCCGAAGCTGGAAAGGAGAATTCAATGTCGAAGGGGTCAACTTCGGGGCTATGGGTACTTTACACCGATGGGGGGGACTAATTCCAAGGGTTCGGGATTAGGCATAGTGTTGAAGGCACCCACTGGGGAAAAGACCAGGCACTCAGTTCGGTTTAAAAAGGTGACCAACAATGAGGCCGAATACGAAGCAGCCTTAGTAGGCTTGGAGTTAGCCATAGAAATGGGGGTAGAGAGAATTGAGTTAAGGTGTGATTCACAATTGATAGTAAACCAAGTGCTCGGTGAATATATGGCTCGTGAGCCTAGAATGCAACAATTCTTGACCCGAGCACAAAGAATCTTAGCTCAATTCCAAGAGTGGCAAATCAAACAAGTACCTCGAGAGGAGAATACCGAAGCCGATAGCTTGGCAAACTTGGGTTCGATAGTTGATGAGGTACACTCGGGGACTGATTCAGTGGTTCGGTTGCTTTCCACACAAATGAGAGAAATGAAGTTGGAAGTCAACTCGGTGGACCACAAATAGAATTTACGGAGTAAGTTTATCTCTTACTTCGACTCGGGGACTCTCCCCCAAGACAAAAAGAGGCAAAAATATTAAGGACTCAGGCAGCTTCGTACTCAGTGATCGAAGAGAACTTATATAGGAGATTATACAGCGGCCCGATGACCAAATGTTTGGGTCCAGATGAAACTAGGTACGTGATGGATGAAATACATGAAGGCGAGTGTTGCAACCACTCTGGGGGAAAATCCTTGGTGCGCAAATTACTTCGAGCTGAGTACTATTGGCCCACTATCAGCACAAATGCAAAGGCCTTCGCGAAAAAATATGATAAGTGTCAACGTCACACCCGAATGATTCATCAGCAAGCTGAACCCTTGCATTCGGTCTTGTCACCATGGCCCTTCATGGAATAGGGAATGGATATTGTTGGCCCTTTACTGAAGGGAAAATGTGGTGTTCGGTTCATTCTAGTCTTAACCAATTACTTTAAAAAATGGGTTGAAGCAGGAGCTCTCACCGAGGTCAAATAGAAGGAATTAATCGATTTTATTACATGTTCGGTGTCCCGAGGAAGATCATTTGTGACAATGGTAAGTAGTTCATGGGAGAACCCATCACTGATTTCTTCAAACAATGGGGAGTAAAAAGAATAGCGTCGACCCCCTACCATCCAAGTGCCAATGGCCAAGCCGAATCTTCGAACAGAGTAATAATTGAAAATCTCAAGAAGAGGCTTGATGAGAAAAGATGTCCTTGGCCCGAAGAGTTGCCAGGTGTGTTGTGGGCTTTGCGAAAAACAGAGAAGAACAGCACCGGTGAAACTCCATTTTCCCTAGCCTATGGAATGGATTCACTCATCCCCATGGAGGTGGGCGAACCAAGTCTTCGGTATGCTTATACTACCAAGGATTCCAATCAGCAAGCCATGCGCATAGAGCTAGACTTGCTTAGGAGAAAAGGGAGTTGGCTTTGGTTCGGTTAGCAGTACAAAAGAGGCAGATCGAGGCATATATCAACAGGAAGGACAAACTTAGGGATTTTAAAGTTGGCGATTATGTACTGAAGGCTTCGAATCAGTCAACGAAAGAGAAGAATGGGGGAAAACTCATTGCAAACTGGGAAGGACCTTACAAAGTCAAAACAATTGTTGGGAAAGGGTCCTATCAGATCGAAGACCTACAAGGCAAGCCCGAACCGTTGAATTGGAACATCTCCAATTTGAAGTGATGTTACTTTTAATCGAGGTAAATATTCCTTGATCATTTAAAATTTACCCACAGCCTCGAGCCGAAAAACGCTCCTAGGGCTTCAGACGAAATGTACTAACTTGCTCCCCGTTTCATTTTGTTTGACCTTTTTAGGAAGCGGATAAAAAAATCTCTAGTGCTCGGATCTTAATCAAGATTCAAACCCGAATACTGGGGGGGGGGGAGTAAGAGGCGGGTTGCAACCGAGGTCTACACCGAGCCTCCCAACCAAAGTCTATCTATTTAGCAACTGGGACTGACACCCAGGAAATAGACTAGTACATTGTAATTACGCCCAATAGTGGCATGTTGTCGATTTGTTTTTGCGCCTAAGTTCTACTCCGACTTGGCCCTATGTAAAAAGCCGATTGTGGCCACTTGATATCATCAATGGAATAAACTTGATTCAATATCTCTTTGTTTCTATGATCTTGCACGCCGAAGTTTCACTTTAAATGCATTGACTCAAGAGCGAGACTTCGTTCTAAGTTTGCATCGGTTTCATTTGATTTAAGTCTTAAAAGAAAATTACTTTAAGTGTTCGGCTCAAAATCTCTCAAGAGGCAATACAAAAGCTAACACTTAAAAACAAAATCCATTCATTAAAAAGCCCGGAGGCCATGAAATTGTCTACATAAAAAAAAGGACCCAAAGATCCAAAGCATATACATCAAAAAGCCCGAAGGCTTACACAAAAACAAGACAAGAAGTGAAAGCAGGAACTCTAAGCCTTGGGCCCATCATATCCCTCCTCGGAGACCCTCTCCTCGTATCCTTATCATCTTCGTCTTCATCTTCTTCTTCATTATCCTAGGCATCCTCCTCACCCGAACCTTCACTTGATGGAAGATCATCAATTATGGCTTGAGCTTTGGCTGCTTTATCTTCAACCTTGCTAATTTCTTCCTCTAAGTTGAGCTCGCTGGCGCGACACTGCTTGAGCAGCCTTAGTCGAGATTTTATAACTGACCAGTGCTTATCCAAATCTGCCCTCTTGGCTCTGATCTTGGCCCTAGCTTTGCGGTCAGTAATCTCCTCCCAAAGCGATATAACCTCGGCCTCAAGAGTTGGAAGCCTGGAGTTTTTGCCCTCCAACCTCTGAATGTGAAGCACATGGGTTCTTAGCTGCTCATGATGCTTCTTGGCCATTTCTTTAAATTTGCTCCTAGCTTGGGCTAACTCTGCATTGAGCCTTGCGACTTCGGCTTCCAGCCTCGTGCGCTCAACTTGGAAACCGTCACCGAGGGCTTGAATCTTCGCTTCGGAGGCAGCTTCAGCTTCGCACAAGTCGGAGCAAGACTTGGACAATTTAGTTTTCAACTCAGATATTTGTGCATTAAAGTTGTCCCTTTGCTTATCCCAAGCACGAGCAACGCGCTGAACCTCTTCGTTCCTCGAGGTTTCAAGCTCGATGGCTCTCACTGACAGAACGAAGCCCGAAACAGAAATCATCAAAGAATCATTGTAACCAAATAACCGAGGACAGAGGTAAAATAAAAAATGATAAGACTTACTCTGAGCGAATTGGCAGCAAGGGTGCTGGCTAGCTGAGGTGGAGGAAATTGTCGCACGACGGCATCCTTAGTTGGACCGAGCGAGGGCATGAGACTCATAATGTCACTTCGAGTGCTCGCCAGGAGGTTTGAAGAGGTCCGCACTTCGAGCTTTCACAAAGATCCCATCGAGGATGAAAGCGTCGCAGGTTCAGATTGCACCCTAACAGCGCTGACATCTGCCTCTCTTTCAACAGCAGCAGCCCCGGCTTCCCCAGCTTTGGCTTTGCCCTTGGCCTTGGCAACTGCCGCTTCGGAGTCATGCACTTGATCTTTAAGATCCACAACCTCAATATCTCTTCGAGCCTCTAAGCCCTCGGCAGTCTCATCGCTGGGCTCATCAATCAGCCTTCGGCGTGTTTCCGCCACCGCCTCGGGCCGAGGAGAAGTTTCCACCTTGGTGCAAGGATTACCGAGTGGGAAGGTTTTTTGGAAACCGCCCTCTTCCTTTTCACACCTACCAAGGACGATGTAGAAGAATCTTAAGTGAAAGAACGAAGAGAAGTAAAGACCACCGAGTTAGTCGAAGGTAATATTATACCTTTTAAGGATCCTTGACCCGATGACCTCTTTGAAATCATCGAAGGCTTTGAAGCCTTAAGTTCTTTCAGGTTACCAGCAAGACCTGCTACCGAAGCCAGATTATCATTAGACTCGGTATCTTCCTCATCCTTCTTCTTTCCTTTTTCTTTCTTTTTCTTATCCTTCTTTTTGTTGATGACATGATTTGGAAAACCTAACACCGAGGGAAAAAGAGTTCATTACAAAATCAAAAACTTTGAATAACATCCCAGGTAAGAAACCATAAATATCTTACCATGCCTTTTACATTGCCAGCCGAATTCGGCAGCCATTTCCATCAATGATCAAATGGGATGTTTGTGGGGCCCGGTCGCTGCTTTGACCCATTCAGTCAAGCCCTCGGGGGGACGATTGAAACTTTGTTGGCTAAGAAACAAAAAATAGGTTAAGGTTAGAGAACAAAATGTTTACTAGAAGAAAATCGGAACGAGAAGCACTCACGTGTTCTATTCCACTTTTCTGGAAAATCAGGCTCGGTTGATAAGACGCTAGTCTCCAAGAGAATGTACCGATCACACAATCCTCGATCTCCGTGATCCTCGCTCTTGTGGAGAAGCGAATACTTACCACGGTTGTTCAAGGACATAACCCCAGCCTTGTGGAAGTATGGATAGTAGAGAGAAATAAGATGTTGCAGGGTAAAATCTACCTCAGCCTTCTTACTCAGCCAATCCAAACACTGCACAACCCTCCAGACACTGGGGCCTAATTGAGCCAAGCACACGTTGTACGCTCGGCAGAAGCCGTCGATCACCTTATGAATGGGGAGAGTGAACCCAATGGTAAACGGATAAATATACGCAAAAGATAGCCCCTCAACATGATTGCAAACTCTGCTAGTTGGATCGGGGATGATTACTTTTACCTCGGGCTCAAATCCACAATCCAATCGGACTCGTTCTATATGAGCTTGAGTAATGTGAGTCGGCGTTGTATTCACCGGCACATTCCTATTCAACTCTTCTTGATCCGCGGACTGCTTTTGTAGCTTAAGATCCTTACCATTACCAAAGTGTGAAGGAATGATCTGATGAGGTTCGAGCTCTTGCTCGAGGGGAATCTTGGGAAGTTTCTTTTCAGGACCCAAAGGTCCATCTTCGGCATTATTTCAACCCTCGGTGGCGGGCAACTCGCCCCCGGTTTCTGTAGTGGCCTCGGCATTGTCTTCGCCCTCGGCATCATCGCCCTTGCCATCGTCATACCTATTGATGATCCTTTCAGCATCAGCATCAACTGTTACCATGGCGTCACCACCAATGACGTCATCATCTTCCTCTATGCTGACGCCCTCACTTACTTCAGCTCTATCGCGCCCGGGTCCCACCTTGCGCCGCCTAGAGCCGCTGATGCTTGATGTCACCTCTCCACCGCCCTCCGCCTCGATAACCAGTAGCACTGGCACGGTGACGATGACATCGCCACTAGCTATTACAGCGGTGAAGCGGGAAATCCTAGCCCTCTCACCTGAATCACTCGAATCTTGTGTGGAATGTGTTGTAGACATGATTATAGTTTTGAATGCTAAAGATTTCTTGGAAGCAAGAATTGATCAAGATGAAGATGGGTGCTCTTTTTCTTTTCTTGTCACTGTTGTTAGTATGTAGTGAAAGTGAAGGGAATGGCTTAAAATGGAGGTATACATAGGTTGGTGGGAAAGCAAGTTGAGAAAAATCATCATTGTAACGTTGAAAGACGCGAGAAAAATAACGTGACCGTTTGGTGCCCAGTAAGCAGCCGCCACGTGTCAACGAATAATGATATGAAAGGACACACACCGTTGACAAAAATTTGAAATACTTGGATAAGGTTGAGCCATGTCACTCTCCCGCGGAATTTTATTCCACTCCTCGGTAACTTCGGTAATTGACCGAGGAGTGGGGGGGCTATCTGTATTGGGTAAAAATTGGCTTGCCTACGTAGCACCTCGGTAACACGACCTAATGGTAACCGAATAGGTGTTGGCAAGCTGTGAGCCGAGGCAAATAAGTAACCGAAGTCAATGACCGAGGGAAGTAAGCAAGGCGCTCACCCCGGTACAATGTCACCTCGGTTGATGACAATATCATGCGACCAAAGCCAATGGTCTACGCCTCGACAAGCGAGGTCATCTACAGTCGACTGTCTCCTCCTATTTCGGCCCACTTACTCCACTGACGGATATGCTGAACGTGGAAGTAGGCACGGCCAATCATGGGAACGTGGACAAGGCCACTTGTATCTATAAATAGCTCCTCATTTTACAATGTATTCATTCAGAAATACTTACAGAAACTCTGGCAAAATTTGTACTCAGAGTTATATATTGAAATCACGTTATTCTCTTGCATTTGTGCTTATTCTTAGCATTATCTTGACTTTGATACGAAGATTTACTTGTGTTCTTGATCCAAATTCGATTTGTGATCCTAAATCAGTTTAGGCCCATACAATATACTTAAATAAAAAAATATAAACTTTTTAGCATATATGTTTGTTATACCAGGTATATATACACCATGTATATTCCTAGTATAATTAATCATTGGATGTACATAATTGTCTATAATAGAATATACATTTAAGAATACGATGAAAAATATATATAACATATGCACCCAATATTCATAATAGCATAATTCGTTATCTAGAGTATTTTGGGAAAGGAAAGGAATCCTTGCATAAGTGTAACTCCTTTAAAATGTCCAGTTTTCATAGTGGACCAAGAATCTAGGTATACACACAAATCATGGACGAAAGTTTCTTTTTTTTTTTTTTTTAAGTGTGTTATTGACTTTTGCTAAATTCATGGATGAATAGATGTCTTTAAGTTTCTGCTATATTTGATTTTTTACTATGCTATTCTTTTGAAATATTTAAAAAGCTGCTAGGATGATGTAATTAAGTTTTATGATCTAGCTAGTTATGTAAATCATTTCTTCCCCATAATACTTTTAATATTAATTGTTCTTGAAAAGATATGTTATTAATGGGAAAATATTTATAAAATAGATAAAAAGGTAAACTAGTCAAAATACAATGCTTATTTATGATTTGTTAAACGATATGTAAAGTCAAACATTACAACTAAAAAAATCTGGAGGAGTATTATTTAATTATCTTCACACGTATGCATGTACAGTTTTGACGCTCTGTACCCATCAACTCAAAATTCATTTAAATGTGTAGTAACATTTACTTTTTTGAGTAACATGAGGGCGTTTCTCGTCAAATAAAAAATTTAACTATTAATTGAACTCATGGATAAAATATTCTAAAATTTGAATTGAGAATCTAAACATCAAGACAAAGTGTCCTGAACTTTTGAAAACTGAACTTTAGAATACATTGCCATAAAACTTTTGCTTATTTTTTATGTAGTGGCTACATGTCTTTAAATACATAGAAATAGTGGCTAAATTATAAATAGCGAGAGCTCTGCTAACTTAATTGTAAAAAGCGATTAAAAAAGGGTAATTTACAAAACTATACAATCTAACACTTTTATTTAAACTAAAATATTAATATTATCTCATTTTAAAGTATAGTAATATTTTTTTCAAAATATAGCAAAATACATATAAAAGGGTGATAGAATCCTAGATCCATCTCCTACCATCCTCAGGCGCCGCCCATCATCACTACCACCGCCGCCCACCACCGAATTTTTTTAAATTTTTTTTGTATATCTGTGTATATTTTCACTGTATGGACGGTGTATGGACAATGATACATTGTGCATACAGTAAAAATGCAGTAGATACACACACATACAGTTATTGTATGTTTGTATATTCTCTCTACGCCTACTGTATGCTCAGTGTATGTGTGTTCATTCACCGGACACACACCATATACAAATCGATAACCAATGTACGTATTGTATATTTATTGTATGACAAGTGTATATTCATTGTATGTCCGGTGTATATCCACTGTATATATTGTATATATAGTGCATACACTGCACATACAATGAGAATACACACGTAATACATTCCATACAACCAACAAACACCAAATATACACTGCAATCACCATGGTTCCGCCGTGTCCAACCAGAAAATTCACAAAAAAAAAAAAGAAGAACAAAGCAGCCGCGCCTGCAGGATTCGCCGGACCATCCAAGATACACTCCATTTACACATGTTTCAGATCTGAAAACCAGCCATCATAACTTGTAGTCATCGAAAAAACAAAAAAAAAAAAAAAACAAAACAAAAGAAAAGAAGAAATCGCACAAATTTGGCGACGCGTAGATCCACAGCGCTGTCGCTGAGGGAGGAACCTAGATCCGCCAGTGACGACACAGCAGACGCCGGATGAAACAGAACAGTGGAGGAATTCGTCAACGTAATGGAGCTCCGACGAAGCACTCGTCGGAGCTCCGCTGCACATAACAAAAAATGGAAAAAAATAAAATAGAAAACACGGCTGGGCTGTGGGGGAACGACGATGGGGAGAGGGTGAAGAGACAAAAACCACCGGCGAGGGTGTGGTGGCGGAGAACGGCGTCGAAAAATCAGTGGGTTGGGGGAAGGGGAAGAGAGAAAAGATTGAGAAGAGAGAACAAGATTTAGGGTTTCTTATGATATTTTTGGTAGCATTTTTGAAAATATTGCTACGTTTGATAAAATGATAAAATATTTCTATATTTTAAAAAAAAGTACCCTAAAATGATATTTGGTGTAATTTAGCCATAAAAGAAGGGGCTCGACCCAAAGGACCTAAGAGTGAATGACAAAAATTTCACTTAAGGGAATATCTAGAATTTCAACCCCACTTAACAAAGTATAGCAAAAAAAGTATAGAAAAAAAGGTATCCCCTAATTAAATGAGTAATAACAGGACAAATATATCCCTCGAACCCTAAAATAATTAGAGACGTGCGTTCCTTATTACCTATCATTTTGGTTTTCTATTTATTTGAGGAGAAAAGTTGACTTAGTTCTCGGTATAAGTCCTGAAATTCTAATAAAAAGGCAGTATTTAGTGATAAATTTTTCAAGCATATCTTACGAATTAACTTGAACTCTTAAAAAATGGGTAATATATAGTATCAAAACTTTCAAGCAAATATTTTCAAATTAGTCATGATTCTTTCAATACCCTTGCTAAGTTACATTGTACTCTGACAAATAGGCAATAGTTAATATTAGATGTTTCAAACAAATTATTTTAAATTACGTTGAACTCTTGTCAAATAGACAATACACTTAAACTTTAACCCTTCAGACAAATCTCTTTGAATTTCTTTGAACTACTGACGAGTAGACAACACTTACCCATGAGCGTTGAACTCATGACTAATAGGAATTTAACTAAAACAAAAGAGAGAAGTGCGCAAAAGGCCAGTTTGGCCACTGGTCTTATAGCAAAGGCCACTAAACCCACAACATTAACTTTGAGGCTACTTTAGTTACACCCACAATAAATGAAAAACGAAAAAGACTAAATTACCCCTTGTTTTATATATACAACAAAGAGTTCGTTATTCTCCATACTTTGTCGCTGCTGCTGCTGCTGCTGCTGCTGAATTCTCTTCACCAATTCTTCACGCCCCAATCTCAATTTTTCAAATTTCTTCACAAGTTTTGCTTCAAAATTGTAAGTATTCTACGTTTGAATTGTACGTTATGCTGCATTACGACTGAGTTTCAACTAAATTCAATCAATGTGATCTGAATTCAGAGAAATTCGTTTAAAATTTACTAGTTTTTATACCTCGATGTGCCGTTGATGACTGAACATCAGCATCGCCGTTTTTTGTCTTAAGTATAAGCATACTAGCACTGAAGTTTGAATTTATGTTTGAATTTTACGTTATTCTTCATTAGGACTGAGTTTCAATCAATGTGAACTGAATTCAGAGAAATTCGTTTAAAATTTACTAGTTTTTATACCTCGATGTGCCGTTGATGACTGAACATCAGTATCCCCATTTTTTGTGTTAAGTATAAGCATACTAGCACTGAAGTTTGAACTAAAATTCAGTTCATTAGTATTTTACGTTTGAATTTTACGTTATGCTGCATTAGGACTGAGTTTCAATCTATGTGAACTGAATTCAGAGAAATTTGTTTTCAATTTACTAGTTTTAATACCTCGACGTGCCGTTGATGACTGAACATCAGTATTGCCATTTTCTGTGTTAAGTATAAGCATACAACCAATGAAGTCTGAACTAAAATTCAGTTCATTAGTATTTTACGTTTGAATTTTACATTATGCTGCATTAGGACTGAGTTTCAATCTATGTGAACTGAATTCAGAGAAATTTATTTTAAATTTACTAGTTTTAATACCTCGATGTGCCGTTGATGACTGAACATCAGTATCGCCATTGTCGTGTTATCAGCATAGTACCACTGAAGTTTGAACTAGAATTCAGTTCATTATGACTGAATTTCAGCCCTTAAGGGGTGAAAAGTTCATTTATAAACTGAAAAAAACAACCTCAACACTTTGCGATTACTTATTGGCACTGTCATGTTAATTACCAGCACACTAGGACTGAACTTCAGTTCATAAGACTGAACTTCATTGGTTCAATCCTTATGCTATAACTTAAGTCCACATGAACTGAACTTCAATCCACATGCCGTAAAAAGCTTTTTATAAACTGAAAGAAGGAACCTCAAGAGTTTGTGATTACTTATTGCCATCGTTATTAAGACTGAACTTCATACTAACACAATTCTTTCTCTGGTTTACTTATTCATTGCAGAATGGATACACTTTGTTTGGTTATTGCTTTCAATGGGAATTGGACAAAAGATTACAAGTACATGGATCATGAAACAAAACTTGTGCTCGTTAATGAAATGATCGAATTCAAAACTTTCATGCACAAGATTTATGAAGCAACAAAATTCACATGCACTGTCAATATATGGTTTGATATTAGAATGGACTCGAGCAGAGGAATGCTTGTAACTACAGAAGAAGAACTGAGGACATGCATGCTTTTGTTGAAGAATGATCCGACTTTCAAGAATAGCCGTTTCGTGATTGACAAGCTAGAGAATCAAACTCCCCGTACAGAAGTTTCACCCCAGGAAGGAACCCTGATAATGCAGATTGACTGCATTCAAGCAATTGAAAATAATCATACTCCGTGCACAGAGCTTCCACAACAAGAGGGAGGCTTGATAATGCAGATCGACTCCAACCTAGCACTTGAAATGCCTGGCATTGCTGAAACACTGCAACCAAACAATACTCAATTTCAGTCACCAGTGCCAACATTTGAATGCCCTCGTAGCACACCAGCTGCCAGAATCAAACGGAAAAGGTCCAGGGTAAAACAGAAACAATCTCCAGCTATGATATTAACAGGAGATGTATCATCGAAAGATGTAGCAGCATACTCAACATTTGACACCAAAGAAACCATGATGAAGTGTTTTGTCAAGATGGCAATCAAGGAGCATTTTAAGTTCAAGGTTATCAGATCAAATAGAACGAGTTATGAACTGAAATACATCGATCCAAACTGTGAATGGAACATCAGAGCAAGAAGGATAAAAGATTCCTCACTGTTTAAGGTGATTAAGTTTCAGAATACACATACATGCTCTGTTGACGTTAAGAAGGCTGATCAAAAACATGCCACGTCAACATTGATATGTGAGTACTTTCTTGAAAACATCCGCGACAACAGAACAGAAGTTAAACCAACATTTATTGTCAACGAAATGAGAAGGATACACGGGGTTGAAATAGGATATCACAAGGCATGGCGTTCAATTCAAGCAGCAAACGCATTAATTAGAGGACGGCCTGATGAGCATTATCATCTGCTCCCTTCATACTTGCATGTTCTGAAAGAGAGAAATCCAGGCGCTCACACAAATCTAAAGATAGACAGTCTTAATCGGTAAGCATTTCTCAAAAGTGAGTTCGATTGCTATACGGAAATTGAAAACATCCTAAGAATTTTTTAAAATGTTTCAGGTTTATGTATATGTTTGTTGCTTTCAAGCCATCAATAGACGGGTGGAGGTATTGTCGACCAGTGATAGCAGTAGACGCGACATTTCTGAAGGCGAAATATCTAGGTGTTCTCATCATTGCTGTAGCAAAAGATGCAAATAATCAAATCTTCCCTCTAGCTTATGGGATTGCAGACACAGAAAATAATGAAGCTTACACTTGGTTCTTCACTGAGCTGCGAAGGACAATAGGTACTCGTTCTGAACTGGTGTTTCTATCAGACAGAAACAAATCAATCGCGCATGGAATTGCACAAGTTTATCCTGATAGCCACCATGGTATCTGCATCTACCACTTTGAAAAGAATCTAAACCAAAAGAACGTGAGAACCACAGTGATAAGTCTGTTTCAAACTGCTGCAAGAGCTTATAAGCGTGAAGACTTTCATTATTTCATGTCCGAATTAGAGGGAATGGATAGAAACACGTACAACTACATAATGGAAGAACCGCCTGAAAGATGGGCTAGATCTTACTCACCGAGGCGGCGATATGATATGCTTACAACAAATATAGTTGAGTCGATGAATTCTGCATTACTTGAAGCAAGAGAGTTGCCCATTTTAAGCCTATTGGATTTAATCATTCTTAAGAAGCAGAAATGGTTTTGTGAAAGAAGAACTACTGCTCAAGAGACTTTTCATAGCTTATCAAGGTGGGCAGAAGATGAATTGAACAAGAAGATTCAACTGGCCTTCACAATGAATGTAAGTATACAGCGCCAAATATGCAATCCTAATAGTGTATAAAAAATACAAATAAAGATAGACTGAAAATTCAGGGATGTGAATGGAACTTCAGTAAAAAAAAGAGGGATGGGGTTCAACCTTTTGAGGATAGCACTTCTGTTTGTAACCACTGGTGGGTGGAGTTCAAAATACTTGTTGATACAAAATTCAGTCCATAACATTAAGCAAGTTCAAGTACAGACAGTTCGATACTTGTGGGATTGAACTTCAGTCCATATGCTTTGAACTCCAATCAGTCCGTTAGAACTGTACTCATGAACTGTACTAATAGCCGATTTTTAATAACATCTGTGATAACTCACAAAACTTATTATTTTTCATTTCAAATAGGTATTCCCCACAGGTACAGCAACATTCAACGTGCACGATGAAGGAAAAAGCTTCAATGTCGACTTAAAGAAGAGGACCTGTGGCTGTCTTCAATTCCAGACTGATGAACTCCCATGTGTACATGCAATTGCATGCATTGAGAAAAGACGACTGCTGAAATCTAAGTTCTGCTCAAAATGGTATACACGAGAGTTTTGGGTTAACGCATATCAAGGTGAGGTGAATATGATAGGGCACAGAAGCTCTTGGACTGTACCAGATACCGTGAAAAGCCAGAGGATAGAGACTCCTGATGTCAAAATACAACGAGGAAGAAGGAAAATAAAGAGATACGTCCCGATTGCTGAGGCTGTACGGGTCAAAGGAAACCAATGTAGTCAATGCAAACTCCGCGGACATGATAGAACCTCATGCATAAATACTCCAGTAGTCCGACCCTATTCAAGGATATATAGGTACTGCTACTTCCTTCATTATACATAAACTTTTTTTTTACTAAATATATCCCTCCTACTAATTTGATTTTCTAACTTCTTTTTGTTTCACGAAACTGCTTGGCTGTGAATGATGGTGCAGAAATAAATGAAGATATTCAAATTGCTGATAGTTTCTTATCCAACATTCAAGATAATGAAGGTATGTTAATTAGTTTCATACTACTATTTGAATTCGAAACACTTTCAGTCCATAGTTCAAACTCATTGTTGCAGCATTGGTGAACTTGAAAAACAAAAACAAAAATCTATAAAACTCACAATTTATTACCAACACAAATATAACAGACAACACAGAGATGTTATCTTATCAAGCATCTTCAACATCAGACCCACTACTAGAACTGGAACTTAAAGGTTCAGCAACATCCTGCCAAATAGTAGCACTTAAAACCTTACGATCTGAGGATTCAACAACTCCAAAAAGTATCCTAGTTCCTACTACAAGATTATTACTACGGACAAACTCCCTCCATCCATTAGAGAACCACCTTTCTCTTCCCACTTTTAGGTAATTCATCCGGAAATGAGTACCACGGCAAATTACAGTTGCCGGAACATTACGTCTGGGAAGCATAATTGCCAACAATGCTGGCAAAACCTTTGCAACAAAAAAAAAAAAAAAAGAACTCTGTTATTTTATAATAACAAATAACAAAAATAATACTTTTGAAAGACAAAAATTGTATGAATAACTTACAAACTGATCTGATTCAGTATCCAATTCAGTCAGAACCGCATCAATGAGTGCTGCCATCTTAGAAATATAAATTATTTGGTTGTTCTCTTCAATAATAGTAAGGTCTATATCTATTGCTATAATTATAGAAAAGATATTCTGTATTTTTGTATGTTGTCATTTTATTTTACTATTTGAAAAAGCTGCAGATTCCTTCTTCTTTTGTTCTGTAGTCTATCCCAACACAACTGACCCCACTAGGATTTAACTACACAGTTGACTGAATACACGACCCCAGTAGGATTTAACAAGTGCACTGCAAATTTCAGTCCTGAGGGGGGAGTGAGATTCAGTCAAAAAACTGCAATTAATAAACTACATAATCCCAGTATGATTTAACAAACTGCACTGCATTTTTCAGTCCATGAGGGGGTACTAAAGGTCAGTCCATTAGTGGGTACTGAAGTTCATTCGATAAGGGGAGTGAAGTTCAGTCAAAAACTGCAATTCATAAAAAAAAATACATAAAGTGCAGTGCAATTTCAGTCCCATTCAGGGGTAGTGAAGTTCAGTCCATAGCTGGTTAGTGAAGTTCAGTCAATGGAGGGGTACTGAAGTTCAGGTCAAAAACTGCCATTAATAACCATAACTGTACAGTTTCTGTAAAACCATAAAAAGCATAACTGTACGGAAAACTGTAACACCATAGGAAACATAACTGTACAGAAACTGTAAACAACATAGAAAACATAAACTTCTTTGACTACATTTAATGAACCATAGAAACCATAACAGTACAGAAAACTGCAAAGACAATCCACTTGGCAGTTGCTGATTTTTTACCTATAAATACCCCCCTCTACAGTTAAAGGAAACTACAAAATTTATTCACTCTTCATCTGATACATACTACAGAGTTTGTTTTGTCAGAAAACAAAATATGGCAGATGAAAACAACCGCGTAGAGGAACTAGGCAGTTTCAACAAAAAAATAACATCTTCTTACTATAATAGAGATGATTTTGTATGTTAAAAGAAATAACCAGAGTATTTTTTAAATTTTTCATTTAACATTTCAGTGTTTTGTGATTTTGTTTATTAACTGTGAAATATTGTTGCTTTTAGATCTTCCCAGACAATTGGAAGCAGAGGCTGCCAAGTATAAATGGACTGGCATGCATAATTTGTGACGATGGAGATGATGATGTACATTTGATGAACTTCAAAGTTGGGAGGCACGCAAGGCTGTGTAACGGGAAGGCTATGCTTATTAAGAAAGGCTTCAGAATAGGTCAAACGCTTCGTTTTGATCACCTATGGCACGAAATGATCGACGGTGTTCCATCTGTTGTTTTTGGTGTTTCTCTTATAAACTATCAGGCTGGTGAAGGAGAAGATGATGATGATGATGATTTAAGCAGTGATGATGATGATGATGATGATGATGATGATGATGATGATGATGATGATGATGATGATGATGATGATGATGATGATGATGATGATGGTGGAGTATCAGCAGACAATCCAATTTTAATTGAATAATTCTAGTAGTTGTTTGTTGTTTTCCTTTATGCAGTACTGTTTGTTTTGTTATGACAATATCTATCTTTATATATCAGCTTTAACCTAATTATGTTCTATATATTTGACTCTCTCATTATTAATTGAAAATAACTGAAGTAGAAGCATCCTCATGGACAGAAGTACTTAAATCAACATGGAACAGAACTTCTAACATCATGGACTGAAGTTCTGTCCCATGAGGATTTTAAATTTCAAATTGAAATAACTCGATTAGAAGATCTGTCTTTAAGTAAACACAACTCATCATGAACAGAACTCCTATTTTCATGGGCTTCTATACTTGGAATATATGTAAATGTAAAAAATTAACATTAAACATTAATAACTGTTGTTACATATATAGGCACAGAACTTATAAAAAACTCTACACCATAGAAACTTCATACATATTCGGTTATGGAGAGGGTGGTGGAAGAGCAGAAAGATCAAAACGAACATGTGCTGCTATAGCTTCAATACCCTGGGTGATCATTCGCACTTGTAGCCTTTGGAAGTTACGCATATGCAAAATATCATTTCGCATTTCCTTTATTGCACTCTCCTGGTCCTGCATCTGACGCCTTAGGACTGCAATCTCCCATTGTATATTATTTGGAATGCCTACTGCTACTGGTGCAAATCCTGGTACTGGGGCGAATCCTGGTGCACCTGATTGTTCTGCTTGTGGTGGTTGATTTACACTAATTTCAGACATTCTTGCACCTGAAGTTTAGAAATCTCAAAATAGATAATACTAAAAATAATAAGATGATAAGAATTAACAGTCAGTTATGTATTTATAGAAAAAAATCAATAACAGTTGCAACTTGTAGTTCAAAAGGTACAATAAAATACTAAACGTTGCAACTTATAGTTCAAAAGGCACAATATCATTTTAAAAGTTGCAACTTATAGTTCAAAAGTAACCAATCCATAACAGGTGAAATAGATATTGAACAGTCACAATGAGCGTAATAAAGTTCAATAAATGATGATAGAAGTTCAGTCCATCAATGTAGATAATACTTCTGTCTCTGAGGATTAAGCTTCAGTCCCCCCTGTAGATTGAAATTGAGGGCATATAAATTGAAGTCCAACCTATGTGTGGTAGAAATTCAGTCCTTGTGGTTTTGAATTTCCATCCTTGGAGACAGAAAAACAGACACACACACAGAGTTGATGTAAAACTTTCGTCATAAGGATAAAACTTCAGTCCATTCTGTGGACTTCAATCAATTGGAGTCCACCAGACATGCGCGCGCACACACACACACATGCGCGCGCGCGCGCGCACACACACACACACACACACAACACATAGGGGGGTATAAAAAAAGTTTCACTCCATGAAAATAGAATTTAAGTGCTTAATGGTAAAAAACTTCACTGCAACAAAAATGGCATTTACATAAATCTATGCATAATAATCTGTTCATGTGTACAAAATATCTGTTTCACCATACTTCACCAAAAAACTTTACAAAAAATATTACTAGGAATTCTAAAGATAAAAACAAAAATATCTACAACTGACACATGTCGTCATTATGTTCCCCATAATCATGCTCAACAAATTCAGGTGGAGTCTCAAATCCATCCCTGGCCTTTGCACGACCATGAGCCCAAAGCTGACAACCAAACCGCTCCCTGTAGCAATGAATTTGATCTGGTTGAACCTTGTCAACACTTTTACCTCTGGTCAGTAGATCAGCATATCATATTGTAAAAGCGCCACAACTAGTCCTAAACAATGAGGCACCAAAACAAAGAGTAAGACATAAGTAGGCAGAGGGTTATAAGTTCAGTCAATTATATCAAATTTTCACTAAAAATTGCACAAAAATGACAAGACTTACTGATCTAGTTGATTCGGTGATAGTACCCAATGAGCTTTATAGGCAGCATTGAACTTGTCGTCTTTGAAAGAATCATGTAGAGACCCAAAGTTGACATACTTGAAAAGATGTGGGAGCACAACATCATAAGCCTTGATGTGGTCGAATTTCTCTGCTGGTGGCTTCTTTTTTTTGACCATGGAATCATATACACGTATTTTCTTGTCGTGCAAATCAAAGACTGCCAAAAAGTAATGTGTCACCGTTTCACCAGGTGCTGCTTGCAATCGGCACGGAAAATACAGTTTATCAACTCCACCCCAGGGGATTGAACACCTCCGTTCCAGGCCATGAAGGTACTCGCACATATACTGTCCAATACCGTCAAGCCAGATTTCATCACCTGGTCTTTTTTTGTCTTTGAATTCTGACTCATAAATAGAGCACATATAACTATCAAAAACAAGATCAGTAATTGACAGTGTATGAGGAAACTGGAACAAATGGTAGCATGGCCTCTTCCTAAGATAATACATAACGACATCGATATGCTGCAAAAAATGAACCTGTTTAGTCAATACACAGAATAACGAACACAGAACAAACCAAAGAACAGAAAATGCACTAACATTATCAGTCAAAGGGTAGGCAACATCTACAAACTCCAAAAACCACTGCTTGTCTGGCTTGATTGTTTCCAACTGATATGGATTACTGTCGTAATCATTATTGCATATATAACAGGCACGGTTGTTCCTAATTAAAAAGATACAAAATACAAAACACATGTTACTTATCCATCAGGAATGAACTTAAGAATATCATAGGCAATGAAGTTCAGTTGAATCTTATAGGGGACAGAACTTTTCGCGTCCTTGTGGACAAAAAGTCCATGGCCTGTTGACTGAGGTTCAATTGTTACAGACAGAACTTACTCCATATGCACAGAACTTCAATCCATAGGGGCAGAAATCATGGGATAAGAAGTTCAGTCCATAGGGGATTGAACTATAGATTTCCACTATGCACTGAACATAAAAAACTACAGACATGAAATCATAAAAAAATACAAATAGACTTACTGGTCAAGTTTAGTGCCATTTCTTTGAAATAGCAAAAAAGATTTAAACTCTTCCAACACTGCTGGACTAATCTTCAAGTGGTGGAATGGACAACTACGTCTGTAATTACCCTTCCAGTCAGTTGTCTTCTTTTTAGTCCTTTTCGTATCATATGGAGATAGCAACCACTGACTGGGCTTTCGGTCCCTTTTGCCCAGAAGACCTTGCTGCTCCGACTGTTCTACCTTAGTACTTTCAGGGGCTTGGTCACTTGACTTGGCAATCTCCCTAACAATCGGGACAGGCCTCTCCTGCTCCTGTGTAAGCATCTCTTGTTTACCTGCTTCATCGACCGACTGACCTTTGCCCACAAAAATTCTGTCAGCCTGTTGTTCTTCATTCAGCTCCTCTTTCTTCTGTTCCTGAGTCATTACTTCTTCTTTACCCGCTATACCGACTGACTGTTGTTTGTCCACAAGACTTTCGAAAGTCTGTTGTTCAGTCAAATCATCTTCTCTTCTTGTTTGCTCAATAGCCTGGTCATTATCCATAACAATCTTAAGAGGCATCTCCTGTTCCTGTGTGGTAACCTCTTCTTTGGGTGCTTCATCAATTGACTGACAGCCAAGAGCCTGCTGATCTTCAGTCATATCCCCATCTCTTTCAACTTGGTTACTTCTGTCAGCATTCTCCATAACAACATCAACATGCATCTCCTTTCCGTGCGAAATCACCTCTTCTTCTACTGTTTCATTGACCGACTGCCCTTCTGGTTCTTCTCTTGCTGCTTGATAACTCACAGCAACATTATCCATTTCAATGTCATCAGTCCTTTCCTGTTGCAGAATTATTCCTTGTTCTTTTCCAATTTCAACCTGCTGCTGACTTTTCGACATATCTTGCTGAATTTCTTCAGCTCTTGGTGTATCTTCAGCATCACATGAACCCCCGCTAACACTCTCTTGAGTCGGTGGCAGTATATTAAAAGTAGGCATATCAGGATGTGAACTATTTTTCTTCAACTTCTTCCTTTTCCTTTCATAGGTTTTTGGTTGGATGGGTGCAGAAGTTGTAATTGATTTCTCCACAAGCATATCCTGAGGGAACAAGCGAGGTGTCGATAGATCAAGCTCTCCACTTATAACTTGCAATTGAATTTCAAGCACCTCATTCTGTGCCGCAGTCAACTCACCAAACATGTCTAATTCACTATCAATATTTTCATGAATTTGTCTAGGCGTTTCATTGACAAACACACCTTGCAACGCTCGATGCAATTCTATAACTGAATTTAGACCTGCACCACCACCACTAACTTCTTTTCTTACATCTGAACAGATTTTTGATTTCCTAACTATACTGCCTTCACTGGAGTCTTGTCTGTCATCTGAAGGAGATTTTGATTTCCCGGATACAGCGCCATGACTGAAGTCTTTTCTTACATCTGGATAAGACTTTCTCTTCCTTCCATCACTAGCATTGCCTCCACATGAATACAAATTTAAGGAATTACGGAAGCTGCCAGATTGTCCCTTGCCCCTTCTTCCACTAACATCTTTCCTCCAACTTCCTTCCTTTTCCTCAAAATTTGCAAACTTCTTCATAAAATCCAGAACACAATCAACCTTGTTATCTACACAACGAACCTTGTCATCTACACAACGAACCTTGTTATCTACACCACGAATATACTCCCTTATGCGCCGTCGCTGACTACGCATCCTCTTCCGGAATTTTATATTCACCTTCTGCAAAAACAAAAAAAAAATCAATAGAACTGATAAAAATATTCAATTAAAAAAAAAACAAAAAAAGATGAATGCACATGATACTTGAAAAACTCACTTTAACAATTGCATTAACTAAATCTTGATCAAGCTCTACAACATGTCGAGCATCCTGCCTATCATCGCAAGCACCCTCACCAACATGATCATCATCCTCAGTCTCAGCAACATCATCCTCGCACACATGATCATCATCCTCAGTCTCACCACCAACATCTTCACTCTCAGCGCCACCATCCTCAGTTTCACCGCCACCATCCTCAGTTTCACCACCACCATCCTCAGTATCAGAACCATCCTCAGTCTCACCACCAACATCTTCACTCTCAGCGCCACCATCCTCAGTTTCACCGCCACCATCCTCAGTTTCACCACCACCATCCTCAGTATCAGAACCATCCTCAGTCTCAGCAATATCTTCACTCTCAGCGCCACCATCCTCAGTCTCAGTCTCAGCAATATCTTCACTCTCAGCACCACCATGATATATCTGAGCCCCACCAACCTCAAAATCATCACACGTATCCTCACTATCTTCAACAACTTCTTTTCCTTTTAAAAGTTTACATGCAACAACAGGTACATCAGGACCTGCTTCTGTCACATTCAATTCCACCGACCTTTTTTCTTCCTCAGACAGAACAATTGGAACCATTTTAAATTTGTCAAAACTCTATTAAAAAAAAAAAGAAACCATGAGAAATATATTAGCACCACAGTAAAAAAAGAATAAAAATTTTATATGCAGAAATAGAAGTTTTGTCCTCATGGACTGAACTTTAATTGGTACTATTTTAAAAGTTCAGTCCATGAGGACAGATACATAGATGGAGGAGAAGTTCAGTACATAATGATAGAACTTCAGTAAGGATGAAGAAGTTCAGTACATTAGGATAGAAATTCAAGTCCCATGAGGGTAAAGAACTTGAGCAACCACACACACACAGAGACAGATATAGAAACTTACATTTACATTATGAAAATACTGATCAACCAAAGTGTTATATTGAGGATTTTTGAAACTAATAAACCTAACCATCCTTGGGAAGCCATGACCATTATATGTACAAAAGTTAGAACGAAGTGTTGGAAATAAATCCAGAAACCAAGCGCATAACACAAACGGAAATCCCAGCACATAGTAATTTACACCACTTTTGAGAGGTCTCATTGCAGAGTTAACTAGTGCTTCAAAACCCGCACTGCCCCAAGGATAAACTCTACACAGATCCTCATTGTCAATGATATCCAAGTAATGCACTTCAACCAAGCTTGTTTTTTTGTTAGAACACAAAATGATTGACTGCAAAATATAAAACTCTGCAATCTTCACTGCATCATCTTCATCAACCACAGATGCCGTGCTCATTGATACTAAAAATTTACGAACGTCTGACACCTGAAGATTGCTTTTGCCACGAAAGTACTGCTTCAGAAGCCTCTGATCCATATTTATAGCAGGTCCATCAAACAATTCCTCACGATTTGCAGAAAACCTCAAACCAGTGTAAACATGATATTCTTCCGGACCAAAATGGATGACATGACCAAAAATATTAAAACTTAATCTATTCGGATCACTGCTCACAATACGTGACAATAATAAACAATGCAGTAACCTCATAGAAGTTTTGTACGACTGCAACTTCAGAAAGCTTCCAAACACACCACCTGAAAGCTTCTTACGTTGTGCTTTACTGAAATTTGAAATGATATTATCTAAATTGTGCTCCCCTTGCCAATATGCATTCATGTTGAACCAGCGGTCAAATGGATACACTAGATTACCTTCCATTCCAGCATCCATATTGCAAAAAGCTAACAATAAAAAAAAACTATCAGTCACACATACAAAATAAACAAAAATAAAGGTTTGAGAATACACACAGACACACGCACGCACACAGAAGTTCATTCCTTGGAGACAGAGGTATAATAATAGTAGGCTGAGAGCACACACTGAGTCACACACATATGGGCAATAGGCTTCAGTCCACTAGGAATGAACATCTGTCCTATGTGGACTGAGCATACACACATACATAAGTTCTTGGTGCTGCACCAGCTATAGGAAAATTGAATCAGGGTGCAATGTACACTAAGGTCAGAGGAAACTGACTTCAAGAGACAGGCAAAGAAATTCTACTGTGATTTCTGCAAACTGACTAAATGGCGGCTGGAAACTAAATGCCTACCCTCAAGATTACAAAAAAAGAAAAACTGGTCCTTCTGCCTATAATGTGCAATCAGAAAGTGAAGATATTACTTCACAGATTGGAAAGATAAGTCAAAACTGGAAGCTGCACTATTCCAACCGTGTTCAATGAAGCGCACGCTTCATGTGCTGAAGCGTCAAGCAACTGAAGCATGAAGCGAGCACTTCAGTGAAGTTCAGTCAACACACACACACAGACACACACAGAGACAGAAGTTCAGTCCACAAACACACAAACACACACACACACTGAGGCACACACATTGGGGAGGGGGGGGGGGGGGGCAGGACTTCAGTCCACTAGGAATAAACTTCAATCACTGGAGACAGAAGTTCAGTCCTAGTGGAACTTCAGTCCACACACACACAAACATAACTTCAGTCAATCACACACACAAACACACACGCACGCACACACACACGGCGATCACAGAGACATGCACACACACATAACTTTAATACACACACACACTTGAACTTGAATAAAAATTAACTACTAAATACGCAAAAAACATACAAATTTAAACTTAAATAACGTTACTTAACTTAACAACAACATATTTCACAAAAAAATACAACAAAAAAAATACAAAAAAGTAGTATATGAAAAGAGAGAAATGTTATACCTGTGAAAATGCAAAGGTGAAGAGAGAACGTAATGCAATGCAACTAAAATTCAGTTCGTTAACTATTCTACGTTTGAAGGTGATTTTTGCATGAAGATTCAGTGAAGAAGAAGGGTTAAATTGCATGAAATGAACGGGTTAAAATGAAGAGAAGGGTTTTAAAAACCCCTGTCAATTCAGAAAAGATGAGGGGTAATTTGGACTTTTAAATATGCCCCGTTTAGTGTACTGCCACAAAAGTGGCCTTTAGTGTAAAGCCACTTAAAAAAGTGGCCTCAAACTAAATACCAGTGTTAAAAGTGGCCTCTGGGCGAAATTTTTACATAACAAAATGACAGCTGCCCATGAGCATATTTTCGAGAGTAAGATAAACTACTTAACTAAAGCGATATTTGCTTTTCGAGACCACTTACTTCGACATAGATACTTTTAGCATCTTTGCTACAATTTTAATCTCCGTACAATAAATTTTGCAAAAATAATCCCGTCAGAACACTGCCGGGGACTGCTAGAATATGGAAGCTCCTACGGATCGCTAAGCATTTTCTAAAAGAATGAACTTTCTTATGAGGACCATTTTTGAAAATCTTTTCTCATGGGGTTCATCAGACGGGGTAGAAGCTACCCTATTTCTATATATCACCCTCGAATTCTTTCGCGACCCAGTATTTTCGTTGGTATTTAGATGTTACTTTAATATTCTTTTAAGATAAAATTGATTTTTCCAAATTTAAATGTCTTCTTACTTCTTTTTATGGTCTAAACAATTAACTAGAGGATCAGTCAAGAGTACAACCTTAGAAACTGGAGAATATTTAACTAAAAGACCCTCAAAAAACATGACTTAACTAAATGACCTCCTCTTTTCTTTTTGACTTATTTTTTTGGGGAAAAAATCTTAAGTGTGGTTAAGTGGGGGTCGGGGGCTAGGTTAAAATAGAGAAACTTGTGTGTAAAAGTGAATATTACAGAAAAGTATATAAATATAACCAAACCGGGTTATTTTGCCGGGTCAAAAAATTTAAAAACGGGTAATCAGAAAAGGGTTCTTCTTTTCTTGCACCTCTTCCAATTTTTCGAACCGATTTCATGTCCCTTCATAAATTCTCCTATAAGATTTCGTCTCTCATCCAGCTATTTAACAATTTTTTCAAAGATTTGAAGTAGCAATTGAAGAATTTCAAGAAATCCCAATTTCTTCAGGTGAGGAACCCTAGTATCGTTGCATGTTTATTTTGGTTCTCATATAAGTCTTAGAACTTATTAAGAAACGTCAATGGTGCTTATTGTTCGTTCCAATTTATTCCTTTTTATTTTATATTGTTGTTTACTTTGTTTTGATTACTTCTGTGTGTAGATAAAGTTATGGCAGGGCTGAATCACACCAATTGGGCTGCTCGATGCGGAAAATCTAAAAAGAAAGAGGCTAGTAAGCAATCTGAAGAAGATGACAGCGTTAGACAAATTTCTGAAACTGATGTTGCTAAATTGGATAAACATTCAACAGAAGGTGATAATCAACCTCCAAGTGGTGGAGGATATGAAACTGAAGTTGCTGAACTTGATAAACATCCAAAAGCAGATGACAATCAAATCACAAATGGTGGAGTTCCTGAAAGTGCTAATAATCCAGCAGCAGATGATAATCAATCTCCACTCGTTGAAACTGGTTTAATGGATGCTGAAGTTGGTATAAAAGACCTCAGATTCAGAAGACCATAAAGGATCACTCTGCAAAAGATATTGTGGTGGAAGAGGCCCAAACTGAGGATCTTTTGGCTGAAATCGATGCTTTTCAAGCGGATGAACTCTCTGGTACAAGGAAAGGTAAGGAAAGCATGGATGATGGTGGTGGTGATGATGGACAAAGTTCTACTGCTCATGATGAAAGAAATAGAGAGGAATCATGAGAAGATGAAAGTGGTGAAGAAGGTGAAGAAGAAGAAGAAGAAGAAGAAGAAGAAGAAGAAGAAGAAGAAGAAGAAGAAGAAGAAGAAGAAGAAGAAAAAGAAAAAGAAGAAGAAGCAATTGAAGAAGAAATTGATGAAGAAACTGATCAAGAAAGGGATGAAGCCAGGGAGCCTGAGTGTGAGTTGGATCGTTTATCAGTTCCTCGATGCATCAAGGAAATCAACGTTCAAAGATATCGACTTAATACTTGGGTTGATGAAATTCCATCATTCCCGATGAAGATATCAGTTCGATCTAGCATTAAAAAATTATATTTCTTTAAAAAGTTGTTGAAAACCTTAAAATTAGAAATTTAAGGACACTGTATTTTGGAAGTTCCTTGAAATGTCCTAATTTTGGAAATTCAATGGACAGATGGTCCACTCCCTACTTCTTCATAGAATAAAGGATAAAAAGCGTCGGAGGTTTGGTTCTTGGGTTGATGGGAAGCCAGCTTGTTTTGGGCTTAGGGAGTTTGCTCTAATGACTGGTTTGGAGTGTGGGGTAACACCCAGCGATAAAGCAAAGAAAAAGGTTGTGAAGAAATGCGAGGAATTTTATGAAAAAGTAACTTGGAAACTATCCACTGAGGCGAATGTTAAAGTGACATCGTCAAGACTGTGGAGGGTGTTGAAAACTAGCAGAAGATTCAACAAAGAGGAAAAGTTGAAGATATGCCTTTTGTGGTTTCTCCACAGGATGTTGATGGCAAAGGATACTTAAAAGTCTGTTGAGAAGGAATGGGTTTGTATGGTTGATGATCTAGATTTCTTCTCCAAGTATCCATGGGGCAAGTTGTGCTTCGAGTTGACGATTGATTATTTGAAGCCCAAGCATTATAAAACCTTTAGTGAGAAAGGAAAACCACCGGGATATGCTCTTTTTGGCTTCTTCACGGCATTTTTGGTAAGTCTACAATAAACCAATAGTTAGTTGATTGTGAAATTTTCATTTTTTGTAGTCTGATTAAATCTTTTATCTTAGGCCTGGGTCAATGAAGCATTTCCTGCCATTGGAAGGAGAGCTGCACTGAAAGATCAGTCTCCTATGCCGTGCCCTTGGATGCTCAAATGGTACAGTAAAAGGGTGCCTAAATCCTTCGATCCATTTGTGGAAGGAGAAAATAAAATTAAGGTAACGCTGCGCTATTTTCATGTCAGTTAATATTTTTATTCAAATTGTAAGAAACTAATTTGCTCAACTTCTATCCAGATCGTATGCCCTTACTTATTCCATACTGATCAAGAAGTGAGATCAAGGTGGGATGATTTATATATGCCCTATGCTGATGAAGTTGAGGATGGGTCGGTGGATGCCTTAGGGATGAACTTGATGGAGCCACAACAATCAAGAAGACTGCTCTTAATTGTGATGGTGAAGGTGATATGGATGTAGATGGTGAAGAAGATGCAAGAGGCTGTGAAGATATTGGTGGAGATCATACAGGAATTTTTGGTGAAGGTGCAGGTCTTTCAAGTGGTGATGTCAGTGCTGCAAGTCCTTTTTTGCATGTTGTGCTCGCTAGGCTGACAGCAATGGAGGACAAATTGGTTGATGTTGCTAAGATGCTAGCGGAACAACCAAAGAGGACAGTATGCAAATGCTTGTACCGTCCTTCTGCGTGGTTGATGAGGCAGAGGAAGAGGAAGGCAATGGACCGTGGTACCGCTGCAAAGACCACTACAATTCTAAGAAAGAAGTGTAGATTTGATTAAGTGGTTGCTACTGTCAATGCCACCAGTGTCAGTGACACCAATGCCAATACAGTGGATGCCAATGTCACCAATGCCAATGCAGTTGATGCCACTTCCAATGCAGTTGGTGCCAATGGCAATGCAGTTGATGCCAATGCCACCAATGCCAATGCAGTTGATGCCAAGGTAGTTGATGCCGATGCAATTTCTAATGCCAATGCAGCTGATGCCAATGCCAATGCTGTTGCTGCCACTAATGTGAGTGATAATGAACTGCTGATGAAAAATAGTGAGGATGTTGAGGAACAGTTTTATGAAATGGAGGATGCATCCCATGTCGTCGAAATCGAACTTGAATGGAGAAGTTAGTCAAGATCCCAAAGAATTATTTCGGGTGTATTGGAGAGTCATGACAAAGTTTATTAACAAAGTCAATCTTTAAAAGATTATTGTACTATTTTTATTATAATCTTGTTTGAGTTTTAAACAATTGTAGTTGAGGATTATTTTTTAAATCTTGTTTGAGTGTTAAAGAGTTAGCAATACATTTTGCTACTGTTTAAAATAAGCTTGCACATGAATGATCGCTGATAACTAAACAATTTATTAAATTGTGAACTATAGCTGTTGATTGCATACTGTAATAGGTCGATTATCGATATAGAAATAAATATTTGTAGTGGCAATTTTATTTTTTTGGACAACTAGAAATAAAACTATAAACTACGTTACATGGTCAACACTAGACAGTTCCATATTTATACTTATAATATCGAAAATATATTGTGTTGATATAAGTTGGAAGCTTTTCGAGCATAGACCAAATCTGCATACACTAAAGACAAAACAATATTTCAACCAATCAAAAAATAAATGACGTATATTAATAGACGTGTATCTTAGCCAATACGCAAAGCAGATTGTGCGGTAGATTAAAGACGATGTAAAATGTGGCAGAGTAGTTGGTAATGCACTGCTCAAAGTAAGTATCGTCAAGTTAGAGTCGTTTTTTATTTATTTAAAAGACTTGATTAAAGGTGCCTATTTGATTTATAATTAATTAAGAAGTGACCCTTGCATTTAATTTGTATCTCTTCACTAACCTTTTCAACTCTTCAAGGTTATTTTATATAAACCCCTCAACATTGTGTGCTTTTTCCACTCCATTTTTAATACAATTTTTTCTGCATTTAAACTATCAAAAGAAGTTTCCAAAATAGCCGGACCTTCCAAGAAGCGTGATATCTACTGGGAATTATCCATTCTGCAAACAGAGGTTGCGGAATTGTGGGAGTATTTGAAGAGGCTTGAAGACAGAATACGGGTAGAGGCGCATGAGAGGGTGAATCAAGTCAGAGCGATCAAAGCAAGACTTGATGCAATTAATGCACCACCAGCGCCAGAGACAAACGTCATAGAGGAAGACGCAAGTCCACCATGTTCACCAAATGCACCACTGGATATGGTTGAAGAATCCTCAAAAAATTCACCAAATGCACCAGCTTCACTAGATGGACCACTGGATATGGTAGAAGAATCCCCACCAAGTTCACCCAAAGAACCGAACTAGTCATTTGTTATTTGTTGTTTATTTCTAGTGGTCTTTTTTTGTTGTTATTTATGTTTGAATGGTCTGGTGTTTGTTGTTTGTATGTTTTAATGGTCCAGACCTTTTAATTATGTAATGTTGCTTCCGTTGGTAATATTAGTTTCAGTTGTGTTTTGATTATCCACCACTGCGGTCTATTAATGTTGTTCATCTCCGTGTTAAAGTTTAATTCTGTTATAATTTTGATCGTCGACCAAGAATAGTCTATTAAATAAATTGTGGAAACACATGAAAAGTTATGATAGTTAGCAGTAATCAAATTAATAAAATAACAAAATTACTAGAGAAAATTGCTATCACATTAACAAAGTTAACTAGATCGACCATCCCTTAAGCATTTACAGACTAAACTAATTGAAAGATACGCATCAACATCAATTTGGTCTATTATACACTTATTGAAAAGCTGCGCGTTGAAGTTTTACCATTCAGGATATTATCACGCGCGCGTTTGGCATTTAGGGATTGTGATGTTTGGAGTTTAGGGTCTTGGGTCCACGCACTTGGGGTTTGGGGTTTTGGCTCTAGGGTTAAGGTAGATCATTTTGGCTTGTGGATATATTATCAACGATCCGAAATTACACTGTCTTTGATTGTCAACATTTCTCAGGTTGACAATATATGCTCATGATTTTGCTTAAAATAATATAAAAACGCTATGTTAAATACTAGTAAGGTGTAATTTAGTAATCTACGAACTAAGAAACTACTCACATGACAATTTTGTTGCATAATGTACCTTAATGATGGTTAATAGCATTGATAAAGAGTGACATTTGATAACAAATATAACATAATGTATACTAATGTTAAGGTTCTGAGAAAGCAAGACATCTATCTCTAAGCATGGAAGAAGATCACATTGCTTGGGAAGAAGATTATGATCATGTACCACTGACATTGCTTGCTTTTCACATTATGATCTTCTTCCCAAGCAATGTGATCTTCTTCCATGCTTAGAGAAAGATGTCTTGCTTTCTCAGAACCTTAACATTAGTATACATTATGCAGGGGCAGTCCGACTGATTTTGTGACCTAAAGCCAAATTTTAACGAGGGGCCTTAATTTTATATTATTTTTTAAAAAAATAATATATATAATTTTGAATTCTATTTTTTTTAGCTTTTTGAGATGCAAAGTTATAATAAATTTTTTATAATAAATTTCTTCTAATTAGTCTTTCTTGATTGATAATATAGACAATCCATTTAATCTCGCTTGATACATTGTTGATGTCAGATTCTTAGTTAAGATTTGTTTAATTTTATATAACTTCACATGTATCTTAGCTTTTCACTTTAAATGATATCTTTTTTTAACTTAAATACTACCTCAGTCCCATTATAAGTGTCCATTTTTACTTTTTTTTTCCACGTTTATTAAGAAATTAAAGTGTCATAATTTCTTTTTAGTCCATTCCAAAAAGAATCATATTTCTAAACTTTGAAACAACTTAACCCCAAATTTACATTTGTTCCCTTAGCAAAATGATTTATATCCATAAAAATACCAATGGCTTAGTTTAGACCACAAGTTTCAAAAGTCTTTATTTCTTTATTAAACATTTGTCATATATAAATTGAAACGGATAGAGTATATATTTACCACATTGTCCTGATTTACTAATCTCGAATACCAAACTCAAGTACAACTATACATTTCTTACATCTTTAACTGTATGAGTAAGATTAGAAAAAAATAATTAAATATGCATTGATTTTTTAAAGTGATACTTATTTTGACAAAAATATAAAGAAAAAAATTAAACACTTATTAAGAACTAGAAGTAATTTAACCTATTATATGTACCAAAAAAATGGGGGCCTTACAGATGCGAGGCCTAAACGGTGGCTTTACTTGCCTTAGGCAAGGGCCGGCCTTTGACATTATGTTATATTTATTATCCAATGTCACTCCTTATCAATGCTATTGACCATCATTAAGGTACATTATGCAACAAAATTATCATGTGAGTAGTTTCCTAGTTCTTAGATTACTAAATTACCCCTTACTAGTGTTTAACATAGGGTTTTTATATTATTTTGAGCAAAATCATGAGCGTATATTATCAACATGAGAAATGTTGACAATCAAAAGCAGTGTAATTTCGGATCATTTCATTGATAATATATCCACAAGCCAAAATGATCTACCTTAACCCTAGAGACCAAACCCCAAACCCCAAGCGTGTGGACCCTAGACCCTAAACCCTAAACATCACAATCCCTAAATGCCAAATGCGTGCATGATAATATTCTGAACGGTAAAACTTCGACGCTCAACTTTTCAATAAGTTTACAATAGACCAAATTGAGGTTGATTAGTATCTTCCAATTAGTTTAGTCTGTAAATGCCTAAATGATCTACCTTAACTCTAGAGCCCAAACTACAATCCAGATGAATCTGGAGATGAATATGATGTTATAATGATTTCATTAAAAAATGTGTTGTCTCAGTCATATTAAATCACGTTTTGCAGTGATGATTGTCAATCCTAAATACTTGATTATCAACTATTATAGAAATCACAGTAATTTTAGAAAGTGTACCATACTATGTTATGGCACATTGAATATTTGTTTTGGTTGTTTGTATACTTGACGTGGGTTATCAGTTTATACACGGAAATCTCTATCTCAGTACAGACATTTTAAAAATCACCAACCATTTTCCATGATTTTATGTTAGTTGTTCATAAAATTGAATTCGTTTATTATCAAGTTCATCAGATCCATGTTATAAATTTTTCCTCGTCTCCATGTTAATTCGTTTATCAACTTCACTTGATCTATTATTATGTTAAACAGATCCAGTCATCTTCTTCGATGAAAACAAAGCAGAAACAAGAATTAATTCAATAGCAACACCAAAATTAGTACGCCGACAACAAAATTCTCCAATTCCATTCACATTTTTTTTAAATAATTACATATTAAAGAGCTTTCTTTAATCAGAAACCTCTTTACAAAATAACAAAAGAGAAAATGCATATACTTAAACTAACATAAAATATTGAACATACTTAAAAAAAAATACAAATTAAGGGGAATTTGGGGGGGGGGTGGTGATGTGGTCGTCGGGGTTTGATACCGACACGGCGACACATTGCACAAAGAATACGTGTAATGCGCTGAACGTTCATCTATTGGCGATGCATGTCCTCATTAATTCTTCCTATGAGGGTGTCTAAGGCTTGACGGATTAGCAGTGCATCTTGGGAGGGTGGGATCGACATTGTTGTGCAGAAAAAACCTTTACAAAAAGTTAAGATTTTACAGTTGGAATTGTGTGAAAGAAAGTGTAAACAATGGTCCTATTTATAGAAGAAGAAGAAGAAGAAGAAGAAGAAGAAGAAGAAGAAGAAGAAGAAGAAGAAGAAGAAGAAGAAGGTGAAACAGATAAGGGTGGGGGGGGGGGAGGGGGGGTCTAACAGTCCTGAGTAAACCCATTTCTCGGTGAGACTTTTCCCACTCTATTAAATCCGACAAGACATAACAAGCTTGGGCAGTGCACTCCTTTAAACAACATGACATATTTCCCACTCACCTATTATCTACCTATCAATATATTAGCTTACTCATTAAGTTTTTTGTCTATTAATATACGATAACTAGTTATCATTATTTGAATATGTATTTGTCTTTAGTCTATGTGATTTTGGTATATAATCGAATAGCGAACTTGAACAACAAATATTCAATTTAGTATAAATCAAACATTTATTAAGTGAAGACTATGTATAGTAGTTTAAACACTATTTTATTTCAAGTCCATAAAAAGTTATCAACTACAGATATGAATAAAACTCATTTAAAGTATAGTGTCAACCACCGCATGATCGATTGTCAACTACGCATACGTTGCCAACAAATACCAGTTTCTAGAGCATCAAGAGTTTATTATCAACTTTCTTAAGTATATAAACAATAAGACAGTAAAAAAAGGTAAATTCGAAGATCGTCAAATACTGTTTACTTCGCCTAAAAATAAGAATGTATGACAAACTTAACAATAGGAACACCAAAATTAATACGCCGACAAAATATCACCCATTTCCATTGATAATATTTTTAATAAATACATTAATAAAAAAAAGAGCTTTCTTTACTCATAAAAAGGTCCTCTTGTTCGTGGAATCATATGCACACGAACACAAACGCCATATTCAGGATATCGGTGCATTATTTGAAAGTGGAGATATCGGCCTTGAGTGATATGACAATCATTAATAAACCGTAACCAACCTCGCTGAAGCGATTTGCAACTCGGTGTTTGAAACGACCTCGGTCAGTCGTTTCGGAAGCTAGGACTCCGATTGGCGTGCCGATAATTTTAAAATATTCGTAATGTCCATTAGGACATGTCTGCAAAATTTGAGATAAATTAGACCTCGTTTGGTAGGCATCGGAAGAAGGTTTCAGTTTTTATTGGCGATTAATATTAAAAGGAGATTTTCGAGCTCGGTTTTTGCCGAATGAGCTCCGATTCGAAATCCGAAAGCGCCGTTGGGTTCGTATGATTATTTATGACTTTTGTGAACTTTCGAAAGTGAATTTCGATATTGTTCGGCTAGTTTCCGCTAAAATGCCGAAAGTTAAATAATTTGACTTCTTTTCATTTAAATTCGCATCTTGAGTTTCGGGAGTCCAATTTAAAATCCGTCTTCGCGAGTATGTTACATATATTTTGTATAACTCGTATGCAAAAGTTAGAATTATTTCGAATATCGTAGGGTACTATTTTAATTGTCGCCGCGAAAACGAAAAGAAAAGAAAATAAAATAAAAGAAAAAAAAAAAAGGAAAAGGTCGGTTGGTCCTTAGCTTAAATGCTAAGGACGGAGTTAATAGATACAGAAACAGGAGCATTGGAGCAAAAAAATTGCAGAGACGCGAAACAAAAAAATATGCAGTGGAAAAATGCCAGAAAATAAGAAAAGGGGCCGGGAAAAAGTAGAATTTTCACCCTGAAACATTCAGGTAATGATCCTAATATAGTATTTGAGTTTATTACGTGTGTTTAAATATATTTTTGCGGTAAAAATAGGAATATTAGACATCGCCCTAATGACGTAAATTGATAGTTTAAAGGGTCAAATGGACCCCGATAATGAAATTGATTATGTATTTGTGCTCAGTGAGTTATGGGCAACTTATAAATATAATTTATTTGGGATTTGGTTATGTGGCCTTAAACCCTGTATATAGGCCTGGCCTGCGTATTGCGTATGCGAATAGGGTATCAGGTTCCTACCTGGATTGCCCTACGATGTGAGGGATGAAGCCTTTAGCCTAATATGATATATTTTTCTGCTTATTGATCGCAGTGGGATCGTTTGGCAATGCATTCAAAAATAACGCGGTTGTTGGTCGCAATGCTAACTTTTGAGAGAGGTAAGTGTTTATATCCATTTTTTTGGAGGCACCTGGCCTCGTGGATTTTCTACCACGTATTCCTTACGTGTGTAGCTGCCGATAGGCGTACTCATTACGCCTTAGCTTTGGATTTATATTATATATTATATGTTATGTCCTATTGTTGGTATTGTATTGAGGATTTGAGCATTGTACCCTGGCTGCGAGTTGGCATCTACTTCCCGGTTGTCGATGAGAGTCCCGCGCCGGTGAAGGGTTATTGCATCACATTGCATTCATATGCATTACATTGCATATCATATTGAGGGCAGGAGTATTCCGCCCCAGGAGCAGGAGTATTCCGCTCCATTGTATCACATTGAGGGTAGGAGGATTCCGCCCCAAGAGCAGGAGTATTCCGCTCTTATGTCAGATATTGAGTGCAGGAGTATTCCGCCTCAGCTTTACATTATATCGGGTGCAGGAGTATTCCGCCCCAGGAGAGTGCAGGAGTATTCCGCCTCTGGTTTATATTATATCGGGTGCAGGAGTATTCCGCCCCAGGAGCAGGAGTATTCCGCTCCAGTTGGTTATCAGATTGGATTCCCCTCGAATGCAGGAGTATTCCGCTTCGGGATGGGATTACGGGCACATGTGACCCTTCGCATCATATTTCATCTCATTTCATCTCACTTCATTTTATTTCATACCATTGTGTAAACTTGTGGTACATAACTATTGTCCTGCTTATATGTGCATTTCTTATTTGTTGTTATGTTTCTGGCACGCATCCTTGGTTGAGTTTATAAGTTTCTTACGTGTTTTCGGTTGTTATCTGGCTCTACCTTTTTATAATTTAAATAAAAGAAATTTGGTTTATCTATTTCTTCTCCCTGGCTAGCTATCCTATTCTTTGAGGTGGCTAGTCTGCCCCACTTATTGAGTCCTTTTGACTCACCCTTGTTTATTGTTTGTTTCTTTTTCTATCTATTTCGTTTCGGCAGGTTCGCTCCAGGATTGAGTTCGCCACGTTGTGAAGGAGCGAAGACGACTTCAGCTGTCAGGGTGAGCCAGCTTTTATTCCGGATGGCCACCAGTTTATTGGTTATTATTTCAGTTGCATTTTGCTCCCTTCAGGAGGTATTTGTCTTCTTTTGTACTCTTAGATGTCTGGTCTGGATAACCCTAAACCTAGTATGTTGGGTAGTCAGCTGTAATTTCTTTTGTACAGCTTAGAGGTATCAGTATGTCAGTGTTTTTTTTTTAAGCCTTGTTCTTATTAATGAATTGAATTATATTTATTTGCCTAATTTAATTGGTAAGGGTTCGCCCGACGGGTCTAGGGAAGGATGTCAGGTGCCCGCACGGCCTAACCGGATTTCGGGTCGTGTCAGTTGGTATCAGAGCCATGTTTAGAGTCTATCCAGACTAAGACAGTGTCTAGTAGAGTCTCGCTGATGGGTACGTAGACGTCCGTACTTATCTACGAGAGGCTATGATGGCATTTAGGAAGTTTCACTTCCTTCTTTTCTGATCGTGCGTCGGTCTGGGATGAAAAAGTATTTTCGTTAATTTATTCGTGGTAATTGCGAACCCTCGCACGATAAATCAGCAAACAGTATGAGTTCAAGATGAAGCAATCTAGCCTGGGGTTGGTACTGACGAAGTCCGAGTGTTTTGATCGTGCTGACGATCTAGTTACGGAGGTCCCAGTTGTACAAGCTCGCGATGGGCAAGGGAGCAGGGCCTTGTAGTTCCCTTGGCTCTCTACGATGCTTTTACGAGAATCTTGGCGACGCAGATACTGCAAGAACCTATTATTCGCTAGGCAGCTTATCAGATTGCCGCATATGTAGATGTTCGGTCTCAGGGAGCTCCTATTTCAGTTCTTAATATTGCCGCAGTAAAGTATGTTCCGGAGGTAGCATGTGTTGTACCTCTAATTATTCTGGCTGGTTAACTAGCCGAGGTAACAGCTCGGTCCGAGTGCCCAAAGTGGTTGCATTATTTTACGCGGTTGAATCTTCCGATATTCTCAAGCCATGCATCATATAATCCTTGTGTAAGTTTTTTTTTTAAAAGTAAAATGATATCAGCGTATCCTTCATGCTCTTGATTATATCGAGCGGTATGTTGTTGATTATTCTGCTTTCCAGTTTCAAGGTCCAGCCTTGAATTGGTGGGCCGCTCTTTTATTAGCTAACTTGGTTCGATTTTTTTTTTTTTATCTAGATTCGTGGAAAAGTTCCTTTCGAGTAGCGAGCGAGAAGAAAAGTGTTGCCAGTTTGAGTGGATTGGACAGGGTAGCCTGTCGGTTAGCCTGTTGATGTTTCAGAACATGAGATTGAATTCTATAGAATGACTGAATATGCATTAGAACTAGTTCATAAGCCTTTCGAGAGATTCAAAGATTTATTGATGACCTTTCTTTTTCCTTGAGATCCCAGATGGCTCGAGAGATTGAGGTCGGGATTTCATTTGATATTGTTGTTGATATTGCTCGAAGGCTCGAGGCATACCGTAAGTTAGAGCGGGAGAGCAAGAAATCTCGTGGCCCTGGTGGGCAACCATGGTACCTCATTTGGAGGTAAGTGTTCTGATTATTTTTTTTGAAGTCACCTTCCAGGTTATCTCAGCTTGTAGAGCGTGATTCTCAAAGTGTGCAAGTAGTTCATCAAGATTAGACCCAGTTTTTCTCTTTATAGCTATCGACAATCTTTCCAGCTACCATTTTCAGGGAAAAGGGTGTTATCACTGTCACGAGTCTGGTTATCCTTTGAGGAGTTTTTCTTTACTCCAGCAAGTAGACAATCGTCCTTCTTCTTGCCCTCAGGCACCTGCACAGTCGCAGGAATTTCATGTAAATTTTAATTAATCAGAGAAATGCCACCATCCAGTAGAGGTCGAGAGCGCAGTGGTAGTGGTTCTTCTAGAAGTAATTATCAGTGTAGCGGCTTAGTTCAGCCGCAAAGGCAGTTTTATGAACTGCCAGTCTGGCAGGATGCTGAGGCATCCGATGTAGTAGGCCCGTGTGTTTCTTCTTCCCTTATCTGTAAGTAAGATTTATCTTTCCGATCGATCTGGAAATGGTGTGTCTTATCATGTTTCGACGGTTTCCTTGGATATTGTCGTAATTAAGAATTGGTTGCGGTAGAGGGGTGAGTTTCTGATACGATTTATTCCTGGCATTTATGAGACCCTACTAGTTTATCTAATCTAAATATGAGAGATTTGACAGTGAGTGTCGCTATTGTTTGCTTGGCATCCTGTTGTGCCACCTTCTGTTATAATGTCAAGTCAGTCTACCTCTCTTTGGAACTCAGTGTTGGTAGGATGATGGGATTCTTATTTATCACCATCAGGAAGTGTCATTGTTTCTTCTGGTGTAAAGTGATCAATAAGTAATACTCGATCTATGTGTCTCCTCTTGGTTCGAAATGTTAGTAAGTCATGTTATTCTATGAGCTTGTTTAAGTTATAAAAGGGTATTCTGGTAAATTATCAGAGTTTCCTTCTTATTGGAAGGTTAAATTGATATGGATGTTGCTCCATAGAGCTCATTTAATATCTATTTCTTCAGTTGCGATTCTTTGGTTACCCTGAATCGGAAGTAGTGTAGCTCTGGGAGCCAAGCAAATAAAAAGATGAGCTTCCTGAAGCTCTAATTATTTCTATCATCGATCCATTTCCATTTCTTCTTCATCTGGTACTAGTGAGCTTGGGCGATTGGAAGCCGCTTGTGACGTTTCCTGTGTTGAGCCAGAGTACGTGTTATTGTGGCCGGGTAAGCATATTATTATTTTGGAAGCATATTATTGTTTTGGTCCAGTTGTCTCATCTTGTTATCCGTTTAACATGTTTATGTTATCAGTTTATCCAGGTATCCATTCCCATGTATAGTATAGTGCTGGTTCTGTTTTTGCGGATCATCCAGTTTCAGGGGAAACTCTGCCGATATTTTTATATAGAAGTACCATCCATCGGGCGGTGGTGTTTACGGCAAAGGTATGGAGTTGTGAACTTGAGAGTTGCAGCTGTTTGGCAACTCGAAAGGGTAGTTGGTAGCTTCGGTCTGCTTACGTTCAGCTTTTAGCCAAATCTTCTTTAGTCCAGCAGACTGTGCGAGGATGGTTATTCCTATACAAATGGCTACATGAGTTTGTGCTTTAAGTGGAGGAGTCTTCCTCCAAATACTGAATGGTAATATTAAATCTCTGAGGTGTTGATATCACTTTTCTCACGACCCAAAGTAAGGCTACGGTAGAAATCTACAATGAGTGTCGATCACTGCTAAACCCACTAATAATCTATTAATGATAGAGATAAGCTGGCAACCTGACCATATATACGTACCTATCTGCTGAAACCATAAAGTCTGGAAAGATGACACGATTTTAACTTGCTGGCAATTAGAACATTAAGCCACAAATTTTGCTATGTCACACTTCATTTCGTCCCACCAATAAATCTGCTTAAGATCACGGTACACCTTAGTCGAACATGGATGAATACTGTATTTGGAATAATGTGCCTCCATCATAATCTATCCACGTAAATCTGCAACATCAGAAACTTAAAGTCTATCTTTATACATGAGAACACCGTCAGTAGTGACCCTGTATGGTGACTTCGGTTTTCCTTGGGCTATCTGTCTGTATTCAACTAGAACTGGATCCTCATACTGACGCTGTTTTACTTCATGGAAATTTAGAGTGAAAGATCTAGTGCAGCTTGTCGTCCATCCATCATTGGCATATCTCCTTCACACCTTAACTCCTTGAGAGGTTACTTTAGCGTTGTAAGCGCTCATGTAATCAACTTTGTTGCTGGTATTCTGCCTCAGCTCATGGTCCAACTACGTGTCTCCTTTATTTTTACTTTTTCAAGTCATAATATTTTCAATTGAAAGAAAATACCCTAAAGTAGGTGTTCAGTCTGGAGATCATTCCTGGTCTGTATCATACTATCCAGAAGTATTTGCCTGATCCTTATCCTTATATATAGACCCTGTTCAGATGAACCTTTGACATACATTAGGATATGAGTAACTACATTCCCACAAGGAGCTTGCGGAACAACACTAACATCAACTGAGATGTTGCCTAGTGTGTTTGTAAAAATAATATAGCTTGCATCAAATCTTCTATAATATGTACTGACAAGGTACTTCAAAAGTTCCCCCTATTACATCAAGCGTAAGCTAATTCTTTGTTTCATCGACTTGTTCTATATCGAAAGGTATATCGAAAAGGTGATTCTCGGCTGAATCATGTTAGTCCATCCAGAGTTTCGTATATCTTTGCTTCGAAAATGCAGAATTCTCCTCTCGTGATCGAGGAAGGATCGGTTTAGTCAGAATAACTTGGGCAATGACGTTATGATATTATCCAGCTATGTTTTTATCCAAGGGTTTGATGTACATGTCATAACTCTGATTCTGTAATTATGAGATCATGTCCGTGGAGTAGTTTATGAAGGTTGTGCAAGTTCTCTTGTTATCTGCGTAAATCTTGCTTTAGATTTTGGCTCGTTCGAGGACGAACGAGAGTTTAAGTGGAGGAGAATGAAACGACTTCGGTCAGTCGTTTCGGAAGCTAGGACTCCGATTGGCGTGCCGATAATTTTAAAATATTCGTAATGTCCATTAGGACATGTCTGCAAAATTTGAGCTAAATTAGACCTCGTTTGGTAGGCATCGAAAGAAGGTTTCAGTTTTTATTGGCGATTAATATTAAAAGGAGATTTTCGAGCTCGGTTTTTGCCGAATGAGCTCCGATTCGAAATCCGAAAGCGCCGTTGGGTTCGTATGATTATTTATGACTTTTGTGAACTTTCGAAAGTGAATTTCGATGTTGTTCGGCTAGTTTCCGCTAAAATGCCGAAAGTTAAATAATTTGACTTTTTTTCATTTAAATTCGCATCTTGAGTTTTGGGAGTCCAATTTGAAATTCGTCTTCGCGAGTATGTTACATATATTTTGTATAACTCGTATGCAAAAGTTGGAATTATTTCGAATATCGTAGGGTACTATTTTAATTGTCGCCGCGAAAACGAAAAGAAAAGAAAATAAAATAAAAGAAAACCAAAAAAAAAAAAGGAAAAGGTCGGTTGGTCCTTAGCTTAAATGCTAAGGACGGAGTTAATAGATACAGAAACAGGAGCATTGGAGCAAAAAAATTGCAGAGACGCGAAACAAAAAAATATGCAGTGGAAAAATGCCAGAAAATAAGAAAAGGGGCTGGGAAAAAGTAGAATATTCACCCTGAAACATTCAGGTAATGATCCTAATATAGTATTTGAGTTTATTACGTGTGTTTAAATATATTTTTGCGGTAAAAATAGGAATATTAGACATCGCCATAATGACGTAAATTGATAGTTTAAAGGGTCAAATGGACCCCGATAATGAAATTGATTATGTATTCGTGCTCAGTGAGTTATGGGCAACTTATAAATATAATTTATTTGGGATTTGGTTATGTGGCCTTAAACCCTGTATATAGGCCTGGCCTGCGTATTGCGTATGCGAATAGGGTATCAGGTTCCTACCTGGATTGCCCTACGATGTGAGGGATGAAGCCTTTAGCCTAATATGATATATTTTTCTGCTTATTGATCGCAGTGGGATCGTTTGGCAATGCATTCAAAAATAACGCGGTTGTTGGTCGCAATGCTAACTTTTGAGAGAGGTAAGTGTTTATATCCATTTTTTTGGAGGCACCTGGCCTCGTGGATTTTCTACCACGTATTCCTTACGTGTGTAGCTGCCGATAGGCGTACTCATTACGCCTTAGCTTTGGATTTATATTATATATTATATGTTATGTCCTATTGTTGGTATTGTATTGAGGATTTGAGCATTGTACCCTGGCTGCGAGTTGGCATCTACTTCCCGGTTGTCGATGAGAGTCCCGCGCCGGTGAAGGGTTATTGCATCACATTGCATTCATATGCATTACATTGCATATCATATTGAGGGCAGGAGTATTCCGCCCCAGAAGCAGGAGTATTCCGCTCCATTGTATCACATTGAGGGTAGGAGGATTCCGCCCCAAGAGCAGGAGTATTCCGCTCTTATGTCAGATATTGAGTGCAGGAGTATTCCGCCTCAGCTTTACATTATATCGGGTGCAGGAGTATTCCGCCCCAGGAGAGTGCAGGAGTATTCCGCCTCTGGTTTATATTATATCGGGTGCAGGAGTATTCCGCCCCAGGAGCAGGAGTATTCCGCTCCAGTTGGTTATCAGATTGGATTCCCCTCGAATGCAGGAGTATTCCGCTTCGGGATGGGATTACGGGCACATGTGACCCTTCGCATCATATTTCATCTCATTTCATCTCACTTCATTTTATTTCATACCATTGTGTAAACTTGTGGTACATAACTATTGTCCTGCTTATATGTGCATTTCTTATTTGTTGTTATGTTTCTGGCACGCATCCTTGGTTGAGTTTATAAGTTTCTTACGTGTTTTCGGTTGTTATCTGGCTCTACCTTTTTATAATTTAAATAAAAGAAATTTGGTTTATCTGTTTCTTCTCCCTGGCTAGCTATCCTATTCTTTGAGGTGGCTAGTCTGCCCCACTTATTGAGTCCTTTTGACTCACCCTTGTTTGTTGTTTGTTTCTTTTTCTATCTATTTCGTTTCGGCAGGTTCGCTCCAGGATTGAGTTCGCCACGTTGTGAAGGAGCGAAGACGACTTCAGCTGTCAGGGTGAGCCAGCTTTTATTCCGGATGGCCACCAGTTTATTGGTTATTATTTCAGTTGCATTTTGCTCCCTTCAGGAGGTATTTGTCTTCTTTTGTACTCTTAGATGTCTGGTCTGGATAACCCTAAACCTAGTATGTTGGGTAGTCAGCTGTAATTTCTTTTGTACAGCTTAGAGGTATCAGTATGTCAGTGTTTTTTTTTAAGCCTTGTTCTTATTAATGAATTGAATTATATTTATTTGCCTAATTTAATTGGTAAGGGTTCGCCCGACGGGTCTAGGGAAGGATGTCGGGTGCCCGCACGGCCTAACCGGATTTCGGGTCGTGTCAGTGTTACACGGAGTTCCATGAAATACCTAGCGTCACCACTATAGATAACAGCTTGCATCGTATAGTTGGGTAAAAGATTTGCTATGTCCAATGGAAATAGCTATAATCAAAGAGTACAACATTTAATGTGTTAAAAATCAAATAACTAAAGTAAACAAATCCAAATATTAAAGAACGAGGTACAAAACTTACTAGGTCATCATTTATACATGAATATTTGTTTACAGTTAGAGTGAAGCATGTACGGTTCCTTGTTCGGATGTACCATCCATTTGGCCAGACATAGTTGTTACTTGCATCTGGCATGTTTTAAAGAAAGGGAGAAGATCAAGGAGGTGTAAAAAGTAGATAAATTAACTTGTTGATGGGTGTTTGAAAAAATTAGGAAATGATGACCCTATTTATACTCTATAGGGGAAGAAGGCAAGAGACATGAGTTATTGGAGCCATTGTATCCAATGGGATAGTTCATACTTTGGGCAGTGCACCCTTTAAAGAACCTGTCACACGTTTCAACTGGCCGATTATCAACCACACAATCCACTAGCACGCTAATTGTTGGAAATGATGTCATCACTCTATGCTAAGTTGGTCTATATTCAAAAAGTCTACAATAAAAATTAATTACTACAAATATCAATAAAGCTAGTTAAGATTTTTTGTCAACTTGTTAAATCAAGAGTTAAGAACCTCAAGCACAGCAAAAAAGGGTCTATTATAAACATATCAAATTCTAATAAACAACAAGACTATACACTGATACATTGGAAGCAAACATACATAAATTATTCCGTTCACAAGTTATTACAAATGTCTAGAAAAATAAATTATTACACTCATTAGGGAAAAATAATAAATAATAAATCACTGTCTATTTTGAGACAGAGGGAAAATTGTTTTTTATGGCCGGTCGCTTACAATTTGAACATTTATTCCTTCTCTTCTTGGACGTAAATGATACCCCGATGGATGGAATATGCTGAACTCTTTTCCTGCCCCTTTTGATAAATATCTTACATGTACAAGTTTTTTTATCTCCCATGAATGCACCAAGAAGATGGCTTGTAGCCTTCTTATCATTCTTGTACAAGAGTGATTTGCCAGTACCATCTCCAATAATATTGCTGAACTCAACTATTTGATCATCAGCTGCTATGGGAGATGCTGCAACAACATTTGAAGCTGCAGCGGACCTCTCGACCCGCGAAATATAAAGAATAGGCCTACTACCATTACCATCTACATTTAGGAGGTATATGCGCAGGTCACTGTCATTCCTAATGAACGAAGGAGCTATTTTCCCCCTAGCAGGCGCAACACTAAGCATAAAACTAATGGATACATCGCCCCGATCACAAGTTAATTGTCCGCGTTCAATGACGTTGTCAATCAACTCGTCAAATGTACCCTCCAATTTCAATACAATAGGTACCATTGAACTAGTATTGGAACGCCAAAACCAGCACTTAGGTGTCTCTACCCATTGCCCATTGTAATCAGCACCCACTACTGCATAGCACCCCATAACAACTCTATTTATTGATATATGAGCAAGTTAATAATATACTGAAACAGGTCGATGAACAAAAATATAGTTCTAATGGAACTAAAACTAGTTGTTCTAATGGAACAAAAATAATGGCGGATATGATAAAGCAGCTTACCAGATCAATAAAACACTTCGTATAGCATGATGAAGTTGATATCAACTCAATTCAAAGTAATTGCACCCACCACGATAGACAGACTAGATCCTTTTGAAATTAAAATTTTAAAAGTTTTCCACAACCATAAATCAAGAAATGAGAGAAAACTGAAGATGAGAATTGGAATTCTGATAGCTATGGAACAAAATGGTTGGATTTGGGCCCTGGAATGAGGTTCAGCTGAAGAAGAAGAGGGCAATTGAGGCGGCTGGAATGAGAGGAGGGGAGGGGGAATAGGGAGGCAAATTTTGGAGGGGGAGGGAAATTTTCCTTTTTTAGTAATAGGCCAAAGTGTAATATTTGGAACTTGGGGAGTTGGGACGTGTAGACATTTTTTTGGTGTAATTAAGTTCTAATCCTGATTATAAAAGAGAATGTCATCTACCCAATTTTTAAAACTTAGAAGTTATTTTTTTAATTGAAGACTTAAGAGAGGTCAAGGAGTAAAAAACTCCTAGAAAGTGGAAGCGTCAGCCTAGAGGAGGAAGTAATTAATTCTCAAGCCATGAACTCTCCCTTCAAGAATAAAACTCATTCACGGGTAATATATTAAATCAAACTTAACTAGCTTAGGTATCTAAGTACTGAACTTCCTACGTATGTGCATATATAACTGTCGCATCATCTAGGTAATAGTATTCGAGAGTCGAGACGTCACGCATTATTGCAAATTATCTATTTACTTCTCATAAAGAAATCATTCTTCTTGAGCCAAATTCGAAACGTTTGTTTGCGTATGTGACAAAATGTGTTTTTTCCGACCATACTTCTTAACAACGGTGCATCGCTTTCCTAATCAAGGCTTCGACATCACAACAAACTGAATGAGGCTGTGATAGACATGACTGAATCCCATATATCATTAAGTATCTATTATTAATCTTTTTATTACTCTATTTGTCCCAATCCATGTGACGATTTTTATTCAAGAGTCAAAGTTGTTAAATTTAATCTGAATTCGGATTAAAGGAGGTTATTAAGGACGTTATTATTTTAAATAGGTTATTTGTGTAAATTTTAGTGTAGCTTAGACAAGTTGTGTATTGGGCCAAGCCCATTAGGAATTACTTAGCCCCTAAGTTAGGTCTAAGTTAGGTCTTTTAGTTTTACTTGTATATATAGGGCCATTGATTAATGAAAAAGGGGAGAAGTTCTTCACCCCAAACTTGTGTCTTGTTTATCAATTCTAACATGGTATCAGAGCCACCGCGCTGTTGATCGGAAAAGTGATCGGTATAATAAAACTTCTCTATAAAGTGTGAAGAAAGAGTGTGGTGATGGCCGTTCAAAGGGAATGAGCTGGTGTCACTGTTGCTAGTGTTTGTATCGACGAGAGGAATAGTCCACGGCGAACGAGGTCATCGTGTGACAAGGAGTTCGATGTTGAAAAGGCAAGATTGTTTCAGACAATCTTGAGTGCTCTTAAGAAGACAGATTTCGGGGGCGAAACCATTCCGCTACCCGAAGATGGTCCAGTAGATATGTTGAATAAACAAGTGAAAAGTGATGCTCACGGGCGGAGTGATCGGGAGAGAGTTGCAGTGAATAGAGCAACACTCTCCCGGAGAGGAGTGATGAATCGATGGAGAGGGGTAATGTGTCCGAATTGTAATCGTTCAGGGCATAATCCAAATGATTGCTATGAGGTTATCGGATATCCAAAATGGTGGAAATTTTGCTCACGAAATGAGAATGAGACTTGTGATCGAGTTACGGTGTCGTCAAGCTGTTGTGTAGAGACACGAGAAAACATGGCTCGTTCGGTGAATGAAGTTGGATTCGGACACTCTAGTGTGTCAGGATTGAGTAGTGAACAATTGCAGGTGTTGGTGAGTTTGTTGAATCAAAAGAAGTCGGACGCCGATCAAGTGAAAATTAAAACGACTAATGGTTCATGGATAATTGATACCGGAGCTTCGAATCATATGACCGAAGAATTGAACGTGTTGAGCGATTTACAGGATATTGTACAGTGTTCGGTGGGCTTGCCTAACAGAAGTAGTACCATGGCTACGAAGGAAGGGTAAACCCAGCTTAATGAACACATGACCCTTCAAAATGTTCTTTATGTGCCTAGAATGACGTGCAATTTGATTTCGGTGTCTCAGTTAATCGATCAATATGATTGTGATGTATAGTTTACTGGGGATATGTGTGTTGTGAAGGATAGGAACACGGGAAAGTTGATTGGCACGGGTAAACAAACCGATGGTTTGTACTACTTTCAATCTGTGTCATCGGTGAAGGCTATGAAAGCGGATGTATTGGATCTGTGGCACCAACGGTTGGGACATCCCTCTATTCAGGTAACGAATTCTCTCCCAATTCAAGATATTAGGAATTGTAGCGGCAAGAAAAATGTGAAAGCATGTGATATATGTCATCGGGCAAAGCAGATTAGGAATGTGTTTCCATTGACCGAGAATAGAGCCTCTGAGAGTTTTGAATTGATACACTGTGACTTGTGGGGTCCGTATAGAACTGAAATTTCATGTGGTGCCTCATATTTTTTAACAATTGTTGATGATTTTTCCCGAGCTGTGTGGGTATTTTTGTTGGTTTATAAGAAAGAGGTTGGAAGAGCTTTGAAAAACTTCTTTGCAATGGTCGAAAGACAATTTCATAAATATGTCAAGATTGTCCGAAGTGATAATGGGACCGAGTTTATAAGTATGAAAGCCTATTTTCGGGAACAAGGAATTCTCTTTCAAACTTCGTGTGTAGGGACACCACAACAAAATGGAATAGTTAAAAGAAAACATCGACATATTTTGAATGTAGCTCGGGCACTCCGATTTCAAGCACATTTGCCGATTGAATTTTGGGGAGAGTGTATAATGACAGCCGTTTATTTGATTAATCGAACGCCTTCATTAGTGTTGAATGGGAAGACACCATATGATGTTCTGATGCATGTGACACCGAATTTCGATCACTTGAGAGTGTTCGGATGCTTGTTCTATGCACGCAATCAAGGACGAATGCATGATAAGTTTGACAGCCGAAGTCGTCGATGTATATTTTTGGGGTATCTGAATGGGAAAAAGTCATGGAAGTTGTATGATTTGGATACCAAAGAGTATTTCATGTCACGAGATGTTACATTCTATGAGAACGAGTTTCCATTTGCACCAAAGGATGGTGTGAAAGAGAGTTCGAGTCCAAGTGTTGAGACTGATCAAGTGGATGAAGTTGCTGAAGAAGAGAACAGTTCCGGAATGAGGGGGGGTATTGAGATTCCCCCAGTGCATGTTGTCGATGAAGCTCAAGCGGAGGATGTATTGCATCCGGAAAATAAGGGGCCGAATCAAGATGGACACGTGGAAATGGAAGTGATGGATGAAGAATTGGGTCGAGGGAAGCGAACGAAGACAGAGAGTGTTCGTTTGAGTGACTATGTAACTAATACTGTTCGGAAACAGCGTCATCGTGTGTCGACCTGTGTTCGGAAATCAGACAGTTCACCCGAACAGCGTTATCGTGTGTCGACCTGTGTTCGAAAATCAGACAGTTCACCCGAGCAGTGACATGCCTCGGGTGCGCCTTATCCGGTGGCACATTATGTTGACTGTGATAAATTTTCGAAGAAGCATGCGTGCTTTCTTGCAGCCATAACGGAGGGACATGAACCGAGGTCATTCTCTGAAGCCGTGAAAGATGAAAAGTGGCGGACGGCTATGCAACAAGAGTTGCATGCTTTGGAAATGAACAAGACTTGGGAAATCGGGCACTAGCCTCCGGGAAAGAAGGCGCTCGGATGTCGATGGGTGTATAAAATTAAGTACAAGTCTGATGGTACCATTGAGCGGTACAAAGCTAGGTTGGTGATCTTTGGTAATCATCAAGTTGAAGGAATTGACTACATGGAGATATTTGCACCGGTAGCTAAAATGGTGACTGTTCGTGTCTTCTTGGCGGTAGCTACAGCTAAGAATTGGGAATTACATAAGATGGATGTGCATAATGCTTTTCTACATGGTGATCTTCACGAGGAAGTATATATGAAGTTTCCTCTGGGGTATAAAAATGATGGGTCCGGCAAAGTGTGTCGTCTCCAAAAATCTTTGTATGGATTGAAGCAAGTTCCTCGTTGTTGGTTTGCAAAGTTATCGACAGCTCTAAAGAATTATGGCTTTCGATAATCATATTCTGATTATTCATTGTTTACGATGAAGAAAGGGAATGTGCAATTGAGTGTGCTTGTGTATGTGGATGATCTGATTGTCTCCGGTAATGATCCACAGGCAATGCGACTCTTCAAGTTGTATCTATCTGTCCGTTTTCACATGAAAGATCTCGAACGATTGAAGTATTTTTTAGGAGTTGAAGTAGCAAGGGGTCCTAAAGGAATCTTCCTCTGTCAACGGAGGTATGCATTGGATATAATTTCGGAAGCTGGCTTGTTGGGTGCTCGACCGGCGGGCACACCGATGGAACAGAATCATCGGTTGGCGCTTGCACGTGGTCGATTCATGAAAAATCCAGAGAGTTATCGGAGATTGGTCGGACGCCTGATTTATCTATGCTTCACACGTCCGGATTTTTCATATAGTGTTCATGTGTTGTCTCAGTTTATGCAACAACCACGAGTCGAGCACTGCTCTCCGAGTTGTTCGTTACTTGAAAGGGTGTCCGGGACAAGGTATTGTGATGAGTTCGAAAGGTGATCTTCGTTTGCACGGTTGGTGTGACTCCGATTGGGCAGGGTGTCCGTTGACACGTCGCTCGTTGACTGGTTGGTATGTGTCTTTAGGGGATTCACCGATATCATGGCGCACGAAGAAGCAACAAATTGTCTCACGTTCTTCACCGGAGGCAGAATACCGATCGATGGCAATGACCGTGTGCGAGCTGAAATGGTTGAAAGGGCTATCGGTCTTCGAATCGAACACCATAGTTCGATAGATCTGCAGTGTGACAGTCAGGCAGCGATATATATTGCCCGTAATCCGGTATTTCATGAACGGACGAAGCACATTGAAGTAGATTGTCATTTTGTCCGTGATGCGATTGTTGGAGGGACCATACGTCCCGGACATGTGCCAACGGGTGCTCAATTGGCAGATATCTTTACCAAAGCACTGGGCCGAACACAATTTGATTATTTGTTGAGCAAGTTGGGCATTCGAAACCTTCATGCTCCAACTTGGGGGAGGGGGGGTAGGGTAAAGGAGGTTATTAAGGACGTTATTATTATAAATAGGTTATTTGTGTAAATTGTAGTGTAGCTTAGACAAGTTGGGGAAATTTTGATCACTAGCCATTTTTGGACGCGCTCAATGGGGACTATCCACCGTTTCAAAATTCATTGAAGAATAGTCAAAAATTCGCGCACACACTTAAGCTCCATTAGCATTGGAAAAACACCCCAGACTAGCCCCATAACAAAAAACTGGGGCTTTGAACAAAACTTGTTCAAAGCCCAAGTATTTTGTTATGAGACTTTATATATAAAGCTGAGTCCCATAACAAAATGATGGGGCTTTGAACAAGTTTTGTTCACAGCCCCAGCATTTTGTTATGGGTTATGAGACTTTATATATAAAGCTTCAGTCCCATAATAATGCTGGGGCTTTGAACAAGTTTTGTTCACAGCCCCAGCATTTTGTTATGGGACTGAAGCTTTTTACATAGTCCCATAACAAAATACTGGGGCCTTGAACAAAACTTGTTCAAAGCCCCAGTATTTATACTGGGGTTAGTTTACTGAAGCTTCCCCAGTACAAATACTGGGGCCTTGAACAAGTTTTGTTCAAAGTCCCAGTATTTATACTGGAATTTGTCCGGAGGTGGCTATTTCTCAGCGAATTTATTTTTGACGGCTACAAATCAATTAACGCGCGCCAAACAGGCCCCTACACTAAATTTTTACGACAAGTTGTGTATTGGGCCAAGCCCATTAGGAATTAATTAGCCCCTAAGTTAGGTCTTTTAGTTTTACTTTTATATATAGGGCCATTGATTAATGAAAAAGGGGAGAAGTTCTTCACCACAAATTTGTGTCTTGTTTATCAATTCTAACACGGATATAAATTTTTTAACTAATAGATATATTTGGAAACTGCTAAAAGTACTACTACAAGACCCAACAATTTAACAATTTGAATTATAAGAAAGAAAAATACTACAATTAAAGAAAAGCTCATTTAGCTCTAAAAATCGCCACATAAGTTGAGACATACAGAGTAATTCAGGCATTCTGGGATCATGTTACCATACCAAAAAAGTCATAAGTCTCATACGAACTTGTTTTACACAGTTCCCTGATAAATTTACTAAATAACGGGATATTATGATTTAGGGTAGAAGGAGCGTATAAACAAGCACTTACTCATATTGAAACCCCTAGTTATATGAATTTTCTACATTAATATTTTAAACAGAAAAAAAGCCATCCAACACGAACAGTACAAAAAGAAAGAGGGCTACTTTGATAGCAAGTGGCTATATTATTGCCATCTTTAAAATTGACAGACTTTTCATATCTTAAATCATTGATTTTAAACAGCAGTTCGCACGTCCAATATGGATAATACATTGCAAGCAAATTAGTTGCTAGTACATATTACTGCAGTTCCTAAAGTCGATTTACCTTTCCCCAAGTGGTAAAAGTTTTAGGAACAGATCGGAAGTCGCAGGCAGATGGTAAAATATTCATAGATTCTACTTTGATATACGAACGCCAAATCGATAAGTAATAATTATTAAGCCCAAGATATTATTACCCAAAAAAAAAAAAAAGCTAAAGTTGGGTCTTATTAAAAGGGCTTGAAATTTTATTATGATTACAATATAATGCATGCATACAAGGACATGCTAGTGATCATAACAAATATTAAAAATATATAGACCACTATGCTAGCTATAACAAAATTTATAACACAAGAAAAGAACAGAATAAAACTAAATATAAGAGTTGCTTTATTGGCCAAGTCATGCCACAAATATAGTACTACTATAGTTTAGAGGCCACTAGAACCAATCAACTTCGTTAAGCCATAAGTAATGGCCATGGCCAACCAACCTCCAAACAAAACCCTAGCTGAGGACTTGACTGCTGGTGCCTTTCCTAAAGTAGCACCTAACCACCCAAATATCATTAAAGCTAAGCTCACAGCAGCAATAACAACACCAATTCTCATTTTATAATCCCTAATAAAAGATGCAGCCAATAATGGCACCATTGCACCTATTGAAAATGCAAGTGCTGATGCCGCTGCTGCTTGCACTGGATTTGGCAAGCTTTCCTTCTCATCTTCTACATCATCTCCTTCGATTTTATCCATGTTCCTATTAGAGTTTCTTCTCTTTTCCCTTTTCTTTTGAGCAACTTCTATGTCAAGTTGTGAATAAACGGACACAAATTCTCCAATGGCCATAGAACAAGCTCCAGCCACTAGACCAGCGAATCCGGTCAATATCATGACCTTAATGTCTTGTTTTACTGCACCAACTCCCATCATTAATGATGCTGTTGAAACTAATCCATCATTGGCTCCAAGAACAGCTGCTCGAAGCCATTGGGATCGTTTCGAGTAGTCAAATTCTTTTTCTACTTCTTGTTCTAGGTTTATTTGTTGCTCTAGGTCATTTATAGGGAGAGTGAACTTTGTTTCTTGTTGAGTACTGGCTTGGCTTGACGCCATGGTTTTTTCTGATAGAAACTAGAAAATGACTTAGTTAGGGAAGAGTGGACGAAAGTAGTAGATGATGAGTGTGCTTGACACACGCCTTATAGTGCGAGGTATTTATAGAAAGAACATTTTATTGTTGTGAGACTTGAGCACTAACATAAAGAGATTTCGTGAATAAACAAAATTCTTTGTACGTAACTTAAAAATATTAAACTCTACTTTTTATTTTATTTTTTATTTGGTAAACCGATGACCGGGTGTCTTGCAAAGATTGGATTCTTCTTTTTAGCTTAGATTTTGAGGTGCATAGGTATTAGTACAACGAAATATAAGCTTTTGTTTGCATGATCTTTATTAAAGAAGAAAGATGAACTTCTTGTCTTCTTTCATTACTTTTTCTTTCTTCAAAAGAAAGACTTTTACCAAATTTATTCGTTTGCAAAATTGAAAAAATATTTATATAAACAATTGTAAACCTATCCTTTTAACATTTCCGGATCTCACAACAGGCAGAAAAGAGCAAAAGTTTCTTTGTTTTTTAAATTTTCAGTATAAGAAGTACTTCTCTAACATGTTATAAATTGTACCTGAAGACATTCTTCAAATAACGTGATATAATATATGCTCATATAGAATATGCTTATACATGTGCCAGGAAGAGATGAATTTGGACATGAATGAGAGTAGGGAAAACACTGCATGCAATGAGTCATGGAATAACAAAAAGAGCAGAAAAATGTGTTTCTGACTTTGCTGCTAACATGAAATTGGTTTAAGTGGAAAAAGAGAGAAACTTTAAGCAGCAGTTATACCAGAATTTGGACGTCATGAATAAGGCATGACAAGTAAAGATAAGAGAAAGAAAGGCCTAAATTAAGGAGAAGTTTTATGGCCTTTTTCCTCTCAACAATCTCTTCAGTTTTACGTCCATGCGGAATAGGACAAATACTATACGTAGCATGCATGTGATGTTACCAATGACTCCTGATTTAGTAGGTTTGACCGTAACTTTTCGTTTTATGTGGGTTGGGATTGTGTTTAAGAAGGTAGAAGCTGAAGCAAGCTACTAGTTAACAAATTTTAGTGATCTCCTTTCTACTTTGCTTGCTAGATCTAGTTAGCCTTTGAAAGTTAGGTCGAAAGATTTTTGTTGTTCTTTTTTTTTTTAAACATTATGATCATATTTATATATGTAAATTATTACCTTATTAATTACGGAAAAGGGTCAAATTTACCCTTAAACTAATCGAAATTCAACAGATTTACCCTCCGTTACGAGTTCAGTTTGGCCATGCCCTTGACGTTATTAAAACTGGGGCAAAAATACCCTTCATTAGACGGAACATACAGAGAGGCATTAATCCAGCTGATTTGGCAAACACGTGGCCATGTGTGCGCCAACGTGGCCACTCAGAACCCCACTTTAATTTTTAACCCTCATTTTTTTGACCCAAACCCGACCCACACCTCTTATTTTACCTTACCCCACTTTATTTACTTCCCCTCGTTAAACCTAATTCACCCTGACCTCACATTTTCCCTCTTGTAATATCACCGGCAGCTAGGCTAATGAAGTGAAATCGAGCTTGGTGCAACTGTGAATCTGAAGTATTATTGTGTTATATAGTGAAGGTATGTAATTATTTTACTAGTTTTAATCTTGAAATGTGTATGTTAGGTTTTAGGGTTTGTGTTTGTGAATTGTGCCGTTTTGCTTGATCTTTAATGACTAAAAAACAAACTTAAATATAGTAAATAGATAAAAATTGCGACTTTGTCGGGTTGGTGGGGTTTGTTTGTGGGGTTTGGTTGTGGTCCTGCATTTTTTTATTGTCGCTGACCCTTTTCCGAATCTTTAATTTGTTACTTTGTTGTAGTGGTCCCTTATCTGCAATTTTATATGTTTCCTTGCATGTGACAACTGATGAAGATGATTGACAAAGTCGGCTTGGTTTTCCACTACGGGGGTGAATGGGTCATTTCACCTGAATTAGTTTATACTAGGAAGTATGTGCATAAGCTGGAGGGGTTTGATAGCTGCTTAATTTATTATGATGATATTTGTGAGGAGTTCACAGAACATCTAGGGTTTAGCCAAGTTAAACAGCTATTGGTGACTGGACCTTCGGGTAGGTATTACATAATAGAAGGAGATGATGGTATGAGGAGTCTTGGATGTTTATTCACTAAAAAGTTCAATGTAATAAATTTCTTTGTTGTAGACTCAACTGACTTGAGGGTTTTTGCCCAAAACATTACACATCATACAGAGTCATTCTCTGTAGATGTTGATGTAGCTTCTGAATGTGAACTTGGTCTTGGTGAATGGGAAGGTGATGATGAGAACTCTGATGACAATAAGTATGATCCTAAAGAACTTGAAACTTATAAAAAACAGAAGAAAAGGGTTATCAATGACAAATTAGATGGGTTTAAAGAATTGGAAAAGGGTATGACCTTTAAGGATATTCAAGAAGCTAGAAAGGTTGTGAATCTGTATGCTGTGGCTAATGGCTATGGTCTCAAGGTCTTGAAAAGTGATAGGACTAGGGTTAGGTACAAATGTGAAGATGGCTGTCCATTTGTGTGTTTAATCTCTAAGGATGGGAGAGATTCTGGTTTTGCAATTAAAACACTGGAACCAGAGCACAAATGTTTTCCTTGCTATAAGAACCCCAGGGCAGATGCCACTACTTTAGCCTACTACTTTAAAGGTAAGGTGCAAAAAGAGCCCAAGTACAGGATAAAGGAGATGAAAAGCCATCTGGAGTCTACTCTCAATCTAAATGTGGATGGTTCAAAGCTGAAAAGAGCTAAGAACTTAGCTTTACAGAAGCTGGAAGGCAGTTATCTTGATGACTACAGGAAATTGCATGCTTATGGCCAAGAACTAAAGCAGACCAATCCTGGAAGTGATGTGTACATTAATATTTCAAAGGATGCTCTTGAGGAAGGTAAAAGGAAGTTCCTGAGAATGTACATTTGCTTCCAGGCACTGAAGCAGGGTTGGAAGGCAGGGTTGAGACCACTGATTGGTTTAGATGGTACTTTTCTGAGGGGTAGATATAGAGGTTGTTTGTTGGTTGCAGTGGGACAAGATTCTATGCAACAGTTTTACCCTCTTGCATGGGCAGTAGTAGACAGGGAAACAACAAGGACCTGGACTTGGTTTATTGAACATTTGAGGCTGTCATTGGAGCTGAGTAGTGGAAAGGGAGTGACATTCATATCAGACATGCAAAAGGTGCTGTTTCTGCTTTTATTTTTACATTCCTTATAATCCTTTTAATTGTTCAACTTTTTATTAACTTATTTTGATGTTGCTCTATCTCATAGGGACTGTTGGAGGCTGTGAGAGTGGTGCTTCCTGAAGCTCATCACAGATTCTGTATGAGGCACATTGAAGCCAATTGGAGTAAAAGATGGAGGAGTGGTGAAATGAAGAAGTACATGTGGTGGTGTTCTTGGAGTACTTATGAAGAGGATTTCAAAGACCAACTAGAAAAGCTGGGTGAACTGAATGCTAAAGCTGCAGCTGACTTACAAAAGTGGCCTGTCCAAGCTTGGTGCAGGGCATATTTTGATACAACATGCAAAAATATGATGGTTGACAACAATTTCACTGAGTCATTTAATGCCTGGATTCTGGATGCAAGGTATATGCCTATCATCAACATGCTGGAAGAGATAAGGGTAAAGGTTATGAAGCTACTGGCAACTAATGAAGATAAGATGAGGACATGGGATGGTGAGTTCAGTCCCTACTGTATGAGGTTGTACAATGACTATAGGGCAATTGCTCACCATTGCAAAGTTGAATTCAATGGTGATAATGGTTATGAAGTGACAGAAGGTGATGACAGGCATACTGTATGCCTTGAAATGAAAAAATGCACATGTAGGGTGTGGGATCTGTCTGGTATACCCTGTCCCCATGCTATAAAAGCTTTTCTACACAAGAAGCAAGACCCTGTGGCACAAATGCATTGGTGGCTTAGTAGGGAGGCATATGCACTGACATACAAGCACAAAATGCAGCCTGTTAGAGGGAAAAAATTCTGGAGAGTTGATCCTTCTCAAGCTATGGAACCTCCAGAAGTGTCAAGGACTGTGGGCAGGCCAAAAACTAAGAGAGCAAGGGAACCAGATGAGGCAAGATTGAGAAAAGGACCATGGGTTGCATCAAGGAAGGGAACTATCATGTTCTGCAGTAACTGTGGTGAACCAAACCACAATAGGAAGGGTTGTCACAAGGTAATGTTTTAAACTTTCAATTATTACTAGTTGTTATTACATTGGACTGACTTGAATTTTATACATGTGTAGCCTGTTGGAAAGGCTTCAAGTTCAAGTCAAAATGTGAATCCTGAAGCTTCAAATTCAAGGCAACCTGTGACACAAAGCTCAGCTGCTGGATCAGATGTGGATGTGGAAATGCAGAGTGTGGATGAAGGTTATGAAGCTGCTACACAGTATTCTAGTTATGGTCCTGATGTGGGTTCTTCTTCAGACCCAGAACTGAGACAAATGGTTCTTTCTGAGACCCAAACTAGAATTGCAGAAAGGAAGATGATGTTCAGGGAACCAACTGGAAGGAGGAGGATACAATTTTCTGGAGATCCAAACACAGGAGTGGCAGTACCAAGCAATTTACCATTTCAGCCAGATACTGTAACTTGGAGGGGTAAGGCAGCTGTTACATCTAATCAAATGGTACTTGCAGCTTTGAGGAAGAGACAGAAATTGAGGTCAAGGAGGGGACCTGCACTTCAAGATGAAGACTTTTCTATGGCTTGAAATATTGGCATGTGGCTTATTAGTTTTTGCTGAATTTGGCATGTAAATTGGGATGCTTATTTCAGTTTGTGTTTGGATATTTGTGTCATACTTGGCATGTATTTTGGATACACTTTCTCAGTAATTAGGTCTTTAAGTTGGTAGCAGACTGAAACACTGTTTAAGCTTGGCATGTATAGCCAGCTTTTTTTTTGTTTGTTTGCTTAGCTGTTGAACAGCTTTGGCAGTTAGCATATGATGGTTATTGGCTTTAGCTTATGGGATTAATGTAACTGCCGTTAATGTTTATTACTACATCTGTTTTATGCCATTAAATTGTTGTTTCTGTCATTAAATGGGTGTGTGTGAAAGTGCAGCAGTTATGGTATGAATGTGCCGAAAATTGAAGGGGTGTGAATTGTGAATGCACCTCTTCAATTGCAACCTTTTGAACTGAATAGGCACATAGTGTGAATAGGCACATAGTGCAAGTGAAGAGGCACAATCCCTAGCCTATATATAAGTGAATGTTTGTCTTCCAAATACACCAAAAAACAGTAACCAAAGCAGTACCAAAAATCAGTACCCAAAGCAGCAAGCAACAGTAGGGACAATATGCCTCGAAGAGGAAGTCGACATCCTAGGGCGCCTGCAACTGATCGTAGAGAGCCAAGAACAACAGAGATAGAACATGTTCGTCAAGATATTGCAGCACTAGGTGCAGATATGGATCAACTGCCTATGTATATCAACGATGTGCAAAATCAAGTTATTGGACTAGAGAACAGGTTTCTCCAATTTGTTGAGGACTATAGGAGGGACATACGACGGATGAAGCGTATGCTCCGTGGATTACTTGCTGAGGCGAATAATTGACCCCACTATTTTCTCTACTCCACCGGGTTCTCCACCGGACATGTGAAGTGCTATTTTACTTACGAATCTATGTTTAGCTATTTTATTATGTTTCAACCGATTTCTAAGTATTTTTAGGCTGCTAATTTTTAAAGTTTCGGTTTATATTAGTTTGTAAAATCAGATGTTGTCTATGACTATGTAGCATCTGACTAAGTCTAATTAAGGATTATTTTGCTATTTCTATGAACAAATGCAATTGTTATGATGTTGAAGTTTGTTTTTGGCTTGTTTCTGCATAAATCAACATAGATTGCAAACACCATTTCATTGCATCAAATTAAGATCAGTTTTAACATAGATATTTTTCTTCATTACATCAAATTAAGACTACATCTAAACACTAAAATTAAACGCCATTAGAGAGAAATTAAACAGTTCATCACCTAAACACTAAAATAATTTGGCTAACACAGATAAGCATCGATCAATCACTGGTCATCTTCACTTCATCACCATTGAAATAATCAAACCAACAATGCAACCTAACATCATAAACATGATGATCTTCTGGAAAACAAGCTTTTCTTTCAACTTCCAAACAGTTCCATCATCAACAATTGGTCCATTGCTGCTAATACCTTCCAAATAAGCCACCTTCTTCTTCAAAGTATCCCTTTCCTCCTTAACACCATCCAAATTTTTTTTCAATCCGAGTATCAAATCAGCAACTCTAGAAGGTAACTGGTCATCTTCCCATTCCCAAAAACCACATCCTTCATTCTGTTAAGATGGAAAATTGCATTTATAATCAAAGCGACAACAAAAACAAAAAGCCGTACAATCTAAAAATCTAAACTTTACAATCTTTAGGATACCAACCTTAAGTTTTGGGCACTTGACGAAGCGCCTACCAGCATTCCCAGTGGTAAAAGCAGTGTAATGACGAGCAACTAAGCCACATCGACACCTCCTCGATGAATCACAATATGAACTTGAACAACTTGACATATTGAACTAAATCTTTGGAAAAGAGAAAGATTATGGTCTGAACTAAACTCGACTTAAGGAATCAAGCATAAATTGATTGGGGAGAAAATACCCTAAATTTGATTCTCAAATCTCCATTAAAGAGGAAATGTTTCTCTTCTTTGGCTAAAGAAGATCGGGTTTGGGTCAAAAAAATGAGGGTTAAAAATTAAAGTGGGGTTCTGAGTGGCCACGTTGGCGCACACGTGGCTACGTGTTTGCCAAATCAGCTGGATTAATGCCTCTCTGTATATTCCGTCTAATGAAGGGTATTTTTGCCCCAGTTTTAATAACGTCAAGGGCATGGCCAAACTGAACTCGTAACGGAGGGTAAATCTGTTGAATTTCAATTAACTTAAGGGCATATTTGACCCTTTTCCGTATTAATTATCTCTCTTTCTCTCTCTCATAATACATGCACCTAATCTCCATAAATAAAATTTAAAAAATTTATGTGCGAGTTAACTCTCCTAGAGCTAGGATTTGAAGCATGTGGGTTTAGAGTTCTAATCACTTTATTTTTAAAATGCCGTGTGAAAGGGTGGGTGAATTTGGATAAGAGGATTATGTGGGGAGTCAAACCCTCATCAACAAGGTGAAAATTCAAATAACCAGCAATTGTACTACTAAAATTCTTCTTCTTCTAATCAATTTAAGTTACTCGTTCTAAATTAATAATTTGTTCATATCAGATGATTTTTTTAAGACAAATACATGACTTGAAAAAAATTTCTTGGTTTCGTCCGAATTTAGTGTGACACGACTTCTCTTTACTTTGTTCGAAAAAGTATATATGACAGATATATATACTTAGAAGCACTTCAACTGTAAACTTTTCACTTTACCTTTGATGATACAATTTATAGCCACACGAGTTATTATGACTTCTTTTATACTATAAATTTTAGGCCAAATAAATCGTCACCCCCTTGAACTCACTACTAAAAAAACAGGGATTTTCGACCGCCAAATCGGTTGGATAACGGTCGACATGTCGACCGATCTTCGACCGATTGAGGTGGTCGAATAAAATTAGGTCGAAATAGGCCTTCGACCGACTTTCGGTCGAAAAGTTGACCGACTTTCGGTCGAAGAACATGGACCATTTTTTTAAAGTGACCAGTTCTTCGACAGAAAATCGGATCGGTCGAAAGTCGGTCAACCTTTCGACCGACTTTCGGTCGAAGGACCTTTCGACCGATTGGTAAATTATTTTGACCAACTTTCGACCGAAAATCGGTCGAAAACCTGTAAAAACCTGCAACATAAAATCTGCAATTAGTCCTACACCACCTGTAAATTCAGCAACACGCAGAAAAACCAGACAAAACACATTCATAAACGATATTCAACAAGGCTAACAAAGCCAAACAATAGATACAAGTGTTTCAACATTAGTTCTAGTGTTACAATTATCAAACAAACTTAACAAACAGTTTATGGTTCAACTATCACTACTACTGGCTAGAACCCGAACTAGACTCGGCATCAGACTCAGATGACGAACTGTGTCGACGTCTGCTCTTTCGCTTTCCTTTGCCTTTTTTTTGGCGCTTAAGGAGCTTTTGCATCATTTCATGCATTTCTCTTTGATGAGCCTCATTTGCTAAGCGCATAGCTTCATTTTGTCTCTTCAGCTCTGCGATCTCCTCTTTTACCCGAGCCATTTCTCCAGGATCAGCAGAGCTTGAAGGAGCAGTAGAACACGAGCCCAAATAGTTTGATTTATGCTTGCCAGATGAATAGAGTGTTGCAAGGCCATATACGGACCACTTCTTCACCCCTCCATTAACATCCAACCATAAATTGGTTTCTTGCTCGAGCGCTAGGGGTGCTGGGGAGTAGCTTCCGCATTCAGATTGTTGAGTCGAGGTCCAGTCTTCAACGGCCTTTGTAGTTATTTCCTGAAAAATAGAAATATATCAATGGTACAAATATGAAGTATAAACGTTGAAGGATTGGCGCTAAAAATGTTAGAATTTAATAACTTACCCAGGCCTCTTTTGCACGGGGCTCGACCCAGACTTCTCCGCCCTTTTTATCACTCTTGATATGTCGGATCTTGTGCATTTCAGAGATTTGAATTGTCCGATTTTCTTTATTTTCCTACAAATTAAAGAAGAGAACAAGTTAGATATAAAAAAATAAACGATTATAGTAATTCATATAAATTAAATTACTTTACCAATCGCATCTTCTGCGTCGCAGCGCTAACTGAGCCACCGGTATGGAGCGATCCACCCTTACTTGATGCTCACGCTTTCTTCCCTTGTTCGCTCTTCTTCTGAAATTCGGGAGTCTCCCAATATTGCTGCAGCTCTCTCCATTGATGATCATAGAGGAAGCCGGGCATTTTTCCTTTTTTACGCGCAACATACATTGCGTTCTTGAATAACTCACCGCATTTCTTTGGGAAGTTGGAACGGACTTTATAGTCCAGAGCCGGATGCCACTTACACTCAGCCTGGCAATATTCATCAAAATATTTTATTTAAACATAATCATTAGAAAAACCGCAATTAGTAATAAACCTGATGCATATTTATCACCTCAAAAGCCTGCATTATCCGCTGCTTTACTTGAGGGGGCACAGCGCCCCAGGATAGCCACGATTCTTTCCATTGAGATCTCATGCAACCATTAACACAATAATGAATCTTCTCGGCAGAAAGGCCTAACGAGGAAACCAACTTCTTAGTGTAGTAATAATTAGTTGGTAAGGCCATCTTAGTCGGATTGAGTTCATTCATAGAGCCAATGATGGAATCCATGACAGCTTGAGAAATACTAAAATCTGATTTGATACTTAGCAATCTAACAGCAACCGACAACTGGGAATGCACCGAGCCCTCATAAAATGGACGACTTGCTTCCTCCAACCGTTTATAGAATTGATTTGCCTCAGCATTGGGAATGTGCTCAATGTTTGGCTGTGATGTATCCGGCTGAAAAGGATCATTAGCCGGGTACATCCCAAAAGCATCATGTACCATATCCTTCATTCTATAATTATTAAGGTCTGGTTCCACAACCGGAGAACTCCTACGGCCATGAATATTTTCTAGATTTTGAAGGTGCTCCTGCAAATCCCACGGCTCCCCATGATTATACCAAACGTAGTAATTTGGCATAAACCCCTTCTTATAAAGATGTACCTCTACATTCTCCAAATCTTGTGTCTTTATGCATTTGCATTTTTTACATGGACACTTAGTTTTGCCATGCCTTAAATAATCGTCTGTTGTGCGGGCTATATCAAGAAATTCCATAACACCCGCTACAAACGAAGGCCTCAACCCTCGCCGCTCGGGAAAATTTCTATTATCCATCCACAAACGACGTCGATTAATGTCCATATCTACACAAACATTGCAAGATTGAGAAACAATATGTATGATTTTTTTTAAATATAAGATTATCAATTTTTAATTACTAAATGATAAAGTTTTATGTCATGCTTTGCCTAACGCAATAAATTTTTTATCTTAGCTTGCCACTATTTTGTAATCACTATAGCAAGATTAATGTGGTCGGGTTTGTTAATGCTCGCAACTTGTTTGATGAAATACCCCAAACAAACAATATTTTCTTATAACACCCTATTAATTACTATTATCAAAGCAATTCAAACCAACAAAAACTTATTCATTTTAGGCATAACATGTTCATCTTTTCAACAATACCAAAGCAACAACACATTCCAAACACCACTACCAAACAATTCCAACAATCCCCAACAACTACAACAATCCCAAACAACAAAAACCTAACTTTATAAGAGCTAACAACACCAAACAAGTTCTTCAACATCAACAATAACTACAATAAACAAATTTACTAATAATTAACTACCTATGCAACATTATAGGCCGAAATTAAAAAAAATTAAAAAAACAATTAAATTCGGATTTAATAAAAAAATAATCAAAAAACTTACCTCGAGGTTGATTTGTGCTCCAATAGCACCTAATTATGGTTCCCCACTAGTTGTATGCTTAAGAACAACAAAAAAATTGAGTTAAAAAGTTAGGGTTTAAGTTTTAGAAAATAATTAAAATAACACTAAAACTAAGAATTTACCTTGAATTTCTTGTTATATATAGCGTTTAGGAGGGTAGAATGTGTTTGATTTTTTATTTTGGGGGTGGGTTATGGTGGTTTTTGGTATAGAGGTTGGGAAGGGGGGGGGGTTTAGAGAGAGTTTAAGTGTTTTGGGGAAGAAATGGGGAATGGGGGTTCTGTGAAGAATTAAAACGGGCCTATCGACCGCACGTTCGACCGAATTTCGGTCGAAAGGTGTGTAGGTCGAAATTTTTTTATTGTTCGACCGAAAATCGATCGAAATAGTGGTTCGACCGATTTTCGGTCGAAATATTGCGGTCGAAATTCCCTGTTATTTTAGTAGTGACTTGACACTATAGTCTACTTAGACACTTCAACTAAGGTCCTTTCCAGTTGAGCACTTGAACCTTTTTTATAAGTATCTACTTAGACACTTTCCACCTACTCTGTTGAAAAATCCATGTGCATGTTGGCACACGAGTCTTACGTGATAAGTGACCCATTTATATTCTGCCACGTGTAATAATTGGAAACATCATATAACACACAATACATATGGATGATGAATTAATGATTTGTCCCACTACAAAAATTGACCCTATCTCCTAATAAGGGTAATCCACAACCCATTTCCCCAAAACTCTCATAATTCAACCCGTCTGTTGGACTTTGACAATTAAAAGCTTACAATTCTTCTTCCTCTCAAAGCTTACAATCTGAAATGACCTCGGTCAGTCGTTTCGGGAGATAGGATTCCGATTTACGTGCCAATAATTTGAAAATCTTCGTAAGGTCCATCGGAACTTATCTGTAAAATTTGAGCTAAATCAGACCTCGTCTAGTAGGCATCGGAAGAAGGAATCAGTTTTTATTGTCGATAAGTATTAAAAAGAGTTTTCGAGCTCGATTTTGGCGAACGAGCTCCGATTCGAAATCCGAAAGCGCCGTTAGGTTCGTATGATTATTTGTGCCTTTGTGATTTTTCGAAAGCGAATTTCGAGGTTGTTCGGCTAGTTTCCCCTAAAAATGCCGAAATTTAAATAATTTGATCTTTTACTATTTAATTTGCATATTGAGTTTCGGGAGTCCGATTTGGGATCCGCCTTAGCGAGTATGCTACATATATTTTGTATAACTTGTATGCAAAAGTTGAAATTATTTCGAATATCGTAGGGTACTATTTTAATTTTTGTCACGAAAAGAAAAGAAACTAAAAGAAAAGAAAATAGAGAAAAGACAAAAGAGAAAGAAAGTGGAAAAGAAAGGAGCCAGTGAATGAGCTTATAAAGCTCAAGATGGATAGAAACAGAGAAAGGGAATTGAGAAACGAAACAGAGAAACAGAAACATAGAACATATCAGAAAAATGAAAAAGGAAAGGAAAAGGAACCGGAGAAAAATAGGATTTTCAACCTGAAACATCCTGGTAATGATGTTAACTCATTATCTTAGCTTATTACGTGTGTTTGAATATATTTTGACGGTAAAAATTGGGATATTAGACATCATTTTAATAAGTTCAATTAATAGTTTGAAGGGTCAATTGGACCCCGATAATGAAATCGATTATATATTTGTACTCATTGAATTATGAGCAACATATAAATACAATCTATTTAGGGTTTGGTTATGTGACCTTAAACCCTGTACATAGGCCTGGCCTGCGTATTGCGTATGCGAATAGGGTATCAGGTTCCTAACCGGATTGTCCTAAGATGTGAGGAATAAAGCCTTTATCTTAATTTGATAAATTTTTCTGCTTATTGAACACAATGGGATAGTTTGGTAATGAATCCAAAAGGATAAAGCGGTTGTTGGGTAGCAGTGTTAACTTTGGAACGAGGGAAGTGTTTATATCCATTTCTTTAGAGGCACCTGGCCTCGTGGATTTTCTACCACGTGTTCCTTACGTGTGTAGCTGCTGATAGGCGTACTCATTACGCCTTAGCCTTGGATTTACATTGTATATTATATGTTATGTCCTGTTGTTGGTATTTCATTGAGGATCTGAGCATTGTACTCTGGCTGTGAGTTGGCATCTACTTCCCGGCTGTCGATGAGAGTCCCGCGCCGGTAAAGGGTTATTATTGCATCATATTGCATTCATATGCATTACATTGCATTATATTGAGGGTAGGAGGATTCCGCCCTAGGAGCAGGAAGATTCTGCTCCATTGCACATATTGAAAGGTAGGAGGATTCCGCCCCAGGAGCAGGAGGAGTCCGCTCCATTGGGTCATATTGAGGGGTAGGAGGATTCCGCCCCAGGAGCAGGAGGATTCCGCTCCATTGTATCATATTGAGGGTAGGAGGATTCCGCCCTAGGAGCAGGAGGATTCCGCTCCATTATACTCCCTCCGTCCCAAATTAGTTGTCGTTTTAGGAAAAATGGTGTATCCCAAATTAGTTGACACTTTAAGATTTCAAGACAAAAATTGTTAGTCTTTTCCAACTATACCCTTAATAATTTAAAAAACTCTCAATAAAATTTAATAGTCAAACATTAAATAGGGGTAACATAGTAAACTATATACTCTATTTAATAATTTTCTTAATGGGCCTGAAGAAGCCAAAGGTGACAACTAATTTGGGACGGAGGGAGTATCATATTGAGGGCAGGAGGATTCCGTCCTGGAGTAGGAGGATTCCGCTCTATCCATTTGACACATGTGACCCTTTGCATCATATTTCATTTCATCTCATCTCATTTCATACCATTGTGTAGACTTGTGGTACATGACTACTGTTCTGCTTATATGTGCATTGCTTATTTGTTGATATGTTTCTGGCTCGCATCCCTGGTTGAGTTTATAGTTTCTTACGTGTTTCTGATAATTATCTGGCTCCGCCTATTTATAATTTAAATAAGAGAAATTTGGTTTATCTGTTTTTTCTCCCTAGCTAGATAACCTATTCTTTGAGGTGGCTAGTCTACCCTACTTATTGAGTCCTTTTGACTCACCCTTGTTTGTTGTTTGTTTCTTGTCTATCTATTTCATTTCGACAGGTTCGCTCTAGGATTGAGTTCGCCACTTTGTGAAGGAGCGAAGACGACTTCACCTGTCAGGGTGAGCCAGCTTTTATTCCGGATGGCCATCAGTTTATTGTTTATTATTTTAGTTGCATTTTACTCCCTTCAGGAGGTATCTGTCTTCTTTTGTACTCTTAGATGTCTAGTCTGGATAGCCCTAAACCTAGTATGTTGGGTAGTCAGCTGTAATTTTTTTTATACAGCTTAGAGGTGTCAGTATGTTTGCTGTTTTTTTAGGTCCTGTCTTTATTTATGAATTGTTATATTTATTTTCCTAATTTAATTGGTAAGGGTTCGCCCGACGGTTCTAGGGGAGGATGTCGGGTGCCCGCACGGCCTAACCGGATTCCGGGTCGTGTTAAAACCCTAACGAAGTCTCTATATCATCAATCAAACCTACTTTTTAAAGGCCTATAAATGGGTCACTTATCCACGTAAGACTCGTGTGCAAACACGAACATGAATTTTTCAACAGAGTGGGTGGAAAGTGTCTAGATAGACACTCTTGAAAAAGGTTTAAGTGCTCAACTAGAAAGGGCCTTAGTTGGAGTGTCTAAGTGAAATATAGTGTCAAGTTCAAGGGGCTGTCGATGTATTTGGCCTAAATTTAAATATGCTCATGCATCAAGTATACAATTTATGGGTAAAAACTTACCAGCATCTGGTGTTATCAAATTAATAACACTAGTATGTTGGAGTTAGTTTTGGTGTTTAAAAAACCTACATTTAATGTATAACATTGTTTGTTGGATGGTTACCTCACTTCGGATGCATGTTGTATCAAGGAGGCAGGAGCTGATTAACAAGTGCATGGATCAGTTCCTCATGAAGAATCCTTGCAGAACTAAGAAAGGAAGCAGAATTCTAGTAGGACTATGACATCAACCTCGGTATTAATAAGAGGTTCTGGGAAATGATGAATTCATAATTCTGGATTTGAACTCACTTTAACGCGAATATGAACCTTAAAGGGAGGTGATTAAACCCTCTTTTTCCATTGGTGCTGGCTAGATATATCTTGGGAAAATATTGAAAATATTCTAAAGAGTCTATATAGAAAGAACTAGGGTTCAAGATGGAAAATATGTGTGGGAGGCATAATCATGTAAGGAAATGAGTTCCTTAGTCTTTATCTTATTAGCCTTATCAATAGCTCCTACACATACTATATTTTAAATCATCTTGAAGACCTGAAGCACCTTGGCACTAATCGTGTTTCTTATTGTTTTGAGTGTTTGTCTAGTTTGATGTACTATGTTATTGACTTATAACCAATATTTCTTATTCAAGAAATGTTGTAAGTTGGTGGATTTGCAAAGAGAACTTTGTTACTATAGTCTAGTTAGATTATAGAAAAATTTGTTGCTTAGATTAGTGATGCAAAATATACTTAGGTCGGACTACCTAGGTGTGGTTGCTATAGTTTTGGATTAGATTGTAATGTGTGTTGTGACTTGGACTAGTCATGAGAATTGTGACCAAATGCTCGTTTCGTAAAGATTTGTGAAAATAGAAGTAGCCGTCGGTTTTTACCACCTTAAGCAATGAGTTTTCCGCATAAAAGTTATGTCTTTTTCATATTTTACACTTTTACTTAATCATTGAATTTCGTTGGACCAGCATCAAGAATCTAGTTCTTTGTGATGGTGTTCAACCGAAAAAGCTTAAGTCTTAAAATTGAAAATTTTGATGCAAGATACATTTCACTCCCCTTCTAGTGGCTAACTGGTGAATCTATACTAACAAATGGTATTATAGCGGATCTTCTCGTTAGTAGGCTTCCACATTAGAAGGACCGATATGATGAGTGTACCCCCTGGTATCTTGGAGGGTTTTCTTGACTGTAAATTATTTTGAGTTATGGGAAATTACCAAGAATAGACCAATGATTCCCATGAAGAAGGAGACACAACAAATGACATGCCAAAAGAAATACATAAATCTATTGCCGACTACAGGATGATCGAGAAGAAGGTAAAGTCAAGGAGATCAACATGGGTGAACGTAGTCTAGATAAATACAATATGTTCTTTGCATGCACAAGTACTAAGGAAATCTATGATGCACTTTAAACTTCACATTTATGAACTAGTCAAATGAAGTAGTCCAGGATTGAGTTGCTGATGATGAGCTACGAGTTGCTTTTGATGAAGAAAGAAGAGTTGATTCAAGATATGATGACTAGGTTCACCATAATTACAAATTAGCTGAATTATATAGTAAGGCATTACTTATAGAAGACCTGTTTCTAAAGATTCTTCGAATTCTACCACAGTCTTAGGAAAGCAAAGTGACAACTATTCAGGAGGCAAAGGACCTGGATAAACTTTCAATAGATGAGCTTATCGATAATTTTAAATTATATTATCTGATGAATAGTAGCTCAAGATGACCCAAACAGAGACGATAAACTGGTCCTCAAGCTGTTATGTGAGGAATATGACGGGGATGATAATGAGATGGCTCTCATTACTAAATCTTTTAAAAACTACTGAAAGAGTACCAAAAACAGCCAGAAGAAAGAAGGAAAAGGTAGAGTTGTTGATAAAACTTTGTTCACTCGTTTTTATAAATGTTCCAAGATGGACCATCTTTCGAAGGACTATTCTAAAATGGAAATGGAACAAAGTGAGGAGACTCGAGTCCTGAGCGCTTTCGCAACAAGAAGAAAGCATTATGGAAAGCTGTTAAGCAAGCATATGTAGTTTCTTAGGGATATACTAATGAAGAAGAAGAAGAAGAAGAAGAAGAAGAAGAAGAAGAAGAAAGCGAGAAGTGTGTGTCTTTGCAAAAACAACTTATTTACTACATTATAGAATTAGATTGTAGCAAAAGTCGTTGTTTGGATCAGTCATGCAAGTTGTACTTAGGTTGGACTACCAAGGTGTGTTTGCTATGGCCTTGGATTAGATTGTAATATGTGTTGTGACTTGGACTAGTCATAAGAATTGTAACCACGTGTTTACTGTTTAGTGAAGATTTGAAAAAATAGAGGTGGGTTGCGATTTTTTGCTCCCTTGAGTAAGAAATTTCTCCTGTAAAAATCCAGTATTGTTCATATTCTACAATCTACTTATCACAGAATTTGGTTTGACTTGAACTTAGAACCTAGTTCTTTGTTCCAGTATTCAACAGAAAAGTTCACAAGTAGATGCAAGACACTATTCATCCTCTCTTGTGTCTAAGCAGTACATCTAGACTAACTGTATTGGGTGAAAAATTACATAAGTCTCGAGCTCAGGGCGTAGCGAAAAATCCTGCTCGGGACTTCTCTTACTCGAGCACTCTCCTCGAGCTATCTCCTAGAGTACTCTCCTTGAGCTCTCTCCTCGAGCTCCCCTCGAGCTCCCTCCTCGAGCTCCCTTCTCGAGCACCCTCCTCGAGCTCCCTCCTCGAGCTCTGTCCTCGAGCTCTCTCCTCGAGCACTCTCCTGGAGCTCTCTCCTCGAGCACTCTCATGTTGTTTAAGAACTTCTTTTCCATGTCCTTTTAAAGTACCCCAAGTTCTTGATGTCGGTTATGAATCCTCCATGGCTTCGAGTGCTCATCCAGATTGCACCAATATACCCTTCGGTAGAACATTATTCATCGGTGAAGTTGTAATAGTCGCCATTATAGTTGCATTAAAGAGGAAGACCATGGGCTCGCCATGATCAACGAGGGATTAATGGTCTTAAAGTACATTTATTACCTTGGCATCTTTTGTAAGCTATAAATAGCTATCTGTAATAGTTGAAAGGCATCCTGAAATGACTCCAAAAATACAACACTCTACTTATTCTTTGCTGAAATATCTTCTTTTAGGCTTTGTCTCGTTCGTTTGCATTGCAACTCATTTGTTCTTTGCATTGTTTACTTGCCTTCATCAAGCATTGGCCTCATTTAATTTTAACCTTTGTTCGATTATAACTTTGATACAACAATTTGCTTGTTAACCACTAAACAAATTCTATTTGAGTGACCTAACCAGATTTAAGCCCACACAAATTGGCGTCGTCTGTTGGGAGCAGGCAATAGACGTTGTTCCAAAGTTCCTTGTCATGGTAGATACTACATAATATCACGATGCAGACCAATGACGCTCCATTGAGCAAATCGGTGCTGGGACTTTTATTCCATCCCTTCCACCAGGGGATGGAAGACAAGTTCCTCCATCCCCTCCGCCCTCAGAAGACTCTTCTTCTTTAGGATCAAACAATTCATTCTAGAAACATGCTATCAATTATTTGCAACAGATTTATAATCAGCTTGCTGAGCAAGCAAATGTCAACAACGAATTTCATAGCACACTGTAAATAGTGTCTGAAAATTCAAGAAATAATTTCACATCCACAAATACTACACCTGTAGCTTGCACTGGAGGCATCCCGAAGTTTGTTCCTACGAACGCAATGACAGGGGGACTTCCACGTGGGACTATATCTAGAGGTTTGGGGACTGCTCCCATCGGTACCCCACCTTTTAGGGCAGCCCCCATGGTGGTAGAAACTAGTGTCTCGTTAGACTTAGAAAATGTGGAAAAAAATATTTTAAAGCCCAATTCAAGAAGCGAAATGGAAATAACGAGTGTTGGACATTGAGGAATGCAGGCAACAACCTTTCAAGGCCAAGGCTATGCTCAGGTGCTCTCTTGCTCGAGCGCTCACGTGCTCCTCCTCGAGAGCCCTCCTGTTCGAGCACTCTCCTCGAGCTCTCTCCTCGAGCACTCTTCTCGAGCTCTCCTACTCGAGCCTGCTTCTGCCCTCATCCCCTAGCACTTCAAGTTGTAAATATTTAAGTAATATGATGGAACGACTGATCCGGTCGACCACATAACTAAGTACATGGCGATGGTCAAGAGAAGTAATTTGACCTCGGTAGAAAGGAAATTCGTGGTCTTCAAGAAACTCGGGGACTCTCGAGGAAGGGGATTTGAGTTGGTAGAACTAAGATGTGAGTCACAAATACTGGTGAATTAGGTACTCAGTGATTATTCGGCTCGTGGGCCCAAGATGCAGTAGTTTTTGGCTCTGATGTAACATGCACTAGCTAAATTCCAAAAGTGAAAAATCACATAAATCCCACGGAAGGAAAATGCCAAGGCAGATTCCTTAGTTGACTTGGTTTCGGTTCAGCCATTGGGAAGAGGACTCGGGGACTGGTGCAAGCTAAATGAAGCTTAGCGACCGTACTTTTGGCCTCGAATACTTTGAGATCAGATGCTCTTCTGCCTTTGGCACATTGTAGCCCCTCGGTTGCATTTTCTCTTTCAGCCTCGGGCTCGAACTTGGATCTTTGAGCTTCCTCGTCCAGTGCCCGGCCTCATAATCTCTGAATTGGCTCTGTCACTTGCCAACTTGATTGATGGATTCTCATTGTTGTTGCTCAGCCACACTAAGTGATCATTGACATCATGCAACTTCTCAGCTCGGCTCCTCGCAGACAGTCTCGATGGCTCGGATGGATGACGACCAATTTGGATTGCACCAGGGACTGACTCAATGGTCCCGTTATTGACATCTGTTGTAGAAAAGATAAGATTGGAGTAGATAAGAGGCAAGCTAACAAGCCTAGTTTATCATATGCTCCTATGGATGAAAAGTCAAATCAACGAGCTGTGGGCGTGGAGATAGATTTTCTCGAGGGGCAAAGGCTCGTATCAGCGGGAAAATATGAGTAGCAAAGCACATATTTTAAATTGGAACGTCTCCAATTTAAAGAGTTATTACTTTTCAAAACAAGGTACTTTAATTTTGTTGCAAGAAATGCAGTGCTTGCGTCCTCATCACTGACTCATTGCTTAGTCAGTAGTGACTCGGGGACTCATGGCTCGAGCGTTGGGGTTGTACACTGAGTAAGTGATTTCTTTTCATTATTCTCACCTCGAGGCAATTTTTTCCTCGAAGAGACCTTGTTTTCGCCTCGATCCAATTTTCGCCCCAATGGCCTTCGCCCCAAAGAGGCCTCGTTTTTGCCTCGAGGCAATTTTTTGCCCCAAAGCGGCTTTCGCCTCGAGCCAATTCTTTCCCCAAGTGGCTTTCGCCTCAAAGAGGCCTCGTTTTCGCCTCGAGGCAATTTTTGTACCGAAGAGGCTTTTTCCTTGAGCCAATTTTCGCCCCGAAGAGGCTTTCGCCTCAAGCCAATTTTCGCCCTGAAGCGGCTTTCGCCCCAAAGTGGCTTTCACCCTGAAACGGCTCTTGCCTCGAATCACCTTCATATTTGCCTCGATGCGGCTTTCGCCTCGAGGCGGCTTTAGCCCCGAAGCGGCTTTCGCCGCGAAGCGGTCGTTACTTTCCCAAGAATAGCCTCGGCTAGATTTTCGCTTGTAAAATGCATGTTTCGGCTCTCTACGAAATGAAATAAACTTGATTTGGCCATCTATTTATTTCAATGTTCGGGCTTTTGCAATTAAAAGCATTTCTTCCATTGCCACGTCTCAAGACGTCGTTCTAAGCTAGCATCGGCACAAAATATAAATTTTTCCTAAGTTTTGCAAGTAAAAGATATTCTAGGTGACATGTCGAATACCTTTAAAACAAAGTAAAGACTAAAACTTAATTAAAATTCAAGTTCATTGATAAAGGCCCAGGGGCCAACAAAAGTTATTTACAAACATCGACTCGGTAGCCACAACAAAAAAAAAAAAAAAGCAAAATAGAAGTATAGCAGCAGGCTATCACTCATCGGCCTCGTCCTCACTTGAAGTCTTAACTTCAGTGCCCTCATTGTCTTCTTCTCCTTCATCACTATCTTCATCACTCGAGCTTTCACTAATATAAGGAAGTTTGTCCAGAATAGCTTGAGCCCTGGCAATGTCGCCCTCTGCTTTGGTTATTTCTTCATCCAAGTTCACCCCAGCTCTGCATTGCTCTGGGGTCTTCAACTCGGTTTGGATGATAGCCCAGTTCTTATTAACTCGGGCTCAGGTGGCCTTAGACTTTAGCTTTGCCTTAAGCTTAGTTTTGAACTCAGGAGAAGAAGTTGCCTCTTTTGCCCCGAAGAAGCTCTTGGGCCTCCAACACGTTCCTTTTCAGCATGAATGCTATCAGCTTGCTATCAAATGCCTCGGTCAATTCCTTAAGCTTGGCATCCGCTACATCAGATTACTTTGGTTTTCAGCTCAGAGTGTTGGGGAGAAGATGAGAAAGCAAAATGAGGCGTCACAACCAATGGGTGGGGCATTGGATGAAAAAGTGAAACGAACGTCGCCTTTTCAAAGTTTCTTGGTGCACAAGGTGCTACGTCGGTTTCCCGTTAATTTCATTCCACTCCTCGAAAAATTCTGTCAATTAACTGAAGAGTAGGGTCTATCTGTATGGGGTGAAAAATTATATAAGCCTCGAGCTCAAGGCGTAAGGTGAAATCCTGCTTAATCCCTCTTCTACTCGAGCACTCTCCTCGAACTCTCCTCGAGCTCTCTCCTCGAGCACCCTCCTCGAGCTCCCTCCTCGAGTACTCTCCTCGAGCACTCTCTGCGAGCCCTCTTCTCGAGCACTCTCCTCGAGCACTCTCATGTTGTTTAAGAACTTGCTTTCCATGTCCTCTTAAAGTACCCCAAGTTCTTGATATTGATTATGAATCCTCCATGGCTTCAAGTGCTCATCCAGATTGCACCAATATACCCCTCGGTAGAACAGTTATTCTTTGGTGAAGTTGTAACTGTCGCCATTATGATTGCATTGAAGAGGAAGACCATAGGCTGGCCATGATCAACGAGGGATTAATAGTCTTAAAGTACTTTTATTACCTTGGCATCTTTTGTAAGCTATAAATAGCTATCTGTAATAGTTGAAAGGCATCCTGAAATGATTCCTGAAATACAACACTCTACTTATGCTTTGCTCAAATATCTTCTTTTAGGCTTTGTCTCGTTCTTTTTCATTGCAACTCATTTGTTCTTTTCCTTGTTTACTAACTTTCATCAAGCATTCGCCTCGTTTAATTTTAATCTTTGTTCGATTATAACTTTGATACAACAATTTGCTTGTTAACCATTCTACAAATTCTATTTGAGTGACCTAACCAGATTTAGGCTCACACTATAACACAGTCTCTCTTCATTATAGGTACCTTCAAATTTCCATGGTTAATCACACAAAAGATCATCAAACTTATACTACTATTGTAGGGAAAATCATCATAATAACTTTTCCAACCATAAAATCACCCAACATTCAATAATTCTCACAAAAGCCAACTTGGCCATTTAATTTTCCGGTGAAATTTGGAAGGAAATCTCCTGTTCTAATTGAAATAATGTAAAACTTCAATTAAAAGAGCTCCCACCCAAACAAACTATCCTTGATCCAACCTGATCCGAGCCAACTCTTTACTTTTTTTAAATGGACTGTTAAAGATTTTCATTTCTCACCCTACTAAATATAGTAGCAGGTCAAAATGTTGTACTATCTTCCAAGTCAATTAAACTTTTTTACTTGGGAATATTCTTTTTGGCATGCGGATTAGGAAAATCAACTTAATCTTGTAGATTTGGATCAAGTAATGTGTTTTCAAAACAAAAGTATTAAAGCTTTTGTAAGGTTGAATTATAAGAAGAAAATCATTGGTGTGCCTTCCCATCATGAAGGATCATATAGTCACTATAAAATAAAATCACCACACTGAAAATGGATTGCTGAAGAGGAAAGCATTTGGATAGTTGGCAGTGAGACATGAGAATTGGGAATATGATAATATTAGTAAATGGGAAGAGTGTGGATTCCACACGAATGCCACCAGGCTCTCATTATCTTTATTGCAAACCAACAAAAAAGCAACCTATCCTGTGACTTCCTTTTCTTCTCTCAACTTTCTATTAAAGAAAATTAATAACTTTTAAAAACTTTCAAGTCCCACTCACGAGGAGTGTTATCATTAAGTTGCTAATCGTACGTTTCTTTCTTGAAATTGCTGAGAAGGGAATAGCCGATAGTATAAGTTCTCTTTATGTAATGATCTCATAAATAATATTCTTTTTCCGTTTTGGCTAATTAATTGATGTTTCCTTCTTTTCAAACTGATATATTGTGTTTGAGTTTATATGTTTCTGCATAAAGAAAGATATGTATCAAGAAGAAATGTAACAGAAGTGAATATTAATGCTTCCAAGATATGGATATGGGTAGTCACATAAAAACAATTGTATCAGGTAAAAACCCCTACCGCCTCAGTGTAAGGGCTCAAAACACGAAACAACCAAGTCTCATCGAGGACAGCCTCCCGAGGGAGTAGTCATCCCCCCCCCCCCCCCCTCGAGAAGAATCTAGCCAAGATTAGGAATCGGAGAAATTGGAGAATGAGCAATATGACGACCCCTCGAGAGATTGAATCACCATGGCGAAACAACTATCTCTAATTGTAACCGTCGACCGTTGCTCTAGAATTTAAGAAGAAGATTATGACCTGACCACAATCAAATATGGAGTAATGGCCATAAAGACATAGTTATTATGGCTATAATGTTATTCTTTTCATCAATTATAAACAGGAACCGGTTTAACCGAGAAGGGCATTCAGAAATACAATATTCAATTTATACTCTTAAGCTTTGTCTCATTTACTTTCTGTCTCGTTTATTCTTTTAAGCTCTTGTTTCGTTCAAATCCGATCTTAGCTCGAATACGACTTTGATACAAATAAATTATCAATCAACCCCCAAAATAAATTCGATTTGTTGTCCTATCTTGATTTAGTCCAACACAAATTGGCGCCGTCTGTGGGAAATCATTAATAGCGTTTGTTCCAAGGTCGAGCTTTTCTCAGGTCTCAGCCAGATGTCAATGACCTCGATACCACGAAAATCTGCAAACGTCATAACTTGTGGCGTAGAAGTAAACGGTATCGAATTTTACTCGTTGAGGAAGGCCGCAAAGTTCAGTTGGCACAGAGAGAAGAGCCCAAATTGAAGGGGGTGACAATGAAATTATTTTTGACGAGGGGGATTGCCGCGAGTTAATGATCCCTCATCATGAAGCTCTAGTTATCACCTTAAGGGTTAATGACGCATACATTAAACGGGTCTTAATAGACCCTGGGAGTTCTGTGAATATCATCAATCATAGAGCCATTGAACAAATGTGGCTAAAGGACCTCGTCGTCCTGAATAAGGGTGTCCACGGGCCCGGTCCGGTCCGGTTCGTAAAAATTTAGTCCCGTAGCCTGTTTTGACCGCGCTAAATGGATACTAGCCAATAGCGCAAAACTGTTTGAAGACTAGCCACATTCGGACAAATCCCAGTATAAAATACTGGGATCACTAAAACACTAATTCCAATATAAAATACTAGGACTTTGAACATGTTAATTTAATGTCCCAGTATAAAATACTGGGACTTTATTTTTAAAGCTCCAGACATGAATCCAAGTATAAAATACTGGGACTTTGAACATGTTAGTTTAAAGTCCCAGTAAGTATAAAATACGGACTTTATATTTAAAGCTCCAGACATGAATCCAAGTATAAAATACTGGAACTTTGAACATGTTAGTTTAAAGTCCCAATACAAAATACTGAGATTAGACTTTATATATAAAGTTCCAAGGTACTATAAACATGAATCCCATTATAAAATAATGGGACTTTGAACATGTTAGTTCAAAGTCTCAGTTTTTTATACTGAGACAAGGCTGTGGCGTTTGCCAACGCTAATGGAGTGTAAGTGTGCGCACAGTGGCTATTCCTCAATTAAATTTTAAACGGTGGATAATCCTCATTTAGCGCGTCCAAAAATGGCTATGGATCAAAATCACCCGTCGGGTTGTGGCGCTCCATGCGCGGTTAGGGCCGGTCCGACATAAAACTTAAAAAAAAACATTAACGGTCCGGTCTAACGGTGCAAGTGCACCACTGCCGTGTCAAAACCGGTACTGGCAAGGGGGAACCGGTCCAGTGCCGGTTCGACCCGGTCCGGTACCGGTTCGGTTCGTGTATATATATATATATTTTTTTTTTAATTAATTTTTTGATTCTTTGAAATGGATTAAAAAATTATTGTAGACAAAATAAACAACACAAAAATATATTTTATTCGTCAGTACGAAAATACATTAAGTTGGAAATACATAATTAAAGACTTAAAGTAACATACTAGAAAATAAAACCTAGAAAATAGACTAGAAACTAGAAAAATACATAAATCTTCATGACTTATTTGTCGCGCTCGCGCAGATGTATTCCACCACCACGAGCTGCCCATTTGGGGCTATGTTGGCTTTGCAAGTAAGTCCTAAACTTCCATGTCCCTCCATGATGTGATCCAGATTTATAATTCCAAGTTTTCTTACAAAGAGTACACTTAGAAGTGCCACTATCATTATTTTTTGTGATAAACTCCCAAATTTCGGATCTTCCAGTTCTTAGTATTTATTATTTTTTATTTAGTCATATACTTAATTTAAAATTCAAAAACTACTTTCAAATAAAAAAAAAAGATAACAAAAAATATATATATTCTGTCCAAACCGGGCCGGACTGGAACCGGAACCGGACCGGCCCAACAAAAATTTTCAGCTACCCCCTTTTGAAAAATAGCCGTTGGCAACGGCCATAAACGGCTATTTTTTCCTCCCCCACCCCCATAAACTCCCCAACAGCCCCCCTTCTCCCCCACCTATTTTTTCTATAAATACTCCCATATTTCATCAAATTAATCGCAATTCAATATTTTCTATTCATTTCTCTCTAAAATTTTCTATCAAAATGGCTGCAAATACTCCTACTCAAGCTCAAAGTGCTACTGCTGAAGGTCCCTCCCAACCATCTATCAGCTATTGGAGTCACTCTACTTACTCTCGCAGTTGTTTATCTTTTGGTATATGTACAGTCAGCCAGTTTGGGTATGGCGGGGCCTTGTCCTGTCCTTTGTATATTCAGTTCATTACTCTCAGAGGCCTGTATATTTGTCCCTGTGTGGTTCAGTCAGTATGTTATGTATGTCAGCGTGTGACAGCCTTGTCATCTTTCCAGACTTTATGCTTTCAGCAAATATGTATATGTTTATAACCAGGCTGCCAGCTCATCTCTATTATTCATAGATTATTAGTAGGTTTAACGATGATCAACACTTAGTGTCGGTTATCCATCACGGCCTTAGGTTGGGTCGTGACACTGGGTAGTATCCATCTTGCCCATGTTGGAGAAAAGACAAGGGAACACCCCCTGGGGTTACATAACCTATTGAAGCCACTTGATGCCTAGCATTTGTTGTATGAATATTTTCCACCTTGTTCACTTTTTTTTCATTTGCTTATCTATCCGCGTTTGAGTTTTGATTCATGAGCTCCACGTAGGTCAAGATTCTTGCCATCTTCTCATCTTGAGCTTCAAACCTCTCCATCATTATTGGGCTCATCCCAACTTCTCTTTCCGGATTTTTAGCTCCTTATTGCTATTCTTGAAATCGCTTGTCCACTTTGTCGAGAATCTCCTTCACCTCTCCATACCTTTTGTCTCCTCTTTTTTTTTTCTTTTTGATGAACGAGAAACAAGAGTCAAACTTAGTAAAAGTAAGAAGAAAAGAAGGATCCATTCTGGGGTGGTGCTTCTATCTGATCCTAGAAAACATACGAAACAACCTGCTACGGAACTACCGATAAGGGGCAAAAAGACTTTACTTAGTCGAGGCATCACGTCTTTACTTTATGCTTTGCGTTGTTTGCCTTACTGTCCGACCACGGAGAAGGCTACCACATCAAGGTGACAGGATTCGAACCTATGGCCTTCTGTACCCAAAACAAATGCGCTGACCAGACTGCGGAGTAACCCATCTTGAAAAATTTCCCAAGCCTCGGTCAACGAATTGGATTCATCTTGTTCAAATATATAGATCTTCTCTCTTAATGTAGCTTGCTTCCCCTTTGTTGAGAACTTAGATAGGAATTGCTTCACTAATTCTTGCAATGTAAAGATGGAATTTCTCGGCAATTTGTTTAACCAATCTCTAGCTTTCCCGGTGAGAGAAAAGAAAAACACTCTTAACCTCAATGATTCTTCTGAGACCCTTGCCGACTTGTAGAGAATACAACTTTGCACGAAAGTTCTCAAGTGATCATTTGCATCATCATTCTTGCCACCACTAAAGAACTCATATTGTTCAAGACCTTGAAGAATTACATTTGGAATACTAAAACTAGCATTGCCATGAATTGGAGGAGGAACTATGGCACTTGCAAAACTATTCATATCAACTTCTTCTTCGGCCTCCTCATCATTTTCATAGTCTTGCATTTATTGTTGATAGTCCCGAGCACCTCTAGCATACTCTTGATTCCGGTTGACATTGTGAGCATCACTCTATTAACATTTCCCCCTCGGTTGACATTGGCTCTACCTCCAAAGTTTACACCCGACCACCTTGATTCACACCTCGGCCACCTTGGTTTGCATTGTTTCTACCCCGATTAGCATTGCCCGCAACACCAACATCTTCCCCAATATTTCCTTCTCCATCCGCTTGAACTCCCGTATTCGCTTGAGCACCCGCATTTGGTTGAGCAAAAGGATTATCACCTTGAGGTGCCACATTTTCAACTTGAGGATCATTAGCTTCTTTTTGAGGATCATCATCATCTACTTGCTCTATGGATAACCCTCTTGGTTGAGTTCTACATGGAATTCTTCCTCATATTCTTCTTCATACTCTTGTGGATTCCCATGGGGTTGATTGTAATGAAGATTATACCATGGGTTCCGCAAGTGCCTATTAGGTTTTCTCCTATAGGCTATGTCTCACCTACACAAGGTAAAACAAAAACAAAACGTAAAATGCTAGGACTTACAAACTAACCAACTTTGATTAGCTAATGAAACTCAATGTTGAAACCGTATTTCCCCGACAACGGCGCCAAAATTTGATCAAAGCTCAATCCTACACCATTAATGGTGAGAGGCAGCCGTCAAAGTATAATACCCAATGTGAGTCGGGGTCGATTTTCCAAGGGAACTAGCTTGTCAAGTAAGAGAGTCGCAAATAGAAATTCAAATGAAGTTTAGTATTGAGTCCTAGAAATGGAGTTGTTTGATATAACTCTATGATAAACTACAATGCATACAAATTAAAGCAAATAATTAATTCTATATTAAGAAGCTATAGATGTAAAAGATAATAGTGATATCCAACCAACGTGTGTATTCATTTCACCTTCCCAACACAAGTATAATTATGGTCGAGTCGTTATAATGTAATCTCTAGAATCCTCCTGGCCTAAGAGAGATTCATCTCAATCAACTCGCCAAAGCCTTAGTTGAGCACATAAAACACTACTCATGGATCCGAGGAAAGGAGAACTCTTCCGAGCGTAATTCCTTTTAGATGGGTTAATCTATGAAATAGCCTATCAACCCAAATCCTCGCCAAACTATTGTACGCTAACTAAAATCTCTCGAGTATTTAATTGGCCAAGTAGACAAGAAACTCAAATATCATGGATATTGAAAATTTGATGTTATTGTAATGGGGAGTTGGATAATTACTACTTGTGTTATGGTTGGTGAAATTGAACAACACTCATTGATATTGTATCACTTATGGCATGTTTACACCTCTAGTTATGAGTTTAGCCACTCATACTAGAGGTTTGAATCAAAGCAATAAATATGTAATGAAATGATTAATTGATTTCAAACATACATCTTGAATTGATATATGAATCAAGATTCAAAGATACAAGTGAAGAATCTTGCAAAGAGATGAAAAGACTTCTACTTGGCTCTCAAAACCGCCTCCTAAGAGTGTTGTTTTTAATATCGAATGTAATATTGTTAAAACCCTAGCTTCTGCTATTTATACTAATAAAAAATTGCAGTCACAGTGGTTGAGGCGGCCCGCCTAAATGGAGAGGCGGTCTGCCTCCTTCTTGGCTTCGAAATTCCTCTCTTTGATGTTTTCTGGGCGGTCCTCTTAATGGCTAGGGCGGCCGCCCATCATGGTGTCTTCTGCAGGCGCTCCACCTTGCCACAGAGGCGGGCGCCTCAAGTTGTTTTCCCATTTTTCGACTCTCTGATTCTTCCTTAGGTGGTCCGCCTTGTCTTGAGGCAGGGTGCCTCTCCTATAACTTCCCAAAATTCACAATTTGGCTCCGATTATCGCTCTTTAGCTTCAATCTTTAGCCAATGCTCATGCAATTTCATTACAAACTGAAACTAAACAATTTATTACATTAATAACATCAAATACTGCCTTTGGATTCAAAAACGAAAGCTTAAAGTAATCTTTAAATTGGTAAAATACCAACTTATCACGTCGCCGACGGTAGGGTGGCTACCGGAAGGTCAGTTGTGGGGGAAGGGGGAGCGGCACCTAGGACTTTTTACTTTGAGGGAGAGTTCAAAATTTTAAAATAAATAGGGTGTTATTCCATGTAAATTTTTTTTTTTTAAAAAAAGGAGGGTGCTATGCCATATAAGAAAAAAATATGGCTCTTCATTAATAAATTCATTACTTTGAGGTGTTATTTCTAAAAAACAAAACCCCATTTATTATATTCAACATTAATTAATGTAGTTAAAGTAAAATACCGATCATCTCTCAAATATTAGGCACGTCTAAGGGTTTGTTGTTCATCAACTTTTAGGGGTAGTTCCGTTGAAAGGCTTCTTATGCGGATATTAGTAATATATGTATTAGCAATGCATGTATTAGTAAAGTAGGTATTAGTAATGTAGGTATTAGTAATGCGGGTATTAGCTATACGAGGATTAGAATGTAGGCATTATTTCTTGAATCATTGATATATATCACAAATCAATATAAAAGTTATATATTTAAAATATTTATTTATTATTTAAATAAATTTTAAAAAATATTTTTATTTATTACGAGGGTTAATTTTGTCATTTTAATTTTTAATACTTGCATTATTAATACCCACATTACTAATTCCACCTTCTACCTCACGTAAAATAATGCATAGATTCATGCATAACTTATGTGGGTATTAGCTATGCGAAATATACAAAAACACAACCAAACATTGTATCAAAGTTATGCGGAATTTTGTGATAGGGAAACTTCAAACCAAATATTGTATTAATTAATACCCCTTTCTATGCGAGTATAGCAAGCTTATGCTTGGTACTGAACGATATAAAACGTTGAATACATATAGTTAAAATTAAAATTTTATAATCATAGCAGAATGTGTTTATTTTTATTGGAGTTTTTACATAAAAGTGCAATTTTTAGAAGCTATTTACAAAACATAGCAATATTTTAGCAAACTTACCCAATATAGAGGAAAGAAAAAGTTAATTACAAAACATAGAAAAAAATAGCATAACATAGCAAAACCTTACATTCTTCCTCCCATTTCTCCCAATTTCACTTTTCCTCCTCCCATCCTCAACCACCTCGTATGTCATTGTATCTCGTTGTATCTCACTATATTTTGATGTATCTCAACTACCAACCAACTTGTATCTCGTAGTATCTCACTGTATCTCGTAGTATCTCAGCTACCAACTACCACGTATCTCGCTGTATCTCAATTACCAGTCATCTCGTATCTCGTTGTATCTCGATGTATCTCAGCTTATACCAGAAACCAACTACCTTGTATCTCAATGTATCTCGATGTATCTCGGGGGATTAGCATGGCAGGACCCCTTAAGTTTTTTAAATGGAAAAAGGCTCAAGTTTTAATTATATAGTATAGGGCCATCTAATCATTAATGGCATTAAAATCTTGTAACTACCTAACCTTCTCACCCCAAAGTGTTTTATGTTACACGATGATCCAAGTATAAAAGGCCACTCTTTTCCAAATTTGGTGATAAACCTAGATCTACACAGCCTTCCTTCTCTCATCTCCCCCTTTTTCCCTCCATTTTCACCATTCCATTTCCCACTCAAAATTCCACCATAGCTGCATTGTGGAGCTTCTTCCGACATCGAAATAATCTCGTTCTCCATATTATTTACTTAATATCATCTCCACTTTTACGAAATACAAGCTCAAACCACCTGCATTTGGGTTATACAATATTTAGTTAAATCTGCCAAAGCTGATCGTTTCTTATCCAATAAAGGGAAAATCTTGTTCCTCTAATTGTAATAATTTCCATTCAATCATCTCCTGTAAGTGTATTAACTTTAGAACATGCTTCACCGAACATCCGACCAGTAATTCCAAACATCTTTTTAGACGTTCTTATGGTCATAACAGAAATTCCAAACATCTTGTTAGCATTTTACACGCGGTATATAAATATTGGAATTTTTTCATCAAATGTTGGGAACACCCTAGAAGGATGTTTGGAGCATCTTTTTAGAAATTTATTTATGAATGAAAAACTTTATGTAGATGTATTGGATAAAAACCATCGTCACTTAAAAGAGTGACACGTGTCTGCCACGTGGCATGGGCAGAGGTTTCCCCGGACAGACATCTAACGGACAGATGACTGGCTAGGCGGTTACCACGAGCAGGCCCAAGGTAAAATACGTAACGCCTCCCCGAATCGGCGCAGTTTGAATGAACAGTTACCTGTTCATACGTGACTGTTCAATGAATGGTTACATACCCAGCGGTTACATACCCAGCGGTTACATAGCCAACGGAGCGGTTACATACCCAATGGCTGCCTAGTAAATCTATATATAGCGTTTGTTTTCGAATCATTGTAACAGACATTCTCTTCTCTATCTAATATATCAATACTCTCTTTTCTCTCGTTCAATATTGTTCATCATTTACATTGCTACATATTTCATTCTCAAGTCTTCAAGTGTAGTTAATATCAAGGGATCCTCGCCGGGATCAAGCGATCTAATACAGTTCCTTCTACCTATTTAATTCGTGCTTTAGTCTTGTTTATCTTCAATTATTTCATATTATTTTTATATCATCGTTAATTGTCATTACATCTCCATCGAAGATTGTGCTTATATTCATAATCTTGTAATTAATGCAATCCTGTATCTAAATCGGCTAAACTCTTAATCTAAACTATTGATCGTGACTCCACAAATACAAATTTAATTGTTAATTGGCCTAAAACCGGATCTTTGTTAAACAATTTGGCGACTACAGTGGGAGCCGGTCAATAGGCTCTATAGGTTAATAGATTATCTTTTTTCTGCATTGTATTTTTTTCTGTCGATCCTTTGTTTGTGACTAACATGGCAGAAAGCGATTCACAAGGAACTATGGTGGGCGGAAGTCAAGTGCGTACACCTCCATCAAGCCCTAAATACTCTCCAGATTACTCATCCGACAGGCAAGAACGTTCTTCCTAAGGACCAAGTAGGCAACGGAACAGGCGTGAACACTCTCAGAGCAGAACCCCGCCTAGAATACGACGCCATAGAAGTCTCTCCCCTGATCAAAGGAATATCCAAGAAACAATCTTTGAGTTTATGCAAAAACAAATGGAGGTCAAAGAGGAATAAAATAGGCGATCAATTCTCTTCGGGGGCAAATCCCATCAGTTACGGGGACTGATCCTGCAGCCCAAGGTCGAGATGTTCCTTCTTCACACACTTTAAGGCAAGATGGAGAACAAAACGCACCAACAACGGAGGAACCATAGATCCAGCAACCCAAGCAAATCAAAATCAAGGATCTGTGGTATCCACTGAAATGAGCGTCGTCGTGGAGACACTCACCAAGCAATTCAATGAGAGCCAAGAAGCACTTCAAAATTCTCTCCACGAGATAATTGATCAAATACCAGGCGCTCCACCCACATTGCAGAAAATTGACATTCAACGCTACTCGCAAAGGCCTTGGAAGAAGGAAGCAGCACCGAAGGCGATACCAAAAATGTTCAAAATGCCAAATATTCTGAGATATCGTGGGACAACTGACCCCAATGATCATCTCATGATGTTTAGCAATTTTATAAAAGCAAGTGATCTCACCGATGAGGAGATTGAATCAGTGCAATTGAAGAAATTCGTGGAGACCCTAGCGGATGGAGCTCTACGATGGTACTCAATGCTGCCACCAAACTCTGTTGGGTCCTTCGCGCAAATGGCTGAATTGTTCGTAAAAGCCCACATAGAAGCTCAGAAGATGGAAACTCACGTGGAAGACATCTTTGAGATCAAGCAAAAGCCCGGTGAATCTCTCCGAAGATATGTGGACCGTTTCCAACGGGAACGCATGTTGTTGCCCAAGGTACCGGACAAATGGGCGGCCATTGCATTCACAAAAAATTTAGATGTCAAAAGCTCAGAAGCTACCCGCAGGCTATATGAATCTCTTCGCGAATTCCCAGCGACTAATTGGTTAGATGTCTACAATCGCTACAACTCCAAAGTACGCATTGATGAAGACAAGCTGATAGGAACTAGTGCCTGGGGAAGGAATCAATCACGAAGCGGCGGCTCTGGCAGAAAGATAGAGTCAGAAAGGTCGGATGTACGTTATGAACCGTACCCTGACCGATCACGCAACAATTCCAAAGGGCGCAGTCGCAATAACAAAGGGCTAGCACGAGGAGACGATTCAGAGCCCAGTACTCGTGGAGCCCCAAGTCTACCAAACTTCAACATAGAAATTACTGAACTGGTTGCAGCCCTCAAAGATATGGGCGAAAAATTCAAATGGCCAAAGGACATGAAAACCGATCCAAGTAGGAGAAATCAGGACCTTTGGTGCGAATTTCATCGTGACCACGGTCACACCACTGAAGATTGCAAGGCCTTAAGATACGAGGTCACACATTTATTAAAACAAGGGTTCTTGAAGGAACTTCTAACCGAAAAGGGAAAAGCAAACTCATGCGAAGGCTTAGCAAAACAAATCTGTCCCTCCACGAGCATCTTCCCCGAAGAAGACAGTCATCGTTATTTCGGGCGGGATCGAAGTTGACTCCGTTATTTTCACAACAAAGAAATACACAAAGGTCTCTATTACAAAGACAAAGTGTCCACGGCCAGAAGAAACAATAACGTTTGAAGATTCGGACACAGATGGATTGCAGTTCCCACATGTTGACGCGCTGGTCATAACACCGCGCGTGGCAGAATTTGATATCAAAAGAGTGCTCATTGATGCGGGCAGTTCTACAAATATCATTCAATCACGAGTTGTCAAAGAGATGCAACTAATGGAGAAGATCGTGCCAGTGTCGCGAGTTCTCTCCGGCTTTAACAACTCAAGTGAGAAGACCCTTGGCGAGATTACTCTCACAACTCTTGTCGAGGGGGTGGCAAGAGAAACGGTGTTCCAAATTGCCAACAGAGAAATGGTCTACAACATTATCCTTGGAAGACCATGGGTCCATGAGAAGCGGGCTATTCCCTCCACATATAATCAGGTACTGAAATTCCCATAAGAATAGGGAATACGCGAGATACTAGGAGAGCAATGCTCTGCTCTAGACTGCTATTCGGTGGCCCTCAGGCTGCCCGAATAAAATAAATAGCAATTACAGCAACCAGGATCTGACGCAGCAAATGAAGAAGCAAAATATAAGGTCCCGGAATTTATCACAAAGCTAGAGGCACGGGAAAATTATACACCGAACGTGGAAGCTTTGGAACCAAAAGAACTGTTCGCGAACATGCCGGAGCGGAAGGTCTACTTAGGGATGGAATTGAATGAACGCCTACGGGGAGATATCCTCCAATTCCTCAAGGAGCGGCATATGACGTTCGCGTGGTCGCATGCAGACATGACGGGTATTTCTCCAGAAATTATCTCTCACAAGTTGAATGTTGACTCGTACCACCGTCCGGTGAAGCAGAAGAAGCGCCCCCAAGGAGCTTTTCGGAATCAAATCATAAACGATGAGGTTGATCGACTGCTGAAGATTGGATCTGTGCGCGAAGTTAAATATCCAGACAAGTTAGCCAACGTGGTCGTTGTGGCTAAGAAAAATGGGAAATGGCGAGTTTGCATTGACTTCACTGATTTAAATAAAGCCTTTCTGAAGGAGTCATATCCTCTTCTCCGGATAGACAGTTGATTGATGCAACCTCCGGGCACGAGGTTCTCACCTTCCTCGATGCATATTCAGGGTATAATTAAATATTGATGGATCCCAACGATCAGGAAAAAACGTCATTCATAACGTGCAGAGGGACGTATTGCTACAAAGTCATGCCGTTTGGGTTAAAGAATGCAGGCGCGACGTATCAGCGATTGGTCAATCGTATGTTCCACGATCATATCGGTAAGACTATGGAAATGTACATTGATGACATGCTGATCAAGTCAAAACGGGCAAAAGATCATCTGGCACACTTGAAGGAAGCCTTCCGAATACTTGACCAATATAACATGAAGCTTAATCCAGAGAAGTGTGCATTTGGAGTTGGCTCGGGAAAGTTCCTAGGCTTCATTGTCTCTCAGCGTGGAATTGAAGTCAATCCCGCTCAAATCAAAGTAATTGAGTCAATTCCAGACGTACTCCACAACCAAAAGGACGTCATGAGATTGACTGGAAGGGTGGCAGCCTTGCGCAGGTTTATATCCCACTCATCTGACTGGTGCAAAAGTTTCTTTGATGTTATGAAACAGAACAAGGAATTCAATTGGACTCCCGAATATCAACAAGCGCTGAGAGATTTGAAAAAATATCTATCCAATCCACCATTACTCTCTACGCCTCAGCATGGGGAGCAGTTGTTGATCTATTTGGCGGTTTCAGAGTCTTCGGTAAGCGCAGTTTTGGTTCAACAAGAAAAAGGTAAGGAACTTCTAATTTATTACATTAGTAAAGCTCTAATCGATGCGGAAACACGTTACCAACCCTTAGAAAAACTGGCTTTAGCACTCGTAACTGCTGCCCGTAAATTACGTCCTTACTTTCAAGGTCATTCAATAGCTATAATGACAACCTTTCCTTTACGCAATGTTTTGCATAAACCCAAATTTTCGGGAAGGTTGGTTAAATGGGCTGTAGAATTAAGCGAATTCGATATTACCTACCAGCCCTGGGTAGCAATTAAGTCACAAGCCCTAGCAGACTTCGTAACAGACTTTAGTGCTAACATATATCCTGATGCGAAAAAAGATGCAATTCTCTACGCTAGGCAGGCCCCTGGTGTATGGACCCTATTCACTGATGGCTCCTCGAGCGTCAAAGGGTCTGGTTTTGGACTGGTTCTTATCACCCTGTCCGGAGAGACCGTCAGGCAGGCCATCAAATGCCCGTTTATTACTAACAATGAGGCCGAATATGAGGCCGTAAATGCAGGATTGGAGTTAGCCCGAAGCTATGTAGTCAACCAAGTGACCGGAGGTTTCATTGCACGGGAATCTAGAATGCAAGTGTACCTTGCCCGTGTAAAAGAACTTTTGGCCCAGTTCGACGAATGGGAAGCGCTCCAAATTCTGCGAGAAGAGAACCATGAAGCAGACGCCCTGGCAAATTTAGGGTCAGTAGCGGAAATTGGGGTGGCCAGCTCCTCAGCTGTCGTTCAACTCCTCTGCACGACCATAGATTGAGAAAAGTTTGAAGTTAATGTTATAAACACAACTTGGGACTGGCGAAATGAAATCACAAATTATATTCTTCATGGAACTCTGCTCGATGAGGCGAAAGGTGCTCGCAAGATCAGAATAAAGGCTGCTCGATGCACAGTCATCAACGGCGATCTTTATTGCAGGATGTTCGCAGGACCCCTTGCCAAGTGCCTGGGACCAAATCAGATCAACTACATGATGCGAGAGGTCCACGAAGGTTGTTACGATAATCATTCTGGGGGCAAGGCGTTTGCGCGCAAATTGATCCACACAGGATATTATTGGGATAAGATGGAGAAAGATACAAATGATTTCGTCAAGAAATGTGATAAATGTCAAAGGTCTGCGCATCTTCTCCATCAGCCGGCGGAACCGGTCCACTCAATAATCTCCCCATGACCATTCTTGAAATGGGGAATGGACATAGTTGGCCCTCTCCCCACTGTGCCAAGAGGGGTACGTTTCTTGCTAATCGTGACCGATTACTTTACCAAATGGGTCGAAGCGGCAGCCTATGCAAAGATACGACAAACTGAAGTAATTGACTTCCTTTGGCGGTATGTTGTATGTCGCTTTGGAGCACCCAAGAAAATAGTCATGGATAATGGCCCACAATTCATCGGCCAGAAAGTGACTAGGTTCCTCGACGACTTACACATCAAAAGGATTACTTCTTCCCCATACCATCCGGTTGCCAATGGACAGGCAGAGTCAACAAACAAGATAATCATTGAGTCTCTCAAGAAGCGCCTTGAGCAGGCCAAAGGGTGTTGGGTAGAAGAACTGCCTGGTGTACTATGTGCTTACCGCACGACAATAAAAATGAGTACAGTGGAGACACCTTACTCGTTGGTATACGGCGCAGATGCTCTGATCACAGTTGGAATTGGAGAGCCAAGTCTACGATATGCACATGCTACCGAAGAATCCAACTCAGTCAATCTTTCCGAAGAATTAGATCTCCTCGAAGAACTAAGTGAACTAGTACTTGTACGAGTAGTCGCCCAGAAGGAACGAATCGAACAAATTGGGGACTACGCGTACGAAGTTTCCAGGTTGGAGATTTTGTATTAAGAAAAGTGTCCCAAAACACACAAGAAGCAAACTCGGGAAAGTTGGGCCCTAATTGGGAAGGCCCCTACAAGGTAGTCGCGTCAGTCGGTAAGGGATCTTACCATTTGGCATGACCAGATGGCTCAATCGTCCCAAATAATTGGAATGTGATTCACCTCAAAAGGTATCATTTCTAAATGGTAAAATGGTCAATTATTCTATTCCTACCTTTTACTTTTATGGCATTCTTACTTTTATTATATTTCTCCTAAATGGTACTAACGGCCTAAACAAGGCCAGATCCATTTAGCTCAACTGGTAGAGCTCGAAGTTCTTCAACTTCGCGGCTGTGGGTTCGAATCCCTCAACGGACACACTCCTCGTTTGGTTATATGTGTTCTTTTATCTACGACCAGCCTTAACTATTTTTATGTTAAAACTTCTCGTATTTCAACATAAAAACAAGGAGGGTGGTAGGAGGCCCCTGTAGGCCAGATAAGACCTTCATAAAGGCGAAAGACCTTGTAAAAAAGCGAGTTTTTAAAACTTTTTATGTGACAAGCTTCCACGAAAATAAGAGAAGTCGTTCACAAAGCCAGTGGCTCGGCCAGAGTTAAACTACAAACTTTCTGCGTCGACTTTCAACTATCAAAAATGGTAAGCAAAGTTGTTCTCAAGGCCAACGATTCGGCCAGAACCTATTGACCACGACTCGGTCAGAGTGAAACATCTGCGCAGACCACTCGCAACTTATGACCTCTTCCTTGGGAAAGGCTAAGTTAAAGCATACGAACAGGCTTTTAAAGATCAGAACTTAGCAAAGTTCAAACTTCTAAAAGCGCTTAAACAAAAGGCACAAAGGCCACAATGCATCCAAACGTAATTACAAGGATTAAAGATTCAAGCTATTCACAGTCATTGAATTAAAAGATCTGAAAAATATACAAATTGTCTTGGCGAAACAGTAAAAATGCCAAAGCTGCTGCCAGAAGTTTTGTTGAGTGAGAAAGGCCAATGAAACCGGCCAAACAAGGATCAGAAAGTCATAAAGAGACCTCTATCCACAACCAATTATCCGGCTCTCACTGGATCCATAAACCTACAAACTTGATCAATTTGGGGGGGGGGGGATTAATTTGGGGACTTTGACCAGAACCCGATGCACCAGCTCTATCAGCTCCGTCATCGTCACCAAGCTCTCATCACCATCTTCATCATCATTCTCATCAGACTCCTCAGGAGAAAGGTTCAACACTTGCCTCACTTCGCGAACGGCACGCTTAGCTTTCAACATTGCTTCCTCGACGTTGATTTTACCTGCATGGACCTACTCGAATCGCTTGGTTTCAAGCGTAGTAAGCTTAGCCTTGGTTTCGAACTGATCGCGCAAGTTGGCCAAGTCTTTGGATAACTAGTCTTGAATGCTCATTGACTGGGCAACTCGGTCCCTGGCGGCTTGAAGTTCAGCTCGAGCACTAACAGATTCTTCCTTAGCCTTCCGCAGGTCCATCTCTAAAGATCCACACTCATCGAGTGCCTTGTTCAGCAAAGAGTTATGTTCTTCAAGCAGAGCCTCCAAGTCCCGGGCAGATTGTACGAACCCCTCTTTCTCTTCTGAAAGAAGGTCCTTTTCCTCGGCGAGCTTGTTAATCTGTTCAACCTGTTTATTGTTGGTCTCAGCCAACCGATTAACTTCACCCTCGAGGAAACCACACTTCCCTGCCAGAGCCTCGTTCTCCTTCAGAGTCTTCAGCAATTCTTTCTTCAGTTCAAGCACCTCATCAGGATTGTTGATCCTGGAACGAAACATCAACTCGGCAGCCATCAAACTTGACTGAAACAGCAAAAGAAATAAGGTTAGAAGTATAAATTCAAAATTACTTCCGACTCAAAAAGTGTTCAAAAGGCACTTACCCAGGCAGAGTCAGCAGCAATAGCAAAGGCCAGCTCTTCATCACTTATCTCCCTCATTGTCCATTCTTCGCGGGGACCAATGAGCGATGAAACTGCCTTGGCCAAACTGCCCGGCCTAGTCACGAAGTTAACATTGGGGGCTAGCTTCATGGTGCATTCCCTCTCACAGCATTTAGGCTCCCTAGCCTGCTCGGAGTGAAAGTTTGGGCAAAATTTATAGCACACGCCCCGGATGTACCTTAGTCCAGTCAGACCGCTGATGGTGGTCCGCCAAGTGAGCCTTGTGCTTGACATATCAGAATCATTCTCCACTTCATTATCTCTTGTGTCGCATTCGTGCAAACAAACAGGCACCTCCCCCTCAGCAGCCACATTCTCCAAGTTCTCGAAGTCAAAAACACGGGGACTCTGGCTGCCCTCTTGGGGGATCTCTTCTTTTCCTTCTTCTTCTTCGCCAACTTTTCTTTTACCCTTGTCTGCACGAGAAGAGCCCGCCTTTACCCCGTCATCAACTCGGGGACTCCCTTCGTGACACGACCCGGAATCCGGTTAGGCCGTGCGGGCACCCGACATCCTCCCCTAGACCCGTCGGGCGAACCCTTACCAATTAAATCAGGAAAATAAATATAACAATTTACAAATAAGGACAACATTTAAAATAAAAACACGGACATACTAATACCTCTAAGCTGTACAAAAGAAATTACAGCTGACTACCCAGCATACTAGGTTTAGGGCTATCCAGACTAGACATCTAAGAGTACAAAAGAAGACAGATACCTCCTGAAGGGAGCAAAATGCAACTGAAATAATAACCAATAAACTGGTGGCGATTCAGAATAAAAGCTGGCTCACCCTGACAGCTGAAGTCGTCTTCGCTCCTACACGACGTGGCGAACTCAATCCTGGAGCGAACCTGCCGAAACGAATATATAGACAAGAAATAAACAACAAACAAGGGTGAGTCAAAAGGACTCAATAAGTGGGGCAGACTAGCCACCTCAAAGAATAGGATAGCTAGCCAGGGAGAAGAAACAGATAGACCAAATTTCTTTTATTTAAATTATAAAAAGTCAGAGCCAGATAACAACCGAAAACACGTAAGGACTTCTAAACTCAACCAAGGATGCGTGCCAGAAACATATCAACAAATAAGCAGAACAGTAGTCATGTACCGCAAGTCTACACAATGGTATGAATTGAGATGAAATGAAATGAAGTGAGATGAAATGAAATGAAATATGATGCAAAGGGTCACATGTGCCCGTAATCCCATCCCGAAGCGGAATACTCCTGCATTCGAGGGGAATCCAATCTGATAACCAACTGGAGCGAAATACTCCTGCTCCTGGGGCGGAATACTCCTGCACCCGATATAATATAAACCAGAGGCGGAATACTCCTGCACTCTCCTGGGGCAGAATACTCCTGCACCCGATATAATGTAAAGCTGAGGCGGAATACTCCTGTACTCAATATCTGACATAAGAGCGCAATACTCCTGCTCTTGGGGCGGAATCCTCCTACCCTCAATATGATACAATGGAGCGGAATACTCCTGCTCTTGCGGCGGAATACTCCTGCACCCAATATGATATGCAATGTAATGCATATGAATGACATATAATGCGTATGAATGCAATGTGATGCAATAATAACCCTTCACCGGCGCGGGACTCTCATCGACAGCCGGGAAGTAGATGCCAACTTACAGCCAGGGTACAATGCTCAGATTCTCAAATGCAATACCAACAATAGGACATAACATATAATATACAATATAAATTCAAAGCTAAGGCGTAATGAGTACGCCTATCGGCAGCTACACACGTAAGGAATACGTGGTAGAAAATCCACGAGGCCAGTGCCTCCAAAGAAATGGATATAAACACTTACCTTGTTACAAAGTTAGCACAATTACTCAACAACCGCTTTGTCCTTTGAATTCATTGCCAAACGATCCCACTCTATTCAATAAGCAGAAAAATATATCAAATTAGGCTAAAGGCTTCATTCCTCACATATTAGGGCAATCCAGGTAGGAACCTGATACCCAATTCGCATACGCAATACGCAGGCCAGGCCTATGTACAGGGTTTAAGGTCACATAACCAAACCCTAAATAATTTACATTTATATGTTGCCCATAACTCACTGAGTACGAATATATAATCAATTTCGTTATCGGGGTCCATTTGACCCTTTAAACTATTAATTGAACTTATTAAAACGATGTATAATATTCCAAGTTTTACCGTTAAAATATATTTAAACACACGTAATAAACTCAAATAATGCGTTAATATCATTACCTGAATGTTTCAGGGTGAAAATTCTACTTTTCTCCGGCCCCTTTTCTCATTTTCTAGCATTTTTTCCAATTTCATCTTCTGAATCGTTTTTCTTTGGTTTCTCCTGTTTCTGTTCTTGTTGTGTTGTACTGCCTTTAGCAAAAGCTAAGGGATTAGTATCCCTATTGTCCCACCGCCACTTTGACCAATTTTTTTGTCGTTTCCTTTTTTTTTCTTTTTCTTTTAATCTTCACTGCTACGGTAAAAATTAAAACGGTACCCTTCTGTCACGACCCAATTTCCAAGGGCTCGTGATGGCACCTAAACAATATTTTCCTAGGCGAACCAATGAAACAAGATGCGGAAAAGAACAATAATGTGAAAAGATCATAAATGGATATATAAATATAAAAGGGTGAAGTCCAAAAGAATATATCCACAAAAAGTTGGAGCATTCTAAGAATGACTCAATAAAGTATGAATATACATCAAAGAAATCTGAGTCCTATCTCTAAGTGACTCCGGCGGTATGCCACCACGGTCTGTGTGGTCGGCTCACCTCAATCAAAAGTCTCAGAAGCCTCGGGAACCGCTAACGTCCGGGCTGCTGACTGGATGAAGGACCTGCGCACGTAGCAGAGTAAGTTATGAGCCGAAGCCCAGTAAGATCACCGACAGGCCCGCTAAGGTACCCTTGCGGGACAAGTCGCTACATGCATCATAAGCAACAACATACTATAGTAATCATACAATAAAGTAGTGAAATCACAAATAGATGTAACACATTCCATACACACAAGTAGTAACCAGAAGTCACAAGGATTATGCCCATCCAACGTAAGGCATAAGTCAACTCAGCGGCGGTTTGGAGGTCCAATCTCTACTCCCGTGCCGACTAACCTAGACCTACGATGGACTAGCAACACCACTACTAAGTATCAACCATATACCGTGACCCGAAGTCACTATCACAATCATGAATAAGTAGACCAACGACCCGTAGTCGTTGGCTCATCTCAAATCTGTCTACGATCGCACCACACCCCCTGTCAAGTGCGTCGTATCTCAATAAATCAAGTGGCCACACCACACCCCCTGTCAAGTGTGTCACATCTCAAAGATCAAGTGTCCACACCACACCCCCTGTCAAGTGTGACACATCTCATAGTATAGGCGACACCACACCCCCTGTCAAGTGTCCCTCTAACAGTATTAATATCCACGACATTAATAACAATAGCAGAAATAATAACAGAAATATTAATAACGATAATATTTCACAGTCACCGTAACCCAGGTTTGTTATGCTAGCTGAACGTAAGGCGAAGGTTAACCCGACCACAGTTTGGGGGTACAATCCCTACTCCCATGTCGTCCAACCCAAGGTTACGTATAGACAGCACTACCCAACCCGGCACGTGAACAAATCAAGTACCAATATCATACAAAAGCCGGCAAAATCCTCGGCAAGACATTTATCATGACATGCCGGCAACATCCTCGGCCATGTCCTAAGTTCTTGCTATCTAAGCATGGCGTAGCAAGCGTTACTACGATATAAATTTAAGCTACCTCGACGTAGCGTTTAGACCGGCACATACCTCGGTCGAGTCACAATCTCGCTATTTATAACAAACAATAATAGCAAGTAATTCACATCATTAATCCTAACCATTGTTAGGTATATATATATATATGCGTACATGAAGCATACTAGCATGAAGGAAGAGTCCACAAGCACAATAGAGGTCAAGTCTCACTTACCTCGAAATTCGGGCTCAAATGCCGGGCAGAATCTCCTTTCCCGCTCGCCTTGTCCGCGAAGGACTCTCCACTAGGTCTATTAAGACAAGATATAGCACATATGAGTGCTCAATTATAGCTATTTAAGCCTATAGGCATCCTAGGGTAAAAATTACCAAAATGCCCCCGGGTAGGGCCGAGCCCTAAATTTACAAAATGTACTTTTCCGGACTCCCCACGCTCCCGTGAGTCCAAAAGTACACTTAGATTCCACATGCGAGCCTTGCTCGATGTCTTTCCCCAATTCTTAAGAATCTAAGGTTCTAACCCATTTCCAAGAATCAACCCTTTGATTCTTGTGTTAATCAACATAAAGATGGATTGAAAGGGCTTACCTTAAGTGTAAGTATGATTGGGTCTTCAAGAAATACCCAAAAATCGCCTCAAGAGCTCACCAAATGATTTTTATAAGTTATGAACCGAAATGGCCTTTTTTTTTTTTTTTTTTTTTGCCTCTGTGACAGCTTCTTTTGAAAAAATCATAACTTTTGATAGGAATGTCCATCTCAAAGGGCTACAACTTTCATGTTTTGACTTTTTCCTAATTCCTTACGGATTGGCCGGAAAATTAGCTTTTATCCGGCTGTTTGCGCCAAAACAGAACAGAAAAGTCGCACCAGATTATCTACTGTTTTAGGGGCAAAAGGGGACCCTACGAAGCTCGGAATGATCCCAAATTTTGCTAAAAGCCATAAAATACTTGGGTGACATGCTCGTCAAGACGGAACTCAATTCGGACCTCCAGAACTCAAAAAGTGGGTCACACGGCAAAGGTTCAATTTTCGACTTTCGCCAAAATAGCGAAATTTAACCAAACGACCTCGGAATCCAATTCCGAAAGTTGCTACAAGTCACAAATGACTATACGAACCTAACAGAACTTTCGGATCTCTCATCGGAGCTCATTTGCTCAAATCGAGCTCGGAAACCTCTTTTAACTCTTTTAAACTTCCGAAACGGGGACTTTATCAAAAGTCCTATCAAACGAGTTCCGTTTTCAATTTTGAAGGTTGCTACATATCATAAATGACGAGACGAACCTAACGATGCGCTCAGATTTTCCATCGGGGTTCGTTTACTCAAAACGACCTATCGAAACCCCAAATTCCTTTCCGGAATTTCATAAACGGATCCTTTTCTCGAAAACCTATCAAACGGACTCCGTTTCGACTCAGATTTCACAGACGGGTCATAAATGACCTAACGGAGCTTTTGGGACTGTCGACACACAAATCGAGGTCCCGGATCTCGTAACGACTATTTGAGGGTCGTTACATTCTCCCCCACTTAGACTCTCGGCCATCCTCGGACGAGCCTAAGTCTAAGGTAGGATCCACACACTAGCCACGGAGCTGGAACGGATTTCGAGGACCCCTCGGTACCACCCGAAATCAATAAAACTTAAAAATGCAAATTCAGGCTTAGAAAATACAAGGATTTCACACCTGAATCATCGAACAAGCGCGGATGCCTCTCACGCATCTCGGACTCAAGCTCCCAAGTGGCCTCGGCAATGGAGTGATGCCCCCACTGAACTCTCACAAGCGGGATCACCTTCGATCTCATCTTACGGACCTCTCTAGCCACAATAGCAATAGGCTCCTCCGAATAAGCTAAGTCGCCATCTACCTCCACGGAAGCCATATCGATCACATGAGACAGATCGTGAACATACTTCCGGAGCATGGACACATGGAACACCGGATGAACAGACAGAGAGGGAGGCAAAGCCAGTCTATAAGCAACGGCGCCAACGCGCTCCAATATCTCAAAAGGCCCAATGAACCTAGGACTGAGCTTGCCTTTCTTCCCAAATCTCATAACACCCTTCATGGGCGACACTCTGAGGAATACCCGGTCCCCAACCATGAACTCAAGATCTCTCCGCCTCCGATCTGCATATGATATCTGCCGGCTCTGAGCCGTGCGGAGTCGATCCTAAATAGCCCGGACCTTATCTAAGGTCTGCTGCACCAAATCGGGCCCCAACACCTGGACCTCACCAGGGTAGGCGAGCAACATCTCCGACCATACAATGCCTCAAACGGAGCCATCTGGATAGAAGCCTGATATCTATTATTATACGCAAACTCTGCTAGCGGCAAATGGCTATCCCAATGGCCTCCAAAATCAATAGCACGCGCCCTCAACATATCCTCGAGGATCTGAATGGTCCGCTCAGACTGGCCATCAGTCTGCGGGTGAGATGCAGTGCTGAGATCGACCCGAGTACCCAGCTCTCTCTGAAAAGATCTCCAAAACTGAGCTGTGAACTGAGCACCTCGGTCAGAAATGATAGAAACAGGATCACCATGCAATCTCACAATCTGCTCAATGAAGATACGAGCCAGACGCTCCGAGGTATAAGTAGTCCTCACTGGAATGAAGTGAGCCGACTTCGTCAGTCGATCAACTACTACCCACACTGAATCATGCTTACCCACGGTCAGGCAAACCAACTACGAAATCCATAGTGATATGCTCCCACTTCCACTCGGGAATGGGCATAGACTGGGTCACCCCGGCTGGCCTCCGGTGCTCATACTTCACCTGCTGGCAATTCAAACACCGAGATACATAATCAGCAACATCCCTCTTCATCCCTTTCCACCAATACAACTCTCGAAGATCATGATACATCTTCGCAGTACCCGGATGAATGGAATATCTCGAACTATGAGCCTCTGCCAAAATCATCTGCCTCAGCTCCACAATGGCTGGAACACATACCCGGCCGTTAAGCCGCAAAGCACCATCATCACCAATCACGAACGAGGACACTCCCCCACTCAGGACCCTGTCCCGGAGATCTCTCAGATAAGGATCCTCGAACTGCCTTTCCCGAATCTGGGAAGCTAAAGACGACTGAGACCCCACATATGCAAGCACCCGGCCTGGAACAGAATCATCAAACCGAACCCCACTAATGGACAAAGCCTGCAACTCACGGGTCAACGGCCTCATATCAGCATCAAGATAGGCGAGGCTACCCATGGACTTCCTACTCAAGGCATTGGCTACAACATTAGCCTTTCCGGGATGATACCGGATAGAAAGATCATAATCCTTCAGCAGCTCTAACCAGCGGCGCTGTCTCCCGTTCAAGTCCTTCTGAGTGAACAAGTACTGGAGACTCTTATGATCGGTGAATATCTCACATGGCTCGCCATAAAGATAGTGCATCCACAACTTCAGTGCAAACACGACAGCTAACAGCTCCAAGTCATGGACAGGATAATTCTTCTCATGGACCTTCAGCTGTCTCGAGGCATAAGCTATCACCTTACCCTCCTGCATCAGAACGCTACCCAGGCCAACACCCGAAGCATCACAATATACGGTGAATCCCCCGGATCCACTAGGCAAGGCCAACACTGGCGCTGAAGTCAACAGAGTCTTAAGCTTCTGAAAGCTAGACTCACAGGCATCGGACCACATGAAAGGAACATTCTTCTGGGTCAACTTCGTCAGAGGTGCTGAAATAGAAGAAAACCCCTCGACGAACCGCCGATAATAACCTGCCAAGCCTAAGAAACTCCGAATCTCTGTAGGAGAAGTAGGCCTAGGCCAACTCTGAACGGCCTCTATCTTCTTCGGATCAACACACACCCCATCCTTGGTCACCACGTGACCTAGGAAAGATACAGAACTGAGCCAAAATTCACACTTGGAGAATTTGGCATACAACTGCTGATCCCTCTGAGTCCGAAGAACAACTCTCAAATGCTGCTCATGCTCCTCCCTGCTCCTCGAATAAACCAAGATATCATCGATAAACACAATGACGAAGGAGTCAAGGTAGGCCTTGAACACTCGGTTCATCAGATCCATGAAAGCAGCTGGGACATTCGTAAGCCCGAAAGACATCACCAGAAACTCATAGTGGCCATATCGGGTACGAAAAGCAGTCTTGAAAACGTCCTCGGACCGAATCCTCAACTGATGATACCCCGACCTCAAATCAATCTTCGAGAAGAAGGTAGCACCCTGAAGCTGATCAAACAAACCATCAATACGCGGCAAAGGATACCTATTCTTGATAGTAACCTTATTCAGCTGCCGGTAATCAATACACATCCGCATAGAGCCATCCTTCTTCTTCACAAATAATACCGGGGCACCCCATGGAGACACACTGGGCCTAATGAAGCCCTTATCGAGCAAATCCTGAATCTGCTCCTTCAGCTCCCTTAACTCAACAGGAGCCATACGATACGGGGGAATAGATTTAGGCTGAGTGCCTGGCAATAGATCAATGCAAAACTCTATCTCCCGCATAGGCGGAAAACCCGGCAAATCATCAGGAAACACATCCGGATACTCACAAACAACCGAAACTCTATCAAGGGATAACTCCTCTGCCCGGACATCCCGAACTGAAGCAATATATCCCTCGCACCCACTAGATATCATCCTCTGCGCCTCCAAGAAAGAAATGATCCTACTCTTCGGAGAAGGCCTGGAACCTCTCCATACAACTCGAGACTCACCCTCTGCCCCAATCGTCACGGACTTGGCATGGCAATCCAAAGTCGCATGACAGGAAGCCAGCCAATCCATGCCCATAATGACATCGAAATCAGACATATCGAGCAGCATCAGGTCCACTAAGGACTCTACACCACAGATGGAGATCATACACTGCCGATAACCCCTATCTACACATATAGAAGACCCGACAGGGGTGGCAACCATAAAGGGATCATCTAAGAAGACCAGATTCCTGCCCAAGCAAGGGGCAAATCCCGGCGACACATACGAATAGGTAGACCCCGGATCAATAAGAGCATAAGCATCGCGGCCACAGACAGAAATAATACCTGTGATGACATCATTGGATACCTCAGCATCCTGACGAGTCATAGCATAGACCTGCGCCGAGCCTCCTGAACCCGGAGCTCTCTGAGACTGCTGTCTAGGAGGAATCTGAGAAACGGGCCTGGCGGCCTGAGGACCAGATGGTACCATAGCTGCGGATCCCTGGCGACCTGATGAAACATAAGGGCAACTCCTGACATAGTGCTCTGGAGACCCACACTCAAAACATACATCACCTCTACCTCCTCTACCGCCTCTACCACCTCTGCCACGACCACCTCCAGACGAACACCTCCCATGATGCCTCTGATGGCACCTCCCGCACTGCGGCGGACCAGACTGCGAAGAGCCACCCCGCCTCTGGGATGACTGAGGCCTCGGGGTCTCTGAAGAAAAATCCTGGGCAGGCAAAGCAGCAGCCTGGGGCCTAGACTGAGAACGGCCCTGATGACCCTGACCCCTCTGAGCGGATCCACTATACCCACCAGACTGACGCGACCTCTTGGCCGCCCTCTCCGCGTCAGCCCTGGCGAAGATATCCTCCATCCGCCGCGCCACATCAACTATCTCAAAATATGACTTGTTGCCCATATCAGGGGCAACAGCTACCTGCAAGCGGGGATGAAGACCCTCAACAAACCGGAGGACCTTGTCCCTCTCCTGAGCCACCATAGCTGGCGCAAACTGAGACAACCACAAGAACCTGGTGTCATACTCTGAAACAGACAGGTTTCCCTGCCTCAACCCCTCAAACTCGCGCCTCTGAGCATCGTGCTAACTCTGGGGCACGAACCTGCTCATGAACATAGACACGAACTCAGCCCAAGACAAAGGAGGGAGGTCACTAGACCTCTGCCGCATCATGGAGACCCACCATGTCTCCGCATCTCCCGATAATCTGAAAGAAGCACACTGCACCCCTAAGGTGTCTCTAGTACCAAGAACTGTCAAAATCTTCTCACACTTCTGAATGTACCTCTGGGCAGTACATGTAGCTGAGGTACCGTCGAACTCTGGAGGCTGAAGCTTCATGAATGACTCTATCCTCCTGGCAACCTCCCCAGTGCCCATAGGAGGAGTAGAAATAACAGGACCTGCCTGAGGAGCAGAAGCAGAAGGCTGGGCAATATGATTAGGAGCAGCCTCAGAAGTAGGCGTGCTCATAACAGGTGTGGTCGGCTGAGGAGCCCAAATAGGAGCTGCAACATCATCTCTGACAAGGACCTGATGGCTAGACAAGGCCATCAGTCTCATATACTCCTCTGAAGAGATCACAACGGTGCCTGGCACAACAGCAGGCACAGGGAGAATAGATGCTGACAGAGTCGCTGCGGACACCGCAGGGATAGCTGTGTCCTGCCTAGTGGCTGACGGGCGACTTGCCCGAGTCTTCTTAGCAGCTGGCGGCTGCGTAGGTGCTGATGGCTCTCCCGCAGACGCGGGTTGTAGAAGATGCAGCCCTCCTGGCTGAGGATGCTCGCGTCCTCGCCATCTCAATTAATACACGAAAAAGGGTCAGCACCTATATAAGCTACTCAGCACGAATAGAGATGAAACGAAGGGAAAACATTTCCTAACATGCCCTTGTAGCCTCTCGCTCATAAGTATGGTCGACAACATACCCATAAGCAAGACTCTACTCAGACACTGCTCCAAGACTCCTAGGACTCGAATTAGAACCTAGGGCTCTGATACCAAACTGTCATGACCCAACTTCCAAGGGCTCGTGATGGCACCTAAACAATATTTGCCTAGGCGAACCAATGAAACAAGATGCGGAAAAGAACAATAATGTGAAAATATCATAAATGGATATATAAATATAAAAGGGTGAAGTCCAAAAGAATATATCCACAAAAAAATTGGAGCATTCTAAGAGTGACTCAATAAAGTATGAATATACATCAAAGAAATCTGAGTCCTATCTCTAAGTGACTCCAGCGGTATGCCACCACGGTCTGTGTGGTCGGCTCACCTCAATCAAAAGTCTCAGAAGCCGCGGGAACCGCTAACGTCTGGGCTGCTGACTGGATGAAGGACCTGCGCACGTAGCAGAGTAAGTTATGAGCCGAAGCCCAGTAAGATCACCGACAGGCCCGCTAAGGTACCCTTGCGGGACAAGTCGCTACATGCATCATAAGCAACAACATACTATAGTAATCATACAATAAAGTAGTGAAATCACAAATAGATCTAACACATTCCATACACACAAGTAGTAACCAGAAGTCACAAGGATTATGCCCATCCAACGTAAGGCATAAGTCAACTCAGCGGCGGTTTGGAGGTCCAATCTCTACTCCCGTGCCGACTAACCTAGACCTACGATGGACTAGCAACACCACTACTAAGTATCAACCATATACCGTGACCCGAAGTCACTACCACAATCATGAATAAGTAGACCAACGACCCGTAGTCGTTGGCTCATCTCAAATCTGTCTACGATCGCACCACACCCCTTGTCAAGTGCGTCGTATCTCAATAAATCAAGTGACCACACCACACCCCCTGTCAAGTGTGTCACATCTCAAAGATCAAGTGTCCACACCACACCCCCTGTCAAGTGTGACACATCTCATAGTATAGGCGACACCACACCCCCTGTCAAGTGTCCCTCTAACAGTATTAATATCCACGACATTAATAACAATAGCAGAAATAATAACAGAAATATTAATAACGATAATATTTCACTGTCACCGTAACCCAGGTTGGTTATGCTAGCTGAACGTAAGGCGAAGGTTAACCCGACCACAGTTTTGGGGTACAATCCCTACTCCCATGTCGTCCAACCCAAGGTTACGTATAGACAGCATTACCCAACCCGGCACGTGAACAAATCAAGTACCAATATCATACAAAAGCCGGCAAAATCCTCGGCAAGACATTTATCATGACATGCCGGCAACATCCTCGGCCATGTCCTAAGTTCTTGCTATCTAAGCATGGCGTAGCAAGCGTTACTACGATATAAATTTAAGCTACCTCGACGTAGCGTTTAGACCGGCACATACCTCGGTCGAGTCACAATCTCGCTATTTATAACAAACAATAATAGCAAGTAATTCACATCATTAATCCTAACCATTGTTAGGTATATATATATGCGTACATGAAGCATACTAGCATGAAGGAAGAGTCCACAAGCACAATAGAGGTCAAGTCTCACTTACCTCGAAATTCGGGCTCAAATGCCGGGAAGAATCTCCTTTCCCGCTCGTCTTGTCCGCGAAGGACTCTCCACTAGGTCTATTAAGACAAGATATAGCACATATGAGTGCTCAATTATAGCTATTTAAGCCTATAGGCATCCTAGGGTAAAAATTACCAAAATGCCCCCGGGTAGGGCCGAGCCCTAAATTTACAAAATGTACTTTTCCGGACTCCCCACGCTCCCGTGAGTCCAAAAGTACACTTAGATTCCACATGCGAGCCTTGCTCGATGTCTTTCCCCAATTCTTAAGAATCTAGGGTTCTAACCCATTTCCAAGAATCAACCCTTTGATTCTTGTGTTAATCAACATAAAGATGGATTGAAAGGGCTTACCTTAAGTGTAAGTATGATTGGGTCTTCAAGAAATACCCAAAAATCGCCTCCAGAGCTCACCAAATGATTTTTATAAGTTATGAACCGAAATGGCCCGAAATGGCTTTTTATTTTTTTTATTTTTTTTATTTATTTTTTTTTTTTTTGCCTCTGTGACAGCTTCTTTTGAAAAAATCATAACTTTTGATAGGAATGTCCAACTCAAAGGGCTACAATTTTCATGTTTTGACTTTTTCCTAATTCCTTACGGATTGGCCGGAAAATTAGCTTTTATCCGGCTGTTTGCGCCAAAACAGAACAGAAAAGTCGCACCAGATTTTCTACTGTTTTAGGGGCAAAACGGGACCCTACGAAGCTCGGAATAATCTCAAATTTTGCACACAAGCCATAAAATACTTGGGTGACATGCTCGTCAAGACGGAACTCAATTCGGACCTCCAGAACTCAAAAAGTGGGTCACACGGCAAAGGTTCAATTTTCGACTTTCGCCAAAATAGCGAAATTTAACCAAACGACCTCGGAATCCAATTTCGAAAGTTGCTACAAGTCACAAATGACTATACGAACCTAACGGAACTTTCGGATCTCTCATCGGAGCTCATTTGCTCAAATCGAGCTCGGAAACCTCTTTTAACTCTTTTAAACTTCCGAAACGGGGACTTTATCAAAAGTCCTATCAAACGAGTTCCGTTTTCAATTTTGAAGGTTGCTACATATCATAAATGACGAGACGAACCTAACGGTGCGCTCGGATTTTCCATCGGGGTTCGTTTTTTTCAAAACGACCTATCGAAACCCCAAATTCCTTTCCGGAATTTCATAAACGGATCCTTTTCTCGAAAACCTATCAAACGGACTCCGTTTCGACTCAGATTTCACAGACGGGTCATAAATGACCTAATGGAGCTTTTGGGACTGTCGACACGCAAATCGAGGTCTCGGATCCCGTAACGACTATTTGAGGGTCGTTACACCTTCGATATTCGAAATAATTCCAACTTTTGCATACCTATTATACAAAATATATGTAACATACTCGCAAAGGCGGATCTCAAATTGGACTCCCAAAACTCAAGATGCGAATTTAAATAGAAAAAGTCAAATTATTTAATGTTCGGCATTTTAGCGAAAACTAGCCGAACAACATCGAAATTCACTTTCGAAAGTTTACAAAAATCACAAATAATCATACAAACCTAACGGCGCTTTCGGATTTCGAATCGGAGCTCATTCGGCAAAACCGAGCTCGAAAATCTCTTATTAATATTTATCGCCAATAAAAACTGAAACCTTCTTCCGATGCCTTCCAAACGAGGTCTGATTTAGCTCAAATTTTACAGACAGGTCCTAATGGAGATTACGAATATTTTAAAATTATTGATACGCCAATCGGAGTCCTAGCTTCCGAAACGACTGACCGATGTCGTTTCATTCTCCTCCACTTAAACTCTCGTTCGTCCTCGAACGAGCCTAAATCTAAAGCAAGATTCACGCTGATAACAAAAGAACTTGCACGACCTTCATAAACTATCCCACGGAATTTTCTCATGATTACAGAATTAAAACTATAACACGAACACCAAACTCTTGGAATAAAACATATCTGGATAATATGATAACACCATTGCCCGGATTATTCTGACTAAGATGATCCTTCCTCGATCACGAGATGAGAGTTCTACATTTTTGAAACAAATATACACGGAACTTTGAATGGGTTAACATGATTAAGCCGATAATCACCTCTTCAATATACCTTTCGATATCGAACAAGTCGATGAAACTAAGAATTAGCTCACACTTGATGCAATAGGGGAAGCTTTTGAAGTACCTTGTCATTACACACTATAGAAGATTTGATGCAAGCTATATCATATTTTTACAAACGCATTATGCAAAATCTTAGTTGATGTTAGTGTTGTTCCGCAAGTTTCTTGTGGGAATGTAGTTACTCATATCCCAATATTTGTCAAAGGTTCATCTAAACAGGGTCTATCATAGAAAGATAAGGATCATATAAATACTACTGGATAGTATGATCCAGATCAGGAATGATCTTCAGACTTAACATCCACTTCAGGGTATTGTCTTTGAATTGGAAATATTATAACATGAAAAAGTGAAAATAAAATAGACATGTACTTGGATCGTGAGCTAAGGCAGAATACCGGCAACAAAGTTGATTACATGTGCACTTATAACGCTAAAGTAACTTCTTAAAGAGTTGATGTGTGAAAGAGATATACATACCAATGATGGATTGTCGACAAGCTGCACTAGACCTTTAACTCTAAATTTCCATGAAGTAAAACAACGTCAGTATGAGGATCCAGTTCTAGTTGAATACAGACAGATATCTAGAAGAAAACCGGAGTAGCCCATATAGGGTTACTACTGACGGTGTTTTCATATATAAAAATAGACTTTATGTTCCTGATATTGCAGATTTACGTGGACATATTATGATAGAGGCACATTATTCCAAATACACTGTTCATCCAGGTTCGACTAAGATGTACCATGATCTTGAGCAGATTTATTAGTGGGATGGAATGAAGTGTGACATAGCAGAATTTGTGGCTCAATGTTCTAATTAGCAGCAAGTTAAAGTCATGTCACCTTTCCAGACTTTATGCTTTCAGCAGATAGGTACGTATATATGATCAGGTTGCCAGCTTATCTCTGTCATTAATAGATTATAAGTGGGTTTAGCAATGATCGACACTCATTGTAGGTTTCTGTCGTGGCCTTACATTGGGCCGTGAGAAAAATGGTATCAACACCTCAGAGATTTAATATTACCATTCAGTATTTGGAGGAAGACTCCTCCACTTAAAGCACAAACTCATGCAGCCATTTGAATAGGAATAACCATCCTCGCACAGTCTGCTGGAGTAAAGAAGATTTAGCTAACAGTTGAATGTAGGCAGACCTAAGCTACCAACTACCCATTCGAGTTGCCAAACAGTTGCAACTCTCGAGTCATAACTCCATACCTTTGCCGTAAACACCACCGCCTGATGGATGGTACTTCTATATAAAAATTTCGGCAGAGTTTCCTCTGAAACTGGATTATCCGCAAAACAGAACCAGCGCTATACTATACACGGGAATGGATACCCGGATAAACTGATATCCAAAACAATAATATGCTTACCCGGCTACAATATCACGTACTCTGGCTCAACACAGTGAACGTCACAAGCGGCTACCAATCGCCCAAGCTCACTAGTGCCGGATGAAGAAGAAATGGAAATGGATCGAGGATAGAAATAATTAGAGCTTTAGGAAGTTCATCTTCTTATTTGCTTGGCTACTAAAGCTATACTACTTCCGAGTCAGGCGAGCCAAAGAATCGCAATTGAAAAGATAGACATTAAATAAGCTTTATGAAACGACATCCATGCCAATTTGACCTCCGAATAAGAAGGAAACTCTGACAATTTACCGAAAAAACCCTTTTATAATCCAGATAAGCTCATGGGATAACATGACTTTACTAGTGTTCTGAACTAAAAGGAGATACGTAGATCGAGTATTACTTACTAACCACTTTACATCAGGAAAAACAATGACACACTTTGATGGTGATGAACTAGAATCCCATCGTCCAACCAACACGGAATTCTGAAAAGAGAGGTAAACTAATTTAATATAATAATATAAGGTGGAATAACAAGATGCCAAGCAAACCATACCGGTATTCACTCAAAATCTCTCACCTTTAGACCAGATAAACTAATAGGGTCATCACAAATGCCATAAATAAATCATATCAGAAGCTCACCCTCCACCGCAACTGATTCTTAATAAAAACAACATCCAAGGAAACCATAGAAACATGATAAGACACACCATTTCTGGATCGATCGAAAGAATCAAATCTTTCTCACATTTAAGAGAAGAAGAAATCTCAGGGTCTACTATATCGGATACCTCAGCATCCTGCCAGACAAGCAGTTCATAGAACTGCCTCTACATCTGAGCCGAGCCGTTACCCTGATACTTACTTTTAGAAGAACCACTACCACCACGCTCTCGACCTCTATCGAATGAGGGCATATCTCTGGTTGATTAAGATCTATATGAAATTTCCTGCGACTATGCAGGTGCCTGATGACGAGAGAAAAGACGACTGCCTGCTTGCCGGAGTAAGGAAAAACTCCTCAAAGGATAACCAGACTCATGACAATGATAACAGGAAAACTCCTCAAAGGATAATCAGACTCGCGACAATGATAACACCTTTTTGCTAAAAGTGGAAACTGGACAGATTATTGAAAGCCACAAGGATAAAAATTGGGTCTGATATTGACGAACTACTGGCGCACTCTAAGAATCACGTGACAGGCGCTGAGATAACCTGGAAGGTGACCTCCCAAAATAATCAGAACTCTTACCTCCAAATGAGGTAACATGGTTGCCTACTAGGGCCATGGGATCTCTCGCTCTCTCGCTCTAACTGTTCCCACTCAAACTTATGGTATGCCTAATACCTCTGAGCAATATCGATAACAACATCAAATAAAGACCCAACCTCGATTTCTCGAGCCATCTGGGATCTCAAGAAAGGAGAAAGGTCAGCAATAAATCTTTGAACATTCTCGAAAGGTTCATGGACTCGTTTTAATGCATATTCAGCCATTTTATAGAATTCAATCTCATATTCTGAAACATCAACAGGCTATCCGACAGACTACCCTGTCTACTCCACTCAAACTGGCGACACTCTTTATCTCGCTTGCTACTCGAAAGGAATTTTTTTTTCCACGAATCTTGAAGAAATATCGAACCACGTTAGCTAATAAGAGAGAGGCCCACCAATTCAAGGCTGGACCCCTGAAACTGGAAAGAAGAATAATCAACACCATACCGCTTGATATAATCAAAAGCCTGAAGGATATGCTGGCATTATTTTATTTTAAAAAAAAATCACGAGGTTTATCTGATGCATTGCTTAAGAATATCGGAAGGTTCAACCGCGTAAAATAATGCAACCTCTTTAGGCACTCGGACCGAACTGATACCTCGGCTTGCTAACCAGCCAGAACAATTAGAGGTACAACACATACTACCTCCGGAATATAATTTACTGCAGCAATATTAAGAACCGGAAAAGGAGTTCCCTGAGATCGAATGTCTGCCCATGCGGCAACCTCATAAGCTACCTAGCGAATAATAGGTTTTTTGCGGTATCTGCATCACAAAGAATCTCGCAAAAGCATCGTAGAGAGCTAAGGGAACCACAAGGCCCTGCTCCCTTGCACCTCGCGAGCTCATACAGCTGGCACCTCCGTAACTAGATCGTCAGCACAATCAAAACTCACGGGGCTTCGTTAGTACTAGCCCTACGCTAGACTGCTTCATTTTTAGCTCATACCGTTTGCTGATTTATTGCGCGAGGGTTCACAATTATCACGAAGGAATTAACGAAAATACTTTTGCATCCTAGACCGACGCACGATCAGAAAAGAAGGAAGTGAAACTTCCTAAATGCCATCATAGCCTCTCGTAGATAAGTACGGACGTCTATGTACCCATCAACGAGACTCTACTAGACACTGTCTTAGTCTGGATAGACACTAAACCGGGCTCTGATACCAACTGACACAACCCGAAATCCGGTTAGGCCGTGCGGGCACCCGACATCCTCCCCTAGACCCGTCGGGCGAACCCTTACCAATTAAATCAGAAATATAAATATAACAATTTATAAATAAGGACAACACTTAAAATAAAAACACAGACATACTAATACCTTTAAGCTGTACAAAAGAAATTACAGCTGACTACCCAGCATACTAGGTTTAGGGCTATCCAGACTAGACATCTAAGAGTACAAAAGAAGACAGATACCTCCTGAAGGGAGCAAAATGCAACTGAAATAATAACCAATAAACTGGTGGCCATTCGGAATAAAAGTTAGCTCACCCTGACAGCTGAAGTCGTCTTCGCTCCTACACGACGTGGCGAACTCAATCCTGGAGCGAACCTGCCGAAACGAATAGATAGACAAGAAACAAACAACAAACAAGGGTGAGTCAAAAGGACTCAATAAGTGGGGCAGTCTAGCCACCTCAAAGAATAGGATAGCTAGCCAGGGAGAAGAAACAGATAGACCAAATTTCTTTTATTTAAATTATAAAAAGACAGAGCCAGATAACAACCGAAAACACGTAAGGACTTCTAAACTCAACCAAGGATGCGTGCCAGAAACATATCAACAAATAAGCAATGCACATATAAGCAGAACAGTAGTCATGTACCGCAAGTCCACACAATGGTATGAATTGAGATGAAATGAAATGAAGTGAGATGAAATGAAATGAAATATGATGCAAAGGGTCACATGTGCCCGTAATCCCATCCCGAAGCGGAATACTCCTGCATTCGAGGGGAATCCAATCTGATAACCAACTGGAGCGAAATACTCCTGCTCCTGGGGCGGAATACTCCTGCACCCGATATAATATAAACCAGAGGCGGAATACTCCTGCACTCTCCTGGGGCGGAATACTCCTGCACCCGATATAATGTAAAGCTGATGCGGAATACTCCTGTACTCAATATCTGACATAAGAGCGGAATACTCCTGCTCTTGGGGCGGAATCCTCCTACCCTCAATATGATACAATGGAGCGGAATCCTCCTGCTCCTGCGGCGGAATACTCCTGCACCCAATATGATATGAAATGTAATGCATATGAATGACATATAATGCGTATGAATGCAATGTGATGCAATAATAACCCTTCACCGGCGCGGGACTCTCATCGACAGCCGGGAAGTAGATGCCAACTTACAGCCAGGGTACAATGCTCAGATTCTCAATGCAATACCAACAATAGGACATAACATATAATATACAATATAAATCCAAAGCTAAGGCGTAATGAGTACGCCTATCGGCAGCTACACACGTAAGGAATACGTGGTAGAAAATCCACGAGGCCAGTGCCTCCAAAGAAATGGATATAAACACTTACCTTGTTACAAAGTTAGCACAATTACTCAACAACCGCTTTGTCCTTTGAATTCATTGCCAAACGATCCCACTCTATTCAATAAGCAGAAAAATATATCAAATTAGGCTAAAGGCTTCATTCCTCACATATTAGGGCAATCCAGGTAGGAACCTGATACCCAATTCGCATACGCAATACGCAGGCCAGGCCTATGTACAGGGTTTAAGGTCACATAACCAAACCCTAAATAAATTATATTTATATGTTGCCCATAACTCACTGAGTACGAATATATAATCAATTTCGTTATCGGGGTCCATTTGACCCTTTAAACTATTAATTGAACTTATTAAAACGATGTATAATATTCCAAGTTTTACCGTTAAAACATATTTAAACACACGTAATAAACTCAAATAATGCGTTAATATCATTACCTGAATGTTTCAGGGTGAAAATTCTACTTTTCTCCGGCCACTTTTCTCATTTTCTGGTATTTTTTTCCAATTTCATCTTCTGAATCGTTTTTCTTTGGTTTCTCCTGTTTCTATTCTTGTTGTGTTCTACTCCCTTTAGCAAAATCTAAGGGATTAGTATCCCTATTGTCCCACCGTCACTTTGACCAATTTTTTTTGTCGTTTCCTTTTTATTTCTTTTTCTTTTAAAATTCGCTGCTAAATATAATTTCAAATATTGCATACAAGTTATACAAAATATATGTAACACAACTCGCTAAGGCGGATCTCAAATCGGACTCCCGAAACTCAATATGCAAATTAAATAGAAAAAAGTTAAATTATTTAACTTTCGGCATTTTAGCGAAAACTAGCCGAACAACATCGAAATTCATTTTCGAAAGTTTACAAAAATCACAAATAATCATACGAACCTAACGGCGCTTTCAGATTTCGAATCGGAGCTCATTCGGCAAAACCGAGCTCGAAAATCTCTTATTAATATTTATCGCCAATAAAAACTGAAACCTTCTTCCGATGCCTACCAAACGAGGTCTGATTTAGCTCAAATTTTACAGACAGGTCCTAATGGACATTACGAATATTTTAAAATTATCGACACGCCAATCGGAGTCCTAACTTCCGAAACGACTGACCGAGGTCGTTTCACTTCCAGAGCACGGGCTGTCTTCTCCTCATCCTTCTTCTTGTCGCTTCGGAGATAGGGCTTTCTCACAAGGTCTTCGACTGTTTCAGTATCTGAAACGTCGATCACTTCCGTTTGAAAGCCCTCTCCCTGTGCAGACTCGGGGACTGCAGTAGAGGTCTTAACACTCTTTCTTTCAGGCCCAGGCACACCAGCACCGGGCGGAGTCTCACCTCCAACAGCCGAGGTCTTCTCGGCAGCAACAGAAGCCTTACGAGCAGCCTTCTTCCGTGCTCCGCCCTCACCCTGGCTTTTCTTCTTCCTCTTCAGAGAGCTGATGCCGCTAGACAATAGCTCCTCTCCACCTTCCCTCCTATGCATTGCCTCTTCCGCAACTCTTATAGCTACAACCCCATCCTCAGGGTTGACAGCAGGTCCTGACGGCACAGCCTGAGGGGGAAGGGCAGGGAAGAAGTCTCCTTGTGCGCCTAAACCTGCAAAAGACGAAACGCTCAGGTACAGCAAAGCCACGAAGAGAAGAAATAGCTGCAACAGCAAAAATTTCTCACCGTGAGTCTTTGCGGTCAGGCCCTTTTGCGTGGTGAAGTACGTCCATTCCCTCTGCTCGACGGGGAACTTCTCCAGAATGGCCTCGACCCACGCTGTCAGCTCATCAACAGATATGAGCTTATCGTAGGGCAGCTTGGCAGCTGTAAGGCAGAATCAAAGGAATAAATAAATGAAAAGGGGAAATATGGAAATTTCAAAGAGGAACACGGGGACTTACGCCTCCTATTCCAGTTCTCGGAGAGAGGAGCCTTGGAGTTGAGAGACAATGCCTGGGTGCACACAAATATGTACTGGTGCAACCGTCCCCGGTCATTGGTGTCCTCAGAACTACGTATCAAGCCTTTGCTTCCGCGTATTCTGGCGTTGACGAACCCGTCCTTAAAAATTTGAACACTGTACAAAGAAATGAAGTGTTCATACTCAAAACTTTGACCGGTCTCTTCAACAAACCAGTCCATAAGTTTTATCATTCTAAAAATGTTGGGGCTCAGTTGCCCCGGACTGAGAAAATACTCCCTACAGAGCCTGTCAAGAACAGGATGGAGGGGTAACGTGCAACCAATTGTGAATAGGTAGGTAGACATGGTCGTCCACCCTACCCTATGAGAAGTAATGTTCTCATTTTCAGATACCGGCAAAATAGGAACACTTGTGTCCCAGCCGTAGTCCGCTCTAACTCGAGAGATCATCTCCGACGTGATCCCGGATTTGAATCTGTATGCTGGCCATAAGCGTACATCGCCATAATTATTGAAGGCCTTAACACTGCAGTCCGTCTCCAGTTCAGCCCTAGTTCTTGGGGATGATTTCTGAAGCAGTGGCATGAGCGGCCTTAGATCTAGGGGTAGCCATGGAAGAACTACTGGCAGCGGCATCCATGTTCAAATTCTTCTTAGCTTTTGGAGACATAGTTAGGGAGGAATCGAAAGTTAGAAGGAAGATTGAAGAAAATTTAAAGGTTTTCAAGATTTGGAAGTTTTAGAGCAAAAGCAAACGAAAAGGGTAAAATTCAACAAAGCCCTATTTATAGGAGTAAACAGATCCGGCCCATCAAGTTTCCATAAGACACGTGGAGTTCATCGAAGAGATTATGATCAGATCCAACCGTCAAAAGAAGAAGTAGGTTTCGCCGAGTTTCGAAGCAACATCATCACTCTGAAGCGCAGCGGTCACCTCGCAATTGACGAGTGGACGTGTGCACGTGACTGAGGCGGTTAAAAATCATTACTTTTGCTCTTGGGACGCACAGTTGTCGCTTTGAAACTGACGGCGGACGTGTGGACGTGTCTGGCGCAGTTACTTTTTACCTCGCGCATTTAATGCACACGTCACTGAGATTTGTCATGTTGTAGATGAAGGTTAGGCTTTCCAAATAAAATTTCCCGCCAAAATTCACATCCACTCCTCGAGCAAAAACTCTGCTGATAAGTGTGGGGACTATCTGTATTGGATAAAAACCATCGTCACTTAAAAGAGTGACACGTGTCTGCCACGTGGTACGGGCAGGGTTTTCCCGAACAGACATCTAACGGACAGATGACTGGCTAGGCGGTTACCACGAGCAGGCCTAAGGCGGTTAAGTAACGCCTCCCCGAATCGACGCAGTTTGAATGAACAGTTACCTGTTCATACGCGACTGTTCAATGAATGGTTACATACCCAGCGGTTACATACCCAACGGTTACATACCCAATGGCTGCCTAGTAAATCTATATATAGAGTTTGTTTTCGAATCATTGTAACAGACATTCTCTTCTCTATCTAATATATCAATACTCTCTTTTCTCTCATTCAATATTGTTCATCATTTACATTGCTACATATTTCATTCTCAAGTCTTCAAGCGTAGTTAATATCAAGGGATCCTCACCGGGATCAAGCGATCTAATACAGTTCCTTCTACCTATTTAATTCGCGCTTTAGTCTTGTTTATCTTCAATTATTTCATATTATTTTTATATCATCGTTAATTTTCGTTACATCTCCATCGACGATCGTGCTTATATTCACAATCTTGTAATTAATGCAATCCTGTATCTAAATCGGCTAAACTCTTAATCTAAACTATTGATCTTGACTCCGCAAATACAAATTTAATTGTTAATTGGCCTAAAACTGAATCTAGGTTAAACAGTAGATGTTCAGAACTTCTACATACGATGTTCCAAACGAAAAATGTGGAAGTTTGGAATAACTTGTATAAATATTATCAACTTGATACTTATAATTGATCATTCCAATTTATTGCAAGTGACCATATATGGGTGAGGTTATATTAGAAGTTAATTATCAAGGTGAAGGGTGGAGCGTTCTATATGTTATGCTTGGGTTCCGAAAGTGAAAGAGTCAAGACCCATTCTTGTGCCTAGAGATGTTACGTATGATGTTCTACTTAACGAAATCATCAGATGTTGGGGGATAAGAGATAATCTTAGGGACATTTGTATTACTTATATGCTGAGTGTTTCCGCGAATCAAAAGACTCCTCCCATTATAATAAGAAATGAGGATGATGTATAGCTTTATATGGATGATGTTGATCGTAATGGTGCTAGGCCCACTCTAAGGGTAACTGTGGTTTCTAAGCTGGAGGAATGTGTTGGTTCTAATGACTAAGAAATGCCAAATAGTGGATGACATGATTTTAGTCAGCGATTGGATGACGTACCTGAAGAAGTAGAAGAAGATAAAGGAGACGAAGAATAAGACAGATGAGGCAAAGAAAAACATGTAGAGGAGGATCCTGCCATGTATACCCATACCCTTGTTGTTCCAACACAAACTAGCCAGCCGAAATTTCACTTCTTCGATGGCACAGGTTTTAAAAACGGTATGACTTCCACCAATAAGAAAGAATTGGTCACCCAATTAAAGTGTGCTGCAATTAAACATTATTTTAATTACAAAGCATTAAAGAATACAGAAAATATTTTTAATGCTAGATGTGTAGATGTGAATTGAAAGTGGTGGATAAGAGCAAGGAGGTATAAAAGTAATGATAGGTTTTACATTACTATTTAAAATAACTTGCACACATCGGTGTCCAACATCATTCTAGTCATAATTCACACGCCTCTGCTGAGATAATTGGTGAGTTCATGAAGAATAAATATACAATGGAAAAAGTCCAACCACGAAAGCTATCAAGGAGTCCCTTAACACCGATTTGGATTGTCAGATTAGTTACTGGAAGTGTCTTAAGGACTATAAATTTACAAAGTCTTTGACACGGGGAACATATAAGAAAGGTATTGAAATTCTAGATGCATTTGCACATATGGTTAGGAGTAAGAATCCAGGAAGAAAGACATATTTGAGGCTTTCTAGCACTGGGAAGTTCTTGTATTTTTTTCTATCTTATGGAGCATGGATCAGGGGATTCACTTACGAGAGAAAAATCCTAGCCGTTGGCGGTAAACATTTTTCTGACGAGTATGTGACACGACCCGGAATCCGGTTAGGCTGTGCGGGCACCCGACATCCTCCCCTAGACCCGTCGGGCGAACCCTTACCAATAAAATTAGGAAAATAAATATAACAATTCATAAATAAGGACAAGACTTAAAAAAAAACATAAACATACTGATACCTCTAAGCTGTACAAAAAAATTACAGCTGACTACCCAACATACTAGGTTTAGGGCTATCCAGACTAGACATCTAAGAGTACAAAAGAAGACAAATACCTCATGAAGGGAGTAAAATGCAACTGAAATAATAAACATAAAACTGGTGGCCATCCGGAATAAAAGCTGACTCACCCTGACAGCTAAAGTCGTCTTCGCTCCTTCACAACGTGGCGAACTCAATCCTGGAGCGAACCTGCCGAAACGAAATAGATAGACAAAAACAATCAACAAAAAAGGGTGAGTTAAAAGGACTCAATAAGTGGGGCAGACTAGCTACCTCAAAGGATAGGATAGCTAGCCAGGGAGAAAAGAAACAAATAAACCAAATTCCTCTTATTTAAATTATAAAAAGGCAGAGCCAGATAATAACTAGAAACACGTATGGAATGACAAACTCATCAACAACCACGAACATAAGATAGCCAAAACATATAGGTATCCTGAACACATCAACAATAAGAATTACATCCTGTTGCGGTGTGCAACCCGATCCTTATATTCATTCTGTTGCGGCGTGCAACCCGATCCATATATTTATACCGTTACGGCGCGCAACCCAATCCCCGCAACGCAGAATACGAGTCAGAAATATATATGCAAACTTTGATATGTCCACGACATAGTATACATACCGCATACATAAAAAAACAACACAATACACACAATAGTCAGTGTGCGGTGCAATGAGATGGGATGAATGCGGTACGATGCAATGCAGTCGCATATACCTGATACCTATCTCCGGCGCGGGACTCTCATCGTCTACCAAGAGATATATGCAATAATGATCCTTCACCGGCTCGGGACTCTCATCGATTACCGGGAAGTATATGCAATGATGACCCTTCACCGGCTCGGGACTCTCATCAATTACCGAGAAGTATATGCAATGATGACCCTTCACCAGCTCGGGACTCTCATCGATTACCGGGAAGTATATGCAATAATGACCCTTCACCGGCTTGGGACTCTCATCGATTACCGGGAAGTACATGCAATAATGACCCTTCACCGACTTGGGACTCTCATCAATTACCGGGAAGTATATGCAATAATGACCCTTCACCGGCGTGAGACTCTCATCGCCAACCGGGAAGTATATGCAATGATGACCTTCACCGGTGCGGGACTCTCATAGCCAACCAGGAAGTATATGCAATAATGACATTTCACCGGTACGGGACTTTCATTGCCAAACTGGAAGTATATGCAATGCTTAAAACCAGAGTGCAATGCTCATATGCTCAGTGCAATACCAACAACAAGCATAACATATAATATACAACGTAAATTCAAAGCTAAGGTGTAATGAGTACGCCTATCGGCAGCTACACCGTAAGGAACACGTGGTAGAATATCCACAAGGCCAAGGGCCTCCAAAGAAATGGATATAAACACTTACCTTGTTACAAAGTTAGCACAGTTACTCAACCGCTTTATCCTTTAAATTCATTGTCAAACGATCTTGCTGAATGTTTCGTGGTGAAAATTTATCTTATTCCGGCTCTTTTTTAATTTTCTGGTATTATTTTTGTTGGCTTCCCAGCTTTCGCGTTTCTGTTCCATTTCTCTATTTCTCATGTCGTTCTTCTTTCTGTTTAGTTTACTAATTAGGCTAAGTACTATAGCCACCGCCTAACTTTTGTTTCTTATACTTTTTCATTTTATTTTCTTTTCTCTTTTCTTTTATAATTTCTTTTCTTTTCGTGACGAAAATTAAAATGGTACCCTACGATATTCAAAATAATTTCAAATTTTGCATACAAGTTGTACAAAATATATGTAACACAACTCGCTAAGGCGGATCTCAAATCGGACTCCCGAAACTCAATATGCAAATTAAATAGAAAAAAAGTTAAATTATTTAACTTTCGGCATTTTAGCGGCCGAACAACATCGAAATTTACTTTCAAAAGTTCACAAAAGTCATAAATAATCATACGAACCTAACGGCACTTTCGGATTTCGAATCGGAACTCATTCGCCAAAATCGAGCTCGAAAATCTCTTTTTAATATTTGTCGACAATAAAAACTGAAACTTTCTTTCGATGCCTACCAAACGAGGTCTGATTTAGCTCAAATTTTACAGACAGGTCCTAATGGATATTATGAATATTTTAAAATTATCAGCACGCTAATTGGAGTCCTAACTTCCGAAACGACTAACCGAGGTCGTTTCAGTAAGGAGGGGTGTTGTTGTCTGATGTTGCTTAGGATTCAATGAGTCACATCTACCCTCTTGCTTTTTGTGCTGTAGACAAAGAGTGTGGCACCTCATATGAGTTTTTTTTTGAACAATTACTCACCATAGTCCCAGATAGTGAAGAGTTGTCTCTTGTTTTTGATAGACATTCGAGCATCACGAAGATGGTCTCCAAGTGTATCCTTCTGATCACTATGGAGTTTTCATAAGGCACCTTGATAAGAAAATCCGCACAAAGTTTCATTTTGGATCAGATCTTCATAAATATTACACTTAAACAAAGGCATATCGGATCAGAAATATTGATTGGAGGGTAGCTGATTATCTTAAAAATGTTGTTGGCTATCATAGATGGACCAGATTATATTTCCCAGGAAATAGGTAAACTATCAATAACAATGTCTCCTATTACTGTTATATTTTTCTGATATTTCTGCTCCGAACGTCCTTCTAGGCGTTTCGAACATCTTAGCGATGTCTTGAACATCTATAATTATGTTATTTGTGTTCCTTTATGATGTTCCAGACGTCCTTCCCATCGTTCTGGACGTTTGTTTTAATATTTGGAACATATGTTGGATTTTTTTAATAGTTGATTTTTATATAGGTTTGCAGTTATGACATCAAACATAGTTGAGTCCATTAATTCCATGTTGAAGGATCAAAGAGAATACCCTATTGCCGCCCTCATTAAAGATATAGGTAGGAACTTTGCAGAAAAATTCCACACAAGGGCTACGGAGTTACTCAACCACCCAAACATATGTGTCCCAGACATTGAAACTAAAATAAGGAAGAATATTGAATAGGGAGATAAGCTAGTTGTCTCCAGGAAGGGTACTTATGGTTTCGTAATCATTAGTCCAGGATTTGAGAGGACATGTATGTGTAGGGATTTTGATCTTGGTCAGTTACCTTGTAAACATGCTATTGGCAGCGATTAGGGAATTGCATGGTGATGAATATGGAAGTAGAGTCTATGACTGCACTTCTGGATATTCCACAATACAAGCATACATCATTGCCTATGCAGAGCCTGTCAATGCAGTACCACCTGAACAATCATGGGTAGTCCCACTTGATGAGGTGATTTATCCAGTGCGTCCTTCCTCCCCCCCAAAGCTGAACAAGCCAGGAAGGAGAAGGGTTAACTGGATTCTGTCTATTAGGGAAGCTCTTCCAAAGAGAAAAAATAGATGTGGTAACTGCAAGAGATATGGTCACAAAAGAACTACATGCCCCATTGGTCATAGTGGAACTGGAGCTACAAGTCAGCCTACAAATTAAATTTGTGAATTGAACGGTTCATCCTACTTATAAAGTTTGTTCAATTTCATTTATTTCTTGTTATTTCAATGTATAATGGACTTTTCGTCCTACTTGTATAATTTATGTTGTTGTCCATAAATTTTATTTTACTTTACTGCAGTTTTAATTTATGTTGTGCAAATATTTGATCTTATAGTTTGCAATACATTGAAATCGTTTATGATATTACAATCAGATGTTCTGAAACTGCTCAATATAAAATCCTCCTTAATTTTCTAAATAGTTAAAATAATCTTTAATGTCGCTCGGAACATCTTGACCGCAAACCCCAAACCTCATACCCCAAACCCAAAATCCAACCCTAACCAGAAACTAAATTCACTAGGAACATCTGTGTGTTCCAACATGTTGGCTAAACGTTCGTAACGCTATGATTCTGTTCAAGTGACAAATGATGATGATTATCACTAGACAAGAACAAATATATATATATATATATATATATATATATATAAGTTAAAGTGATAAATCATGATGATTAACACTACACAAGCCCATATATATAAGTTAGAGTGATAAATCATGTTGATTAGCACTACACAAGCCCAAATATACAAGTTAGAGTGATAAATGAAAATGATAATCACTATACATGAATAAATATACAAGTTAGAATGACAAATGATGGTGATAATCACTAGACATGACCAAAAATACAATAGTGAAAATGATGGTGATAATCACTAGCATAACCAAATATACAAGTTAGAGTGACAATGATGATGATCATCAGTAGACATGAACAAATATATAAATTAGAGTGACAAATGATGGTGATCATCACTAGACATGAAGAAATATATAAGTTAGAGTGATAAATGATGGTGATAATCACTAGACATGACCAAAAATACAATTAAAAGTGATAAAAGATGGTGATAATGACTAGACATGACCAAATAATATACAAGTTAGAGTGATAAATGAAGATGATAATCACTAGACATGACCAAATGTATGAGTAAGATTGACAAATATTCAAGTTAGAGTGAAAAATGATGATGATAATCACTAGACATGACAAAATATACAAGTAAGAGTGATAAATGATGGTGATAATCATAGACATGACCAAATATGTAAGTTAGAGTGTATAATTATGATGATCATCACTAGACATGACCAAATACAAGTTAGAGTGATAAAAGAAGATGATAATTACTAGACATGACCAAATATACAAGTAAGAGTGATAAATTATGGTGATAATCACTAGGCATGACCAAACATACAAGTTAGAGTGACAATTGATGGTGATAAGCACAAGACATGACCAAAAATACAAGTAAGAGTGATAAATGATGATGATAATCACTAGACATGAATAAATATACAAGTTAGAGTGATAAATTATGGTGATAATCTCTATACATGACCAAAAATACAAGTGTGATAAATGATGGTCATAATCACTAGACATGGTGAAATATACAAGTTAGAGTGATAAATAATGATGATAATTACTAGACATGAACAAATATACAAGTTAGAGTGATAAATAAATATTATAATCACTAGACATGACCAAATATACAAGTAAAAGTGATAAATAATGATGATAATCACTACAGATGAACAAATATACAAGTTATGGGACATATGTTAGCTGTTCCATTTTTTAACAAGATTGTTCCGAACATCTTCATTGTTATTATCTTCATTGTATAGTCCTATATTTGTTTAGAACATATTGTAGTAGTTTGGATATTTTATTGGTTCATGCGGAACAACATAAGTTACAATCATAATTTACTTGAAAACATAACAAGTTCAAATTACATTTCATTAATCATTACAACACAAAATATAATAAGTGAAAATAATTTGTACATTATGAACCAACACTTGATCCAAGTACTGAATATCAAAACAAATAGCACCACAATTAGCACGGCCAGTACACCCAACTTTTTGCGCCATAATCGTGCCTCTTTCGTTTCTTGTTCAACAGCTTTCAATTTATTTAGTAGACCCCATATTACTCTCTTCGCTTGATCTAGCATCTCTTCATCGTGTTATCTGAAGTAGTTGCTTCTCTTTCCCTACAAAAAAAAATACAAGAGTTGAAGAACTTTTACACTAAAAGTTTTACAAACCCATCTACTAACTTGTCCATATTTGCACACATAAAACCTCCTTCCTGGGTTTGCTTGAATCCACGATGTTGTTAACTTTGCATAATCTCTACATCTACAAAATTGTACTAGTCTGTCACTATTAATGAATCTACTAGACATTTTAATATAACAGATGTTGGATTTATTTTTGTAATCCAGTTTGAATAAGAATGAATGGATATATTATGGTGTTGGGTGGTATTTCTTTATTACCGTTGGTATATAACAGTTGTTCATGAGGTTGGGCCAGATCAGCAAAAAATGTTCGGAACATCCTACCCAACATAAGAGCATTCCAAACTGTAGGGTGAAGTTCTGAACATTACATTCAAAATTTGAAATCTACACAGAAAGGCTACAATGAACAGTTGCCTCAAATACCAAGAAGTACACAGAACATCTACAATACACATAATGGTTAGAAGTTGCATCAACAATCACTTCCAATTAAACGTTTGGGTTACTACCCTACTCCTATAAATACTCAACATACAATCAAGCCATTGCAATCCATATTCAAAAACTAACAACAATCAAAATATTGCAAAATGGCTCGTCGACCAAGAGCAAGAACAAGAGGAGGATCCACTTCAACAAGAGCATCCACTTCGAGGCAACATGAAGAACCAGATTCACCACATACCGAACGGTCGAACGATATTTTGGAACAACATAGGGCTGAAGTGTGGAGATGGAAGTTCAAGTTTTAGAGTTTCATCCATGACTACAAGAAGGAAGTTCGAAGGATGAAGAAGGACATGAGAAGGGTAAAGAAAATACTTAAAGGGGTACTTGTTGATAAGGGACTGCATTACCTTGACTATTACTCATCACCATCTTCACCCTAAGTTTGAATGTTTATATGACTGTCTATTATGTGAATCCTTGTTTCGAATGTATAAAATGCTATTAAGTAATTAGCCATGCACTTCTTGGCTAACAAAATAAAAGTTATCCTTACATAATTACATAAGCACAATATGTTTGGAACTTCTGAAACTTTCGTTTCTAACGAAACAAGAATGTTCTGAACGACTATCCCAAAATGAACAGTTGCATCGTCGTTTGAATAGTATACAACGGTTACAAGTTGCATCAAAACTCACTTCCAAACAGATTCATTGATTCTCATATAGCATTTTTCAAAACAAAAAATAACATTGTATGCTATGAAAGTATACGGTATACTCCAAGAGTATACAATATACTCCAAGGGTTTACTCTTATAAATATCCAATACACAATCAAACCATTACAAACTATATTCAACAAATAAAAATAATCACACCATTTTAAAATGGATCATCGACCAAGAACAAGAGGAGCATCAATAAGAGCAGTATCGAGTTCAAGGCCTAGAACACCTTCATCAACAGATTCAGAATCTGAACATTTGAACAATGTCTTGGAGCAACTAAGGGTTGAAGTGTGGGGATGGAAACACAAGTTCGAGGACTTCTTCCATAATACAAGAATGACATGAGAAGGCTGAAGAGAATGCTCAGAGGACTGCTTGCTGATAGGAGAATTGATTTCAGTCTATACCCCACACCACCAGGATCACCACTAGAAGCACCACCACAAGCTCCACCACATGCACCCTAAGTTCGATAATTTATGTTTATTTTAGCTGTAATTTTAAATTTTTATTATATTATTTAATTTAATTTTGAATGATGAAGTATTGACATGTCTATGATGTATGTTTGATTGAACTATAAATAATTATCATACAGTTTGTGTCTCAAATCAATCTCTGATCAATCACGAATATCTTTGCATTGTTCTGAAGAACATAAGTGCAGGAGTTGCAGAAGTTTGGAGCATTAGTGGTTATGTCGGGAACAAATAATTATCGTTCTAGAACGTCTATGTGTAAATCCACTTAAATATAAGTTCTAAAAGTTTCGAACATCCCTTGTTATGCCCAGAATGACTACTAGTTATTCTGTAACGTCTTTGTGTAAATCTTTTAAAATTAAACTATAACTTTATCATTTTTCATTTGAATACTGAACAATTGATAAATACATTTGAATGATTGTTTTAATTCCAACTAATTAAACATAACAAAAAATACTGGAAATAAAACATTGGTTATCCATATACGCACATCAAAAGTAATTAGCCATGCTCTTCTTTGCTAAAAAAAATAAAAGTTATCCACACCTAATTACATACCAAAATAAAACTTAAAAAATATCCAAATATTATAGACCCAAATTAAGGTTTCATTTTGTCGTCAAAGATACAAACAACGAAAAGTTTCCTCCATTCATCTGCCTCATTATCACAAATTTTGTTCATGGGGGTGTTTGTGAGTATATGCTCTATATATGTCAATGAGTACACTCCACATGATGTGCCACTTAGATTTTATGGACAAAGATCTTGTGGCAGTCTCTCAAATATCCACATGTTTTCTTCCTTCACCTTCGGATCCAAGTCTTTGAAGAGCTTTGAATTTCTGACATAGATTGGAAACAAGTAGAGAATGGGCATCATAACTTCCATGAAAGCTTCATCATCATAAACCCCCAAATTGCAATAATACACCACAATCTTGGCTTCCACCATGTATAACACCATCATCACATAATAGGCACTCTTGATGTTTTAGATGGTGATGATCCTCTTTGCACCAGCCCAACACCAACCCCTGGGTAGGGTAGCTTTCCATGTGCATACTTAAGAAAATCATCGTCAAACGCAAACGTCTTCAACAACAGATCCATAGGAAGATTATCTTTCTTCGCATCTTCTTCCATTTGGACAAAGCGTTTGGCCATGTTTGACAAAAATGTAAGATCGAAAATGATGTCAGCCTCATCGTAATAGTAGGGGTCATACAAATGCCTCTCCCACATCATGGTCAGCACAACTTCAATATACTGCAAAACAATTAAGAGAGAAAAATAAATTGGGGTAAGTGAGTGTAAGAATGGTAAGTTGACACGACCTGAATTCTCGGTTAGGCCGTGCGGGCACCCGACCATCTCCCCTAAACCTGTCGGGCGAACCCCATTTACTGAATTGATATAAATTGTGAAGAATTACCTTGAAATGAAAATAAACCAAATTTTAACAACATAAGATAACTCTCAAGAATAGACAATTATACAAGTTGTCTGGACAAAACAACTAACTACCCAGAATACATAGGTTTAAAGGTTTCCAGATCAGACATCTAAGAAGGCCAAAAGATATACACATGACACGACCCGAAATCCGGTTAGGCCGTGCGGGCACCCGACATCCTTCCCTAGACCCGTCGGGCGAACCCTTACCAATTAAATTAGGCAAATAAATATAATTCAATTCATTAATAAGAACAAGGCTTAAAAAAAACACTGACATACTGATACCTCTAAGCTGTACAAAAGAAATTACAGCTGACTACCCAACATACTAGGTTTAGGGTTATCCAGACCAGACATCTAAGAGTATAAAAGAAGACAAATACCTCCTGAAGGGAGCAAAATGCAACTGAAATAATAACCAATAAACTGGTGGCCATCCGGAATAAAAGCTGGCTCACCCTGACAGCTGAAGTCGTCTTCGCTCCTTCACAACGTGGCGAACTCAATCCTGGAGCGAACCTGCCGAAACGAAATAGATAGAAAAAGAAACAAACAACAAACAAGGGTGAGTCAAAAGGACTCAATAAGTGGGGCAGACTAGCCACCTCAAAGAATAGGATAGCTAGCCAGGGAGAAGAAACAGATAAACCAAATTTCTTTTATTTAAATTATAAAAAGGTAGAGCCAGATAACAACCGAAAACACGTAAGAAACTTATAAACTCAACCAAGGATGCGTGCCAGAAACATAACAACAAATAAGAAATGCACATATAAGCAGGACAATAGTTATGTACCACAAGTTTACACAATGGTATGAAATAAAATGAAGTGAGATGAAATGAGATGAAATATGATGCGAAGGGTCACATGTGCCCGTAATCCCATCCCGAAGCGGAATACTCCTGCATTCGAGGGGAATCCAATCTGATAACCAACTGGAGCGGAATACTCCTGCTCCTGGGGCGGAATACTCCTGCACCCGATATAATATAAACCAGAGGCGGAATACTCCTGCACTCTCCTGGGGCGGAATACTCCTGCACCCGATATAATGTAAAGCTGAGGCGGAATACTCCTGCACTCAATATCTGACATAAGAGCGGAATACTCCTGCTCTTGGGGCGGAATCCTCCTACCCTCAATGTGATACAATGGAGCGGAATACTCCTGCTCCTGGGGCGGAATGCTCCTGCCCTCAATATGATATGCAATGTAATGCATATGAATGCAATGTGATGCAATAACCCTTCACCGGCGCGGGACTCTCATCGACAACCGGGAAGTAGATGCCAACTAGCAGCCAGGGTACAATGCTCAAATCCTCAATACAATACCAACAATAGGACGTAACATATAATATATAATATAAATCCAAAGCTAAGGCGTAATGAGTACGCCTATCGGCAGCTACACACGTAAGGAATACGTGGTAGAAAATCCACGAGGCCAGGTGCCTCCAAAAAAATGGATATAAACACTTACCTCTCTCAAAAGTTAGCATTGCGACCAACAACCGCGTTATTTTTGAATGCATTGCCAAACGATCCCACTGCGATCAATAAGCAGAAAAATATATCATATTAGGCTAAAGGCTTCATCCCTCACATCGTAGGGCAATCCAGGTAGGAACCTGATACCCTATTCGCATACGCAATACGCAGGCCAGGCCTATATACAGGGTTTAAGGCCACATAACCAAATCCCAAATAAATTATATTTATTTGCCTAATTTAATTGGTAAGGGTTCGCCCGACGGGTCTAGGGAAGGATGTCGGGTGCCCGCACGGCCTAACCGGATTTCGGGTCGTGTCAACACACCTCTCGAAGGGAGCAAAAGTAAGGAAAACTGTAATATCTAAAGTTGGTGGCCGCAATGAACAGGATGGCTCACCGTAGACGGCTGAAAACGTACTATTCCTCAATCACGACGCGACTGGCTGGGTCCTGGAGCAGAATCTGCCGAACAAAAAGAAAACACAAGAACAAATAGGGGTGAGTCATAAGGACTCAATAAGTGCGAACAAACTAGCAACCTCAAAAAATAGATACACTAGTCAGGGAAACGGAACCAGACAATAATCAAAATATAAGCAATGCACATATAAGCAGAACAGTAGTCATGTACAGAAAATCTCCGCAATAGTATAAAATGAAATGGAATGAGATGAAATGAAATGAGATGAAATGAAATGAGATGAAATGAAATGAGATGCAAAGGGTCACATGCGCCCGTAATCCCATCCCGAAGCGAAATACTCCTGCATTCGAGGGGAATCCAATCTACTAACCAACTGGAGCGGAATACTCCTGCTCCTGGGGCGGAATACTCCTGCACCCGATATAATATAAACCAAAGGCGGAATACTCCTGCACTCTTCTGGGGCGGAATACTCCTGCACCCGATAAAATGTAAAGCTGAGGCGGAATACTCCGGCACTCAGTATGATATGCAATGTAATGCATATGAATGCAATGTGATGCAATAATAACCCTTCACCAGCGCGGGACTCTCATCGACAGCCGGGAAATAGATGCCAACTCAAAGCCAAAGTACAATACTCAGATTCTCAATGAAATACCAATAACAAGACATAACATATAATATAGAATGTAAATCCAAAGGTAAGGCGTAATGAGTACGCCTATCGGCAGCTACACACGTAAGGAACACGTGGTAGAAAATCTACGAGGCCAGGTGCCTCCAAAGAAATGGATATAATCATTTACCGTATTCCAAAGCTAGCCCTGCTACTCAACAACTGCTTTTTCTTTTGGATTAACTGCCAAACGATCCCCGCTTTATTCAATAAGCAGAAAAATTATATCAAATAAAGCTCAAGGCTTCATTCCTTATGTCTTAGGGCAATCCAGTTAGGAACCTGATACCCTATTCGCATACACAATATGCAGGCCAGGCCTATGTACAGGGTTCAAAGTCCCATAACCAAATCCTAAATAAATTACATTTATATGTTGCTCATAACTCACTGAATACGAATATATAATCATTTCCATAATCGGGGTCCAATTGACCCTTTAAATTATCAATTTAAGTCATTAGGGCGATGTCTAATATCCCTAATTTTACCGTAAAAATATATTCAAACACACGTAATAAGCGAAGATAATGAGTTAACATCATTACCTGGAGATTTGGGGTAGAAATTCCACTATTTTTCCACCTCTTTTTCCCCTTTTTCTTCTTTCTTTCCTAATCTTTCTTTTCTAATCTTTGTAATATGTTTCTGCTCTCTGTATCGTAACTATTTACTGCTAAGGGGATTTAATCCCTTAGCAACCGAACTCATCAAATTTTAATTTTTTTTTTTATAATGAATTCGCTGCGAAGATTAAAATTAAAATGGAACCCTAGAAAAGTCGAAATGATCCCACATTTTTCAAGTAAGTTATACAAATATATGTAACATACTCGCGAAGACGGATCACAAATCGGACTCCCGAAACTCAAGATGCGAATTTAAAGGAAAAAGGTCAAATTATTTAACTTTCGGCATTTTAGCGAAAACTAGCCGATTAACATCGAAATTTACTTTCGAAAAATTACAAAATTCAAAAATAATCTTACTAACCTAACGGCGCTTTCGGATTTCGAATCGGAGCTCATTCGCCAAAACCGAGCTCAAAAATCTCTTTTTAATATTTATTGACAATAAAAACTGAGACCTTCTTCCGATGCCTACCAAACGAGGTCTGATTTAGCTCAAATTTTACAGGCAGGTCCTAATGGACCTTATGAATATTTTAAAATTATCAGCACATCAATCGGAGTCCTAACTTCCGAAACGACTGACCGAGGTCGTTTCAGTCTCCTCCACTTAGACTCTCATTCGTCCTCGAACGAGCAAGAGTCTAAAATAGATTTCACACCTCTAATGAGAATGCTTACACCAATTTTTCTATGACATTTACTATGAAACCAAAATCATATACAATGATAAGAACTTTAAGGCTTTAAAGACCAAGTTCGAACTTGAATCGTCGAAGAGGTAAGGATACCTCTCACGCATACTGGACTCAAGCTCCCAAGTGTCCTCCTCACGAGGACGATTATTCCATCGCACTCGAACCATCGGAATCTGCTTCGAACGAAGTTTCCAGACATCACGTGCAACTACAGCAATTGGGAAATCCTCGTAAGCCAGATTCACATCTAGCTGAGCAGGGTCTAATTCGATCACTTCGGAAGGATCTCGGATACACTTCCGGAGCATCGACACATGGAAAACTGGGTGAACTGGCATAGAAGCTGGAAAGTCGAGCCGATAAGCTACCTTACCAATATGCTTCTCGATACGGAAAGGGCCAATGAACTTGGGACTAAGCTTTCCTTTCCTACCAAATCTCTTTACACCATGCATCGGTGACACTTTCAGAAATACCATGTCCCCGACCTCAAACTCTAACTCTCGGCTCCTTCGGTTTGAGTATGAAATCTGCCTACTCTGGGCGGTCCGTAAACGATCCTGAATGACAGGAACAACATCAAGAGTCTGACGAACCATATCTGAACTCATCACCTCGATATCTCGAGACTCAAACCAGCCAATAGGAGAACGACATCGATGACCGTATAAGGCCTCAAATGGTGCCATCTGAATAGAAGACTGATAGCTATTATTATAAGAGAACTCTGCTAATGCCAAATGATCATCCCAGTAACCCCCGAAGTCCAATGCACAAGCTCTCAGCATGTCCTCTAAAATTTGAATAACCCGCTCGGACTGACCGTCAGTCTGAGGATGGAATGTTGTGCTAAGCTGCACCTGGGTCCCTAACTCTCTCTGAAAAGACTGGAAGAACTGAGAGGTAAACTGGGAACCACGATCCGAGATAATAGATACAGGAGTACCATGCAGCCTAACCACCTGCTCAATGAAAATCCGAGCCAGTCTCTGAGCTGAATCAGTAGTCTTTATAGGGATAAAATGAGCTGATTTTGTCAGTCTGTCGACAATGACCCAGACTGAATCATGGCGCCACAGGGTCTTTGGCAAACCAACTATAAAATCCATCGTGAGTGCTCCCACTTCCACTCAGGAATGGGCAATGCCTGAACTAACCCTGCTGGTCTCCGGTGCTCGAACTTAACCTGCTGAAAGTTCAAGCAACGAGATACATAATCAAATACATCTCTCTTCACCCCCTTCCACCAATATAGCTCTCGGAGGTCCTGATACATTTTGTAATACCAGGATGAATAGAATAGCGCGAGCTATGAGCTTCACCGAGCACTGACTGCCTCAAATCCCCAACATCAGGAATACAGAGTCGACCATTAAACCGAAGAATTCCATCTGAATCAAGCTCGAATGAGGGAACTCCTCCACTTAGGACACGACCACGCAACTCCTGCAGATGAGGATCCTCGAACTGTCTTCCCTTAATCTGATTGACCAAGGAAGACTGAGCTGCAATACATGCTAAGAATCGACTGGAGTCTGGGAGAAGAAATCTCATGCCAGAGTCGCCAAGGGACTGCAATTCTTGGGCCAATGGTCTCATATCAACATAAAGAAAGGCCATGCTGCCCATGGACTTCCTGCTCAAAGCATCTGCTACCACGTTCGCCTTCCCAGGATGATAGCGGATAGTGAGATCATAATCTTTAATCAATTCAAGCTACCTCCGTTGTCGGCCGTTAAGATCTTTCTGAGAGAGAAGATATTGCAGACTCTTATGATCCGTATACACCTCACAAAGCTCGCCATAAAGATAATGCCTCCATATCTTCAAAGCAAAGACCACAGCTGCCAATTCTAAATCATGAGTCGGATAATTCTTCTCATTCGGCTTCAACTGTCTGGAAGCATAAGCAATTACCTTTCCGTGCTGCATAAGAACACAACCAAGGCCCACACGAGATGCATCACAATAAGCTACTAATCCACTGGTGCCCGAAGTCGGGGATAACACTGGAGCTGAAGTCAATAAGGCCTTAAGCTTCTTGAAGCTGGCCTCACACGCATCGGACCATCGAAACTGAACCGCCTTCTGCGTCAGGCGAGTCAGGGGAGCTGCAATAGTAGAGAAATTTTCCACAAACCTCCGATAATAACCTGCCAATCCAAGGAAGCTGCGAATCTCCGTCGGAGTGGTAGGACGAGGCCATTTCTGCACTGCTTCAATCTTCTTCGGATCAACCTTGATACCCTTACTAGATACCACGTGACCCAAAAATGCCACAGAATCAAGCCAAAACTCACATTTCGAGAACTTGGCATACAGCTTACGATCACGGAGGGTCTGAAGAACCACCCTTAGATGATAATCATGTTCCTCGTGGCTACGAGAATAAATAAGAATATCATCAATGGAGACAATGACAAAGGAATCAAGGAATGGCTTAAACACCCGGTTCATGAGATCCATAAAGGCTGTAGGGGCATTAGTCAGCCCAAAAGACATAACTAGGAACTCATAATGGCTGTAACGAGTCCTAAAAGCAGACTTCGAGATATCTAACTTGCGAATCTTTAGATGATGATAACCAGATCGCAGATCGATCTTAGAAAAGAATTTGGCACGCTGCAACTGATCAAACAAATCATCAATGCGAGGCAACGGGTACTTGTTCTTGATGGTGACCTTATTTAGCTGACGATAATCAATACACATCCGCATAGTCCCATCTTTCTATTTCACGAATAGAACAGGAGCACCCCACGGAGAAATACTCGGCCTAATGAACCCCTTATCAAGCAAATCCTGCAACTGCTCCTTCAGCTCCTTTAGCTCTGACGGAGCCATGCGATAAGGAGGGATAGAAATAGGCTGAGTCCCTGGCACAATATCAATGCCAAAATCGATCTCTCGACCAGGAGGAAGTCCTGGCAAATCATCTGGAAACACGTCAGGGAACTCCCTAACGACAGGAATAGAATCAAGAGATAGAATCTCCACAGTGGTATCTCGAACCATGGCAAGATACGCTGAACACCCTTTATCCATCATCCGCTTTACCTTCAGGAAAGAAATAACATGTCCAATGGGTGGCAAATAAGAGCCCTGCCACACCACCGGTGCTGAACAAGGAAGAGACAACTGAAGAGACTTGGCATGACAATCTAATGTGGCATGACACGACACCAGCCAATCCATGCTAATAATAACATCAAAGTCAATCATATCTAGAATTAGAAGATCTACTAGTGTCTCACAACCCCAAATAGATATGGTACAAGCTGGATAAACTCGATCCACAATGATAGTGTCTCCAATAGGAGTAGAAACACAGAATGGATCACGAAGACACATATAATCAACATGAAAACCCGAAGCAAAATAAGGAGATACATATGAATATGTAGATCCTGGATCCACCAAAAAATATGCATCTCGACCACAAACAGATAAAATACCTGTAACAACAGCTGGGGATGCCTCGGCATCCTGCTTGGCCGGCAGTGCATATAGCTGTCTCTGTGGCTGAGCTGAGCCGCTACCCTGACGACCACCTCTAGAAGGACCACTAGGACCACGTCCACGACCTCTACCGGGTGGTGGTGTACCTCTAGCTGGCTGAGACCCTGGAGGGGCACCCTGACGCTGCTGCTGCATAGGCGCTAGAAGACGAGGGAAAGGGCGGCTACTACCCTGCTGATGGAGATAAGGGCAATCCTTCTTATGATGCCCTGGATCCTGATAGATAAAGCACCCTGGAGCAAATCAACGCTGATCAAACTGAGACTGATCTCGCGGGCGAAACCAAAACTGACCCTGAGAAGAAGTAGGCCCGTTCTGAGAACCACGTGCTGGAAACTGAGCTGGTTTGACAGGAGGCCTACTCTGCTGCTGATAACTCCTACCTCCATACGAGGTACTAGAATGCCCTGGACCACGAGATCTCTTACTCTCCCGCTCTAACTCATCTATCTCCAATCTATGATAGGCCTCATACCTCCTGGAAATATCAACAGCGACATCAAATAGAGTACCAGCCTCAATCTCACGAGCCATCTGGGACCGGAAATAAGGAGAAAGCCCATCAATAAAACGTCTGACCCTCTCAGAGGACTCCTGCACGAGATCGGGAGCATAGCCGGACATCTCTGACAATAAAAGCTCGTACTCCGTGACTGACAGGTTACCCTGTCCAATCCTCTCAAACTGTCTCCTCTTCTCATCCTGCTGACTGCGAGGGAAAAACTTCTCCATGAATCGATGGTAGAACTCACTCCAGGTCAGCTTAGGTAAGCCCTGCCTAGCTGATCGGAGTGCGGTCCACCAAGCTAAAGCCGGACCCTCAAGCTGGAAGGCAGTATAATCAGCTCCATACTGCTCAAGATATACAAGGGCCTCTAAGATACGTTGACATTGATCAAGAAACTCACGAGGCTTAAGCTTATCTGATTTCTGACCAGAGAACTTCGGAGGACTAAGTCAGGTAAAATAATGCAGCCTTACTGGATCATCAACTTGACCTGCTACCTGGACTGGCTGACCAGCCTCAACAACTGGAGGTATAACACCCGCTACCTCTAGAACATGACCACCTGGAACATGAACTGCTGGGGCTACACGTGGAACTGGAATGGGGGCTTCCTGAACCTGAGAACCAATATCTACTGCAGCCTGAGGAGCTGCCTGAGGGATAGGAGCATCTACAGAAGCCTGAGGAATAAGAGCATCTACAGCAGCCTGAGAAATATGAGGTCCCTGGGGCATCTGCGTTGCTAAGAATCTTATAAAAGCGTCATGAAGTGCGGGCGGAATGAATAAGCCCTGCTCCCCCGGCTACCGGAACCTCTGCAGCAGGATCAACATGATCCACCATCCTTGCGGCCTGGGCAACTCTACCTCTGCCTCGACCACGACCTGTACCGCGGCCAACACCACCACCTCGCAGAGCAGCAGGCATAGGGGCGATCGCCGGCTCCTCCGCCTCTCGCTGAACATTCGTGCGTGTTCTCACCATTTACTGCGGAAAATAATAAAAAAAATATATTTAACTTCAGATAAGAAGACTCACGCACGACGGGGAATAAAAGAAAGGAAACTACCTAAATGCCACCATAGCCTCTCGTAGATAGGTGCAGACGTCTCCGCCCGATCAGCGAGACTCTATTAGATGTTGTCATGATCTGGAAAGACTCTAAACCTCGCTCTGATACCAACTGACACGACCCGAATTCTCGGTTAGGCCGTGCGGGCACCCGACCATCTCCCCTAAACCTGTCGGGCGAACCCCATTTACTGAATCGATATAAATTGTGAAGAATTACCTTGAAATGAAAATAAACCAAATTTTAACAACATAAGATAACTCTCAAGGATAGACAAACATACAAGCTCTCTGGACAAAACAACTAACTAACCAGACTACACAGGATTAAAGGTTTCCAGATCAAACATCTAAGAAGGCCAAAAGATATACACACCTCCCGAAGGGAGTAAAAGTAAGGAAAACTGTAATATCTGAAGTTGGTGGCCGCAATGAACCGGATGGCTCACCGTAGACAGCTGAAAACATACTATTCCTCAATCACGACGCGATTGGCTGGCTCCTAGAGCAGAATGTGCCGAACGAAAAGAAAACACAAGAACAAATAGGGGTGACTCATAAAGACTCAATAAGTGCGAACAAACTAGCAACCTCGAAAAATAGATACGCTAGTCAGGGAAACAGAAACAGGCAATAATCAGTAGTCATGTACAGAAAATCTACGCAATAGTATGAAATGAAATGGAATGAGATGAGATGAAATGAAATGAGATTTGGAGGGTCACATGTGCCCGTAATCCTATCCCGAAGCGGAATACTCCTGCATTCGAGGGGAATCCAATCTGCTAACCAACTGGAGCGGAATACTCCTGCTCCTGGGGCGGAATACTCCTGCTCCTGGAGCGGAATACTCCTGCACCCGATATAATATAAACCAGAGGCGGAATACTCCTACACTCTTCTGGGGCGGAATACTCCTGCACCCGATAAAATTTAAAGCTGAGGCGGAATACTCCTGCACCCGATAAAATGTAAAGCTGAGGCGGAATACTCCTACACTCAGTATGATATGCAATGTAATGCATATGAATGCAATGTGATGCAATAATAACCCTTCACCGGCGTGGGGCTCTCATCGACAGCCGGGAAGTAGATGCCAACTCAAAGCCAAAGTACAATACTCAGATTCTCAATGCAATACCAATAACAGGACATAACATATAATATAGAATGTAAATCCAAAGGTAAGGCGTAATGAGTACGCCTATCGGCAGCTACACACGTAAGGAACACGTGGTAGAAAATCAATGAGGCCAGGTGCCTCCAAAGAAATGGATATAACCACTTACCGTATTCCAAAGCTAGCCCTGCTACTCAACAACTGCTTTTTCTTTTGGATTAACTGCCAAACGATCCCCGCTCTATTCAATAAGTAGAAAAATTATATCAAATAAAGCTCAAGGCTTCATTCCTTATGTCTTAGGGCAAAATCCAGTTAGGAACCTAATACACTATTTGCATACGCAATATGCAGGCCAGGCCTATGTACAGGGTTCAAAGTCCTATAACCAAATCCTAAATAAATTACATTTATATGTTGCCCATAACTCACTGAATACGAATATATAATCATTTCCATCATTGGGGTCCAATTGACCCTTTAAATTATCATTAAGTCATTAGGGCGATGTCTAATATCCCTATTTTTACCGTAAAAATATATTCAAACATACGTAATAAGCTAAGATAATGAGTTAACATCATTACCTGGAGATTTGGGGAAGAAATTCCACTATTTTCCACCTCTTTTTCCCTTTTTCCTCTTTCTTTCCTATTCTTTCTTTTCTAATCTTTGTAATATGTTTCTGCTCTCTGTATCGTAACAATTTACTGCTAAGGGGATTTAATCCCTTAGCAACCGAACTCATACATCTTAATTTTTTTTTATAATGAATTCGCTGCGAAGATTAAAATTAAAATGGAACCCTAGAAAAGTCGAAATGATCCCAAATTTTTCAAGTAAATTATACAAATATATGTAACATACTCGCGAAGACGGATCTCAAATCGGACTCCCGAAACTCAAGATGCGAATTTAAAGGAAAAATGTCAAATTATTTAACTTTCGGCATTTTAGCGGAAACTAGCCGAACAACATCGAAATTCACTTTCGAAAAATCACAAAAGTCACAAATAATCATACGAACGTAACGGCGCTTTCGGATTTTGAATCGGAGCTCATTCTCCAAAACCGAGCTCAAAAATCTCTTTTTAATATTTATTGACAATAAAAACTGAGACCTTCTTCCGATGCCTACCAAACGAGGTCTGATTTAGCTCAAATTTTACAGACATGTCCTAATGGACCTTACGAATATTTTAAAATTATCAACACGCCAATCGGAATTCTAACTTCCGAAATGACTGACCGAGGTCGTTTCACAAGTTATTCTGAACATCTCACGTTGATGTTCAGAACATAGGTCAGGTTTTCTAGACATATATAGAAGTTAGAAATATGTGAGTTGTTCTAAGCATATGATAAATGTTCAGAACTCATACAATATTTTCTGAACAACAAAATAGAAGTTTAGAAAATCATTAAAAGAATAAGCTTACAATGTCCAACAGCCACTCTGTCTTGTCCACCAGCAATATGAAATCTTTGTGAGTCATTGGCATTCCAAGAAATATTGTTGTTTTCGGACTCTTCTTCTTCACAAATGATTTTAGAGCATCCACTTTCTTCCTCTTTAATTTCTTGTAAATATCCACAGGTATCCTCTAAGCAACTTCATCCTGCTTATTTTTCCCTCTATTCTTCTCTTCAGTGTATGGTGATATCACAGCCTTTACAGGTTTAATAATTCTTTTTCTTCTCAACTCTTCAATTGTTACATGCATGGCTGCCATCTCCATCTCCATTTCCATACCTCTACTCCAGTCGTTGCAATCTTTGAAATTGCAACTGCTACATTTGGAGATGTCGACCCATCATCACTAGAAGAATCACCTTTGGTTTTTTCAGAAGCTTCAATCTTTTTCTCCATTGCTTCCCTCCGTCTGCTGCATTCATCATAGTTCCAGCCTCTGGAACTGGATAATACAGTACCAATTTCACATCCACCATCATATTCACTAGCACCATCAGCTTTGTTTCCCTCTTCAACATTCACATCTTGCAAACCATCACTTCCCTCTTCAACTTTCTCCCATCATATTCCCCATCACTTCCACACATCCTCTCAGTTTTGTCATCCACATCTTCATCTTTCATACTAATTTCTATTACCTATCTTGGAGGGGTCACAGGATTGTTCTTGAAAATAGACATTATATTGCCACCAATAAGAGCAATACTGGTGACATCCTCCAAACTTTTTCACAAAGGATCAACAAACTGGTCCTCAACGTCATTAAAAGGCACAATGTCTTGAAAAAAATCCTGCTCCAGCTCATCATCAGTACGAATGAGAAAAGGGTGAAAAACATGTCAATATACCAAAGAAATAATAAAAAATGTCAAATAAAGTTTAAAAAGTTATTGTAAGATCTTTGGATCAAACTAACAAAAAAGCTTCGAACGTCTCAACGATGTTTAAAACATCTACCATCAATGTTCCGAACTTCTACGAGTGATGAAGTAGATCGAGGAGAGATGTTCAATGGTAAGATGTTTCGAACATTTCAGCGTTGAAACGAACATCTAAGATAGATGTTCCAAAAATCATCATAAGATAAATAGAAAATAGGATAATTATAGGATAATCATGTTCTTCAAATATCATGTCTATGTCTCTCTTTGCCTTCTCAGTAATCCATTTTATCATTCTTGGGATTGTTTGATATGTTGCAAAACCCTTTGGCCTTAAGTCGGGTATAGCTTCATCAGCCCAGACCATGAATGCCCAAGGAAATCCATAAAGATTGTAAGTCTGACTTAAACTGGCCGCACGGTCTTCCACTGGCTCCGTCAAATAACTAACGGTTAATTCATAGCTCATCCTACCCTAAGGATAACTCTGGAATGCGTCAAGATCAGCGGCCAAGCACACCACCCATTCCTCTATTCCATATTTAGAAACTCTCACACAAAAATTGTATGAACAAACCATGTCATACACAGATTGAACCACCGCTTCTTGGGTGCTTTTTTAAATTATTCTAGAAAGTCAGCACCTGACACAACTTTCTGTTTCAACGGCTCCTTTTCAATTTTGGGCTTATTAAACTTCCTCTTGCTAAATGAGGGTGACACCTCATGCTTCTTCTTCCCCATCCTCTTCTCCTTCTCCTTCTCCTTCTCCTTCTCATTCTCCTTCTCCTTCTCCTTCCTCTCCGTGTCCAAATTAACAACCAAGTTCCACAATGCCTTCCCCTTCTCTTTCATTTCTGCTAAGTAATCTGGTGTTGGATAAGCACCACAATATAGCCCTATCATCAATGCAAACTCAAATAGATCAAAACGTACTGGAGTCCTTTGTAAGCAATGCATACCTTCTTCTCCTTCTTACACAGAAGCCTTCTCAAGAAGAGGTTATGCACCATCTTTGTGCCAAACGATGGATAATTTGGCAATTGCAAGAAGTGACCGAAACAGCTATGAGAAAACTCCTTTCTTAAAGTCAAACTTTTCAAAACAGATTTGAACTCTATCATTCCCCTAGCCAACGGCGATCAAACGATAATCTTCGACTAAAAAGCAGGCTTGCTGACCAGGTATGTGGTATAGAGTTCATCAACATTCTTCCTCAAATAAATATGATCAACATCTTCATACTGCACATGATTTTAGAGTATAATCAATAAAATGAATCAGAACAATAATGAATGACATTATAAGAAAACAATAAATTGTTCGGAACATATAGGTGAAGATGTTCTGAACAACTTATTAAGCATTTAGAACACCTTTATTAGGATGTTCAGAACGACTCGATGAATGTTGGCAGCCTTCATCTAGATATTGGGATCATTAGAAAAGTTGCTTAGAACATTCATATGGTATGGTCCACGAGTTTCAATTCAACTATAACATAGGGCTCATCCACCTTCACTTCTGATGTTCCTTATGCTTCCTTCTCATCTATAACAACTTCACATGTATCTTTTTCAACATCCCCTCCAGTTTTAACTACTTTTACACGATGCCTCAAGAAGTTTCTTTTTAAAATTGCATCCTCCACCTCTCTTTTTCTTCTTCTTCTTCTTCTTCTTCTTCTTCTTTTATTGATTTTTGAACCCTCTCCTGCCTCATTTATTTCTTCACTTTTTTTCCCTAGAATCCCCACCAAGATCATCACCATTTTCATCTTTTTCTCCATAATCCCTTTCACGCTCATCAACTTTTCCACCTACTTCGTCTTCCTTTTCTTTAGAATCTTTCTCACGATCACCATCTTTTTCTCCACGCCTCAAAAAGTTACTTTTTAACAGTTCACCAAGAGCGGCGTCATCTAAATCCTCTCTTCTTTCACCCTCATCTGCAACCCTCTTCAAAGCCTCCCCACCTCTACTTAAATCGTAACTTCGTGCTGGGCGTTGGCTTTCCTTTTGTTGAGCACCTACTTCCCCTTGGTTTGAAGTACCTACTTCTTCATCATTTTCACTCTCCACAACCAATTTTCTCCTTGTTTTTGTACATTATTTAGGAGTAGGTTCTACATTTATAAGAGTACTAGGCTTAGGAGTACTAGGAGTAGTCTTTTTCTTCGCCTCAGGGGCCTTTCTTTTAGAAATTTTCTTCTTGGGAGGAATTGTAGGCTTCTTCTTCGGCTCAACTATATCTTTCTGCTGTGTTAATTTTCTTGAGCGTAAATTTATCCTTTTTCTGCAAAACAATACAAATTTTCCACAAATTATACTTACATGAAAACATGAACGTCCAATGAGATGTTCTTAACCCCTTATGAATTGTTGTAAACTATTTAAGGATGTTCGAAACAACAAAGGACGTATAACTGCAAATCACTTCTATTTGCAAACAAATAAAGTAGTATTTGTTCACACAAAACCCAGAAAAGGAACAACCATAAAAAATCGTAAACATTTTATTAGAACAGCGAAAACCCCCTTTTGTAGTTCGAAACTTCTTTCCCCATATAAAACATAATGTCATTCAATTTCCACACAGTATTACACCTTTTGTTCAAAAATACACACCAAGTTGATATGCTGGTATTTTGTGCTTAATTATAACTCATTCCGACTAGCTTTTAGCCCTTTTTGTGATCTTATTTGAATGAATCTTATGTTAATCTTCATCTTTCAGGTTTTTAAGAGAATTTACATACAAAGCCGAATAAAAGGTACAAAAGAGCAAATTTAAGTGTGCTTTGGCTACCAAAATAAGAATCATGAAAACAAGGCAGCAGCGGAAAGGGCACCTTGCTGAACAAGAGGTTAGAAAGGCCAGCCATCCACCAAAGGAAGGGAAGTTCATAGCAGCCAGCAACTCAGAAGGGCAGCCCGCCTATATTTATGTGGAATTTATCCGCCGGCCCGGCAGAATGAGAGGCGACCCAGCCGGTTGGTACCAAGAGTTGAGAAAATCTGCGAAACTTAGGAGTTGGCTGCAAACAGAAGGGCAGCTCACCTAACCTGCATCGCACAAGAAAATGCGAGTTAGTAAAGTGAAAGCTGCGAACCAGCAACCAAATGTGCAGCTCGCCTAACAAGAGGCGGCCTAGTGTAAAAGTAGTGAAAATGGTATTTTTGTAAATATTAGCTTATTTTTTGAAACCCATGCTTATAAATAGGTTGTTATGCCTCCGATAAAATAGACTTCTTTTAGCCTATAACATTATTTTAAAACATTTGAATATTCTTGGAAGTGAAAGCAGGGTTTCTACTTGAATCTTTGTAAGGATTACTTTCTTTAATCTAAATTCTTACATGATTCTTGTCATCGCATCTTTCAATATGTGTGCGTTAGCCCCTAGTATGAGTAGCTAAACTCATACTAGGGGTTTATTCATGAATACATGATTATCTTAGCTTGAATCTTGTATTTAATCTTATAAATTTAATGGGTTAACATAAATCTAGCTCTCTGTTGTACTTTCTTAACTCGGGTTTAAGGCATGTCCGTCCTTGAATCTAACCCTACTTTGTTTTTATCACCCGAAAGGGGTTGAATACGTAGGTTAATGGAGACTGGCAAGAATTTGGGTTACATTGGTTGCGACTTACCCCATCTAAAGAGGTCGACCTAAATAGGTCAACCCCGCTCGGGTCTTTGGACTAGAGTTTCTTAGCGCTTTATTATTGACCCGAGAGGGCTTGATGAAGTAAACTCCTCCTTATCCTGAAAGGGTTTTGAGGAACGCATTAGAGGTCCGACGATTAATGTTACCCATAAGATTTGTGAGATTAATATAAGTGTTTAGCTAAGAGAACCTTGTTGAATTGGAAAAACCCCTAGTTCATTCCCATAATTTTACCCCATAACCATTATTTAATTATTTTTACATTAATTACTCAATTAGTTATAGTTAACACTTGCAGCCTTAATTATTGGGAACATTACGAACAATGCTTAGGACACGTAAATATTCAACCTAAGACTAATAGATTATTTTTCTAGCTCCCTGTGGAAATCGACCCCGACTCATACGTTGGGTACTATTATCCTTGACGACCGCCCCATCACCCTTTGAGGTGAGTGGACTGAGCGTGGATTACAAGGAAACTTTAATCACACATGACGAAGAAATTAAAAAAATCCCTAGGTTTTAAATTTACACCACAGTTTAGAAAACAAAGACAATATTCACCTTTTTGATGGTCAATACACTGCGAATATATTAATTTGATGGTCGCTTGAATTTTTATAGAAAAAATGAGGAACGATGGAGAAGTTGAGAGAATTTGGTTGAGTGTTGATGCAAGTTGTGTGCAAGTTGTGGTTTGAATTGATGTGAGGAGTTATGGTAAAGAGAAGAGAAAGAATGAGAGAGAGAGAGAGAGAGAGAGAGAGAGAGAGAAATGCGAGTAGTTTTTGGGTAGTTCCCAATATTTGAAATGATGATTTCGATATTTTAAGAACGGCCCTCAAGTTTTAAAAATGCTAATATGGTCCCTGATTAGTCCTAATCACCCTTAGAATAAAACGAAAAGGGAAAATAAAAAGGGAGGCCCTGCCACTTCAAAAAAAACTTGAGGAGGTTCTGGAACGCCATTCTCTCATGTACCTCATCTTACACCAGAAACCAACCACCTCGTATCTCGTTGTATCTCACTGTATCTCATTGTATCTCGATGTATCCCATTGTATTTGCACTATTTTGGACCTTAGCTAACTATTTCTGCACTATTTCTGGATTTTTGCACTATTTCTGGATTTTTGCACTATTTCTGCATTGTATCTAGCTGTTTCTAGACTGTTTCAGCATTGTTTCATTCTATTTCTAGGCAAAGCATATTATATTGCAAACAAGCAGCAACTAATATCAACAAACAGTAAAAAAAACTCATTATTCAACAACCAAAAAGCTAAATACCAAATCAAGTTCAAAAATATTGACAGGTTACATTAAAAGTTATAGATGATAGCATGTATTTTGTAGAATATAATATGGAGAAAACGTCAGCAATAAAGAAGTGCAAATTAAAAATTCAACACAGACATACCAAATTGTTTGATAGCGATACTGATCCCCACCTACCCCTTTCTCATTCCATTGCTTGATTCTGTGAGTTCTAGTTCAGCTGCAAACTGTGAGAATAAAAGGGATTGATTCAATACTTGTGATTATTTTTTGTTTTTTTGCTTTGGTAAAATTATTAACAATTCTGCTTTCTATTACAATCTTTGTCGATAAGAAAACTCCAAAGTCCAGATTAATGGGTCGAATACCGTACCGGATCCGGCTAGATTGATTCAACCGAGTGTGATGCTTCCAAGTTCCAATTCAGCCGGCGACATTTCTTCGATCGTACTCTTCCCATACATGATACTTTCGGCGAAACAGGTTCTGGTGCAGACACCACTTTTTTTTCTGACCACGACAGCACTGGAGATCTGGTGATGTTGTTGCCGGAAATTGTTACGTTGCCGTCAGTGCCAGCGAGTGTTCTGGCAACAAAGGTGGAGGGGAGTTTCACGGTAAGGGTTTAGACATTTTATTTTTTTATGTGGAATTTTGAGGAAAATGAAAGGGAATGTTTCATTGAAGAAAGACAATGAAAAATGAAATATGCTATAAAAAATATTGCTATGACTTGTAATTTGCGTAATGTTATTATTTTTTTAATATAGGGATGCAAGTTTATATATTTGTGTAAAAAAACTATTTTTGTAACCCCCTAAAAATATAGTAAAACCCAACAGGCCAGGGCTCCAAAAGTAAATACATCAGTACTGAATATGTCTCCAGAAAGAACACTAAAACTCTTCAGTCCCAATCTCTGACCGCTACCATTTCTTCTTGAAAGGCCACAGGTAAAAAAGCACATTAATCCATTTTGTTGGGTTTTTTTTTAAAAAAGTGATAATTGTTGTAGACCACGGATATAATGTACTTCTTTTTTAATATCTAATTTTTACTCTTGGAGGGATATAGATAAGTGTGTGAGCAAAAATACGCCACCTACTATTACGGGGTACGAGTCCAGCTGGCGAGACTAGACTTAACATACAAGTCACAGGGTGCAGAGAATATGTGCTTGCTCCTCATGCCACGGTCACTCAACTGATACGGGCATAGGATGCAAGGTATACATCCCGCCACTTTTAAGTTTACAATCTCCAAGTTAGGGTTCTGTATATACCACCGCCATGAATTTTACAGGCCGAGCCTTGTTAGTCTTTGTATTTTACCATAACTAGGATCGGGTGAATCTTAGCTATAAATTTCCCTCCTCACATTGTATTGTACATCAAGCAATTCACACAGAATTCGGCTATTCTTAAAGAATAAGATTATTATTTTCTTGCTTATTACTTTTCTCTCAATTTTATTTACTTTTCCTGTGTATTTACTGTATTGCTTGTGACCCTTTAATAAATTTAATTGTTTTACCTAAACGACCAAATTTAGGCATAAACAGTTTGGCGCCTACAATGGGGCCCAGATAATTGTAGGTTTCTACAAGGGAAAAGGCGCAGTCATGTAGACGACAGCGACAATGTTCCAAAGAACACTACCAAAATGGTAGACGATTCTGCATAGGATCCTAGCAATCCTAACGGTCAATCAAAGGACCCTTTCAAAGAACCAGTCCATGTAGCAATTGACGACGAAGGCGATCAACCTCACGGAGGTATTTCTAAGATCAAAGATTTTCTTGTCGATCTTCTCAAAACCCTGTCAGAACGGGCAGAGCAAAACTCGACCAACATGGTCGAAGGCATGACTCAAAAATTAGGACCAATGTTTGCTGGATCGTCTCAGGAGCCAGCATCCCCGCGAGGACCCGCGTTCGTAAACGAGTTACCAGCATCCGTTCCTAATCACAAGCTCAACATGGATGCCGCTCCTGGAGACTTGACTACAGTCAATAATCAAGATCTTAAAGGAACACATGTCATTCAGGACATCCAAGGAGATGAAGGCCATCTACAATCGGATCGGTAATGTACCGGGTGCTCCACCCAAGGTTACCAGCGTAGATAAGCAAAAGTTCTACAAACATATATACAAGGCAAGTGCTACACCGGTCCGTGTACAAAAGAGTTCCGCCTGCCAGATAACCTTAAGTACAGCAGAACTACTGAACTGGATAAGAATATTGTTGCTTACTATACAACAGTCAAAAGCAACGAGATTTCTGAAGAAGAAACTCAATATGCTCTAGTGAAGAAGTTCAGCACGACCTTAAGTAAAGGTGTCCTTGCATGGTACACTCAGCTGCCAGCTGGTTTAATTGAGTCATTCACCTAGACGCAAGATTTGTTCAAGAGAAATGCATTCCAGAGCCCGTAAGAGAGAGAAGCGGGTGGAGGATACCTTTGAGATCCGATAACGAGTTACTAAAAGACTACCTGGAAAGATTCCATAGGGAACGCATAAAGCTACCTCCAATTCCCGACAATATACCTATGGTGGTTTTTGGCAAGAGTCTGAACTCTAAGGGTTCATTAGCCACACGAGAGTTGCAATGGAGTCTTACTCAGCATCTGGTTACCACATGGAATGCCTTGCACCAGAGTTACACTAAGAAGTTCGTCTGGAACCTGAACAATCTCAAGATCCTAGCGGGGACACCTGGAGGAAGCGAGCAGGCAGTCCATCTTTGGAGGGAGAGGACGACGGAAAAAGAACAAAAGAAAGGATCCAAAATCAAGTAGGATCAAGAAAGCAATGCAATCTTCGGGAAGCCGGATGCCAAGAGAAAAGCGCAGAGCCATGCAGTTTCAAAGACTTTGGGTTGTGGATCAATGCGGTAGAACTGGTTGCCAATCATTTTGGGAGACTGGGTTCTAAGGTGTGTTGCCGCCTACTATCAAAGGTGCGGCGGGAAGAAATTCTACAAATTACTGCAATTTTCATCGAAGTAATGGCCATGCCCCAGTCGACTCCAAGGCCCTGATGCTGAAAATTGAGCATTTGTTAAAAGAATGACATCTCAAGAACCTGGTCGAAGAAGAAGTGAGATGATCAAGAAGGCCCGACCATAAGGATAAGCAAAGCATCAACAAAATCTTCGAAATGTCCGGGTCGATCGAAACGTGCAGGACCAAAGTGGCAGAACTATTTGTTAGCCAGAATACTTTCAGTCTAGTAAAAGGGGAACGGGAGCACTAGGACGCTCTCACAGCCCCAATCAAGGTGTGCTTGACCTCTAGATTGAGCGAGCTTTGATTAATATAAGGAGTGATGTTAACATCATCCAATGGAAGGCATTGCAGAAGATAGGCCCGCATCATCAAATAACTCCGAGCCCCAACAAGATAATCAGCTTTAATCATATTTGTGAGAAACCTGTCGGAGAACTAGCTCTACCGGTCCATATTACGGGTGTGACGAGCATAACACCTTTTCAAGTACTGTCTTGTGATTTTTCATATGATGTTATTCTAGGGAGACAGTGGATACATAGCATAAAGGGACTACCCTAAACACTTCACCATGTCTTCAAATACCCGACCTCACACGGGATCAGTGACTTACGGAGTGAGCGGTCCTCACTCGCAGCTTGCGCAGCAAATGGAGGAAATCCTATGGGATGAATCCTTTGAGCAGAAGGCTAGAATAGCGGTTGGATAGCTGAGAGAACGGGTATCAGAGATGAGTCATCTAATTACCAAGGCTGCAGAATTATGGTACGAGCTCTCTGAAGTGATAGTGAAACACGCAGTGCCCTGGTAGCTAATACACTATTGTCAGGTATTGACTCAAGTAAAGATGCATCTGTTACAGCTCCTAACGATAACTGAACCAACTCAGGAAGAGAACCTGTTGTTATACATCACAATATCAGAGGTAGCACGGAACGCGGTCCTTGTGCGAGAAGAAGATGGGAAGCAGCTTCTCGTAAAGTACGCTAGTAAGAGATTCTTACGGGCTAATGGAAGTTTTCCTTACATGTTTAGTTCATGGAGACCGTAATCATGGCAACGCAGGAGTTGCATCCATATTTCTCAATCACACGGTAAACATGGTTTCTTCCATACCAATGCGGACCGTTCGGTCTAAGCCTGGACTATTAAAAAGGTTAGCAGAATGGGCCGAGGAGCTAGGAGAATATGATATCATTTATCAACTATGAGCGACCGTCACATTACAAGCCCACCCTAGAGGTCTTCACCACATATTTTGTTAAAAAATTTAGCGACAAAGGCAGAAGAGTCGAGTAAGAGTGCAGAGACAATCGAACCCGGCACTAGGTAATATATGTAGATGTGGATCTCAAAGGAGAAGAGGCTGAGCTTGACTTATAGATTGAAACACCAACCGGGAAGATCTTTTGCAAAGCCGTAAAATACTTGAGTATCGGAGCAGAATATGAAGCCATAATTTAAGCTCTTGACTTATTCTACAAATTGGGGACTAGAGAGGTCAGTCTCTACAGTGGCTCTAGGTTGGCAGTTAATCAAGCGAATGAAGTCTTTTCCATGGAGGATATCTGTACGCCAGATCGGCAGCCAAAAGTAAATGCACTTTTGAAAAACTTTCACAAGTGGGAACTTGATTACCGGGAGGAGTACAAAGACGACGACAAAACGATCGAAGGTGCACACATTGATTCAAGCTATGTGGGCAAAAATACGCCACTTACTATTATGGGAATACAAGTCCAGCTAGCGAGATTAGACTTAGCATACAAGTCCACCAGGTGCAGATGATACACTCCTGCTCCTTAAGCCACGGCCACTCAGCCGGTACGAGTGTAGGATGCAACGTATACATTCCGCCGCCTTAGGGTTTACAGTCTCCTAATTAGGGGTTTCGTATATACCACCGCCTTGAGTATACAGGCTCACGGGCCTTATTAGTCTTTTTATTTTACCATAATTAGGATTGGGTAAATCAACACTATAAATACCCATCCTTATATTGTATTTTACATCAAGCGATTCACATAGACTCCGGCTATTCTCAAGGAATAAGATTATTACTTTCTTGCTTATTACTTTTCTCTCAATTTTATTTACTTTTTCCTGCGTATTTACCGTATTACTTGTGACCCTCTAACAAATTTTTTTTTTTACATAAACGACCAAATTAAGGCATAAACAGTTTGGCGCCCACCGTGGGGCCCAGGAAATTATAGATTTCGACAAGGGAAAAGGCGTAGTCATGTCAGACGACAACGACAACATTCCAAAGAACACCATCAACTCGGCAGATGATTCCACACAGGATCCTAGTGATCCTAATGGTCAATCGAAAGACCTTTCTAAAGAACCAGTCCAATTAGCCAGTGACGACGAAGGCGATCAACCTCACAGAGGTAATTCTGAGCTCAAAGATTTCCTTGTTGGTCTCCTCAAAACCCTGTCAGAACGGGTAGAGCAAAACTCGGCCAACATGGTTGAAGGCATGACTCAAAAATTAGGAGCAATGTTTGCTAGATCATCTTAGAGGCCAGCATCCCCGCGAGGACCAGCGCCCATAAACAAGTCACCAGTATTTGTTCCTAATCATTAGCTCAACATGGATGCCGCCCCTAGAGGCTCGACAACAGTCAATAATCAAGATCTTAAAGGAACACCTGTTATCCTGGACATCCCGAAGGAGATGAAAGCCATCCACGATCAGATCAGTAACGTACCAGGTTCTCCACCTCAGGTTACAAGCATAGATAAGTAAAAGTTCTACAAACATGGGTATAAGGCATGTGCTGCACCGGTCCGTGAACCAAAGTATTTATGCCTGCTGAATAACCTTAAGTACGGCAGAACTACTAATCCGGACGAGCATATTGCTGCTTACTGTATATCAGTCAAAAGCAACGAGATTTATGGAGAACAGACCCAATCTGCTCTGGTGAATAGGTTCGGCTCGGCCTTAACAAAAGGTGCCCTTGCATGATACACTCAGCTGCCAATGGGTTCAATTGAGTCATTCACCCAGATGCAAGATTTTTTCAAGAAAGTTTATCCCAAATCCCGAAAGAGAGAGAAGCGCATGGAGGATATCTTCGAGATCCGACAATTCAATGACGAGTGGCTGAAAGACTACCTAAAAAGATTCCCGTGGGAATGCATGGAGCTTCCTCTAGTTTCCGATAATATCGATGTGGTAGCTTTTGGCAAAAGTCTGAACTCTAGGGGTTAATTGGCCACACGAGAGTTAAAATGGAGTCTCACTCAGCACCCGGTAACGACATGGAATGCTCTACATCTGAGATATGTTGAGAAGCTCCACTTAGAACCCGAACAATCTCAAGACCCTAGCGGGGACACCTAGAGGAAGCAATCACACGGTTCATCTCTAGAGGAAGAGTGCGGCGGAAGAAGGACAAAAAGATGGATCCAGAATCAAGCAGGATCAGGAAAGCAAGGCAATCTTCGGGGAGCTGGATCCAAGGAGAAAACACAGAGCCACGCACCTTCAAAGACTTAGGGTTGCTGGTCAACACAGTAGAATTGGTTGCCAATCACTTTGGGAAATTGAGCTCTAAGGTGTGTTGGCCGCCTGCTATCAAAGGTGCGGTTGGAAGAAATTCTACAAATTACTACGGTTTTCAGCGTAATGGCCACGCCACGGTCGACTGTAAGGCCCTGATACTGGAAGTTGAGTATTTATTAAATGAATGACATCTCAAAGACCTGAACGAAGAAGGAGCGAGACGATCAGGAGCGCCCGACCCTAAAGATAAGCGAAGCATCAATGCAATCTTCGTGACGCCCGGGTCAACCTAAAATTGCGAGATTAAAGCGGTGGAACTGCTTGCTAGCCCGATTACTTTCAGCCCAGCAGAAAGAGAAAGGAAGCATCAGGACGCTCTCACAATCCCAATCAAGGTGCTTGACCTCCATATTAAGCGAGCTTTGATTGATCTAGGGAGTGATGTCAACATCATCTGATGGAGGCAGTTCAAAAGATAGGCCAGCATCGTCAGATAACTCCGAGCTCCTGCAGGATAACCAGCTTATACAGTATTTGTGAGAAATATGTCGAAGAACTAGCTCCGCCGGTCCGTATCCCGAGTGTGACGAGCATAACACCTTTTCTGGTACTAACTTGTGATCTCTCATATGATGTTATTTTGGGTGGCCGTAGATACATGACGTGAAAGGAGTACCCTCAACACTTCACCAAGTATTCAGATACCCGACCCCGTACGGGATCAGCGACTTACAGAGTGAGCGGTCCTCGCCCGTAGCATGCACAACAAATGGGGGAAATCTTGATGTAGGGCTAAAAGCCAAGGTGAACAAATGGGGGAAATCTTGATGTAGGGCTAAAAGCCGAGGTGAATATGATCAACGGAGAGCCGTTGAGGAATGAATCCATTGAGCGGAGGGCCAGAATAGTGGTTGAGGAACTGAGAGAACGGGAATCGGATATGAGTCATCTAATTTCCAAGGCCGCAGAATTATGGTATCAGCTCTCCGAAGTATTGGTAAAGCATGAAGAGCCTTGTGCATTTACACATATATCTACAAGCAATCCATATGCAGAACTTCAGCCATTCCAAATTGTCTATACACTGGGGAAAAAGCATAAGTTCATCAATTGATATCCGAGATCACGTTATCAAAACCTAAAACAAAAAAGAAAACTTCTAAATTTGATCCACAAATATACAGGTGGTAGCAGCTGAACCAGTGGAAAAACTAGGTGCAAAATGACATTCTGATTGAACCAGAGTAGCCAAAAGTGAAGAGCACCAAAATTGTTGGAGCCGTAAGCACAAAGTGCAATTAAAGTTTAGGCTTTCGAAAAGAAAACCGCCAATGAAGAAAAAATAAAGAAATTAAATGCGAGGAAGTGCAACATATGCTATATATACATAGTGTATGTCATTGTGCCCTTAAAGACAAAACACATCAATGAATGTGTACATGCCTTAGCACCTTGAAGCCTGCACTAAAATGCCAATTAAGCGAGCAAAATAGGCTTAGGTGAGCTATAAGCGAGCCTTTTAACATTACTAGATTGGACAAAGCTTTAGCCTCATCTCAACATGAGAACCTACCTCTTAAAACTTCTATACAGAGTTGTAGTCCATATTTACAGGTAATTACCATCAACAAGCCACTTTTTCCATTCTATACCCGTGTTTAATAAAAACAAAAAAAATAAATTAAATTCACCAAAATTTTGATTTTTCATTTCGAAATCTTTCATTACATTACAACAAAAAGATAACCTTAATCCTAACAAAGGAAAAAAAAAAAGACAGTACTTAAGCCCTTTCACCCCTAATTCTCCGAGCCAACTGAATATCCTTAGGCATAATAGTAACTCTCTTAGCATGAATAGCAACGAAGTTTGTATCCTCAAACAATCCCACCAAGTACGCTTCAGCCGCTTCTTGTAGTGTTGCAAAGAAGCTCAGTCTTCTTCTGGCCCTTTTCTTGCTAGTAGATTACATGGTGCCTTTCCTCTCGTGGATATTCGAGCAGTTTGCTTTGTTCTTGCCATTTTATAAGGATCTTTTTGCTTGCAGATTCTAGTAGTTATGTTAAATAAAAATCCAGATACAAAACACAAATATTAGTTGCAATCAAACTACCGTTTCCATGTCTTAATAGCACTCCCAAATCACAATGATTAAATCCGAGCCAAGCTAAATCAGCAAGTTAAGAGAGAGCAGCTAGAAAATAAAATATCATACCACTCACAAGATTGGGTTGCACCTCAAAAAGAAACATACATCTGTGACACAAATAGCATTCATTTGATGGAATTTAACCACAGAGGATTTCAGTCATCAAACAACTCTTAGCATCACTTCCTATAGTAAAATTATAACAATATCTAAAAAAATAAAAAAGATCAAATATTACTTATAATTTTATCTAGACCCATTTATTACTTAATTCACTAACGGTTAGTAATCACTCCCATATAGCTGTTGATTACCAAAAGATACCCTTGTGAACTTATCGTTTGTGAACTTACCGTTGTGGTCATTAGCATTACTCCCTCCGTCCCATTTTATATGGCACCATTTGACCGGGCATGGAATTTAAGAAAATAGATGTTGACCTTGTAAAGTTTCAATTTTACCCTTGAAAAAGTATGAAAGAGAAGATTTGAGTAATAAAAAGGTAGTTGGTAGTTTTAAAAGTATGTAGGACCCAACAAGGGTAAAATAGAGATGACACATTAAATAGTTGTTAAATAAGTAAAGGTGTCATTCATTTTGGGACAAACAAAAAAGGAAATGGTGCCACATAAATTGGGACAGATGAAGTAATAATTTTTAACGTTAGCTATTGTATCACCTCATTACCTATATATTGACCACTGCCCATAAATAGTGTAGGATGTTTCTTCTTTCGTGGAATAAGACAATATACAGAAACAAAAAGCTCTAAAAACACTTATATTCCTCCTACCATCACTTTACTGGGTTTCACTTTTCATTTGAGATTCTTTATTGTTTCTACTGCTAGTTTTCAAAACTAGAAGAGCTTGTTGAATCCTGAGGGATACACCAATATTGGTGAAATATCCTTAAGGACGGTGTCTTTGACACGTCTCAAGCTATTTAAAACTTCCGTGTTTCATCCAATTTTTTCCAACAATCTTAAGGATATTTTAATTCTTCTATCATGGAACACGGAAACGAACGTGACAATGTTGTTCCTCAAAACACTGAGGCTATTATTACAAATATTGATGGTGTTACTACAGGTGTTCCAATTGCGCCTGCACCAACCTTTGCCAAACCATTCCCCGATGTGTCAAAAGTTGAAGTATTTGGTGGAGAAAATTTTAGGAGATGGCAAGAATTGATATTTTCTGTTCTTGACATACACTCTGTTGCTTTTGCCCTCACGGATCCAAAACCCGATGAATCATCTTCTAAGAAATTGAAATTATGGGTTCACGCAAATAAGGTATGTAGACATACTATTTTAAGTACTTTATGTAACGAATTGTTCGATATTTATTGTTCTTACAAGGAGGCGAAGGAAATATGGGATTCGTTGGTTGCTAAGTATACCGCTGAAGATGCTAGCAAACAAAAATTTGTTATTGGTTATTTTTACAAGTGAGAGATGGACGAGAACAAAGAAATTAAGGCTCAAATCAATAAGTTTCACAAACTAGTTGAAGATCTCAAGGCGGAGAAAATTAATTTACCGGAGCAATTTGTGGCCGGTATATTAATTGAAAAACTACCCAATCTTGGAGCGACTACAAGCAAAATTTGAAGCACAAGCACAAATTGTTGTCACTTGCTGATTTGGTCAAGCACATCATCATAGAAGACACCAACCGAAAGCAATCAAATTTTGCCAAAGGGAAAGAAATTTCTACAAAAGCTAATCTCATGGAGGACAATGAAAATAACAGGTACGAAAAGAAACCTAGTTACAAGCCCAAAACCAACAATAAAACCTTCAAGAAAAAAGGCAATTGCTTTGTGTGTGGAAAGCCAGGCCATCATGCACCTCAGTATATGGACAGAAAAGTTGAGAAAAATGACAATCCTGCTAAAACCAAAGCAAATTTGGTTGAAGCAGATGATGTTATTGCTGCGGTCATATCCCAAATAAATCTTGTGTCTAGTGTGAAAAACTGGGTGTTAGATAGTGGTGCCACTAGGCATATTTGTGCAAACAAAAATGAATTTGCATCTTACACCCAAATTAAGGAAGGAGAAGAAGTTGTTTATCTTGGTGATTCCAGAACTACTCCAATTCTAGGAAAAGGAAAAGTTCTTCTCAAACTCACATCTGGAAAAACTTTAGCCCTAAATGAGGTGTTACATGTTCCTAATATCCGAACCAATTTGGTTTCTGTGGGATGTTAGAAAAATTTGGGGCGAAGGTTTCATTTGAATCCGATAAGGTTGTATTAACCAAAAATAATATTTTTGTTGGCAAAAGGTGTTGTAACCATGGTTTATTTGTACTCAATGTTATGAATGAAAATGTTAGTACTTCTGGTTACTTGATTGAATCTTTTGATTTATGGCATGCTAGACTTGGACACGTTAGTTTATCTTATATTAAGAAAATGCAATCTGAAAGCTTAATTTCTAATGTTGATTATTCAAGTCTAGAAAAATGTGAAATATGTGATGAAGCTAAGCAAACTAAGAAATCACATGTTTCGATTTATTCTAGAGAAACTAATTTGCTAGATTTAATTCACACGGATTTAGGAGACTTGAAGCAAACAATGAATAGAGGTGGCAAAAGATATTATGTCACATTTATAGATGATTATTCTATATATACAAAAGTATATTTGTTGAAAATAAAGATGATGCTTTTGATGCTTTTTTAGTATACAAAACTGAAGTAGAAAATCAATTAAGTAGGAAGATTAAAAGAGTTAGATCTGATAGAGGTGGGGAGTATATTTTACTTAATGATTGTGAAAAGGAAGGCATAATTCATGAAATTACTCCTCCATACTCACCTAAATCTAATGGAGTAGCAGAAAGAAAAAATAGGACTTTGAAAGAAATGATGAATTGTATGCTTGTTAGTTCTTGTGCACCTGATAATCTTTGGGGTAAAGCTATCTTGTCTGCTTGTCATTTACAAAATAGATACCTTATAAGAAAACTGGTAAGACACCTTATGAATTGTTGAAAAGCTATCCACCTAACTTGAAATATTTAAAAGTGTAGGGGTGTCTTGCTAAGGTTATATTACCTGAACCTAAAAAAAGAAAAATTTGGTCGAAAACTTCTAATTGTATGTTTATTGGTTATGCTGAAAATAGTTCTGCATATAGATTTCTTGTGATTAAAAGTGATGTCATTGAACGCAACACTATTGTTGAAACTAAAGATGTTGAATATTTTGAAAGCAATTTTCCTTTAAAGAGTAATAATATTTCTCATGCCCCTGTCACTCAAAACGAAATGTGTTGCATAATCCTATAGTTCAAAATGATTTTGAAAATGAGGATTTGAGGAGAAGTAAGAGAACAAGAGTTGAAAAATCTTTTGGTAATTATTTTTACACTTATCTTGTTGAGAATGATCCTAGAACATTTTCTGAAGCAATATCTTCTCCTGATGTATCTTTTTGGAAAGAAGCTATTGATTCTGAAATAAATTATATTTTACAAAATAATACTTGGGAACTAGTTGATTTACCTCCGGGAGCTAAACCCATTGGTTGTAAATGGATTTATAGAAAGAAATATCATCCTGATGGTTCTATTGATAAATATAAGCAAGGCTTGTTGCTAAAGGTTTTACTCAAAAGAAAAATATTGATTGTTTTGATACTTATGCTCCGATAGCTAGAATTTCCTCTATTCGTATTTTAATTGCTTTAGCATCCATACATAAATTATTTATTCACCAAATGGATGTTAAAACTGCATTTTTAAATGGTGATTTGGAGGAGGAAATTTATATGGAGCAACCCGAGGGTTGTGTAGTTGCTGGGCAAGAAAATAAAGTTTGCAAATTAGTAATAAAGTCACTATATATTTTAAAACAAGCTCCCAAGCAATGGCATGAGAAATTTGATGAAGTTTTATTACATAATAATTTTACATCTCTTGAAGATGATAAATGTGTTTATACAAAACTTGTTAATGGTGTTTGTGTGATTATCTGCCTTTATGTGGATGACATGCTTATATTTGGTTCTAAACTTGATGTAGTACTTGAAACGAAAAGATTATTGTCTTCTAACTTTGACATGAAAGACATGGGAGAAGCTAGTATCATCATAAGCATGAAAATTATTAGAGATAGTGATGGTTGGATTTTAACTCAAGGACATTATGTAGAGAAAATTCTTAAGAAATTTGACTATTTTGATATGGTACCTATGAGCACACCTTTTGATGCTAATTGCCGATTAAAGAAGAATCGTAGGGAAGCTGTTTCTCAAAAGAGGTATGCTCAAATTATTGGTAGTCTAATGCATTTGATGAATTTTACTAAACCTCATATAGCTTATGATGTGTGTAGATTGAGTAGATATACTCATAATCCTAACAATGATCATTGGAATTCATTGACTAGACTTATGAAATATCTGAGAGATACCATAGAATATGGTATTAAATTTAGTGGATTTCCCTCTGTATTAGAGGGATACTGTGATGCAAACTGGATCTCTGATTCAGACGAGGTAAAATTCACTAGTGGCTATGTGTTCACCCTTGGTGGGGGTGCAATAACATGGAAGTCAGCCAAGCAAAGCTTACTTACTAAATCAACTTTAGAATCTGAGTTTGTGGCTTTGGAATTGGTTGCTAATGAGGCTGAGTGGTTGAGAAACTTCTTACCTTCTGTGTCTATGCACAGTGATTGCCGATCAGCTATAGATTTAGCAAAGAATAAATCTTATGATGACAAAAATAGACACATTCAGAGAAGACATAAAGTGATAAAGCATATGCTAAGAGATGGAATTATCTCCATAGATTATGTGAAGTCAGAGTTGAATTTGGTCGATCCTCTGACTAAACCTTTGCAAAGGAAAGTGATTTTGGAAACATCGAGAGGAATGGGACTTACAAATGTCAACTAGAGAAATGTCAACAATGATGGTAACCCAACCTATGTGATTGGAGATCCCATGAAGTAGGTTTATATAGGTAATAACAAGTCATTAGTTGACACACTATGCACTATCAATGTCCCTTCCTATGGTGTGTGAAAAATAGTGCAACTCGGCAAAGCAAAGTGAGGTTGAGTTTTTACTCTTAATCCAATTCATATCCTTTATAGGTGGTGTATTGCTCTAGGTGGTGTATTGCTCTGCAGAATACACTTGATGATTGGACCTATATGAGTGTGGAGTGGGGCCGCTCCTATGAAATTATGACAAAATTTTTAGAGCACTCATGAATACCGGGCGCTGCGCATGGCCTATTAGCGCAAAACCGCGACGAACAACAAAGTGGGAGTATAATGTGATAGATAAGACCCTGTTCTTACAAAATAATTATTGGTTCATAGAAGTTTTAAACTTCACCAATTATTCTGTAAGTTTAATTTTATTTAATCTAGTTCTGGTTCATAGTCTACGGACACCAGAAACGATGCATTATACTCATTATTGAGAAACCCAGTAAAAACCTTTATGTTTGTTCTTCTCTTGGTCTTAAATTCTTTTTGAGATATGTGGGGGACTATAGTAAAATTATAACAATATCTCAATAAGAAAGATCAAATATTACATATAATTTTATCTAGACCCATTTATTACTTAATTCACTAACGGTTAGTAATCACTCCCATATAGTTGTTGATTACCAAAAGATACCGTTGTGAACTTACCGTTTGCGAACTTACTGTTGTGGTCATTAGCATTAATAATTTTTAACGTTAGCTATTGTATCACCTCATTACCTATATGTTGACCACTGCCTATAAATACTGTAGGATGTTTCTTCTTTCGTGGAATAAGACAACATACAGAAACCAAAAGCTCTAAAAACATTTATATTCCTCCTACCATCACTTTACTGGGTTTCACTTTTCGTTTGAGATTCTTTGTTGTTCCTGCTCCTAGTTCTAAAAATTAGAAGAGCTTGTTGAATCCTGGGGAATACACCAATATTGATGAAATATCCTTAAGGATGGTTTCTTTGACACGCCTTAAGCTATTTAAAACTTCCGTGTTTCATCCAATTTTTTCCAACACTTCCTATGGACTATTGCAGGGCCAGATTCATCATACTCGCCCTTCATTATCCACATCTGCACACCCAATACATGTCCTCTTAATCCCTTGAGCACAAAGAAGTTAACACGAAGACATTCACAATTAGAATATTTATTTGAGAATGCGGGATAGTTGATTGAACAACTTATCTTCAAATAAAGTGAAAGAAACTAAGTTGTTGGAAACTGAGGGAAGCTAGAATTGATCCTCCTATCCACGCACTGTACTTCCTCTCGGGTGGTGTAACCACTTCAATCTTCATGATGCTTGGAGCATGAGCTGTGATTTCCTTGCTCATACGGCCTGCTATGCCAGGAAACATAGTTGAGCCACCACTAAGCACAATATTTGAAAATAAATCTTTCCTAATATAAAAATCACATCTCATGATTAAGTTGCAGGTTTTCTCATGAATTCCCGTCGCTTCCATTCCAACCAATAATGGCTGGAAGAGGGCTTCAGGGCAGCGGAACCTCATAGCACCAACTTTAAAGATTGTTCCATCAGAAAGCTCATAGCTCCCCTCAACTGATTTTGAGCAGTTTTTGGCCTTCTCAACCTCCTGTTAAAAATCTAGTGAAACATAAGAAATTGTCTCCTTCATATGACAAATAATACACCCTCCAATACAACCTCTATACGTATAACCAGTCTTAACCGCCAAGACTTAACCGCGTAATAGCATGAGGAAGTGCATATCCCTCATAGATAGGGACTATTTGGCTAAGAGAAGCACGAGAGTCAACCACAACACCTTGTAGAAAAACCAAAAAGAAAAGAAAAGGAATAAGTTAAATGTTAATGATCATAAAAGTAGAAATTGTTGGTGTTCCATTTGTAGCTTACCAGTTGTACGACCACTAGAATACAGAGCAAGAACAGCTTGGATTGCAGCGAACATGGCTGGAACATTGATCAGTCAGAAGAACAAGATGCTCCTCGGGAGCAACACGGAGCTCATTGTAAAATATATGATGCCAAATTTTCTCCATATCATCCCAGTTGATTACGATACCAAGTTCAGTGGGATTTTTCAGAGTCGCAATACCTCTTTTACTCTGAGCTTCATCACCAACATAGACATCTTTTTGTCTCATTCCAACCATGACGCCAGTGTGACGAGGATGACCAACTATACGTGGGAAAATGGCAGTTGGAGCGTCATTTCCAGCAAAGCCAGCCTAAACAAACAAACAGGAAAATTATTATTCATAAGCAGGTCACATAGGGGAGCCATACATGGAGCTGAAATTGCAAACAGTTTATCCTAACTAACCTTGCAAAATCCAGTTCCATTGTCAATTACAAGTGATGGAGTACCCTCCCCATCAGCCATCGGTAAGTTCTTCAAACATTTATTTTGCAAGTACAAATCTTTATTCTCCTTCCTGCCCATGAAATGAAAGAGCAAAATGCTACTAATAATTAGGACCAAGATTATCAATCTAGGTACACCACAAGACATTCATATTGTGGTAAAGGTCTCATCTTCCTACATTTCATAAGCTTGTTAAACAGCCCTCGTCGAACAATCAATAGCACGTTCTCATTTTTATTTAACCACTTTTATGATCAAGATTGTAAAAGATAATTTCGTCCGCCTAAAACATGTTCAAGAGCAACAACAATTGGAATCCGAACCATACGAAATCTTCATACCGACTGTCAAACTGAATCAAAAATCAAGACTGAAAAACAAAAAAAATTTGTTAATCCCAATGAGTCGTTGAGGACATAAATACAAGTGAAACCAAGACAAACCAAATTGGAGAACGAGTTAAACGCTGAAACGAGTCGATCATCAGACAAGAATTGAAGCTTACCTTGACGAAAACGAACCCAATGCCAGTTCAGTATTGAGAGTGTTAAGAAAAAAAACAGAGAACTTTTCTGGTAAATAGGAAGAGTTTGGGAAAAGAAGTGTTCACATCTTGAGTCTACATAAATCCAATCTACTATTACATCCTCTACAAAGAGAGCTTGTAAATAACTGTAAATGCAAATTAAACAGAAGTTTCTAATCAAATGGTATCATTATTGCTCTTGGACCAATTATTTTGTCATTTTTCTTTTCGTTTTGAATTTCGCACCAAATCTTTTCTAATATTCTGCCTAATCATACTAATGTTTGGTAGCTATCCGAAAAAAGAAAACTATTTTTTTTTTCGTTTCAAATAAAGTGTTACTTCACTTCAATTAAACAATCTATTATTAACATAAACATATTTGATAATCCAAACCAAATATGGACATGCACAACTTTGCTTTTGCACGATTGAGTATTATATCTAAAATAACTACTCATATCTTCAACTTTCACTAAAGAGAGAATTTAAGAAACAAGTGTGTAACTTCAACTCGAAGGTATTTTGAGAAATTTAAACTTGGAAGAACTAAACTAAATCCAAACATTTTGTATATTCAAAAAAGTGTTTTCACTTGCTCGCAAATAAGTGTTGATCACCACAATGTGGTATCTTAAAACAGCCACCAGCAATGGTGTGCTTGTCATGAGCTTCATGTTTGATCAGGAGTTCACGAACACACCCACCATGGATGCGTTAGCATTGAAATTGAATATAACTCCAGCCACAATGCCAAGCCATGGCAGCACACCCTAAATAAATGCCTATCTACCATAGATGGGCAAAAACCTTTTTGAAAAAGAAAAAAAAAAATAAGTGTTGATCATAATAGGTGAATAGAGTACTATTTAACTGCATGCTCAGAGAAATTAGCAATTTGCAGACTGGTTATGAGGTAATTGCAACTTGTGAACAATGGGATACATGTAAATTCACACAACATAAACCATGGAATAATGAAGAAATAATATGGTTTCTCTCTATCGGAAATTGATGATGACAACAGGACATGACCATATAAAAGAATTACAAAAAGAAATTGGCTACAAAACAATGATATAAAACATAAGTAGTTTGCTATCCTAATGTTAGATCTAAACTGCACGGTGAATAAACACCATGAAGTGTCTGCTGGACTAATGTACCATAGTTAATTCCATTATACATTTGAACCCAAGTGACAGGCAATACTGCTCTGGTTCCTCCTACTGCAGAGACTTGTACCATGGAGTAACTGGGAATCAGGGAACTTGGATATTGACTTGTTGCAGTAGGAATTGCTGCAATTGGAATCACCACCTCAGCACTTGCAGTTTCTTGATGCTCTTGCCCATGTTTTTGAATTTCCAATGGAACAATATTGGCATCACGTTCGTGAATTTCCAACGGAACAATAACTCCATCATGTTCTTGATTTTTCAATGGAACAGTATTGTCACCATGTTCTTGATCTTTAAACAGAACAATGGAATGTTCAGAACTAACATTACTATTATTCTCTTCTGAAATTTCTTCAGGACTAGTAGTTTCAAGATTTACGTCGAAAACACTAGGTTTGTTACGTCGTCTTCCATCATTGGTTTCAGCCAATCTGATAAAGTACTTCTGAGCATGGCTAGCAATTTGCTGTGGAGTTCTGCTAGGCAAGCAGCGGTTACTAATTTTTGCCCAGTTTCCTTTCCCATGAATTTTCAATCCTCTCAAGAATAATGTATGTTCATCCTCAGTCCATCGATTACCTTTCTTGATTTTTCGTCCATAATTGGCTGAATTTGTTGTATTAGTACTACTGATTGTAACACCAAATAACTTGATTTTCTTTCCTTTCTCACTGCACATGTTGTTCCTACCCATTGCTTTCTCTTAATTAATCTTTCAAGTATCCAGAAATAGCTTTAATCCGACTATATAAAGAGAGGGACATGGAGGATATGTATATAAAGTTTCCTTTTTTATTTTCCAGTGCATTTATTACAGCCCAGTAAACATTAAAAGAAAACTGGGATTTTATTCTCCTTTCTGGCAAGGACTTGAGGAAATAGTCAAAATTATTCATGGCAAGTATTATTACTGTTACCTTGCCGGTTTTCCTCTGTATACAGCTTTCAGTTCCAAGCTATATGTGCAAATTAATGTTCTAAAACCAAAAAAAATCTGATCAATAGGTATTTTCCGTCATAACTAACAGAAGATTTAAATCGTTATTCGACCTCAAAAAGACATTTTTTATTGTACCATGATCGTTTTGCTCCATCTGCGCTATATTTGATTTGAATACCAAATACTCGATTTCTGTGAGTAGACGGATCATACTGCAATTGACATAAATAAAAATAAGAATAAACACGAAGAACAATATATTATTGGGTTTTAATTATAGTAAGATAATCTAGTCAGACAGCAACTAACTTTTAACATTTAAGGGTTGAAAAAAGGAAACAATGCAATAAGTTAACACTGCATAATTGATTTGTATCCAAATAAAAAAAGTCTACGAGATAAAAATGGAGAAAAAGAAAGAACAAGTAGGATGGAAATAGTCTAAGTAGATTTTAAGAACCTATTGTTCAGAATGGTTTTCCCCAAATCTCTCCTATGCATTACAAGTAGCATGGAAATTGGGATACGGCTGCTAGGCAGGGGAATATCACTATTCACAACTAATTACATATGAAGTTTCACAGTATAAGATTGAGTCATGACAAACACAGCTCGATGATGACGCCTAGTTGTTTATTTCTATTCTCTTCAATAATTTTAGCGAGTCCATTAGACAATAACACAAGAAATTAAGATTCTCTGTTTCTCTTCTTAGAGATGAAACAAAGTCATCCTCTTAGTCTTTTCAGAAGAGAAAATCATCCTCGCTCTTGCGTTTCTTTGATGCTTTGATTTAGCTCCAGAATCTGGTGAACCATCTTTTGTTATTACCGGCGATGAGGATTCCTTCTTTTCTTAAAGTAACAGACTGTGCTTGTTTTCACAGTCACTACAGTTTTCATAGGTGAACCAGCTTTTGTTGGTCGCCTTCTTTTGTTTCCTCCAAAATTTTCTTTGGCAAGTCACATAGCCACTCCATCATCCTGTAAACATCATTAAAAAAAATGCAATAACATAAATCCAACAGCAACACATGGTGGACATAGTATTCAAAAACATTAATAACAATCTTGGCTTTCATTGTTAATAGTTGCAATTCCATATTTTGAAGAATGAGATTCATCAGTATCCTTTCTATGGTATCACCGATGGTCAAAAGGGTTGTTGAGGAACTACTCATGCATAGATATTGTTAGACCAGTTCTTTCTCTACTGCAAAACCATTATTCAACAAAAGCTGACGGTTTCAACCAAAAAAAAAAAAAGAACCAAGTGCTCGTTACCCCAAAAAAAGTAAAAACTAAACAGACTTTATAACCTACTTTGTACATAAAAAAAAAATTATGAATGACGGTTATAAGAGTTGCATACCAATAAGCAACTGGAAATATAATGTTTTCATCTAAACAGGAAAAAATACCATAACAAAAAAACCATACCTGCACTATTAAAACAGTTCACATGTAACAACACCACCTTGATAGGAATCAAACAAGAGAAATAACAGAATAAACTAAGAAAGCAATAAAATGATAGAAACTAGACACAATTTGATAGTAAATAGGAAACATTTGATTAACAAGCAATCAACCACCTCCTAAATACAATAATAAAAAACACCTAAAGTTATCTTGAAACCCCTAAAGAGAATGATTACCTCTTGAATTCCAAGTGCAAAGTTGTAGGTAATTTAGGTTTATAACCAAACACTCTCACAGGGAAGCTGCTCAATATTTAACAAAAACTAAGTGCGGGAATGACCTATTAGACTACTTATACTAGGTCTAATTAGGGGCTGCCCCTAGTTGAGATCGTCAAATCTTAAAGTTCTAGCCACAAATATCAGCTGGTTTGGCCACATGGTTTGTCCTTCAGGTCTTGATCGAGTCTTGAACTCCACTCTCCAAACATCCACATTAGCCTATTGTGGATCGTGTGCTACTCTTTCCACGCCTTCCATGACCTAATTCGATCACTCCAAACTCTTGAGGCTTGGGTAGAATCCTCCAACTCCATGATTGACACCCAGACTCCCATCAAAGCATTCCCTATAACGGGGATAAGAGGTAATTTAGTAATCCATGGGTTAAGTAACCCATATTTTGATACAATATTCCTCCCCGGTGAAGGGTAGAGGGACGGGTTCATAACCACCAAGTTTCGAACTGTGCGTCGCTCAATGTCAGGGATTTCTCAGTTATAAAAAAATAATTCTTCCACAGTGTCCCTTCCTAGTTAAATCTCCAAAGCCACTTATGCTGCTAACGATGCTTCTGGCCCTCAAATCCCTAACCCTCATACCTTCGGCCCTCTTATCAGTAAATACCACTCCCCATCTCATCTCTATTCAAATCATGTTTTTATCTGGTTCCTAAATTTGGACATCATTTTATATATAGTGATAAATTTACCGGCACAAAAATAAAGTTGACTCTTGATGACACATGACAAGCATATCACCATCCCTCTCCCATCCCCGCCTCCAGAATCTCCTACGCCCCAAGAACAAAAAAGCCAAAACATGTCATTCTTTCTCCCCTGCACCATGCAAAGGTTGTCTTTTTTCCTCCCCTCTCCCTGCTTGGCTCTCTCTTCCCTCCCCCCTCCCAGTACAAGCATCTTTTTCACAAGTTCACTGTTTTTCCTTCCTCCTCACCCCACTCCATCTGCTCTTCTCCATGCCACAAAATGCAACCACTAGATGACATTCTCCCCCCTACCCAGTACCCACATCCTTCATAACTCCAACCAATCCCAAACAACATCGGAAACACAAAAGATGATGGTCAAAAAGCACTTTTACAAATAAATTGCAAGTCACTACTCACGTGTCGATTGGAAAAGAGAATAGATTCGCTTGTAAGTTATCTGAAGAAGCTCAAGTCTTCCTCTGCAGTTTCTAGCAGAATCACAGGATGTATTGCAGCACTTTAACATTGAAGTCTCTCGGTAGCTTTCTGTGGTCAAATATTTGCATTTCTACTGAGAACATTGAGCTTACCGGCCCGTGATCCAATAATCTTTTTTCTTCTTGCTTGTAAAAGAGCTGTTTAATACCTTCCACCAACCAGAGTATACGATCACACCTGTATAATGTGAAGAAACATATAGTCAATTCGACAAAATTGTGGACTAGTAGGGAAAAGATCACCAATCAACAAACTAGGTGTTGTTCAACAAATTTTAGTCAACTCACCTGATCACTATTGAGATGTTTATCCTATTGCTTACTGGCAACAAGCTTTCGTACCTCAGCATCCTCCATACTGATTCAATAATTTAAATCTCCAAACCAGAATATCTGACTCTAAATATCAAAGGAAGGATATATATTGTAAATACTTAACTTGTTAAAATGGTATTAAAGCTCTAGTAACAGCAATTTTTGGTCTAATAACAGCAGTTTTGGAGATGCAGTATATATCAGAGGAAAGTTAAAATTTATATTATATGTCAACCCCTAAAGTATGAACTGAATACTTACTCATGAGATGGAATTGTTTGTGGTTGATCTGCATCTGTGTCAAATATGGATGAGAAATGAGTGCGCCTTATGATTTCATAGACATCAGAGTCACGCCTTTGCTCAGCTCCATCCTTTTCGACCTGATGATAAATAAGAACAAACGAAACACAGCCTTCACTGGCATAGAGACAATACACACAAAAACAAATCCCTGTATATCACCATTTATTAATCAGCTCTAAGTTTTAGTCAGAGCAGTAGCTTTGTTTGGCTCATGGATCATTTAGGTTGATCAGTTTCAATATTTCACCAGAAGTGTCAACATAGGAAATAGCAACTTCTCAAGGGGTTGGAAAAAATGGTCTTAGCTGATTCAAAATAACTGATAAGTATAATACGCTACAAATGCATGCTGATATATTTGATGCAATGAATATCTCTAGACACATCACCAGCATTATCAACAAAAACAAGAGTTAAAAAACATGTGATACATATTACTAGAACATTTTCAGTATATGTCTTATTACCGAAGTTTCCTCTTTATGTCTGCAATTCAAGATAAGCACCCACCGATTCCATCCGGGAGCAAGTCAATGTTGCATCCTTGCTAAGTAATTCTATCCAGGGGCAAGTCAATGTTGGCATTCTATAAATATACAAATATAATAGAACAATTATCGCAAAAAAGTAAGTAAATATAATATATCATTACATGTCTAAAACATTATCCTACTACATTACATCGGCATTGTCATCTATTGAAAGTTTTTTCTTCCAAAACGAATGCCCCCTCCTATCTCTACCTCTGTTAGCTCCACACTGTTTCCTACCTCAAATAAGAATCTGTAGATAAAGGTATCCTACACAGAGAACTAGAACAGAGAACGACGGAAAAATCCACAATTTGGGAGCGCAAAGAAGATACAAAATAGTTGTGCATTCATGACTATTGTCATGAACAGAGAGACCGTCCCAACCAAGCATTCACATAAAGCTTTTGTTTCTTCAGTGAAAGATGCCTCTGTCAAATCACAAGGACCAGAAAACATTGAATAGCCCTATGAGAAGACGAGGGCAGATGATATGGTGGAAAGCTGCTCGGTTGCTCTAAACAAAATAGAGAATCCGAGCCATAGTACGCCCGCCAAAGAAATCCGAAAAATATTAGAAAGAAAGTAATACCAAGTTAGATGTATTGTTGACTTAACAAAATAATTTATTGTTCAAAGGAGACTAACAAGAAAAAGTACAAGGCTCTAAGCATGCCGACTCATGTAACAAATAGAGTTTTTCGTCGACCGAAGAAATTGTAGCTCTAAAGTGTAAATCCAGTAGCTCCAGCTTGAACTCAGCGAGAATGGAACCAAAAATGTGGCATATACATATATCCAACATGTTGAAGAAACAGAGGACCCGAGAAAAAAAATGATCGAGTTTAAAGCTAAGACTCTCTGGTAAAGTTGTGTCACTAAATGGATCACCATGACTAGTGAGTGCCACAACTTCTTGCAAGGCTTCCTATCTTCATTTTCAATCATGTGATCTAACTTTAATACTTTTGTTTCTATGCCAGATCATCGTATCCTCTTGACAACCTTTTTCGCCTCCTCCATATGCCTTTGTTTAATGAGAAATCATGGTGCCGCATTAAGCAGCGTAGATACTAGAACCACAAGAACAATTCGAAGTTCACACACGGCGATGCACCAAAGCCATCCATGTCGATAATTATAAGATGGCACAAGGTCTACACATGTCTCTACCACGCTTCCACATATGAGAACATAGTTGAACACAAATTATATCCATCCTCGAATATCTCTCATATTCATCTCGTATGATACAATGGGAATCCCCTGCACAATTATTAATCATATTGTACAACACCTTTCCACAATTGTGCAGGTAATTCTCATAGTATTATACGAGATGAATATTGGAAATACCTGAGGCCGACATCATTTGTGTCCAACTATATGATCACATGTGGAAGCGCGGTAGCGACAGGTGTAAACCTTGTGGCATCTCATAATATCGAGATAGATGGTCTTGTTGTTTCATTGTGTGTGGCCTTCTGATCATTCTTGTAGGTCTAGTATCTACCCTGCTTAATGAGACACCCTGATTTCTCATTAAGCAAAGGCGCATGGAGGAGGCAAAAAAGGTTGTCAAGAGGATAAGACAATCTGGTGCAGAAGCAAAAGTGCAAAAGTTAGCTCACGTGATCGATAATGAAGATAAGAAGCCCTACAAGAAGTTGTAGCCCTCACCAACTATGATCAATTTAGAGGCACAACTTCTCCAAAGAGTCTTAGCCTTAGACTCGATCATTTTCTTTGGTCTTCTATTTCTGCAACTATTGGGTATATGTATCATTCCGCATTTATGCCTCCATGCTTCATGGGTGTAATTCGAGCCGAAGCCGCTGGATTTACGCTCTAAAGCTATAATTTATTCGGTCGATGAAGAACTCTAATTGTTACATGTGTCGGCATGCTTTTGAGTCTGATACTTATTATTGTAAGTTTTTCTCCATTTGAACAATAAATATTTTGTTAACTCAATAATATATTTAACTTGATATCACTATGTTTCCTATATTTTGAGATTTCTTTGGCGGGCGTTTTCTATGGCTTGAATCCTCTATAACATCTAGGGCGATCGGGCGATTATCTACTATATTATCTGCCCTCGTCTTTACATGGTGTTATTCGATGTTTTCTAGTCCATGTGATTGGACATAGGCAACTTACCTTAAGAGACAAAAGCTTTAGGTGCATACTTGGAGGGACAGTCTCTCTATTCATATCACTAGTCATGAACACAACTATTTTGTATTTTCGTTGTGCTCTTAAAATGTGGACTTTTCTATTGTTAGATATTCTAGTTCTCCATGTAGAATACCTTATCTAAAACTTCTTATTTGAGATAGGAAAAACGAAGGAGGAGCTACCAGAGATAGAGATATGGAGGGGACATTCGTACTGAAAGAGATTAATTCCAAAAGATGACAATGTAGATAGAGAGTAGTAGGAATATGTGTTAAACATGTAATGATACATTATAATTACTTTTACATTTACGGTAATTGTTCTATTATATATGTACATTTAAAGACTTCTATTTTCAATTTTCAACTATCCCATAACAATCATCTGTGATTTTCACTAGATTTAACTTGATGTGCGTCATTATGTCCTCAGATGGAAAGCTGCCAACTACAAAAGAAAATCAGTATTGGTCACTGAACTATGATGGATATATATTTGAAAGTTTCTTTTATCTTTTATTGTAATGATAGGTCCTGGTATGCAGTGAATGTGAAATAATTAGCTACATTTCATTCATAGTTCCGGTGTATTTGTTTTGATGATTTGGGATTTAGAACTAGTGGAGTAGGAGTTAGTTTTCTATGAAACAAATAGGCGATATGCAACAATAGTCTATTGACAATAACGTGTATGAGTTTGACTTGGAGGCAGAATGAACTAGTGTTTTTATTAAACTAGGCCCTGCCACATAATTTTTTTTCCTTCTAGAGAGGAGTCTCCAGGTGGAGTTTAAGTCATCAACAAACTTCAATAGCCATTGTTGATGGAAGTTAGAACTACATTCTAATACAAACTAGGACTCTGGTATATAATTCAAGCATAGGGACGTGTAATTGTGTGAGTTGAATCCTCATTACATAGCATGTGTGCTCTTTCACTTTTCTGGCAACACAGAGACAAAACTGGCAGATCTAACAAAAGCAGATCCATCAAAAGAAGTAGTAAGTGAGCAAAAGGAAATAGTGAACGTTAAATTCCCCCTATTTTCTATCATTTTCTGATCATTCTGAATTGGTGTTCATCATAAACCCATAGAGAGAAGATGGAGAGAAGTATTACTATTGGTAGAAGACCATGGACAATAGCAAATCTGAGAATAGCGTATGCTTTGTGAATGGAGCATGATGCAGTCCAATCTAAGATAAGATGTCAACCATCACGAGTCAAGCTAAGGAGACGAGAGGGCGATCTTTGAAGGAGACTTAGAAGCGCGCAACTCCAGTTCTCCGAGGGGCGGACCGCCCACAACTCAAGGAAGGGCGCTCAGAGAAGTCCAGAGGCTGCCAAGCTGATGAGCTCCCGGAGGCGCCCGCGCCTCCTGATGAGGGCGGGGCGCCCAGACTCAAACATCTCTGAAAAATGGCTAAGTATGGAATTTTGAGCTCTCTGGAGTGCCTGAGGCGGAGCGCCTCCTAAAGAAAGTGGGGCGCCCTCACTATTACTTGGAAGAAGAGCTCCCAGGACCCTCCAGGCCAGGGCGCCTCCCTCCTAGGGCGGGGTGCCCATCTGCAGACTTTCATGACGGGTTTTTGACTAATTTTCGCGACTTAGTTATTTAATTGGCCCTACGTGGCTTTGCTTGTTTAGCCAACTCGTGGCTACTTTTTAAACACTTAGAGGTGTGGACCAAACACTATAAAAAGTCACATTTTATTTTATTTCATTAGTTAGTCTTGATCATAGAAACTAGAATGAAAAAATATTTAATCGTCCCACATTTAATCTGGAATTTTGGTTCTTCCCTTGACCCGCAGGAGGATTTATTCAATCACATAGTTTGGGCTCCTAGAATATGGTGCCCTTGGGGCTTTCTATTTGATTGTATCGAAAAGAAACAAGCTGAAGAAGCTCTTTAGCTTCCGTTTATCTCTTAGACATAGAACTCATGGAGATCATCCCTAGCATGTCTCCCATGTATGGTTCATGTTTCTTTTCATCCTTGGATTGACTTTCATATATCATAAGTTTAATCCTTTCTTTCTTCTGATTTCTGTTCCCCAAATCTATCTTTCTTGAATATTGGCTTGAAATCTATCTTTATTGCTTCTGCGTAGTTTTGATTGCATCAGTACCACCAAGCATGACATCGGATTGACAGATTATCAATTATATATAAAGTGCAACGCGATGGTGTTCTCATGCCTTATCAACTCTCTTTCAAAGGAGTTGCAGGCATGATTGGCCTATGTTGAGATTGCATAGGTGGTCTGGAGTTAATTGGCAAACGTTCCTCACTTAGAAACACACCTAGAATCTACCAACTGAAGGGAGCCATCACTGCCTTGCGACAAGAGAAGCTCACTGTATCCGTATATATCATGGAGAGCTAAATGGCTTATGGGATGACTAGCCGCTATTGAATCCCATACCACAATGCACATGCGGATGCCAATGTGGAGCAGGAAAGAAACTCATACAATTAGGGAGAATGAGAAAGTGTAAGGTTTACTCATGGGTCTAGAAGGAAGCTATGGAACCATTTGTCCACAAATATTAGCCACTGGTGAACCCTAAATTTACCAAATAAACTTAGATAGCAACTTAGTGGTACTTTTTTGGACTTCTCGGAGTCGCCACCTAAGTTAGGTAAACAAGGAACCATTTAAAACAATCTAAATAAATGCATGTAAACCTCCATTTAAGGTCTGCTTTTTCAGAAATCAGGCAAGAGGTTCAATTATTTTCAAAAAAATATTTTAACGGCACTTTCGAAAGTCCACATGTGGTTAATCAGTTCGGGTTATCAAAATAAGTGGTTTTTTAAAGAAAAGTATTTACAAATTATTTTGCAAATGACAGACCTGCTTTAAGAAAAATAGAAGATATTTTACTAAGGCATTTATTGAAATTAATTTTATGTCTGCTTTTATAAGATTAACCATGTTTCATAAGGAGACTTAGACTTATATCGATTTTGCAAATAGCTTGTTTGAATTCAAAGAGTTTATTAACGGTCTTAAAATGCATTGTGTCTTATTTGAGAAATGTCCTAAGGTTACCATAAATAGGTGGCACTTCCATAGTAAAATAATTTAAATAAGATTTCAAGTATTCACGACCAATCATTCGATGGTAATTAGAAACAAGAAAATTATAACTACATATCTAAATACAAGGAGAGTTTAATTAGGATAGAACCTGGATGGCCATAAGCCAAAGATACACAAATAATATAAGTAAGAAATCCCGCCTAAGACTGGTACTAATGCTAATGGCTTGTCTTGGATCCACGAGGAGATGGCAATGAGCCTTAATAACTCGTTGTGGCTCCCGTGTTTCCATGCAAAAGAAAGGAAATAAAGAAAGTTAGCAAACGGCCATAACTTAACAAAGCGAGTGAACTACGAAAGCAACTTGCACTAATAATTCAAATTCACATAGTATCGTGTTGTAGCTTCTTCTATGAAGGACATTTAAACAGATAAGAGATATTTAAAGTAAGACAATATCCACTTAAGTATATCCCCTTCGAAGTGATTAAACCAGTGTCCCATTTTATTTAGATACGAAGATTCAAAACAGAGCTCCATACAAGAGCTAGTATCTAAACATGGTCATCATACTTTTATGCTATGCTAAGCATTAGAGTCATCATCTGTACTACCTATCTAGCACCTTTAACCAATACTCTTGGTATCTCTGACACATTTTGTCCCAAAACCATCTTCCAGTTCCAAGTATAAAGTAATAAATGGTGGTCTCTTCACCAATCGCCTAAATAATGGAACTTAGGCTTATGGACAAAGTTTTCTATGACAGTGGAGTAAATCTAGCATAAACTAATAAAGACAGCACAAGCTTACTTATAGCAGAGTATTTCATGGTCTTGAATTAACAAGTTAATGTTCTAATGCATAGATTTGAATAGTTAAAATAAACTTATGTACTCAACTAAAGAGTCAAGCTTTGCTCAAGCACTAATATTCCAGAAAACTATATTTAAAGGTATTAGATCCTAGAGAACCTGATAGATTTTGAAGACCATAAGTTTTATTTCAAAAAAAAAGATCCTGGTCTTTGAGGTGTAAGTTGATACCTCTAGCATACATGTCCCGTCTTTTAACCAACTTTATGGTTGAATAATTACAGGAGGGTGATATCTAACTTATAACAAAAGTTTTTAAACAAACACAGGTCAATGAGTGGAAACATCCTCTCTACCCCACTCGAGTTAGAAGTAAGGTCTGCGTAAAACTCACCTTCCCCATACCCCACTTGTGCTACCATACCGGATATGTTGTTGTTTACAAGAAATGGAAAAAATGTTGTTAACATTAACATGAAATAGAGAGTACAGTTAGCTAAAAGTGAACTTATAAAAACATAGAAATTAAAATAGATAATAAAAACAAATAAAGAACAGATACCTAAAGGACAAGATTATATCTTTGGGTACTACGGAGATGATTGATCCACCAGTCAATAAGTTCTGATTTTTTTAATTGGGTTACCTTGATATGCAATTTGGTTAGAGCTTCTTTGAAGTTTGTATTTAGGTCTGTTTTGTTAAAAATGTGTGATAATCTCCGTCCACCGACGTTTCTTCTTTTGTTTTGAGTGATGGCCGGCGTTGATGTTGAGAACCATTGGTGACACATGGTTGATCGGAGACGCTTCAAATAGATAACTCTGCTTAACATTTTTCTTTTTTGAGTTTGTGTGTTATGCATGAGATTACCAAATCATTCAAGTTCTTGAATTTTAATATCTACTATGACTGTCTATTTTTAGTTGTTGAATTGAAATATTTGCTATTATTCTATTGCTATTGAGATTTTGGTATGCATTTTAATATTTTGATTTTTTGGCATTGATAGGCGCCTCACTTCACAAAGGCGAGAGGCGAGCTCGCCTTGGTGAAATTGACCATTGTCGCCTTACGCAGTCCAAAACACTGATGTCCAAGGGAGTATCCCATTTCACAAACTAGTTAGCTACCGGAAGAGAGGATAGCTCAATATGCTGGGAGAAAGATAAATGTCAAAGCGAAACCAGAATTGAACGCAAAACCGAAATCAGGCAATATATCCTGATTAACATTCACCAAAAGTGTCATGTAAAGCTCAAAGTAAGGCCTACTAATGCAGAATGGAGGAAGTAGCAATAATTCACTCATTTGTGTGCGCAAGGTCCGAAATAAAAGAATGTAGTCAAAAAGACCATATTCAAAAGTGAAAATTGGTAGGGATCCCCAAAAAGTTAAACAAGAGATACTTTATTCCACATTCCCACCCACCCCAAAACCCCCGAGGAGTGACCATGAGATATCAAATGATAGGGTGATTGTTCAAGACTGTTCTTGATCTTAAAATAAAAAATATATATATTGCTGATTGCAAATAAGCCATCAGCTAGTGTGAATGAAAAATCCAAGGCAAAAAGCAACTGGAATGACCAAATAGAAATAGGAAAACGTGGAAAAAAACACATTAATATCACTAAGATTAATAGTTAGTAAAAACACATATTTAGATGGAACAGATCTTGTGATAGAGCAAACCATAAGGCGACCTACACAAACCACAAACAGTCAACTGGTGGACAAGAGAAAACTTACCTTTTGGAGCGTGAACGAGACCGAGACCGAGAATGTGATCATGATCTACGACTAGATCTTCCCCTTGAGCGAGATCTTATGTCCATGCCTTTCCTCTCCATCTTTCTCGTAAGATTTCGACCTGTGTCTGTCTTTCCTCTCTGTCCTTGTCATATGATTTGGACCTGTGTCTATGCCCTTCCTACCGCTCTGTCTCAAAAGATTTTGACCTGTGCCTGTTTTCTCGTCCCTATCTCTATCATAATCTTTCTTCCTGCACCAACAAATAAATCAAAGAGACATGAAATGAATGGCTTATCCCCAATCCAAAAGCAAGAAAAGCACAAGTGCATAGCAGTGACAGTAGAAGTGGCCGTTATATGACTTATATCAGCACTTTTATATTTTTATCACTGTGATTATAATGGGTAAAAGATTACTGGTAACGATATCATTAAGAGAATTATCTCAGAGAATGCAATCATTGATGATAATTGAAGGAACAGAAAAATACATACAATGATCCAAGAGTAAATTATGAGAAAACTCCTTAACTATTAAAAACACACATTGCAAAACAGTGAAAATAAAAGTGGCCTATACATCACCATTTTTATCATTGTGATTACAATGGGTAAAAGTTACCAGTAAAAGATCCAATTAACAGATTCATCTGAGAGAATACAACTGTTGACATTAATAGAAGTGACAGGAAAATACATACCAAGATCAAAAAATAAACTATGAGAAAACGAAATAACAATTAAAAACACACTCATTGAATATCTTTAATATTTATGAACAGTATCAGTTCACAGAACCTGTCATAATACCGTTTCTCAGTACCATCATCAGAAGTATTTGCATCGTCATCTCTACATCTAGTCCGCCGCCTTTCACTTCGATCTCCGTGGTGGCGATCACGATCTCTGCCCCTATATCTTTCCTTATTGCGTACTTTGTCCCTCTCCTTATCCCTGCTTCTTGAAGACTCCCTTTCATTTTCATAGTCCCGGGAGCTTTTCTGAAAGATAAGATATTATCAGTAATGTTCATCAAAAAAGAAGGAAGCAATTGAGGGGAGCAATTTACAAATGGATGCTAGAGAGAATTCTGTTGTACTTCGCAGGAAATAAAAAATAATAGTTAGCCAAGGAGGAACCATAAAGTGAAACCTACATATATATGTGAATAATACATTTAAGAGAATCCAATATTGCACTGAATCAAGTGGAACCTGCTTGACCTATAAAATGCCTACCAAGTTACACACTCAATCACATGATAAGGATGATTTACTACCTAATTGTTAGGCTCTTCTGTATAAACTCTGCATACTAAGTTACATCCAAAATCAAGTGTGTCCCTTAACAACTCTAGCCTCATATTAACTTAATCCCCAGACAAAAACAACAACAACATATCCAATATTATCCTCCCACGGTGAGATGTACACCGACCTTACCCCCACCATGGTGGAGAGGCGGTTTTCGACAGACCCTCGGGCCCAAGACAAAAACAGTTCCATAAAAATTGTAACTTCATCATCAATAGATTATATTAACATAAAACAGTCAAAAAATTCATCATACCAAGGAGCTAGATCTTCTCCACCTTAAGTACCTATATAATACGACCAAAAACAACCTAATTATCAAAAAATGTAATCATGATCTTCTCTTACGTGAACTATGTTCTTCTTCTCCGTTATCAACAGCAGAAAATTCATTCTCACCGGAATCCATTGATTAATTCAGCTTAAAACACCTGAATGAAGCTAAAACGCGTTAGGACCACAAAGCTTAATTAAAAACCTGCTATAACAGATAGGTATTAAAATACTTTTATCTTATGAACATGTTGATATCTAACTTATAGCAAAACTCGGGTCACTATACATAGTGAGCAGAAAGCTGAAATAGGGGGATCCCCTATCCAATTTGCCAACTTACACGTCTTTTCTTTCTCAGGCTATAAACCCCTTTGCACTAAATGCCAATAAACCCCTTTGCATTTGAAAGACCTGACAAAAATAAAAGCACCAATTAAAATCCCAAGAAGATGAAACCCAGATAGAATATCAAAAGAAACTAGAAAACTACTATAACAAATTAAAAATTTATAAGTATAATAAAACTGAGCAAAAATGAATTCGAAAGAAGAACAACTCTCTATTATACTCATTTTAATTGTAAGTAGGAGGGTAAAATATGCTGTATTATTAAAAAAAAAGGTGGTTAAAGAATTAGTAACATTGACACATAAATTATAAAGTAGAACAGAAAAGAGTTAGAATTACAAAATGTCATCAAATCAAAAGAAACATAAGATATGTTTACACAACACCAAACAGACTCAAACTTTACCATACCTAACCTAATGTTGATAAGATGTACCAAAAACTAAGAGATAAAAAATTTTGTACCTTAGGCTGCTCTCAGGATTCATGAAGTATATGTCCGAGCCCAAACGCGCATTTTTTCTAGGATTTTGTAATTCTAACTCTGCAAGGAAAAAAGAAAAATATGCTAATATATTTATACGTATAGTAGCCTTTGACAATAGGCAGTTGCCATTTTCACTTTGAACAAGTTGTTTATAGTTGAAATAAAAATTGAGAATTTAAATGCTGAAAATGGGCTTTCTCACCTTTCCACTCCTCCTTAATTCAAATACGCAATATTCAATTGATACTTTCCAGGATTTATCATGACTTTTTACATTACAGAGATGAAAATGTTTTTTTGTTGTTGTAGAGTTGAATAAGTGGAAGAAAGAGTGTAAACATTTCAGGAGTGCATCAACTTTAATTATATTTATTTATCTCTTGGTCCCCATTCAACAAACTGATTTTTCTTTTTTGTTTATTTGATTTTAATCCAATGTCACTAATAGCATGTTTGGGATTGCTGCCAAAAACGGCTTATTTTGAAAAATACTTTTTGACATAAGTACTTTTTCAAAAGTACTTTTCAAATAAGTACTTTTGGCTAATAAGCAGTTTGTGTTTGGACAACTCATTGGAGAAGTACTTTTGATAAATAATTTGTGTTTGGTTAATCGTTACGAAAAGTACTTTTCAGTATCAAATTACGAAAAGGACATCCAAGTTCATTTTACATTTGGATAAAAAAAATAATTTTGAATATTTATCATAAAAGACTTTAATTAGAAAATTTATTTAATTAAATGTAAAACATAACGTAAAAGATATAAATTTAAGCTATTGAACAATATAAAATATAGTTAAATCAAAGTGATACCGGAATTAGGAATTTATAGTAATCACTTGCTTTTAAAAGATGATTTAAAGAGTAGGACATCCTATATACGGCTGATAGTAATATCTAGAAATAAAAATTAGTCCTAGAGGAAGAAGATTCGTAAAAGTACGTAGTAGAAAAAAATATGGAAAAAAAAAATATAATTGTATTTTGAGAGAGATATGGTTAATTTATAAGGAATAATATGGTAAATATGAATTCTTGGTAAGGATATTTATGTCTTGAAAAAATTAATAAACTGCTTCTGCAAGCAGATATTTGTAGATACTCCCCAACAGCAGAAAAACTGCTTCTGCTTCTACCTAAAAGTACTTTTAAAGTTGCCAAACACCTCAAAATTCTAAAAAAAATACTTTTGTTGAAAAAAAAAAAGCACTTTTAGTTTTGAAGAAGCAATTCCAAACAAGCTATAAGTGGTCCTAGAAATTTTTCAGTTTGGTCCAGTGTGTTGGCAATCAAAATAATTGAACAAGGACACAGATGTTTGTTAGGCATATAACAAGTGCATTACCTTTTTCCCTTTTAGGAAACCTAAGACCTATAAGGCATTTAATTATGAATAAGGTCAGCTACCTACTTTTGGACTCGTCCAGCTGTCCAAAATTTTGGAAAGGCCCTTTTCTTAAATACAGTAACCAGTAATTACATAATTCAAATAGAAAAATAATTTATTTGTTGTAAAATCTTGTTTGATTTTGACTGGTTAGAGAAAAAGCTAAGTTTAATGAATTTCTAATGACAAAAATATGTTGCTTCGCTGGTTTTCTTCTACATATATAATTGCTAGTATTATATAGTTGAAGTTCACACAAAAGATTAGAGCATTTTTTATTTTCATGATCTTCAAACGCTTATAAACATACTACTTATCTTCATGTGTGTATACACATTAACGTACAATCATGGATGACGAGAATAATACAATAATTTACAATAACATACTCAGTAAAAACAAGTTATTCTTTTAAGTACTCAATCATTCCGTGTTCTTAATCTTCTCCTTCAAGTATGTTACGTACTAACATTTATTTGTGAATAAAATGGTGCAATGTTGGATCTGGACATGAAATCATTTGTTATAAATTCTACAAATTGGTTCTAACAAGAAAAGGGGATTAAAGTCAATTAATAGTTATTAGGATCCTGTGAAGACTATAATTAAGATCCTACAAAAGGACATCATGATATTATGTTAAAGGGGAATTTATAGGCAAAGAAAAAAAAAGGTTGGTCACGGGTCGGCACTACATCGAAGTTCTAAATGCAAATTGAATTTCTATTATATAGAAATGCCATCATGGTCGTCTATGGGCAAATACGTAATTTTACCTTCATCATTTTCCCAAAATAATTCTAGAAGCATCCTCTTTTTATCTGTTCTCATTTCAAAAAATAGTTACTCTAGAAGCAACTAGATCACTTTTTCCCAAGTATGCTTTTCTTTCGGTTCTCTTCGTTATTTAGTTTTTAAGTCATTATATTGAACTTCACAGTTCACACCTCTCATGCTTAACTTTAAATTTAAAGGTCTAAATTTCACTAAAGCTGAACTTAAGACGTTCAGACTTTCAGTTTCCAATATGAGATTTGAAGTTAAGACCTCAGGGTATGAAGTTCCAGAAATGGTTAAAGTAAAATTAATTTAAAATTGGTTAAACCTTAAATGGCCCACCTAAATAGGCTGTTTCTGCACTTCCTTTTTTTTTCGTTCGTCTGAAGTCTTTCGCTATAGGTTAGATATATCACCCTCCTTTAATAATTGTAAATCTTTAATTATAACAGTTGACCAGTCTATATGAGTCAAAAATTGAAATAAAAAATAAACCCTCTCACTTTCCTTCTTTCCCCCATTTGGAAAGTTTATTTCCCCAAAATCAGCCCATTTGGAAAGTTTATTTCCCCAAAATCAGAACTTAGCTTCACCATTTTTGTGTAAAACTAGATTAGCATTGGCCCGCGCACAGCACGGGCCCAATGTTATATTAAGACATAAAATATACAGAGTGATTCATGATTATCTAACCGTGGATGTTGTGTGGTTGCGAAATGATGTAATTTTTACATCCATGAGAAATGCATATCATTCAACTGTGAGCAAAATAGCACATTCTTGCATCTAGCATACTACTTCATGCACTGATTAGTCTCCTTAAGCAGTCTTTGACAAAAATATTATATTTGTTAGTCTGATATCACCTCATTCTTCCATGTGTATATATATATATATATATATATATATATGTATATATAAGAGTAGAAACAATGAAAGCAGTAGAGTAAAAAAGTAGAAACAAGATAACTAAATTAGTTGAAATTCAGCATTAAAAGATTCAAAGAGAGAAGAACCATAATTTTTTAACATTACTTTGATTGAACTTCAACCTTTAAACACAGGTGATGTACGATGTAGGATAACAACTAAAAAAATGCAAAGGTTCATCCTATCCAAGTATCTATATGCATATGGACAATTTTCCAACTTTTTTATGCCACAAAAGTTCTATATCTAGTGTCCTCCAAGTCTAATCAAATATTTCAGAGCAAGGAACTTTCATGTGTTCCATAAAATAAACAGGTTGTTTTGCTCGTGCAATATAAAATGGCCAGTAAATTATTAACAATAGCTAAAGATTGTCATTTTGTACATTAGAGTGAATGATGTATCAACTATCATCTCTTTAATTTACTATGGTGTAAATGAAAAAAATTTCATAGATATTTAGCAACGAAAAGCTAAAACGATTATTTCTTTTCATCTTCATGATTTTTTTCTGGAGAATTTTCAACACCAATAGGGAAAGAGAAGCAAAAGAGCTCTGTATCAATGTTAAAAACAACAACAATCATTCTATACTGTAATCGCTCACCTTTTAGTATAAAGCATCAATTCTTAAAATATTTAAATTTTGGCCACTTAATTGGCCAAAACATCAGAGCTGATGGAGCCGGTAAAAAGAATTTTAAGGTTGATAGTTGAAACTTCACATCTCATCATAATTGAACTTACTAATGAGGTAAAGCAATCATCTTTATCAAAAGCCCCTAAAAGAGATACACATGCAAATAGATAAACTAAATCCATTAGTATTGGGCAAGTATTAGAAGCCTCCTTCAATAATTAGTTTATACCATCCTAATCTAAACTATGAAGAAGGTTCTTCTCTTGAAGGAAAAACAAAAATAAATGTATCAACGAAAAAGATAGGGATTTTAATATAGCTGGATGTATTTAAATGACATTAAATCATCCAATTCAAATATTCTATTATTCGAACTAAACAAAAGAATACGGAGTATGTGATGTTGTGTAACTATTATTTTTCTCGAAGAAGCCAATATATGGGTCCTAGCTATCAGCTTCGGCAATAAGCTCATTATTTTACAAATTAACGTAACCTTAAAATTTGAAGCAAATCACTTTGAATACCAAAGTTATTTATTAGGATGCTTTGAAAAAATTCACGAAAACTCACATGGAAGACATCAAAAGAAATCCAGTAAAAGGATGGGGAGCTTTAGGTAGCAGTGCAGAAAGTTGAAGCCTCTCCTCTCGATGAGATTTTCTCTTCTTTTAGAAATCTTTCTCCGATAAGGATTTCAGTCACTCTTAATAAAAAATAATGACATCAAAACAACATATGCTTGAAATACACTTAACATGATTTAGAAGCTAACAACGAAAATAGTCACAGAATAATCACATTTTCTATTAAACCAACACCAGATAAATATTTTTTTTAAGCTCAATAACAATGTTGTATAATAAAAATCACCTTACCCAAAAAATGCAACTATGCATTTATGCTATACTTGTTTCTTTCTGAATAAAGCTTGGCAAGAATATAATTCTTCAACACATGTGCAAAATTTGAGAAAGGGAAGTGGGAACTCAAGAGTTCACTTTCAATAGCTCCTTCAGTTTGGCGCTATATCGTCATTTCTTATCCTATATTTGTGGTATCTGTATTTTAGACAAAGATTAAGTGAAAACTGTGACATATAATACAGTCTACAGAAAGAGGTTTGCAAGAGAGACAAAGGAAAAATGAGGAAAGAAGTCTTTTAACACATAAACATGACTTGTACACAATTGACATGAGACACCATTTTCAAAAGCTAAATGGCATTGGAAGAGTCAAGTGAACTCTAGATTGTTTCACTTAAAATAGAAGAAGAAAATTGAAAGAAATATTTAATTGAAAAGACGAAGAGAACCGAAAGAAAAGCATACTTGGGAAAAAGTGATCTAGTTGCTTCTAGAGTAACTATTTTTTGAAATGAGAACAGATAAAAAGATGATGCTTCTAGAATTATTTTGGGAAAATGATGAAGGTAAAATTACGTATTTGCCCATAGACGACCATGATGACTGGTCAACTGTTATAATTAAAGATTTACAATTATTAAAAGAGGGTGATATATCTAACCTATAGCGAAAGACTTCAGACGAACGAAAAAAAAAGGAAGTGCAGAAACAGCCTATTTAGGTGGGCCATTTAAGGTTTAACCAATTTTAAATTAATTTTACTTTAACCATTTCTGGAACTTCATACCCTGAGGTCTTAACTTCAAATCTCATATTGGAAACTGAAAGTCTGAACGTCTTAAGTTCAGCTTTAGTGAAATTTAGACCTTTAAATTTGAAGTTAAGCATGAGAGGTGTGAACTGTGAAGTTCAATATAATGACTTAAAAACTAAATAATTTTTAGAAATTGGCTAAAACTTAAATGGCATGGAGAATTTTTACATAATAAAGGTAAAAATTTCGCCGGAGCCACTTTTCCATGCCATTTAAGTTTTAGCTATTTTTAAAAATATATTTAATTTTTAGTCACTTTTTGTAACTTTCAATCCATGTACGCTGAAGGTATGGAGTTCAGCTTCAGCCCATAAGGTCGGAAGTTTACGTATTATATGCCTAAACTACAGCTCTTATGGGCTAAAATTGAACTTCATGCCCCCAGAAGGCCCGAAGTTCGGTCTACAAGAATTGAAACCAAAAACTGGCATAAAAGCTAAATATTTTTTAAAAAATAACTTCAACTGTAAACGAGAGCCAAAAAGTGGGCTATTTCTGCACTTTCCCATAATAAAGGCCACGAAATATGGGTTTGATTAAGTGGGCTCTACGAGTGGGTTGGATGCTGGGCCAAAAAATTTCACTGAGCGTCCTCCAGAAGGAGTAGTTTTGCGAAATTACCCACATTAAGCAATATTTTAGGAAAATATCCTTATTTAGCTCGAAGCGAAGGCTTCAAAGCAAAATTTTATAAGTATTGGCACGAGTCCAAGACTTCAAGGGCAAGTGTTGTTTTACCAATACTTCAAGTTATATGGCGAAAATGCAGGAAAAGACTGAAAATGACAAATGTTGGCCTTTTGCCAAGACTTACGACCAAGTGCGACAAGTATTGTCTTTTGCCAACACTTGAAGGGATAAGTGTTGAAAAGTAGATAGGGGTTAAAGATAAATCTTGGCCCCAACCCAAAAGTTTGACATGAACGTTTCCGTCCAAAATTTTTTTAATAAATTTAGTGGGGGCATTTTTGCGCGGGCAAAAAGGCAAACAATTGCTTATGGTGTCATATTTTTGAAAATCGGTCATGCTGGGCTGTTCGAATTATTGGATGGGCAAATTGCATGGGTAGGCTTGAGTTTAGATTCAGTTTCAAATATGACCTACTTTTAGACATGACCGCCTATTTTAATTAACATAAGGAGCTTACTAATTTAATAAATACTCGCAGATATTGTACATGTCATAAGTAATGCAATTTCGATTTGTAAAAGTAGGAATTTGTAATATATACTAAAATAAATATACAGCCAAAGTTAGCAAAAGGTAGTGCTGTTGTGGCCGAACTTCAATCTGCGCACCAGATCTTTTGAAGAGAATGACACTTTCACTTTTAAATTAACACAAAATGTCATATTGTGAGACTTAGATAAAAATGAAGTATTGGCAAATTAATTTCAAAAAAAATCAAGGCAATATTGGATGTCAACAGTCACAGAGCCTCTACCACATTTGAGTAGATGGTATATATTGGTAAAGCATTTGAGATACCTATGTCGGAAAGGATGAAAGTCAAAGATTTGAAAACTGCAAAAGAATTATTGTTACGCTTAATGCACCTCCTTAAGACACTAGAAGGGGAGGTTGAATAGTGTCTTCCGATTTTCGTTACAAGAACCTTGTTCTCCTAGAGAAGAACCTAGTTCTCAGAATATCTCTTCTTCTGCCTGGAACACTAAACCATACAAAACATACACGCAAGAACACAAGGATTTTTACGTGGAAAAACTCCTTGCTCAAGGGAGAAAAAACCACGACCCACACTCTGGGATTTTAGCACTGAATCCACTAACACAAGAGCAACGTTTCTGATTACAAACTCTGCAACCAAGGGGCTACACTCTAGACCCTGATTACTATTCAAAGCTAAACTCTAGCTTCTCAGTAATTACACAAAAATTCACCTAATACATGCGCTTCTGAATAAGCCAATAGGTAAAACTATGAAAGCTCTAATTAAAGACAACTTGCAACTTGACGAACCTAGACAGAAAATCTAGACTCGATACACTGCTTGCACTCAAGTTGTCTTGCTCAGTTTACTCACGTAGAAAGATGCTAGATCGCCTTTGTATGCTCTCAACTCTCCGTTTGTGAATAACTGATTTCGGCTGCCTCTATTACTTTCATATATATGGGTCTTGAAACCCTAGTAGAGTTCTACAAGGAATCCTTTTAATTAAGGCAAGTCAGGATTCCCAGTAACTCCTTTCCTTGTTGAAGTCCAACTCATTTTCACACTTCGCAGACGCAACATGGACACAGCTTCTTTTAGTCTGACTAGGATGCATATTCAGTCACGCGCCACTACTCCTAGTTCCGCAGGGATTTGCAACCCGTAATCTTTTCGATCATCTGTGCCCTTCACTCTAAGGACTAGGTCCTTAGTGAGAACCTCGGAGTCCTTCTCGTTTGTCATACTTCAAAACCAGCTCTCAACAAATTCCCCCTTTTTGATGATGACAAACAAATGTTGCCCAAGAACCTTAGTAGACATAAATACCAGCAAACAACAAAAGATAACAAGTAGAAAAGAAACAGATGATGAATTAGGTCACAAACACTCCAACATTTCCTTCTTCCCCCTTTTGGCATCATCGAAAAGATTCGAATCCCTGCACGAACTTGTCAGTGAAACTCAGTCTAAAGCACAAGGCAACAAGTCAGTAATAATAGCACACATAAGCAAGAATAAGGGCCCAATCAAAACCAATGACTAAAGCTTGAAACATTCATAAGCATAAGAAAATTTAAAATCATCATCCAGGTTGTGTTATCAGCACAACCCCAATATTTAGTACACAACAGAATAAATTGTCTTAAACATCCAACCACATGTGATCAGGAGAGCATAAGAGAGGGTAGACAACAGGTAGAGAGAAGGAATTAGAACAGGGTAGACAACAGCTGAACGTTGAAGTGTTTGACAAGTGCCTCAAGTTGCTTCGTATTTTTGGCCCTTTCCATCAACAACTCGGCCTCATACTTGTGGCAGTCTATTTTCAAACGATCAATTTCTTGATCCTTCAACTTCAGCTGTCTGTGGAGCTCTGTGTTTTCTTCATTTACCTCAAGGACATGCGTCTCCAGCTCTTTCACAGCATCAATGGCCTCTTCAGGTCCATAATCCTCACTCTCCTCCTCCTGCTCTTGCTTGGCCTGCATTGGTCTCTTTGAAGCTCTGCTTTCTCTAAAGAAGTCGCAGTTTTTCAGCACATTAATCCCAAATATTTGGTGAATGGTTGGCTTCTTCCCAGCTTCTAAAGGGACCCCAAAGTGCTCTAGTACCTGCTGAATGATGTAGGAATGTACAAGGGAGTGTGGCTTCTGCTCTGTGTCAGCAATTCTTTTGATGTGTCTAATTATCAGCCCAGGCAAATTAATTTTCACCCCCTGTCCAGCAGATCCATGTATGTCAGGTCCAAAGCACTGGCCTCGCAGTTCCTCTCTCCTCTAGGTAGAAGAAACCTTTGCACAAACTCAAACAACAATTGATGTGCAGGTTCCATTTCCTTCTTGTCTACCTTCCTCTCCTTTCTCAACTTGGATTTTCCTGAGAACTTCTTGACAACATCTAGAGGAGTGACTCCATCAATCCTCTTTGGCCATTTGAGCTTAATATACCTGCAATAACCTTCAGCAGGTATGTCAAGAATCACCCCAAGCTCAGGTCTCCCAAATTCTATCTCCACTCCTCTCACAGTTGTGAACACCCTCCTATCATTGACTCTGCAATTTGTATAGAATTCTCTGATCTCATCAGCATACAACTTTCTATCCTTGTTGCCAAACAACCCCAACCAGCCCTGGTGACCAATCATTCTGAGCAGTGGCTTCATATGAAACTCTTTCTCATCATGCAGGATGCTGCCAGGCAACACCTGATGTTTAGAGAAGAAAGCCACTCTGTCAGCTTCATCCTCACTTCCTCTTCTCCTTCTTCTTGTCTCAGCTTCACTGTCTGTATCAGAGTCACTTGGCTCAGCATAACTACCTGCATCATCATCACTTTCCTCCTGGGTTTTCTCAACTCTTCTTTCTTCCTCCTTCTTCCTTGCTTCTCTATCTCTTACATTAGTCACTGTTTTCTCCAACCTTCCAACTTTTTCCAATTGTTGTTTTAAGACAGACCTGGTGCCAACCCTTCTGGCCACAGGTTCATAGACAACCTTGTCAACACTCTCATCACAATCTTCATCAACCAGCCTTGTCTCCAGCACTGGTTTTCCCCCTTTCACTAACCTTCTTCTTTTCTCAGGCTCCACTATATTTTCTTTCAGAAATACAACTTCCTCTCCCTCTTCCTCCCCTGCTAATTTTTCATCTTCTTCACCAAACTTCCTTTTTCTCTTTGGTTCTTCAGCCACCTTGGGAGTTTCTTTTGCTTCAGTCTTTTCCAACACTGTCTCCTTCTTTCCTTCTTCCTCAGAATCTGTCCAATCTATATCTGCATCATCAGCCTCAGTGGAATTTGGGCAAGCAACAGGTTCTTGCACCAAATTCTCTGGGACTTCAACAGATCCAAGTCCTCCAACAGCTGGGCTTTCTAGCACAGATTCTTTCCTATTCCTCTCAACCCTATCATCCTCCTTGAATTTTTCTATTACCTTTTCTGCAACATTCAAGTTTTCACCAGACTCATCAACCACATGCACCTGTAAGCCTTTCCTAAGTTCATCTCCTACACAGTCACGCTCTGCCTCACGTGGGTTCCCCCTATCTATTTGTTCAACACCTATTATTTTGTCTAGCCATGTAACTAGGGTTTCAGTTTCTGCAATACCAGGGCTGTTTATGTCTACTGAAACAACGGGCGTAGATAAGATAGGAGCGGAGATTACCTCATGTAGTGGTTGTGATGAACTTTGTGCAATGGATATAGTGGGAGTCGTCCTTAATCTCAACTTTTTTACCAGCTTCTTGTCCCTTTTTTGAAGAAATTTTGCGCGAGCCTTTGCAATCCTTTGGGCAAGTGTAGATGGTGGTGGTTTTTCAGACATCTTGACACAGTTTTTTATGTGTTGCCACAGAGATAGAAGAATTTTCTGGTTTTAGGGTTTTAAGAGAGAATTTTGATTTTGAGAGGAACGAGTGGGTGAATGGTAATGGGTTGGGAAAATATGGTTAAGAGGGAAGGGGTTTCGGTGATTTGACAATGTCTAGGGAAGGCAAAGTAGTAATGATAAAAAGGAGAAAAAGCAGCTTTTTGAATTTTTTGAAAACCGGGAAGAGTTAGAGTTTTGACGGTTATGGACTTAATTGATATATCCCATTTTTAAGTAGTGGGGTCCAATACATCAATTAAAAATCTACCCTGAAAAGGAATGTGTTCCTATAATTTTGGACAGTTATAAGAACATGAAGGATCTCCCTTGACACACGTGTGATTGTCAATTTAATTCAGTTATGACTTTTATCATACAGGGTAGTGTGAGTGTACCTGGACATGATTCCTCATGCTTTGACTGATTCCTTCTTAGTACAGAGTAGGTTCTTCATGGGATCACATTATTCTTACCTGGTGCTAAAAACTTAACAAGTGTACTAATAAAAGTACCATGTTAGACTGAATATTAATGACAAAATTCAGATATAGACAATCGAATACTTTACTAACCAATCATGAGGATTTCCCTGCTGGATCATCCGTGTATTTTGGTCATCTCTAATTCCAACATGTTCCTCTCAAACTGTACCTTGTTCAAAGCTTTAGTAAATATGTCAGCAATTTGATCCTCAGTCCTGCAAGAGTTCATAGTGATTAGACCTTTTTCCACATCATCTCTCAAGAAGTGGTGTCTAATATCAATGTGTTTGGTTCTTTTATGTTGGACTGGGTTCTTGGCAATGTTCACTGCACTAGTATTGTCACAGAAAATTGGCACAGCACCACACTTGATGCCGAAGTCCTCCAGTTGTTGTTTGATCCACAGCAATTGTGAACAACATAATACAGCTGCCACATACTCGGCTTCAGCAGTTGATAAGGCAACTGAGTTTTGCTTCTTTGTGGCCCAAGAGATCAAACAAGGACCCAGAAAGTGTGACATTCCTGAAGTGCTTTTCCTGTCCACCAAGTGACCTGCATAGTCTGCATCAGCAAAACCAATTAGTTCAAAAGTACCTCCTCTTGGGTACCAGAGACAAAGGTCCTGAGTTCCTTTCAAGTATCTCAGGATCCTCTTCACAGCTGTCAAATGTGACTCCTTAGGTTTGGACTGAAATCTAGCACACAGTCCTACACTATATACAATGTCAGGTCGACTGGCTGTGAGATAAAGAAGTGATCCTATGATTCCTTTATATTTTGTCTCGTCTGTTGAAGGACCGAGTTCATCCATATCCAGCTTTGTCCCAGGTGCAATGGGAGTAGTCATTTCTTTTGCTCCTTCCATGTCAAACTTCTTCAGTAGTTCCTTGACATACTTCTGCTGGTGAATCATAGTTCCTTCAGGCATTTGCTTTATTTGCAATCCAAGGAAGAAATTTAGTTCTCCCATCATGCTCATTTCAAATTCACTTCCCATCAGATCAGCAAAGCCTTTGCATAGCCCCTCATCAGTGGCTCCAAAAATAATATCATCAACATACACTTGAACCACCAATAGGTCCTTTCCTTTCTTTTTTAGGAACAGTGTGTTGTCAATCTTTCCTCTTGAGAACCCATTCTTCAATAAAAATCCTGAGAGTCTTTCATACCAGGCTCTAGGGGCTTGCTTCAGTCCATAAAGAGCCTTGTCCAGTTTGTAAACATGATCAGGGAATTCATTATTCACAAAGCCTGGTGGCTGTATAACATAGACTTCTTCATTCAGGTATCCGTTTAAAAAGGCACTCTTCACATTCATCTGATATAGTGTGAACTCCATGTATGTAGCAAAAACAATCAGCATTCTGATAGCCTCCATCCTTGCCACAGGTGCAAAGGTCTCATCGTAGTCAATTCTTTCTTCTTGACTATAGCCTTGCACTACTAATCTTGCTTTGTTTCTCGTCACCATACCATGCTCATCTAGTTTGTTCCTGAGTACCCATTTGGTTCCAATTATTGATCTGTCCTTTGGCTTAGGAAGTAGATGCCACACTTTGCTTCTTCCAAATTGATGCAATTCCTCCTGCATAGCTAGAATCCAATCTGGATTTTCTAGAGCCTCTTTTACGTTCTTTGGTTCCAGAGATGAAAGGAACGCAAAGAAAGCACAGAAATTCTTCAAGGCTGACCTGGTCATGATTCCTGTATCCAGTTCTGATAGGACATTCTCCAAAGGATGAGATCTTTGGTGTTTCCATGGCCTTAGTTTGACATGACTGGAAGAACTCGCGTTATCATCCTGGTGAGTTTCTTCTTGACTTGCTAGATCATCAGCTTCATCAGCAATTCCCCCTGTCAGATTTACCCCTTGTTCCAATACACTTGGACCTTCTCCTAATGTCTCCTTGTCTTCAGAGTCTTCCAGTTCATTCACACCTTCTTCCCTGCTAAGCCCAATTTCTTGATCATCTGTCTCACGTTCCTCCAGTGCCCTGTCTGATTCATCAAAGACAACATGCATACTTTCTTCCACTGTCTGTGTCCTTTTATTGAACACTTTATATGCCTTGCTTTGGGTCGAATAACCAAGAAATATTGCCTCGTCACTCCTTGCGTCGAACTTTCCCAGAGGTTCTTTTCCATTATTGTGAACAAAGCATTTGCACCCAAAAGGTCTTAGATGACCGATGTTTGGCTTTCTACCCTTAAGTAGCTCATATGGGGTCTTGTCAAGAATTGCTCTGATTGAACATCTGTTCAGCAAGTAACATGCAGTATTTATAGCCTCAGCCCAAAAATTTCTTGCAAGACCACTTGACAACAGCATAGTCCTAGCCATATCTTCCAGAGATCTGTTCTTCCTCTCTACCACTCCATTTTGTAGGGGAGTTCTTGGAGCGGAAAAGTTATGATCTATACTGTTCCTTGCACAATACTCAGAGAATTTTGAGTTTTCAAACTCAGTTCCATGATCTGATCTGATGCTAATGAGTTCAAGATTTAGCCTCTTCTGAACTACACCAACCCAGTCTTTGAAGCTGTCAAAAGCTTCATCTTTAGTTGCCAAGAACAAAGTCCATGTGTATCGAGAGTAGTCATCAACAATCACGAATACGAATCTCTTTCCTCCTCTGCTTCTGACTCTCATAGGTCCACACAGATCCATATGCAACAGTTCCAGTGGTTTTGATGTACTTACCACTTTCTTGGACTTAAAGGATGATCTCACATGGTTTCCCTTTACACAAGCATCACACATCTTAATGTTTTCAAATCTCTTACTTGGCAATCCACGAACCAGCTCCTTTGATACGAGCTTGTTCAGTTGTGAGAGACTTGCATGTCCCATTCTTTTGTGCCACAGCTGAGAGTCACTCTCTTGTACATTTAGACATGTTAGGTTGTTTTCAGGTAATGACTTCAGCGATGCTTTATATACGTTGTTCACCCTTTTTCATTCCATTACAATTTCTCCACTCTGTAGGTTCTTCACAATGCATCCTACAGATGAGAACTTCACTTCATTTCCTCTGTCACATAGTTGGGAGATGCTCAACAGATTGTGTCTAAGGCCATCAACACAATAAATATTCTCAATGGCATGATCTAGAGTTCTCCCAATCTTTCCAATTCCAACTATTTGACCGCTTTTTCCTCCTCCGAAGGCCACACTGCCTCCTTGAAATGCTGCGAGTGAAAGGAAGTTTCTTCTATCTCCTGTCATGTGCCTCGAACAACCACTATCAAGAATCCATCTTGGGTTGTTCTTCCTCACTCCAGCCTGCAAAACAGATTAGGGGTTAGCCTTAGGAACCCAGACAAGCTTGGGTCCCTTCTTACTAGAAAATGGATAAATCAAGTCCTATCTAGCCCATTTAGGTAAAACACTTCTTTTCTTTTTAGCCTTTGCCTTGCTTACGTGTATGCATTTTTGTTTGATATGACCTGTTTCACCACAAAAAGTACATAGCATGTTGCAGGGTAACCCTACGTATTTGCTTTTAGGGTTATATGGAGGCAGTGGTTTCTTGAATCGTAATCCTTGTTTTCCTCTGTTTTGATTCTCAAGAACCCAGTTCATTGCCTCTGATGATTTGTTCCACTTAGTTAACTTGGTAAGCTCAAATTTTGCTTTTTCAACCTTTTGACTTAGGACCTTGTTCTTCTCAGTTTCCTGATATAGAATTTCATTTGCTCTTTTTAATTCATTTTCCAAAAAGGTTTGAACTTCACTTATTATTTGCTTACCATTTGCACTTTCTTTTAACTGATTGCATTCCAGTTCAAGCTCAGAGATTTTAGAGTTTGACACTAGAGTCTGTCCTTTCAAAATGGCATTGACTTCTTCTAGTTCAATGTTCTGTTCTAGGAGACTCTTGTGCTTAGTTCTAAGATTACTTAATTCTTCAGCTAGTTTATCCTTTTCAAGCTTCTCCTTTTCATAACCCTCAATCAAGGTAGCAGTGATTAAGATTAGATTCTCAGAAGAGTATGTGTGCAAGGTTTCTTTTAGTTCAGATAGACATACCTCTGCAGAGTGAGCATCTTCAGTTCCATCTGTTGCCATAAGAGCCGAGTTCTTCTTTTGAACATCATCTGAGTACACCTCTTTCAGCCTTTCCCAGACTTCCTTGGCCGACTTACACTCAGAAGTTTTAGCCAGCACATCATGGGTAAGTCCTCTTTTCAGGTACCATTCAGCTTTGGAGTTTGCTTGAAGCCAGTCTAGGTCTTGGGGATCCAGTTCTTCCACCTTCTTTGGCACTAGGACACCATTTGCAGCCCTCTTCACAGGGACATGAGGTCCTCTTTTCACAATTAGCCAAAGACTGTAGTCTGCGGCCTGCAAGAAGGTCTTCATCTGTTTCTTCCAGTTCCTGTAGTGAGTTCCATTAAACACAGGGGGTTTAGATGGATCTCTTTCTCCTCTCAACTCTCGAAGATCTTCTTCATCAGAACTACTTTCTGACATACCCATTAGTGCCAGTGGCGAGTCATCTCCAGAATCCTTTTCATGGTCAGATTCACTATCAGTAGGTCCTCATGTAGCATAGAATGCCTCCTTCTTCTTTCTTCTTTCTGCTCTGAAATTTGGAGGTCGTCTCGACTTCTTTTTGTCTTTATCAGCTTCCCTTGGTGTCTCCTTCTCCTTTTCCTTGGATGCTATATTTTTCATCCATTCTATTCCCCACATAGGACAATCTACTACAGCATGATCATTTTTGAAACATTTGAAGCACCCGGAGTAGTTAGGACTGTCAACTATGTTCTTCCTGCTAGAACCCTCCTTTCCACCTCTCTTGAATCCCTTGAACCTTCCCAGATTTAGCTTCTGTCTTAAGGCACTCACCATTGCCGCTTCAACTGATTGAAGATCAACATACTCATCAGTTTCTTCAAGTGCAAGGGTCTTGTCCTTCTTTACAGATGGCTTAGCCTTTGAGTCCTTCATCATCTCATGAGTCTTCAAGCTTCCAACTAGTTCTTCAAGTTTAATTGATCTTAGAGGTTTGGATTCAATGATGGCAGTCATCTTGGGTTCCCATGCTTCAGGCAGCACATTCAGGACTTTATCGACCATATCTATTTCAGGCAATTCCATATCCAGGGATCTCATTTCATTAGTGATTACAGTCAACCTTGTCATCATGTCCTGAATCGACTCTTTCTCACCCATGGTGAAAAGTTCAAATTGCCTTTTCAGCATTCTTCGTTTGGAATCCTTCACTTCTGTGGTTCTTTCATGCGCAACCTGCAACACATCCCATATTTCCTTAGCAGTCTTATAAGATGATACACGATTGAACTCTTCAGGACCAAGACCACAAATGACCAATCTTTTGGCTTTGTGATTTTTTTCAATCATCGTATAGTCCGTTTTATTGAATTCTTCTTTTGGTGTAGGTTCTTGCTTAGCAGCATCTCCTTCACCTACTACTTTGGTGGGAATCAGATTTCCTTCAGAGACTATCAGCCAGAGTTGATAATCTTCAGCACATATGTAGTTCTCCATCCTGTTTTTCCACCAAGTATAGTATTGTCCGTTGAACTGTGGAAGCCTCTGAACTGACTGACCTTCAGTGATGGTAGGTGGTGCACTCATTTTGATCCTTCTTAAGGTGTTAACCTCTTACAAGAAGACCGGCTCTGATACCACTTGTTACGCTTAATGCACCTCCTTAAGACACTAGAAGGGGGGGGGGGGGTTGAATAGTGTCTTCCGATTTTCGTTACAAGAACCTTGTTCTCCTAGAGAAGAACCTAGTTCTCAGAATATCTCTTCTTCTGCCTGGAACACTAAACCATACAAAACATCCACACAAGAACACAAGGATTTTTACGTGGAAAAACTCCTTGCTCAAGGGAGAAAAAATCACGACCCACACTCTGGGATTTTAGCACTGAATCCACTAACACAAGAGCAACGTTTCTGATTACAAACTCTGCAACCAAGGGGCTACACTCTAGACCCTGATTACTATTCAAAGCTAAACTCTAGCTTCTCAGTAATTACACAAAAATTCACCTAATACATGCGCTTCTGAATAAGCCAATAGGTAAAACTATGAAAGCTCTAATTAAAGACAACTTGCAACTTGACGAACCTAGACAGAAAATCTAGACTCGATACACTGCTTGCACTCAAGTTGTCTTGCTCAGTTTACTCACGTAGAAAGATGCTAGATCGCCTTTGTATGCTCTCAACTCTCCGTTTGTGAATAACTGATTTCGGCTGCCTCTATTACTTGCATATATATGGGTCTTGAAACCCTAATAGAGTTCTACAAGGAATCCTTTTAATTAAGGCAAGTCAGAATTTCCAATAACTCCTTTCCTTGTTGAAGTCCAACTCCTTTTCACACTTTGCAGACGCAGCCTGGACACAACTTCTTTTAGTCTGACTAGGATGCATATTCAGTCACGCGCCACTACTCCTAGTTCCGCAGGGATTTGCAACCCGTAATCTTTTCGATCATCTGTGCCCTTCACTCTAAGGACTAGGTCCTTAGTGAGAACCTCGGAGTCCTTCTCGTTTGTCATACTTCAAAACCAGCTCTCAACAATTATACATCAGAAGGACAAATGGTTCAATATCATTGGTTATTGTTATAATCTAAGCACCTCCTAAAGACACTAGAAGGGGGTTGAATAGTGTCTACCGATTTTCGTTTCAAGAACCTGGTTCTTCAGTGTTAAGATCTCAGTTCTTGACTTTGCAATTCTGCTGTTTCAAACACTGCAACTCACACCAAACACATACACGAAGAACACAAGGATTTTACGTAGAAAACTCCTTGCTCAAGGGAGAAAAACCACGACCCACACTCTGAGATTTGAGAACTGAATCCACTAACACAACGAGCAAGTTTCTGATTACAAAACTCTGTAACCAAGGGGCTACACTCTAGACCCTAATCACTACTCAAAGCTAAACTCTAGCTTTTCAATCAATTTCTCACAAGTTCACCTAATATATATGCTTCTACAATAAGCCAATAGGTAAAACAATGAAAGCTCAAACTAAGACAACTTATAACTCAATAAGCCTAGACAGAATATCTAGACTTAAACAACTCAAGCACGCCTGTTGTCTTCTTCAGTTGACTCACGTAGAAAGATGCTGGATCGCCTTGATATGCTCTCAACTCTCTATTTGTGAATCACTAAATCACGGTTGTATCAACTACTTGTATTTATACGGGCCTTGTAACCCTAGTTGAGTCGTACAAGGAATTCTTATAATTATGGTATGACGGGATTCCTAGTAACTCTTTTCCTTGTTGAAGTCCAACTTCCATTCACACTTCGAAGACACAGCCTGTGCACCGCCTCTTTTAGTCTGACTAGGATGAATATTCATTCACGCGCCACTATTCCTAGTTCCGCAGGGATTTGCAACCCTCAACTCTTTTCGATCGGTCGTGCCCTTCTATGCAAGGACTAGGTTCTTCTCTAAGACCACCGAGTCCTTTACGTTTGTCATTCTTCAAAACCAGCACTCAACAAATTCCCTTTTTTTGATGATGACAAACAAATGTTGCCAAAGAACCTGCATAGACAAGATTTCCAAAAAACACAAAACAAAAGATAGCAGTTCAAGAAATGAAACTGATGAATTAGGTCACAAATACCCCAACACTTCTTCTTCCCCCTTTTGGCATCATCAAAAAGATTCAAATACCTGCATGAACCTGTTAGTACTATCCAGTCTAAAGCACAAGGCAACAAGTCAGCAACCAACACACAGAAACAAGAATAAGGGCCCAATCAAGAACCAAATACTTTAAAGCAAATAGTCATAAGCATAAGGAAATTTAAAACCATTATCCAGGGTGTGACAGCAGCACAAACCTATCAATTAGTACACAACTGAGAAATAAATTGTTTGAAACAACCAACACATGTGCAGGGGAGAATGGAAGGAATTGAAAATATGCAGGAGAAAGGACAGGAGGACAGAATAGGAGAACTCATGGCTGAAGGTTGAAGTGTTTGACAAGTGCCTCAAGATGCTTTGTAGTTTCGACCCTTTCCATCACCAGCTCGGCCTCATACTTGTGGCAGTCTATCTTCAAACGATCAATTTCTTGATCCTTCAACTTCAGCTGTCTGTGGAGCTCTGTATTTTCTGTATTCACTTCAAGAACATGACTTTCCAGCTCCTTCACAGCATCAATGGCCTCCTCAGGTCCATAGTCCTCACTCTCCACAGCTTACTCTTGCTTAGAAGCTCTCCTCTCCTTGAAGAAGTCACAGTTTTTAAGCACATTGTACCCAAACAACTGATAAATGGTTGGCTTCTTCCCAGCTTCCAGGGGAACCCCAAAATGCTCAAGTACTTGCTGGAGGATATAGGAGTGCACTAAGGAATGTGGCTTCTGATCAGTGTCTGCAATCCTCTTAATGCGTCTGAGAATTAGCCCAGGTAAGTTGATTCTTACCCCCCTATCCACCAAGTCCATATATGTCAGGTCTAGAGCACTAGCTTCATTGTTTCTTTCTCTTCTAGGCAGAAGGAACCTGTGCACAAACTCAAACAACAACTGGTGTGCTGGTTCCATCTCCTTCTTATCGACCTTCCTTTCCTTCCTTAGCTTGGGTTTTTCTGAGAATTTCTTGACCACACTCAGAGGGGTCACTCCATCAGTCCTTTTGGGCCACTTCAATTTTATATACCTACAATAACCTTCAGCAGGTATGTCAAGAATCACTCCAAGCTCAGGTCTCCCAAATTCTATCTCAACTCCCTTCACAGTGGTAAACACTCTCCTGGCATTGACTCTGCAATTGGTATAGAACTCCCTGATCTCATCAAAAAATAACCTCATCCCTTTGTTAGCAAACAAACCAAGCCATCCTTGGTCACCAATAATTCTCAACAGTGGTTTCATGTGAAATTCCTTCTCATCATGCAAGATGCTGCCAGGCAACACCTGATGCTTTGAAAAGAAGGCCGCTCTATCAACTTCTTCTTCACTACCTCTCCTTCTCTTCCTATTCTCAGCTTCACTATCTGTTTCAGAGTAACTCGGCTCAACATAACTACCAGCCTCATCACTCTCTTCTTCTATCTCCTCAGTTATCTTTTCTTCCACCTTTTTCTTCGCCTCTCTGTCTCTCACATGTGAAATTGTTCTTTCCAGCTTTTCTACATTCTCCAGCTGTTGCTTCAAGGCAGACCTAGTGCCAACTCTCCTGGCAGTAGGCTCAGCAACAAGCTTATCTCCACTATCTTCACTTGATTCATCAACCAACTTATTTTTTGACACTTGCTTTCCCTTTTTCACCAATCTTCTCCTTTTTTCTGGCTCTACTCTGTTTTCTTTGACAAATACTACCTCTTCTTCTTCTTCCTCACACACCAGTCTCTCATCCTCCTCACCAAACTTTTTTTTCCTCTTTGATTCTTCTAATTTCTTGGTAACCCCTTCACTTTCAGCTTTTTCTGTCACAACCTCTTTATTTTTCTCTTCTTCTGAATCTGTCCAATTTAGTTCTGCATCATCAGCCTCAGTAGGATCTGAGCGATAGACAGGCTCTTGACCCAAATCCTGTGAAGCCTCAGCAAGTCTAGGTCCTCCAACAGCTGGACCTTTAAGGACGGATGCTCCTTCATTCTCCTCCACACCCACAACATTTGTACTTGGTTCATTTATCCTTTCCTTAAGGGACTCAACAAGATCATGTTCCCTTAATTGTTCTATCACTCTCTCCGCTACATCCAACTCCACATCAGTTTTTTCTACTAAAGGCACATGCAAGCTTTCCCTAAGTTCTTCCTGAACACATTTTTGCTCTGTTTCAACTAGGTTCCCCCTATCTGTTTTGTCATCAGACTCTACTACTCCTATAATTTCATCTAGTCTTGTTACTAGGGTTTCAGTATCCGTTGTACCTGGGCTTTTTATTTCTTCTAAACCAACAGGAGTAGATGTAATAGGATCAGGGATTACCTCAGAAAGTGGTTCCGATGAACTTGGTGCAATGGGCGTAGTAGACAAGGCTCTTGACATCATCTTCTTGACCAATTTTTTGTCGCCCTTTTGGAGAAATTTTGTCCTGGCCTTAGCAATTCTTTGTGTGAGGGTGGATGGAGGTGGTTTTGCGGATGATTTCTTGATAGCCTTTGTGGGTGAAGTGGATAAAGATTGTACTTGAGACATAATGAAGGTTTTGAAGGTTTTTAACTGAGGTTTCAAGAATTTTTTCAGTTTTGAGTCTTTGAGAGAGGATGCAGATTTGAAGAGGCGATGTAATTGAGTGTCTGAGTTTTGTGTGTATCGACGAAGGGGAAAGGTTTTGGTGATTAGATAGACCCTAGGGAAGACAAAGAAATAATGAGATAGAAGAGAAAAAGCAGCCTTTTTGAAATTTTTGAAAACCGGGAAGGGTTATGGATTTGACAGCTATGGACTTACTTAATTTTGACTTTTCAAGTAGTAGGGTCCTAAGCAAGTCAGATATAATTTTATTCTAAAAAAGAATGTGTTCCTATAATTTTGGACAGTTATAGGAACATGGAAGATCTACCTTGACACACGTATAATTTGACAATTTAATTTCAGTTATGACTTCTATCATGCAAGGTAGTGTGACTGTACCTGGACATGATTCCTCATGCTTCAGTCGGTTCCTTCTTAGTGCATACTGGGTTCTTTATGGGATCACATTATCCTCACCTGGTGCTTAACGGCTGAACAAGTATACTTGATAAAGTACAAAATTAGACTGAACAGTAGTAACAAAGTTTTACACACAGAGAATTAAATACTTAACTGACCAATTATTGAGGGACCACCTGCTGAGTCATCCGTGTATTTTGGTCATCCCTAATTCCAACATGTTCCTCTCAAACTGTACCTTGTTCAATGCTTTGGTAAATATGTCAGCAATTTGATCTTCAGTCCTTCAAGAATTCATAGTAATCAGACCCTTTTCCACATTATCTCTAAGGCAATGGTGTCTAATATCAATGTGCTTGGTTCTTTTGTGTTGGACTAGGTTCTTGGCAATATTCACTGCACTAGTGTTATCACAGAAAATTGGCACTACTCCATATTTGATACCAAAGTCCTCCAATTGTTGTTTGATCCATAGCAGTTGTGAGCAACATGATGCAGCTGCTACATACTCGGCTTCCGCAGTAGACAGGGCAACTGAGTTTTGCTTCTTTGCGGCCCAAGAGACCAAACAAGGACCAAAAAAGTGTGCCATTCCTGAAGTGCTTTTCGTATCCACCAAATGTCCTGCATAATCTGCATCAGCAAAACCAATTAGTTCAAAAGTACCTCCCCTTGGGTACCAAAGACAAAGGTCCTGAGTTCCTTTCAAGTATCTCAGGATCCTCTTCACAGCTGTCAGATGTGACTCCTTGGGCTTGGACTGAAATCTAGCACAGAGTCCCACACTGTATACTATATCAGGTCGACTGACTGTGAGATAGAGGAGTGAACCTATGATTCCTCTATATTTTGTCTCGTTTGTTGAAGGACCTAGTTCATCCATATCCAGCTTGGTTCCAGGAGCAATGGGCGTAGTCATTTCTTTTGCTCCCTCCATGTCAAATTTCTTCAGAAGTACCTTGACATATTTTTGCTGATGAATCATAGTCCCTTCAGGCATTTGCTTTATCTGCAACTCAAGGAAGAAATTTAGTTCACCAATCATGCTCATTTCAAATTCACTTCCCATCAGATCAGTAAACCCTTTGCATAGCTCCTCATCAGTGGCTTCAAAGATGATATCATCGACATACACTTGAACCACCAATAGATCATTTCCTTTCTTCTTGAGGAATAGCGTACCGTCAATCTTTCCTCTCGAGAAACCATTCTTCAGCAGGAATCCTGAAAGTCTTTCATACCAGGCTCTAGGGGCTTGCTTCAATCTATAGAGATCCTTGTTCAGTTTGTAAACATGATCAGAAAATTCATTGTTCACAAAGCCTGGTGGTTGTATCACATAGACCTCTTCATTCAAGTAGCCATTCAGGAAGGCGCTCTTTACATCCATTTGATATAGCGTGAACTCCATGTATGTAGCAAAGGCAATCAACATTCTGATGGCCTCCATCCTTGAAACTGGTGCAAAGGTTTCATCATAGTCTATTCCTTCTTCCTGACGGTAACCTTGAACTACTAACCTTGCCTTGTTTCTTGTCACTATAACATGCTCATCCAGTTTGTTCCTGAACACCCATTTTTTTCCAATTATTGATCTGTCCTTCGGTTTAGGAACTAGGTGCCACACTTTGCTTCTTTCGAATTGATGAAGTTCCTCATGCATGGCTAGAATCCAATCTGGATCTTCTAGAGCTTCTTTTACATTCTTTGGTTCCAAAGATGAGAGGAAAGCAGAGAATGCACAGAAGTTCTTCAAGGCCGACCTGGTCATGATTCTTGTATCCAGTTCAGATAGGACATTCTCCAAAGGGTGAGAGCTTTGATGGTTCCATGGCCTGAATTGAATATGACTGGAAGAACCTGCAGTATTATCTTGGAGGGGTTCTTCCTGACTTGCTGGATCATCAGCTTCGTCAGAAGTTCCCCCTGTCAAGTTGACTCCTTGTTCTAGTGTGCTCGGATTTTCACCTGATGTCTCCTTGTCTTCTGAGTCTTCCAGTTCACCTACACCTTCTTCCCGACTTAGGCCAATCACTTGATCATCTGCCTCAATTTCCCCCAATGCCTTATCAGATTCATCAAATACAACATGCATACTTTCTTCCACTGTTTGTGTTCTTTTGTTAAACACTTTGTATGCTTTGCTTTGAGTGGAATAACCAAGGAATATTGCTTCATCACTCCTATCATCAAACTTCCCCAAGGGTTCCTTGCCATTGTTGTGAACAAAATATTTGCAGCCAAAGGGTCTCAGGTGAGCAATATTTGGTTTTCTCCTTCTGAGTAGCTCATATGGGGTCTTGTCAAGAATTGCTCTGATGGAACATCTGTTCAGCAAGTAGCATGCGGTGTTTATTACTTCATCCTAGAAGTTTCTTGCAAGCCCACTTGACAGCAACATAGTTCTTGCCATATCCTCCAGGGACCTGTTCTTCCTTTCAACCACACCATTTTGTTGGGGTGTTCTTGGTGCAGAGAAGTAATGATCTATGTTGTTCTTTGCACAATACTCAGAAAATTTTGAGTTTTCAAACTCAGTTCCATGATCAGATCTGATGCTGATGAGTTCTAGACTTAACCTTTTCTGCACTACACCAGCCCAGTCTTTAAAGCTGTCAAAAGCTTCATCTTTAGATGCCAAGAACAAGGTCCATGTGTACCTAGAGTAGTCATCAACGATTACAAACACGAACCTCTTTCCTCCTCTACTCCTGACTCTCATAGGTCCACACAGATCCATATGCAGTAGCTCCAGTGGCTTTGATGTACTTACCATCTTTTTGGATTTAAAAGATGATCTCACATGCTTCCCCCTTACACAGGCATCACACATTTTTATGTTTTCAAATCTCTTGCTTGGCAATCCACGCACCAGCTCCTTAGATACAAGCTTGTTCAGTTGTGAGAGACTTGCATGACCCATCCTTTTGTGCCACAGCTGAGAGTCACTTTCTTGCATATTCAAGCATGTTAAGTTGTTTTCAGGTAATGACTTCAGCGATGCTTTGTATACGTTGTTCACCCTCTTTCCTTCCATAACAATTTCTCCACTATGTAGATTTTTCACAACACATCCTACAGATGAGAAACTCACTTCATTACCTCTATCACATAGTTGGGAGATGCTCAGCAGATTGTGTTTGAGACCATCAACACAGTAAACATTTTCAATTGCATGATCCAGAGTTCTCCCAATCTTTCCAATTCCCACGATTTGACCACTTTTACCTCCTCCGAAAGCAACACTGCCTCCTTGAAATGCTGCGAGTGAGAGAAAGTTTCTTCTGTCTCCTGTCATGTGCTTTGAACAACTGCTATCAAGTATCCAGCTTGGGTTGTTCTCCCTCACTCTAGCCTGCAAAATAGATTAGAGGTTAGTCTTAGGAACCCAGACAAGCTTAGGTCCCTTCTTACGAGAAAATGGATAAATCAAATCCTGTCTAGCCCATCTAGGTAGACCACTTCTTTTATTCTTGGCCTTTTGCCTTGCTAGCATTCATGCACTTTTGTTTGAAGTGTCCAGTCTCACCACAAAAGGTGCACAACGTGTTGCAAGGCAACCCCACATACTTGCTCTTAGGATTATATGGAGGCAATGGTTTCTTGAATCCTAGCCCTTATTTTCCTTTGTTTTGATTTTCAAGAACCCAGTTCATTGCCTCCGATGATTTATTCCATTTAGTTAATCTGGTAAGCTCAAATTCAGATTTTTCCATCGTGAGATTTAAAATTATGTTCTTTTCAGTTTCCTGATACAGAATCTCATTGGCTCTTTTCAGTTCATTTTCCAGAAAGGTTTGAACTTCACTTATTACTTGCTTACCATTTACTCTCTCTCTCTCTCTCTCTCTCTCTCTCTCTCTCTCTCTCTCTCTCTCTCTCTCTCTCTCTTAACTGATTGCAATCCAATTCTAGTTCAGTGATCTTAGAGTTTGCCACAAGAGTTTGCCCCTTTAAGATGGCATTGATTTCTTCCAGTTCAATCTTTTGTTCTAGAAGGCTCTTGTGCTTGGTTATGAGATCACTTAACTCTTCAGTTAATTTATCCTTTTCAATTTTTTCTTTTTCATAACCCTCAATCAAGGTGGTAGTGATTAGAATCAAATTTTCAGAAGAGTATGTATGCAAAGTTTCCTTAAGATCAGATAGACATACCTCTGCTGAATGAGCTGCTTCAGCTCCATCGGTCGCCATAAGGGCGGAGTCCTTCTTTTGGTTGTCATCTGTGTACAACTCCTTCAGCCTTTCTCAGACTTCTTTGGCAGATTTGCATTCGAGTATCCTTGCAAGCACATCATAGGTAAGTCATCTCTTCAGGTACCATTCAGCCTTGGAATTTGCCTGTAGCCAGTCTAGATCTTGAGGATCTAATTCCTCCACCCTTTTTGGAACTAAGACTCCATTTGCTGCTCTCTTCACAGGGACATGAGGTCCTCTCTTTACGATCAGCCAGACTATAATCAGTAGCTTGCAGGAAAACTTTCATCTGTTTCTTCCAGCTCTTATAATTAGTCCCATTGAACATAGGTGGCCTAGATGGATCTCTCCCTCCTCTGAATTCTCGAGGGTCTTCTTAATCAGAACTGATGTCTGTCATACCCATTAGTGCTAGTGGTGAATCATCTTCAGATTCCTTTTCATGATCAGATTCACTGTCAGTTGGTCCCCATGTGGCGTAGAAAGCTTCCTTCTTCTTTCTCCTTTCTGCTCTGAAGTTTGGAGGCCGTCTTGACTTCTTCTTATCTTTGTCATTTTCCTTTGACGTCTCCTTCTCCTTTTCCTTAAATGCTCTGTTTTTCATCCACTCTATTTCCCACATAGGACAATCCATGACTGCGTGATCCTTTTTGAAACACTTAAAGCATCCTGAGTAATCCGGACTGTCAACTATGTTCTTTCTGCCAGAATTCTCCTTGCCACTTCTTTTGATCCCTTTGAATCTACCCAAGTTAAGCTTCTGTCTTAGAGCACTCACCATCGCTGCTTCAACTGATTGTAGATCAACATATTCATCGGTTTCCTCAGTTGCTTCAAGCGCAAGGGTCTTGTCCTTCTTTGCAGCTAGTTTAGCTTTTGAGTCCTTCATCATTTCATGAGTTTTCAAGCTATCAACCAGTTCTTCAAGTTTGATGGATCTTAGAGGTTTGGATTCAATGATGGCAGTCATCGTAGATTCCCATGCTTCAGGAAGCACATTCAGAATCTTATCAACCATCTCTACCTCAGGCAATTCCATATCCAGGGATCTCATCTCATTAGTAATGATGGTCAACCTGGTCATCATATCCTGAATTGATTCCTTTTCACCCATAGAGAACAGTTCAAATTGTCTCTTCAACATTCTTCTCTTTGAGTCCTTTACTTCAGTGGTTCCTTCATGCGCAACCTGCAGAGCATCCCAGATTTCTTTAGCCGTCTTGTAAGGTGATACTCTATTGAACTCCTCAGGACCTAGACCGCAAATAACCAGACGTTTGGCTTTGTGATTCTTTTCAATCATCTTATAATCTGTCTCATTGAACTCCTCTTTCAGTTTAGGTTCTTGTTTGGCAGTGGCTCCTTCACCAACTATTTTAGTGGGGATCAGGTTTCCTTCAGATACTATCAGCCAGAGTTGATAGTCTTCAGCACATATGTAATTTTCCATCCTGTTCTTCCACCACGCATAGTACTGCCCGTTAAACTGTGGGGGCCTTTGAACTGACTGTCCTTCAGTAATAGTAGGTGGTGCACTCATGATTCTGATCCTTCTCAAGGTGTTAGCCTCACACGAGAAGACCCGCTCTGATACCACTTGTTATAATCTAAGCACCTCCTAAATACACTAGAAGAGGGGGGGTTGAATACTGTCTACCGATTTTCATTTCAAGAACCTGGTTCTTCAGTGTTAAGATCCCAGTTCTTGACTTTGCAATTCTGCTGTTTCAAACACTGCAACTCACACCAAACACACTCACGGAGAACACAAGGATTTTACGTGGAAAACTCCTTGCTCAAGGGAGAAAAACCACGACCCACACTCTGGGATTTGAGAACTGAATCCACTAACACAACGAGCAAGTTTCTGATTACAAAACTCTGTAACCAAGGGGCTACACTCTAGACCCTAATCACTACTCAAAATTAAACTCTAGTTTTTCAATCAATTTCTCACAAGTGCACCTAATATATATGCTTCTACAATAAGCCAATAGGTAAAACAATGAAAGCTCAAACTAAGACAACTTATAACTCAATAAGCCTAGACAGAATATCTAGACTTAAACAACTCAAGCACGCCTGTTGTCTTCTTCAGTTGACTCACGTAGAAAGATGCTGGATCGCCTTGATATGTTCTCATCTCTATTTGTGAATCACTAAATCACGGCTGTATCAACTACTTGTATTTATACGGGCCTTGTAACCCTAGTTGAGTCCTACAAGGAATTCTTGTAATTATGGTAAGACGGAATTCCTAGTAACTCTTTTACTTGTTGAAGTCCAACTCCTATTCATACTTCGAAGACACAGCCTGGGCACCGCCTCTTTTAGTCTGACTAGGATGCATATTCATTCACGCGCCATTATTCTTAGTTCCGCAGGGATTTGCAACCCTCAACTCTTTTTGATCGGTCGTGCCCTTCTATACAAGGACTAGGTTCTTCTCTAAGACCACTGAGTCCTTTACGTTTGTCATTCTTCAAGACCAGCACCCAACAGTTATACACTTAATTGGAGAAAGAAATCAGTTAAATCAAAGTTTCACATAGCAATTCCAATGCTAGGATGCACCAGAACAACATGACAGGTCTGAAAATTACACGGATCCGGCAACTGGAATAACCTCTCAATAACTAGACTTAAATTAGATCAACTCAAACAATTGATGGAACTGCTGGAAAGGCAAGCAGCTAGCAATCATGTAGCAGACATATCTGGCAAGGCAATGCTACAATTACTTGGATTATTAACACGGGCAACTAATCACATTTGTTGCAACTTGCATTGAATCATTTTTAAGAAATAAAAATTAATAACCTGAAGTTTCCTTCAATCCACTCACCAAACGACAAATCAATTGGTGTAAGAGCAGTTGGCCAAGTTCATCTTTGAGATGACTTGATACTAAATGATGTTCTTTGTGTAGCTGAATATTTTTGTAATTTAAGTTCAACAAGTTAGAAAATGATTATTATGGCAATTTAACAGTCACTTCTGATTTATTACTTTCGAAAAAATCAAGGCTGATTGAGTGGGTAAGGCACATGAAGGCCTATTTACTTGAGAGATATTCATATGAGAAAGGGCAAAGCATGTGCATTATATTCAAGAGCAGAAGGAAATCAAATTATGGCACTACAAAACGGGACATCTACCATTTGATAGAATAACATATAAACCATAATTAATCGATGAGGTTAAAGGAAAAAATTTCTTTTGTGATGCTTGTAGTAGAAGAAAAAAGACAAGACTACCAATTCCTCTTTGTGAGAAAAGAAACAATATTACATTTGAATTTATACATTCTAGCATATTGGGACCCTATACTATATCAAAAATAAATGCAAAGTAATTTTTGGATAGTGGACGGTTTTAGTCGTGCAATTTTTGATTTACCTTATCCCAAAAAAAATCAGATACACCGATTTACTTGATTCACTTTTGCAATTTTGTGAAGACCAACTTCAACACTAATGTCAAAGTAATTTAGGTAAGATAATGGAGTCGAATTTAATCATCATGATTTATTAACTTATTATTTTGAGAATTGAATTGAGAGACAAACCAACAATACCAACACACCACAACAAAATAGGGTAGTTTAGAGAAAGCATCGTCATATACTTGAATCTAGCAATAGGATTGCAGTTTCACTCACATCTACCTACTGTTATCCGTGGAGAATATATGCGTACTCATAACCGTCTAAATAAAACAATAGAATGTTGAGGTGCTAAAAGATAAGACCCCATTTGAAGTGCTGATGGAAAGGAACCGAAATATGGATACTTTGAAAACATTTTGATGTTTGACTTACTCCACTAGAAAATTGAGATACAAATTTAAAGTGTTTATTGGCAGAAATGGATCCAAAATTTTAAGTGTATGAGATCTAAATTATACTAAACAATGCAATAATCTCAAATTAATATATATAATAATAACATGATTAAGAAATGAGCAACAATAGTAGTAGTAGTAATGGCCAACGGTAGCAGCACCAGAAAAAACAATTTAAAATGGCGGCAAATTTAAAGTTTTAAAGTCAAAACTGTACCTCCCAATTTTCTTTTGTTTGAAAATTGATTTGGAAATTTTGCATTCTGAAGATAAAGTGGAATAAAACTAAACATATATTTTCTTTTCTTATCTTTATTATGTCAGTATAATTTATTTTCAGAAAGAATGAAAGAAAAAGAATAAGCATTATGTTGTGTTCGAAAAAACTAAAAAAAAAAAGATGGAAAAGAGTTGTTAATTAGTATCGTGCGTGGAAGAAATGAGGGTTGCTCAAATGGTAAGCACCCTCCACTTTTCAGCCACTATATGTTTCGAGAGAGGAAGGGTTGGAGTTTAAAAAAAAATATCTTGTGTGGGTTTTGACTTTCAATTTGTAAAAAAGAAATGCAAAAATATTATGCAGCTTGATAAATTCGATCTTCACTCCTCATAATCCATGACCGGAGTTAGCGGTTGCCCTACCATGGATTGTTGGGGTTATTGGGCTTTTTTTTACTACGTGGATAAAAAGGTAAAGATTTCGCATAGGGGCCTGTTTGGCGCGCGCGCTAATTGATTTGTAGCCGTCAAAAATAAATTCGCTGAGAAATAGCCACCTCCAGACAAGTCCCAGTATAAATACTGGGACTTTATATAAAGCTTCAGTAAACTAACCCCAGTATAAAGTACTGGGACTTTGTATAAAGCTTCAGTCTCATAACAAAATAATGGGATTTGGTCCCATCAAAGAGATAACTCTCATTATTTTGCTATTGGATAAAGTCTCATAACAAAATAATGGGACCTTGAATAATGGGACCTTTGAACATGTTCAAGGTCTTATTATTTTGTTATGGGACTTTATATATAAAGCTTCAGTCCCATAACAAAATACTGGGGGCCTTAAACAAGAACTTGTTCAAAGCCCCAGTATTTTGTTATGGGACTAGTCTGGGGTGTTTTCTAACGCTAATGGAGCGTAAGTGTGCGCGCGCGAATTTTTAGTTATTTCTCAATTAATTTTGAAAAAGTGGATAAAACTCTTTGAGACCGTCCAAAATGGCTACGCATCAAAATTTTCCGATAAAAAGCAACTTTTGGACCAAGCCCACTTTTACCCAATAGCCCACTAAGTCAAGACATATAAATAAGTTCTCTTGTAGGTCTGAAATTAGATAAGAGAGAAAAATATAGAGAGCAGTCGTTTTTAGGGGTTTTGAGAGAAGAAAATCTTAGTTCTTTTGCTTCAGAAAATTCTGCTTCACGCAGTCTGCTTCAAATTGCATTTTTCGACTCGTTAATCGTTGGATCGTGCTGAAATTTGAACTAGAGGTTCTCAACATCTTGTTTTTTTGATCTGGATGGAGATTGGATTTTGATGCTTTTAGCTTTTGTTTCTGGTCCACGAGCAGTAGCTGAATTTGGGTGATTTCTCTCATTTGTTCCCTAGTTTTGGTGCTATCTTGTATCTATTGTTGCTCATTGTTTGATACTTTATTTGTGACCAATTTAGAGAATATTTATAACTCTTGTTGTTGATTAGTGGAGCGTTTGTAGACTTTGGTCCCGTGGTTTTTTACCTCTTCATATTGAAGGGATTTTTCACGTAAAAATTGGTGTCTCGTGTGTTGATTACTTTACTTGCTATTTATTTGTGTGTATGGTATTGTGGGCTGTCCGGATAACCATTTGTGTGCATTAGTTAGCTCCTCCTGTTCAAATAGTGTGGGAAGTTTTGACTTGGGTATTCTTTCGCTTTTATCTCGTCGTGCAATTATTGTTATTGCTTGGTTTCTTCCCAACATATTGGTATCAGAGCTTCTGGTTTTATTTGATTGTGGTTTATCTATTTGAATGATGGAGGCAAATACAAGCAAGATGGTTTGTTTAAATGACAGTAATTACCATATTTGGAAAGGCAAGATGAAAGATCTTCTATTTGTCAAGAAAATGCATTTGCATGTGTTCGCTTCTAATAAACCCGAGACTATGTCTGATGAAGATTGGAAATTTGAGCACTTACAGATTTGTGGTTATATTAGACAATGGGTTGAAGATAATGTTGTAAGAGCAGAGTTTCGAACTCCTGATTGCAGGCTGGACTTTGAAAACCAAAACCTCTTAGGCAAAGCATCATACTTGCCAAGTGTTTTCAATATTTACTATATTAATTATTTTTCAAAATTTATAAGTACAAATTATATATGCTTGCCCAAGTAGGGGTGTTCATGGGGCGGTACGATTCGGGTTTGAGCTTATCGGTTAACAGTATGTAATTATGTAAAACTATTACCGTACCAATAAGCTATCGGTTATTGGTTATTGATTCTTAACGGTTCGATAGTTAACGGTTCGGGAAGCGGCACACCAAAATAATGCACGAATTCTCGATGGATAGTTGTCATAGGTAAGATTTTTTCATTACTATGAACAACCATTAAAGTAACAGACAAACCATCCAAATAAATTAACTAAATAAGTGCAATCAATAAGTCTTAACAATCTGCTAACATAACACAAAATAATAAAATAGAAAAATAAAAGATAAGAAAGTCTGATCAATGACCGATAAAGCAAAATTAATAATAAAATAGGTCAGGCCCAATAACTAAAGTTCATGAGTATTGACAGATAACCACCAATAATAATAATAATAATTGAAGTTTAACCTATAAATTAAAGTTGAAAATTAAAATTTAAATGACTTAATATACTAATAATAAATAAAATAAAATATATAAATTATAAAAAAAATACCTTATCGGTTATCGGTACGGTAACGGTAGAGATATAGGAACCATTACCGTACCGATAAATATCGGTATTGAAAATTGATACTATTACCGAACCAATAACCGTTATACCGATACTGTTATACTTATCGGTAACGGTTCGGCTAACGGTACCGGTTAGGTTTTGTACACCCTTATACCCAAGTGTGCCCAATATTTGCTATTTAAGCGAGTATCATGCTTGCTTGTTGAATTTAAATAAATATTCTTGAAAAGGAATGACGAAGAAATGCAATTCTTTCACGAGTTTAGGAGCACAATAGGTATGCGATTCGACTTTCTGGATAATCTAGTATATTTATCTCTATTATAGATGTCCTTGTACTCTTGGTATATAGCTTGTATAAGACACATATATGTATTACACACGAACGCACAACTTAAAGTTTTGACATGGCATATTATGTTCTCAACTTCTACTTCTTTTTTTTTTTTTAGGAAAAGGCATTTTATTGAAATATAAAACTAGCTATTACATCTCGTTTGTTGTCCAAAGCTTGACATTTGCCATGTTGCGCCAAAAATCAGCATCACCATTAGCCTCTTTGTAATGGTGAGTGATAGGTTGTACTCCAAGATCATCCATCAGCGATCTGCACATTGATAGAATGTGTACGAATTTTTTGTTACTATTCGTGATAAAGCTACACAATACCTGTGAATCTGTCTCCACAATTAGTGGATGTAGATTCTTATTTCGTGCTATTTGCAGCCCAGTTAAGAGGGCTATAAGTTCGCATGTATGGGGCTTATCCAAAAAAAAATGTTTTCAATAACCAACTTTCCCTCGGTGACTCTCGAACTACTCTTCCATATTGGAGAGATGACTACATGAACCATCCATGTTGAGTTAATTGAAACGCTGAGGCAACCAAACTCCAGGGATATGTGATCTGATGCCAACATTATGAGTTATTTGATTTGTAAGAAAATTAAACTCCATAGCCTGAGCACAAATAGTTGTAGCTGAACTTTGAACATTTGTACCATTGGATAGATTATTTGTTCTATTAATCCAAATGTTCTATAAGATTATAGGGATTAAAATAGAGCAGGGACATAAATGTTGGATTGGAGGAGGACATGAGTTATTAAAATGCATAGTTTTAAGACACTCTATTTGGGTAGTTTGATGTTGGGAAATTCTCAAAATATTCCAAATAAGACGTGATTTAGGATATGTCAAGAAGATATGGTATAAGTCTTGTACGTCGTTTGGGCAGGAGTGATATTAAGGACTATTAATGATAGTTCTACAATTGAGAATAGTTGTTGTTGGAAGTTTATTATGGAGAAGGAGCCACATAAAGAATTTAACTTTAGTAGTAGCATTGAGCTTCCAACACCAAGAGTAGCTATCTGGATGAGTTGTGTGGTGATTGTGTGTGAGGAATAAATTATAAGCGACTTAGTTGTGAACAAGCCAGTTGAAGTGAGATTCCACAAGGAGTAGTCGGATATATAGATTGTTTGAATCGGGATAAATGTGTTGATAACTAGTTCCATTATGCTATAGGACATGTGAAAAGATAGTGAGGTATAGGACATGTGAAAAGATAGTGAGGCTAACTCCCAATAACATTTGGAATAAGCTGACTAAGACTGTTAGATGAGTCATTTTGATTTAGAGGACCTTGGATAAGCTGTCTAAGAAAAAGAGAATTGTTAACCCACTTATCTTCCCAACAACAACAACAGTGTAATCCCACAAAGTGTTGGGCCACCAAATGATGAGCCCAATTAGAGCAGTCAATTTAGGTCGGCCCGATCGACCCAGTCCAAGCCTCGCTGGCCTTGAATTTTGATGGGCTGGGGCGAGCTGGCCCGATATTTTGTTGGGCCACTAAATGATGAGCTTGCAGGGTATGCAATATCTTAAGTACAAAATCCCAACCCAGCCCTACAAGGGCCGCGGCCTAGATCGGGCTAGCCCAACCGTTTAAATAACTTTTTTATAGTTCTTTTTTACTTCAAAATTTTAACTAACAATGCGAAAAAGTAAATTCACTATTTTTTGTGCACGTGTATTGTACATTTTGATTTGGTTACTATAGATAAAGCAATTACATGTTATACACAATAATTTTGTGCACGTCTGTTGCACGTGAATTTGTGTAATTTTAACGAAATTGTATGCCATAGCCTAGTACAAAACTTCAATGGCAATAAACTTGAGCTAGCCTTGTGTCAGATATGTATATTGAGTTGGTCTCTTCTCCTCCAAATCATTATACAATATTCTTTATCCTCCACCCCTACATGCTCCAGACTTCAAGTGAATAGCAGCAGGCTTTGTTTTTCCTTTCGGCTGTGGGACTTAAAGATGTATTTATAGATGCAGATTATTAGGGCTAAGGTTTTGGTCTAAAAAGTTGTTACGCTATGTGCAGAGATTTGACTAAAATAGTGAATATGCTTATGTTATGGTGAAAGGCAAAAAAAGGAAGTGAAGAAGAAAATATAAAGGTATTGTACATGCACGTGAGAGAGTATAGGGGTCTTCTGATTTTTGGAATTTCCTTTGACTGAAATTTAAACTACATACGGGTATTTATGGTATTTGCTGACTACTGAAAACTAGAAATATCTTTGACCTTAGGCTCTAGAGTATGTAATGGCTGATGCCTTTGTATAGTTCTACTATTATGTTGTATGAGCATATTAAACGTTCTACTATTGTATAGTTCAATCTGGTAGAATATTACTCCCCCCCCCCCCCCCCCCCCCCGTCTCAAAATATTTGTCCTTCATACTAAAAATGGTGGTCTCAAAATAATTGTCCAGTTAGGAGTTCAAGGTAAAATTTCTCATTTTTTTTTCTATTTTACCATTAGTAATTATTATTCTTTAAAATACAACTAGAGATAATATTTATTGAAGAGAGAATAATAAGGTAGGTAAAATAGTTAATAATTTTTCCTCAATAATTTTTTTTAAGGAGCACGCAAAAGTGAAGAGGACAAATAGTTTGAGACGGAGGGAGTAAATACAAGAATTATTGGTGCTTATAGATTTTGTTACAATAGCGAAGAGGCATTAGCTGGTGTAAGTCATCATCGCAATAAGTGTTATTAGCTCTATTGATATACCTTCATGGACTAGCAGCACAGCCAAATGAAGGAGATTTGAAGTCACCTCATATAAAGTTATATATTCAATATGTAAATTAAAGCTGATAGGATAAAAAATTTTATGCTAATTATATTAGTTGAACACAGTTTATTTGACGATTTGCCTAGAATATTTATTTGCGCATCAAGCGTTTCAGACCAACAAAATAGGAATAAGTGGTAGTGTCATTAGAATATGATTTTCTCGTCAATTTTTAATTATAAAATTTAAGGCACGATTCTATTAAGCAACGTAACAAGTAATAATTGAGTACGCTAAAAGGTAAAGGCACAGTCCATAGTACAAGCTAGTAGCAGTTGTTTTCCACTAATAAACAACACAGTGTAATGACACTAATTAACTAATAGAAAACAACTCAGTAGTAGTAAAACTGACTACTTCCAGAGACATCAACCTTGTGATAATTAATACTACTCCTAGTATAACTAGCTAATAGTCTATATGTCAACAATAACCTAAACATGTGATTGGAACAACTAGTCAGATGTCATGGACCTCAATGCCTCCTCCGTAAAATGACAAGATCTCTTATTGGAATCACAATGAAAAACCAAGTGCCAATGGCTAGGAAAGTAGGCCATTCAAGTCCGAAAACACCCAAGGCAATAGAAGAACTAAGGTAATAGAGTCCGGTAAGCAGCCCGATATCAGTAATCAGAGGCCTGGCTACCAAGAGCAAAAAGAAAATACCTGTAGCTGTGAAAAACACGAAGAAGAACACAGATACTGGAATGATGTGTATGTGCAGGCTGAATAACTGCCCTGCACAATATGCAACCACCAGGCCTATTCTATCGTCGGCATGCAGGGGTGGCTTAATAAAATCGGGGGACTAAAGCCAACCCCTAATAAGATGCACAAGTTTTTTCTAAAAGTATTCATGTATATTTTGAATTAAAGTTCACCCTTTAAATTTTAACTAACAATGCGAAAAAGTAAATTCACTATTTTTTGTGCACGTATATTGCACATTTTGATTTGGTTACTATAGATAAAATAATTATATGTTGTGCACAATAATTTTGTGCACGTCTGTTGCACGTGAATTTCTGTAATTTTAACGAAATTGTATGCCATAGCCTAGTACAAAACTTCAATGGCAATAAACTTGAGCTGGCTTTGTGTCAGATATGTATATTGAGGTTGTCTCTTCTCCTCCAAATCATAATACAACATTCTTCATCCTCTACCCCTACATGCTCCAGACTTCAAGTGAATAGCAGCAGGCTTGTTTTTCCTTTCGGCTGTGGGACTTAAAGATGTATTTATAGATACAGATTATTCAAGCTAGGGTTTTGGTCTAAAAAGTTGTTACGATATGTTCAGATATTTGACTAAAATGGTGAATATGCTTATGTTATGGTGAAAGGCAAAAAAGAGGAAGCGAAGTAGAAAATATAAAGGTATTGTACATGCACGTGAGAGAGTATATGGGTCTTCTGATTTTTGAAATTTCCTTTGACCGAAATTTAAACTATGTACGGGTATATATGGTATTTGCTGACTACTGAAAATTAGAAATATATTTGACCTTAGGCTCTAGAGTGTGTAATGGCTGATGCCTTTTTATAGTTCTACTATTATATTGTATGAGCATATTAAAATTTCTACTATTGTATAGTTCAATCTGGTAGAATATTACTCCCTCCGTCTCAAAATATTTATCCTTCTTACTAAAAATGATGGTCTCAAAATAATTGTCCAGTTAGGAGTTCAAGGTAAAATTTCTCATTTTTTCCCATTTTACCATTAGTAATTATTGTTCTTTTAAATATAACTAGAGATAATATTTATTGAAGAGAGAATAATAAGGTATGTAAAATATCAATAATTCCCCCTCAATAACAATTTTTTAAGGAGCATGCAAAAGTGAAGAGGACAAATAATTTGAGACGGATGGAGTAAATACAAAAATTATTGGTGCTTATAGATTATAGCGAAGAGGCATTAGCTGGTGTAAGTCATCATCGCAATAAATTTGATTTGGTCTATTGATATACCTTCATGGACTAGCAGCATAGCCAAATGAAGGAGATTTGAAGTCACCTCATATGAAGTTATATATTCAATATGTAAATTAAAGCTGATAGGATAAAAAATTTATGCTAATTATATTAGTTGAACACAGTTTATTTGACGATTTGCCTAGAATATTTATTTGCACATCAAGCGTTTCAGACCAACAAAATAGGAATAAGTGGTAGTGTCATTAGAATATGATTTTCTCGTCAATTTTTAATTATAAAATTTAAGGCACGATTCTATTAAGCAACGTAACAAGTAATAATTGAGTACGCTAAAAGGTAAAGGCACAGTCCATAGTACAAGCTAGTAGCAGTTGTTTTCCACTAATAAACAACACAGTGTAATGACACTAATTAACTAATAGAAAACAACTCAGTAGTAGTAAAACTGACTACTTCCAGAGACATCAACCTTGTGATAATTAATACTACTCCTAGTATAACTAGCTAATAGTCTATATGTCAACAATAACCTAAACATGTGATTGGAACAACTAGTCAGATGTCATGGACCTCAATGCCTCCTCCGTAAAATGACAAGATCTCTTATTGGAATCACAATGAAAAACCAAGTGCCAATGGCTAGGAAAGTAGGCCATTCAAGTCCGAAAACACCCAAGGCAATAGAAGAACTAAGGTAATAGAGTCCGGTAAGCAGCCCGATATCAGTAATCAGAGGCCTGGCTACCAAGAGCAAAAAGAAAATACCTGTAGCTGTGAAAAACACGAAGAAGAACACAGATACTGGAATGATGTGTATGTGCAGGCTGAATAACTGCCCTGCACAATATGCAACCACCAGGCCTATTCTATCGTCGGCATGCAGGGGTGGCTTAATAAAATCGGGGGCCTAAAGCCAACCCCTAATAAGATGCACAAGTTTTTTCTAAAAGTATTCATGTATATTTTGAATTAAAGTTCACCCTTTAAATTTTAACTAACAATGCGAAAAAGTAAATTCACTATTTTTTGTGCACGTATATTGCACATTTTGATTTGGTTACTATAGATAAAACAATTATATGTTGTGCACAATAATTTTGTGCACGTCTGTTGCACGTGAATTTCTGTAGTTTTAACGAAATTGTATGGCATAGCCTAGTACAAAACTTCAATGGCAATAAACTCGAGCTAGCCTTGTGTCAGAAATATATATTGAGTTGGTCTCTTCTCCTCCAAATCATTATACAACATTCTTTATCCTCCATCCCTACATGCTCCAGACTTCAAGTGAATAGCAACAGGCTTGTTTTTCCTTTCGGCTGTGGGACTTAAAGATGTATTTATAGATGCAGATTATTAAGGCTAGGGTTTTGGTATAAAAAGTTGTTACGATATGTTCAGAGATTTGACTAAAATGGTTATTATGCTTATGTTATGTTGAAAGGCAAAAAAGAGGAAGCGAAGTAGAAAATATAAAGGTATTGTACATGCACGTGAGAGAGTATATAGGGTCTTCTGATTTTTGGAATTTCCTTTGACCGAAATTTAAACTACGTACGGGTATATATGGTATTTGCTGACTACTGAAAATTAGAAATATATTTGACCTTAGGCTCTAGAGTGTGTAATGGCTGATGCCTTTTTATAGTTCTACTATTATGTTGTATGAGCATATTAAAATTTCTACTATTGTATAGTTCAATCTGGTAGAATATTACTCCCTCCGTCTCAAAATATTTGTCCTTCTTACTAAAAATGATGGTCTCAAAATAATTGTCCAGTTAGGAGTTCAAGGTAAAATTTCTCATTTTTTTCCCATTTTACCATTAGTAATTATTGTTCTTTAAAATATAACTAGAGATAATATTTATTGAAGAGAGAATAATAAGGTATGTAAAATATCAATAATTCCCCCTCAATACAATTTTTTAAGGAGCATGCAAAAGTGAAGAGGACAAATAATTTGAGACGGATGGAGTAAATACAAATATTATTGGTGCTTATAGATTATAGCGAAGAGGCATTAGCTGGTGTAAGTCATCATCGCAATAAATTTGATTTGGTCTATTGATATACCTTCATGGACTAGCAGCATAGCCAAATGAAGGAGATTTGAAGTCACCTTATAAGAAGTTATATATTCAATATGTAAATTAAAGCTGATAGGATAAAAATTTTTATGCTAATTATATTAGTTGAACACAGTTTATTTGACGATTTGCCTAGAATATTTATTTGCACATCAAGCGTTTCAGACCAACAAAATAGGAATAAGTGGTAGTGTCATTAGAATATGATTTTCTCGTCAATTTTTAATTATAAAATTTAAGGCACGATTCTATTAAGCAACGTAACAAGTAATAATTGAGTACGCTAAAAGGTAAAGGCACAGTCCATAGTACAAGCTAGTAGCAGTTGTTTTCCACTAATAAACAACACAGTGTAATGACACTAATTAACTAATAGAAAACAACTCAGTAGTAGTAAAACTGACTACTTCCAGAGACATCAACCTTGTGATAATTAATACTACTCCTAGTATAACTAGCTAATAGTCTATATGTCAACAATAACCTAAACATGTGATTGGAACAACTAGTCAGATGTCATGGACCTCAATGCCTCCTCCGTAAAATGACAAGATCTCTTATTGGAATCACAATGAAAAACCAAGTGCCAATGGCTAGGAAAGTAGGCCATTCAAATCCGAAAACACCCAAGTTAATAGAAGAACTAAGGTAATAGAGTCCGGTAAGCAGCCCGATATCAGTAATCAGAGGCCTGGCTACCAAGAGCAAAAAGAAAAAACCTGTAGCTATGAAAAACATGAAGAAGAACACAGATACTGGAATGATGTGTATGTGCAGGCTGAATAACTGCCCTGCACAATATGCAACCACCAGGCCTATTCTGTCGCCGGCATGCAGGGGTAGCTTAATAAAATCGGGGGCCTAAAGCCAACCCCTAATAAGATGCACAAGTTTTTTTAACAGTATTCATGTATATTTTGAATTAAAGTTCACCCTTTAAATTTTAACTAACAATGCGAAAAAGAAAATTTTACTATTTTTTGTGCACGTGTATTGCACATTTCTTATTTGGTTACTATAGATAAAACAATTATATGTTGTGCACAATAATTTTGTGCACGTCTGTTGCACGTGAATTTCTGTAGTTTTAACGAAATTGTATGCCATAGCCTTGTACAAAACTTCAATGGCAATAAACTTGAGCTAGCCTTGTGTCAGAAATATATATTGAGTTGGTCTCTTCTCCTCCAAATCATTATACAACATTCTTTATCCTCCATCCCTACATGCTCCAGACTTCAAGTGAATAGCAACATGCTTGTTTTTCCTTTCGGCTGTGGGACTTAAAGATGTATTTATAGATGCAGATTATTAAGGCTAGGGTTTTGGTCTAAAAAGTTGTTACGATATGTTCAGAGATTTGACTAAAATGGTGATTATGCTTATGTTATGGTGAAAGACAAAAAAAAGGAAGCGAAGTAGAAAATATAAAGGTATTGTACATGCACGTGAGAGAGTATATGGGTCTTCTGATTTTTGGAATTTCCTTTGACTGAAATTTAAACTACGTACGGGTATTTATGGTATTTGCTGACTACTGAAAATTAGAAATATATTTGACCTTAGGCTCTAGAGTGTGTAATGGCTGATGCCTTTTTATAGTTCTACTATTATGTTGTATGAGCATATTAAAATTTCTACTATTGTATAGTTCAATCTGGTAGAATATTATTCCCTCCGTCTCAAAATATTTGTCCTTCTTACTAAAAATGATGGTCTCAAAATAATTGTCCAGTTAGGAGTTCAAGGTAAAATTTCTTATTTTTTTCCCATTTTACCATTAGTAATTATTGTTCTTTAAAATACAACTAGAGATAATATTTATTGAAGAGAGAATAATAAGGTATGTAAAATATCAATAATTCCCCCCCAATAACAATTTTTTGAGGAGCATGCAAAAGTAAAGAGGACAAATAATTTGAGACGGATGGAGTAAATACAAATATTATTGGTGATTATAGATTATAGCGAAGTGGCATTAGCTGGTGTAAGTCATCATCGAAATAAGTGTGATTAGGTCTATTGATATACCTTCATGGATTAGCAGCACAGCCAAATGAAGGAGATTTGAAGTCACCTTATATAAAGTTATATATTCAATATGTAAATTAAAGCTGATAGGATAAAAAATTTTATGCTAATTATATTAGTTGAACACAGTTTATTTGACGATTTGCGTAGAATATTTATTTGCACATCAAGCGTTTCAGACCAACAAAATAGGAATAAGTGGTAGTGTCATTAGAATATGATTTTCTCGTCAATTTTTAATTATAAAATTTAAAGCACGATTCTATTAAGCAACGTAACAAGTAATAATTGAGTACGCTAAAAGGTAAAGGCACAGTCCATAGTACAAGCTAGTAGCAGTTGTTTTCCACTAATAAACAACACAGTGTAATGACACTAATTAACTAATAGAAAACAACTCAGTAGTAGTAAAATTGACTACTTCCAGAGACATCAACCTTGTGATAATTAATACTACTCCTAGTATAACTAGCTAATAGTCTATATGTCAACAATAACCTAAACATGTGATTGGAACAACTAGTCAGATGTCATGGACCTCAATGCCTCCTCCGTAAAATGACAAGATCCCTTATTGGAATTACAATGAAAAACCAAGTGCCAATGGCTAGGAAAGTAGGCAATTCAAATCCGAAAACACCCAAGGCAATAGAAGAACTAAGGTAATAGAGTCCGGTAAGCAGCCCGATATCAGTAATCAGAGGCCTGGCTACCAAGAGCAAAAAGAAAAAACCTGTAGCTGTGAAAAACACGAAGAAGAACACGGATACTGGAATGAAGCGTATGTGCAGGCTGAATAACTGCCCTACACAATGTGCAACCACCAGGCCTATTCTATCGCCGGCATGCAGAGGTGGCTCAATAAAATCGGGGGCCTAAAGTCAACCCCTAATAAGATGCACAAGTTTTTTTAATAGTATTCATGTATATTTTGAATTAAAGTTCACCCTTTAAATTTTAACTAACAATGCGAAAAAGTAAATTCACTATTTTTTGTGCAAGTGTATTGCACATTTTGATTTGGTTACTATAGATAAAGCCATTATATGTTGTGCACAATAATTTTGTGCACGTCTGTTGCACGTGAATTTTTGTAATTTTACCGAAATTGTATGCCATAGTCTAGTACGAAACTTCAATGGCAATAAACTTGAGCTGACCTTGTGTCAGATATGTAAACTGAGTTGGTCTCTTCTCCTCCAAATCATTATACAACATTCTTCATCCTCTACCCCTACATGCTCCAGACTTCAAACGGATTTGGTCCCTAAACACTTTTAGGAAAATAAAATTTTGTTTTTGGGTATGTTACCATAATAGACTTCATACAAAATTATACCTTGACAAAATTGGTATGTTGATCAAGTTTGCTCGAGCTGTGGTTGTGTACAAGAATCTTCATATCATATCTTTATATCTTGTCCTATAGCTTAAAAATTCTGGAATCTCTTGGGTTTTGACTTCACAAATACTATTCCACCACTGTTACCTCTCATTATAATTGGTTAGATTATGTTAGATCTTTAAATTGTCAGTTTCCCAATACCCTCATTTCATGGAAGGTATTTTTCCCATTTGCCTTATTGATATTTGGCTAAACAGGAACCATAGCCTATTCAAAATACCCTTGAGTTTAAGTTATGCACTCAGAATAAAAAAATCTCAACACTTTACAAGTTGAGACAAATTCCATAGAGGTTATCACTATAATTCAATCCACCAATCCAACATATACTAATCTATTTCATAATTATAGGTGCATTCTACTGGAGCTAAATTGCCCCCCCCCCCCCCCCCCCCCCCGCGTAACTTCAAAGAAGGAAAAATTTTGTCGAAGAAGGGAGCTGATCAACCTTTTGATGCACCATTAACCATACTTTCTTTATCATCGGAGTTCTCCCGGGAAGCAGTCCAAAATGAAAATAATGGTGTCTATTATGTTAGAAATATAGCTACTAATTTATGTAATAATCTAGTTCAACTAGGTAAAAATTTTGTACTAACTGCTACTAGTGCTTCAAGCGCTTTGTTAACTCCCTCTATACTACATCTTTGTATATTATTAATAGGCAGAATATATGTCCAGTCCCCTAAACTTGATACTTTTTCTCATTTAGACACCTCAACCGACCCTCTTCCCATTTAAACCCCTGAACCACGTCTCCCCTTTAGTAACTTGACACGTCTCGCTAACTTGGCATATAGCGTGAACAACACCATTTTTCAGCGCGTGAAGCCTGTAAAAATCAGCTTCCAACGGTAAAATTTCCCCCTATTCCTATTATTAAAAAAAAAAAGAACATTTTATTAATAAGCTTCAACGGACAAAAAGTTGAGGGAGGAATGGGCACTGAACCTGCTAAGGGGAAAGGAAAAGCAATCAAGTTTATCATTTGCCTGGTCCTAAAATGACTGATCCTGCTAAGGGGAGACGATTTGCTACGAATCATAATGACTGTTGGAAAGCATACAAGTAAGTTAACTTTTATTTTTTCGAATGAACAAAAGAGTTGCAGAAAGTGAATTACGAGTTAACCATATATCTTAAAAGCCCCATTTTTTATGAATAATAATATGTTATATGTCTACTTTTTCATCAAAAAAATATTAAATAGTCTATGAGAAGTTGCAAAGAGAATTAATTGTTCGATAAAATTAATTTCCTAAATTTGAACGAAACAACATATATCATTTAATGGACAACGACTTCTTGCTCTTTTAAGTAGAGTTGTCAAGCCTCGTGGGCCTTCAAGTTTGATGGGCTGGGGGGAGGGGGGGGGGGGGGCAAACCCGATATTTTGTTGAGCCACCAAATGATGAGCCCAACCCAGCCCTACTAGGGCCGCGGGCTGGATTGGGCTTGCCCGACCTTTTTAAATATATTTTTTATTGTTATTTTTACTTCAAAATTTTAACTAACAATGCGAAAAACATAAAATTATACATATCTTATATAGTAAACAAGTTTCAATTTCACAATTAAAGTATTCAACAATATATTTGTAAGATTGTTTTATGTATTATCGCAGACTGGGGCGTGATGCTATACTGTAGATTCCATTAGTAAAAATTTTTAGCAGGCCTATTTGAGTTGGACTAAAAAGTTTTGATCTTCATTGGGCTTAGAGCTAAGCCCAGCCCTACAAAATCTAAAGTTTAGCGGGTCGGCCCGCGAGCCAAAGCCTAAATTGACGGTTATTAAACTCATGGGGCCCAAAAAGAAAGCTTTAGTGGTCTTACCCTTGAGCCACCCATGTAGGCATAAAGCTGTAGAGGATCAATATTCTGCCGACGACGAGCTTGAGAATCATCGCAGAGGACTATCCCAATGAATCCGCTCACTAGCTGTACCGCAGCAGCGAACATCTTGAACCACACTGCATGTCCGCCAATGTCAGCAGCAGTAATATTTGTAACCGTAGCAAAGAAACACGGGGCTAAACAAGTCCAAGTCACCTGCTCCTTCATTTTTTGGGCTAAAGTGTCAATTTTATACCTGCTTCTGGTTAGTGAATAGCAGCAGGTTTTGTTTCCGTTTGGCTGTTGGACTTAAAAATGTATTTACAAATGCACATTATTAGGGCTACAATTTTGGTGTAAAGAGCTGTTATACTATGTTCATAGATTTGACTAAAATGGTGAATATGCTTATGTTATGGTGAAAGGCAAAGAAGAGGAAGTGAAGAAGAAAATAGAAAGGTTTTGTACATGTTCGTTAGAGAGTATAGAGGTCTTCTGATTTTGGAATTTCCTTTGACTGAAATTTAAATTTCATACGGGTATTTATGGTATTTGCTAACTATTGAAAATTAGAAATATCGTTGAACTTTATAGGTTGATTGGGGCATTAGAGCAAGAAAATTTCACTGTATGCTCTCCATAAGGAGTGGTTTTGCAAAACTTCCTGCCCTAAGGAATGTTTTAGCAAAATGCCTTTATTTAGTCCCAAGCAAAGACTTCAAGGCAAAATTTTTGTAAGTCTTGAAAATTGGCTATACTTAAAGGGCAAATGATGTTTTGCCAATACTTCAAGTTATATGGCGAGAATGTAGGGAAGAGTGGAAGGGGCAAGTCTTGCCAAGACTTACGACGAAGTGCGGCAAGTGTTGCCTTTTGCCAACACTTGCCGTTCAAGTGTTGGCAAATCGAGCAGGGGTCAAAGGCAAGTCTTGCCTTTTGCCAAGACTTACGGCCAAGTGCAAGTATTGTCGTTTGCCAATACTTGAAGGGATAAGTGTTGAAAATCGGAGAAATATAAAGGCAAGTCTTGGCCCCGACCTAAAAACTTGACAGAGATATTTCCGTCCGGATTTTTTTTCATTAAACCTTAACGGGGGCATTTTTACAAATCTTATCTTAGCGCGGGCAAAAAGGCAAACCATTGCTTCCCGTGTCACATTTTTGCAAATCAGCCCATTAGAGGGGATGGCATGGCAATTGCATGTCTTGGCTCTATTTGAGGTTCCGATTTCAAGATCCGACCCATTTTCATAAATATCCTTCTGTTCCAATTATTTAATTTAAAAAGTTTTCTAATTAAATAAATACTCGCAAAATATTTTTCTTATTTTATGTAATAAACCACATTTGTAAGAAAAATATGATTATTTATTAAAAAAATAGCAAATTGCAAACACAGTCGGCGTCAGAAGGCTAATTTGTAGTAGAAGCTAGAAAATGCAATTGCAAGTAAAAGGGCGGGAATTGAAGATTTGTAAAATGATAAAATATTGCAACCCTAATTTAGGCCAAAATAACGACAACACTTATTTTATTTCAAAAATAGAAAAATTGCAAACTAATCAAAATTTACAGAATAGCCATATTACGGGAACTCAAATTTTACAGTTTTATTAAAAGTGAATTTTTAATTTTACATTAGCACAACACGCTGTATTGATATTTCGATAAAACTGAAGCAATAATAAATTAATATTTATAATATCAGGTCAAAATTTAGTGTCAACAATAACGAAAATTGTGTGAGTTGAATCCTCAACACATAGTATTTGTGAAAAAATTGGTGAAGTGATTACATCAAACATAAATATTATGTTAGAAAGGATGGAGAAAATATCATATCAATTACAACCAACAGATATGTTAGAAAGGATGGAGAAAATGGTGAAAGGCAAAGATATGAATACTGGGAAGAATTGGACATTAGAAGGACAAATGCTTCAAAATCATTGGTAATTATCCACTAATTGGAGTAAGAAAACGTTTCGACTAGAGTTTTACACCGAAATTCCAGTGCTAGGATATAACAGAACAATGTGACAAGACTGAAAATGATGAAAAATAAGGATCTAACCACGAAGACAACCTCTCCAATACTTGAACTTAAATTAGATCAACTCAAATAATTGATGAAATGACAAAGTTAGGATTTTGCTCGAGCAAATGGCAGACTTTTGAAATAGATCACAATAGAATACTCAAAAAGAGAGAGAGAGAAGGTTAGTAATTGTCAATGCTCGAGTAATATGGCACTCAACAGTCAACAGGTATTATTATAATCCTTATATTTATAGTATCAACGCTTATGCATTAATCGCTGATGTGATTTCCATGTATGTTCCACTATTTTTTCTTTGTGATAAGTGATTTTCGAAAGTCATCAAGTTTTGATGTCATTGGCAAACAGCATGATCCCTCAGGTAAGCTTAAGTCTTTTATTTATTTCTCTTTGAAGGATGAGAAATATGGTGAAGTACTTGGGAAGTGGGAATCTGGTCTACTTATGAATCCACATCGTGCAATATTTTACCAATCTATATAAAACCTGACTTGTGGTATACTAACACTGCAGTAGTTAATTGTACGTAAGGCAATATAAATGGTACAGTAAGTTTAGTCCAACATCATAATGAACAACATATGTACATCACTTCTCCTTTGCTTGGTATGTGGTAAGTTTCTCTTCTTTCTTTAATTTTTTGGGACTTTACTTTCTAATCAAGCACTCCATTTGGTTTTTAAAGAAATTAAGCACACCATATATTATTTTCTAATCAATTCCGATGTTTTACTAGTATTTTTAAGCGAATAACATTTACAAATTATACTCAACACATAATTGGCATATATGTTTACTTCGATAGTGACAACAAAGCAATCACAAGCACAAGTTCTAAAGTATGAACAGTTGATTGGGATGTCAATAAATAGATGAATATGTTTATCATATACTCCTATATCCCCCAATCAATAGATGAATATGTTTATCATATACTCCTATAGCTATTAATGATAAGTTGGCAAGTCACTGTAAATTAAGGGTCTGTTTGGAAACCACCTCGTAATTGGATTTGGTGTAATTACTAGGGTAGTAATTACACAGCCTAGTAATTACACAATAAAGTAATTACGAAGTCCTGTTTGTCTGCCATAGTGTAATTACAGTGTAATTACAAGCGTACCGTTTGGTTGCACAAGTGTAATTATACTGTTAGATCTTTTTAAATTAAAAAAAAAAACCTATTATACCAAATTATTGTTCAATTATTTTTTTAAAATTTACCTATCATTTTTATTAATATTCGTCTTTCTAAGATCAAGAGACAAAGTTTCAAAAAAACTAGAGTAGTAACTCATCTAAGAGAAATAAAGAAGATAAAATAAAGAAAGTAACGAAGAAATAAAATTTGAGAAGTTATATGGTACCACAAAAAGTAAAGATACTTAGAAAGTGAGAAAAAAAAAAAGAACTGAAAGAAAAATATGTAAAATAAATAATATACTTAAAACAAGAAATTAAAAAATAAAAAAGAAAAAAAGATAACGTTGTAATTACCAAGGAAGATAAGAAATTGCAAGAAGTAAATATCGTCAAAATGATAGGGAGGTACGAAAGAAAAACAATGAACAAATATATGATATAGTCAAAAACAAAATAAGTTCAAAGTAAAGAAATAAAAAAGGAGAAAGGTTACCAAGAAGCAAAAAGTAAAGATAAGAAAATAAGAAGAAAAAAATAAAAGAGAAATGATTTTAAAGAAATTATATATTTAATATAAAATTAAGAATTTTAAAATAAAAAAAGAATAAGAAATTAAAAAGAAAATAAACTTAAAATAAAAACAAAGATAATAGAAATTAAAAAGTAACCCTGTAATTACACAGTGTAATTACCAGCAATTCTCAGCTCCCCCCTAAGAATTGAAGAGTGTAATTACATAGCCTCAATTACACCCAATTACATGCTGACCAAGTAATTACTTGGTCAGCCAAACACGCCAAACTGAGTAATTACACCCAATTACACCCAAATCCAATTACACAGTGGCTTTCCAAACAGGCCCTAAGTGTCGCAAAGCATTACAGAGAGCAGAATTTACTTAGAGTTACTATTTTGTCAGGTATGATCGTTGCTTCCAATGCACCTTGTTCCCTTTTTATAATTTGTTTAGACCGGACTTGAGCAATATGAAGTATTAGTAGTACTTAGTGAAGAACAGATTGACTGACTCGCATTTGACATGTTATCATATTAGGTTGCTTCCTTTCATGTTTCTGCTTCATTGTAATTTGCATCTCTATGAATAGAGATAGAGATAGAACATCTCATAGGTTGGAAATTGGATTAGGAGCACCCATGTGGGTCAACCCGAATCCATATCAAATATATATATATATATATATATATATATATATATATATATATATATATATATATATATATATATATATATATATGTTATATATTTAACATAATATTGATAATAAAAGAAAGAGGTAAACTTAAAAGGACACAACAATGGGAAAGAGTTGTGTCTACTGATATAAGAGAAGTCCTATATATTAGGAACTTCCCAATTTCAGAATAACGCTACTTTTGTGAAGCACAGAGTCTTCTTCTCTCTGAAACAAAACAATTTGTTTCTTCTTTTCTCTCAAATTCCAAAATTTCTTGTGAGAGTTTTCATGAAGATGTTCTCCAATAAAGTGCGGAACAAACTTCCGTAACAGGTACGTCATAGACTGTGAATTTACGGTGTAGTTCATATCTAACAACATGTGATTGCATTCTTGACTAGTGAAACAAATACGGTTAGACCCTAGGTGAATTGTATGTTCATGGATTGTGTATAATACTTCATTGGTATCAGAGCCCGAACTATTTGTTTTCTAGTCTTAATAAGTATTTGTTTTTGATAATATTGTCGTGGAATATTTCCGCCAATTTAACTTTGAAGACAATTTGCTTTGTCCTTTGTTTCTTCAGCGTTCTTCATCACGTGATCGATGCCGTAACAGTTTGGTTCATATGTTATGACTTGTTGACGGGAGTAATATTTTTTTATGGATTTCCTTTTTTCTAAGTTTAAGCAGAACTTTGGGAATTAAGAGTTCTATGTCTTGATGTGAGTGTCATTATTGCAATGGAAAAAGTTTCTACATATGCATGGATACTCTTGCAGTTGTTTACTTCCAATTAGAATTGGGCAATTAAACACTCTGGTCTCATAAGTGAAAAGAAGATTTCGTGTACAATGTGACCTTGCTTATGCGTAAGGCAGATAATCAGAGTGTTTAATAATGACCTTGTATAGGGTTAACCAATTTCTTCTTCTACGTGACAAAACATAAGGGATCTTTGTGATTCGTGCTCTTTGGTTCTAATTCTGAACTAAATAAAAATTTGTTTTGTGTGAAACTAGAAACTTAAATTGGTTTTACTCCTCATGTCTGAGGCAAAAGTTATTTCTGAAAAACTAGAGTATTATTTGGCAATGCCATTTGTGGCTAATGATGAGTAATGAACTACTTAGCAAAAGGGCCGAAAGCCAAAAGTACAGAGAAAGAGAAAAGTTTTTTTCTATACCATTAGCTTGAAATCCTAATGCTAATAATCCATGCTTACTAGAATACTTGTCATGGTTCATACAATTTTTGTAGCATATATTTATATAAGCATGTTACTTGTATGATTTGAGTCAGTGGGTGTGTCCATAGACTTTAGAAGAGATGAACTTGGTAACATATTTAAGAACTTGAGAGCCATAGGTACTTCCCCTATTGCCGTGAAAAATTGCACCAGTTTCCTGCACCATAGTGGTGATGTGCAAGTTATTTTGGCGTTTACTTAAGACTCTTGGAAATTGAGTTTGCATACAGTAAAACGTTTCATGAATATAAGTGCAGTTTTTGCTCTTAGAATTTTAAGAAAGGAATGGGATTTATGGATTCCCCGACGGGGCCGATCACTGAGGATATGAAATACGAAGTAGTATGGAGTGAAGATTGTTTTTCACATTCCAATAATTTTTTTTAATTCCAACTACCCTTCAAGAGAATGCAAAAGCTTCATAAGTGAGGCATTGGTGCATTTCTATAACGTTGGTGATCAAAATTTTGCTTGGTATATGTTTCCATCATTATCTATGTGACTACCCTATTATTCAAGTTTGGTGAAAACTTGAAGTTATTAGCCCAACCATATTTAATTTTAAAAAATTTATTGCTGTGTGTCCTTCAAGTTTGGTGGCGTTTGGGATATAGACTACATGATGGTATTATCTTCTTTCCTTTCACCTATCTAGAGAATTGAAATAAAATAAAAGGCAAGGCTTTGTTTTGTCCTTGAGCATTGAAGGCTCCGAAGCAATTACTTAGATAATTATCTTGCTCTTGAATAAGAGTATAAGGTGATTTGCCTTTGTTTGAATTTCTTGATAGGGACTGAATTCGGTCCATGAACATTAATATACATAAAAGTGTGTATTTCTTTTTGAGGATATTTTTTTGTATACGTTACCAGAAAGTATAGTTCTACATTTGTTGTAGAATGTTTTGCATATTTAGTCTTGAATATAAGTAATTTAAGACGAGTGTTCCTTAGATAATTGATTATGTTAGATTTATCGAATATTAGAATTTGGATGATGATTGGAAACATAGTGAACTTTTGATTCCAAGTCTAATGTGAAATAAATTTTAACATAGTTAAATTATTTTAAGGATTAGTATGTATATGAATTCTAGGCTCTAAGAAAGTACATAGTTTTCTCTATAAGTTTGTACTAGTTTATATCAATATGTCAACTGCTACGAGAATATTATCCCGAACTTTAACAAAAGTGTAAAGTTAAAGGTGAATATAAAATCCAGTATATCCTAAAAGAGCAAGAGGCTCTTGAGACTCTAGATATGTCTATGATGTCTCCTGAAAATGAAAATAAATTCCATTTGCAGCTAATACATTATGACATTTGTGATCCAAATTATAAAATTATTCTAAGTCAGTTACTTATATTTCATACAAATTATGGATAGATGAAACCCATTTTTTTGGGGATTTGTGCTGCTTTCGACTTAATTTTTTTTCCCCACATGGAAAACTAGTTCCAAGGGGAAGGATATGTATCATTCAATGATACTCTATATCCAAGGTTTGTATATTCATAAGTGAACAAGACACTGGTGGAACTATAACTGAATTTGAATCACGATTTCAGATTATTAGCTACTTCCTCCGTCCCAATTTATGTGGCACCATTTCCTTTTTTGTTTGTCCCAAAATAAGTGGCACCTTTCCTTATTTGACAACTATTTAATGCATCATCTCTATTTTACCCTTGTTGGGCCCTACATACTTTTAAATCTACCAACAACTTTTTTATTACTCAAATCTTCGCTCTCTTACTTTTTCAAGGGTAAAATTGATATTTAACAAGGTCAACCTCTTTTTTCTTAAACTCCGTGCCCGGTCAAATGGTGCCACATAAATTGGGACGGAGGGAGTAATATTTTTCCTTAAGTAGGGTGAGATAAGCCAAGACTTGTCTTTTCATGAAACCGTGGACCAAAATTGCTTCCGCTAATGATAGTCAAATGGATTTGAGGAAGAGTCTTTTTTGGTGATAATGGATTTGTTCCCATTAGAACCAAGATGACTAAAAGAATTCATTTAATATTGCTGGTCCGAGTGGGAGTTACTATCAAATGATAAATTAATGTTATCAATCTCAATCTCGACGAATGAGTCGTCTACATATTTCCCATTATCTATTTGAGATCGAAGGGGAAGCATATATAGTTACTCCACAAGATATATAAGAGTTACATCTTAGATGCTGCTAAGGATAAATAGTTTAAGCAATGAAAGATGAAATGGAGTTAGTGAAACCAAACCAAGAGCTGGAATTGGTTGATCTACTAATGGATCATAGCGTCGTTGAGAACAAAGAGGTTCTCAAAATATGCGAAAGACTTAATATAGTATCGAACAAATATGGATGAATCCTTGAAGTTCAGATTTAAGAGATCGTTCGAAGAAATTGTGGTCTCTTTCAAAAAAATCTTCTATTAAAAAATTTTCTTGAACGATTTAATATGCAATAGTGCAAACCCATTAATACTTCTATTTCTAGAGGCAAAATTTTAAGTGGGAGGATGTGTCCTCGTGAATCCACGAGAATATGATTTGTCTCATGAAGCTTGATATCTATTATTCTAGTTAGCAGATATCAATCTGACTTAGAAAAGGAATACCGAAAAGCAGTTAAAGAATACTGAGGTATCTCAAAGGCACAGTTGATTATCCTTGTATTGTCAATGAAAGGATCTACGACTCAAAGGTTATACTTGTGATGATTAAGAAAGAAATTTAGAGGTGACAAATTCTAAATTTGAGTATATCCTCCTTGCTAAACAATGGCAATGTGCATATTGTTAATTAGAAAGAAATAATCATCAGCCTTAACACAGTGAAAGCTGAATTTGTAGTGCTTTCATCAACTGTGCAAGAAGCTATTTGGCTTAAATGTCTTTATGACAAATTCGGGTGTGTTTGATAGTGCTATTGAATTAGTGACAATCAAGAGTGACAATCAAGTCTCAATAGCTTATACAAAAGTCCCAAGTATTATTAGAAGACAAACCATATTGATATAAGTATAATTTCCTTAGAGACATAGTTGTACATAGAAAAGTGAACATGAAATACATCTCTATGCATTATATGATAGTAAGTCTGATAATGAAACTCATAGAGTGGGTGCTTATGAGTCATATGTGAAGGCATTGAGTTTGCGTAGATGTTGATGTATTTATATTTAAATTTTCCCAAGCATGTTCACATAAATCTGCATTATTGGAGTTAATATAGTTGAAGCCTAAATTGATTGTTTAGTTGGTTCATATAAATAAAATGATTTTATGTTTAGTGCATAAATTTGAAGTATGTCGGACAGACAAAAAGATTGGCCTATTCACACAGGCAATCGCCTCTATTGTCTATGTGACTAATAGGGATGAGACTATTATAAACTTATTATTATCAGAAGTGATAATAATAGAGAGCTTTAAGTTTATAATAAGAATGTCGCTTATTTTTTAGTTAATCATATTTGATTAAATGAATCTGTCTTAATGCCAGATGTGAGTTCTGAAGGATAAAAATGTATGAGTAGATTTGTGAACTCAAAGTTAGACATAGGTTGTCTGAACTATCATCCGCACAGTATTTAATTTACGAAAGACATATGTTCCACGGGAAAGGAGTCAATACTATGATACGTGATTCATACCACGTATGCATAAAGTGATCTATGGGAGATACAAGTTTAATCTCTACTTGCTTATCGTCTGAAGCCGTGAAAATTATAAGTAATTTTCTTTCTTTGTACCCTCATGACTTTGACCAATTTGTCGAGATTCAATTTGGTGTTTGCTATCTTAGAGTGTTGCCAAAAGATCATGGATGATTCGATCTGGCGGGACATTTCTAGAAAAGTAAATCAAATTGAGATTGAGAGAATCATGAGATGAGGAAGATCATTAGATATTATCACATTAATTGTGTTCATTGATGCGTCCATTATGTTTGTCTTTGAGAAAAGAATAGGGGTGGCTAACGGCCCGGTCCGGTCCGGTCCGGAACCGGGCCAAAAAAAATTCAAAATCGGAGCGGTACCGGTCTACCGGTCCGGTCACCGGTTATAAAAATTGGTGCCGGATCGGAACCGGTACCGGTACCGGTCCGGTCCGGCCGGTTTAACGGTTTTTCAATTTTTTTTTTAATTTTTTTTAGGCAAATAAAGTTAAAATTTGAAAAACTTAACAATTTATTTAAACATCATTTGTGATAATTATGTAAATTATATTTTTTAATAAAATAAAATAATTATGTAAATTATATTTTAAAATTTATTAATGTAAAGTAAATAAATAAACACAAAACAAACGTTTATTGAATGGGAAATACATAATTGAAATGACAAAACAAACTAGAAATCGAAAAATTACAAAGATACTAAATAAAGTAGAAATTCGAAAATACATAATTGAAATGACATAGATATTCCCTTAGCCATCTCTTCAAATTTTCAATCACGCGGAATAAAGCCATTTATTCTATCCCATCGATTTTGTATTTTTTTTCTAAGTGTTGCTTAAACTTTCCCGTCCCTCCATTGTTGGGTCCAGTGTAAATTTGCCACTCTTTGTTACAGAGGCTACATTTAGCTTTCTGAGTTTCAGTATCTTTCATAATAAGTTCCCACACTATAGAACGACGTCTTCGTTCCGCAATTCTTGTTTCAGTAGGACCGGGAGCAGCGGGAGCTTGATTTTCAGCCATTATAATTGTTTGGATTTTGGAAGAAATTTAGAAAATAGCCTTTGAGAGTAATTTGAGAGATAAATTGATAGAAAGTGCTAAATTGTGTGATATAATGATGAAATATTAGAGTATATATAGATAAAAATAGGTTGGGGGGTATGGGGGCGTTTAGGGGGGAGGGGTGATAGGCAAATATAGCCGTTTTTGGCCGTTGGCCAACGCCTATATTTGAAAGAGAGCCGTTGGCTCAAACTGCCTGCCGGTCTGGTCCGGCAGTTCGGCCCAAATATATATATATATATTTATTTATTTATTTTTTTGTTTTTCTATTGAGTTTTATTTAAAGTGGTGGAAACTTTGAAAAATATTACAACAAAATATTATTTAGTTTTTACTTGTACATATTAAAGTTTAAACTTAGAATTAAAAAACTTGTAGTATTTTTTTATACATTGAACTTTGAAGTGATGATTCAAATTTCAAACTTTGAATTAATTTGTTATGTTCAATATTCAAACTTTGAATTAATTTTAGTAAATTCAAATTTTGAATTAATTTGTTAAGTTCAAAATTCAAACTTTGAACTAATTTACAAACTAGTAATTAATTGTAGTATTTTTTGCGCAAACTATAAATTAAAAATAAAAAGTATGAAGACAATAGTCGTGATTGAATTCCAAGAGTTGGAGCAATTTTATTGAATTATTTAAGATATAAGTAGTGCAAATTACATCTAAACTTCAAACTTGTAAATTCAAAATTCTTATTTAGAAAATTACATTCTTTTAAACATATTAGCTAGTTACTTGAGGATAGTTGTAGGCTTTTCTTTTGGAACTGGCCGTTGTTGATCTTGTTCATCATCTCCTTCTGGTTCTTCGTCTTCTTCTTGTTCTTCATTGCCGGTTTGACTCCCTTCACTTGTTCTGTCGCTCAAAATTTGATCGAGATATGCTTTGCCTTTTTCCTTAGTAAGTCCTGGTAGACCAAAGTTTCTTCGCTCTGCTCTGATCCAATCCCTGAATAAAACTCCTGTCTCCATTGCCTCCTCCCTCAACGAATATCTGTGATCTCCAATTTGAAATCTTCCTTGGCTAAAAGCGCTTTCCGATGCAACTGATGAAGCTTGGATTGTTAATATATCCCGGGCCATTTTTGCAAGAATTAGAAATTGCGATTCTTGATTCTTCCAATAATCCAACAAATTCGCAGTTCCAAAGTTGTTAAGTTTCTTTGGATATTGAATTAAATACACTTGGAACTCGCTGTATTCCTCCCCGTACTCGTCCTGTTCTGAAAGCAACTTTTCGTCAAGTTCCCCAAAAGTGCTCATTCGCGCATGTGAAGAACTTTGCCCGGTGGATAGTATTGGTTCTGTTGGTGTAGCAGTGTCTGCCCAAGCTCTATAATTTGCAAATACAGCCACGGTATCTGCATAAACTTTAGCAACAGCCTCGTCTACACTTGGATACCCATTAGTAGCAATTTCATCTGGAGTAATTTCTAAATTTGCATATACTTCTCTAACAAGTCGTTCAGTTAACTTAATTTTAAAAGCAGGATGCAACACAGAAGCAATGTAAAAAAGAGGAGGAATTGGAAAAAAATATTTTCTAAACTTTTCAATCATTAACTCTACAGCCGGTAAGTAAACTTCATATTGTTTATACATTTTCAATAATTTCGATATTCTAGCTATATAATATAACATGGTAGGAGTAGTTGGATAATATTGACCGGAAAATTCTAAAGTAGCTTGATAAAATTTTTGTAAAAACTGAAGAAGATGTTGAACAAGTTGCCAATCCTGATCTTGAAGGTGATAGATTTGCATAAAATGTTTATTATACATTTGAGAAATAGGCAGTCTATATTTATAAGCAACTTTCAATGCCTCATATAAAGTGTTCCACCTAGTACAAACTTCCTTTGGGACTCTCCTAATTGGCATTCCTAATTCTACACATTTTCTTTCCCATTCTTGTCTTTTTTCTTGGTTTTTATTTCTAAAAATATAAGTTATAGCTATCTTCACCTTTGCGATAGTTTCGTTAAACAAGACAAGACCATCTCTTACTACTAAGTTGTAAATATGACATGCACACCTAACATGAAAAAATTCAGGAAAAGGAGGGTTCAAAATAGGTATCAAGCTCCTAAGTGCATCTGTGTTGTTTGTAGCATTATCTACCGTAATACTAAAAACTTTGTTAGATATAAAGTACGTACGACAAATTGATGAAACTTTATTACAAATATAATTTCCCGTGTGTGGTTCATCAACAATTTTATAAGCAATAATACGTTTTTGAAAAATTCAATCAGGATCTATCCAATGAACAGTAACAGTAATATAATCACATCCATTAGTAGAACGACCCAAATCCGTAGTAAGACATACTCTAGTGTCAAAGTTATCAAACATATATCGCAAATAATCCTGATATTCGTTCTTAAATTTAATAATATCATTTTTAACAGTAGTTCTTGGAAAACCATGAAAAGAAGGATTATATATAGACTGAACATAACGAACAAAACCAGTAGAAGAAGGAAAACTATAAGGTAAACCCTCGAGGGCAACTAGTTTAGCAATAGCTTCCCTATCATTTTGTTTATCATAAGTAAGAAGCCCTCCTGTTGTTTGGTTAATTCTTGTTTGGGTACCCGAAGATTCATCATGCGCTACTCCCCCATGTTCGGTCCCTAAATATATACCACCCGCCCGCGTTGACCATTCTTTAGGATGTTTCTTTTGTAAGTGTTGCCTAAGTTTACCCGTCCCACCCTCATTACCCCCAGTTCTAAAAACCCACACCTTATCACAAAGCCCGCAGGAGGCCGTCTGCGCTGCAACATTCTTTGATGCAAAATCCCACACATCAGATCTTTTCGGTATTCTAGTAGGAGGTTCAGGAGGCAAGTCTGACTGAACTTCGGGTGGACTAGCTTGAAATTCAGGTGTTTCTTCTAAATTAACCCCGCTTTGATTCCCATATTGTGTTTCTAACATTTCGTGATCAAGTATGTTACCAGCGCTAACATTATGATAATATTGAGAATCATTTATGTGGGTGAACTGATTAGAACTACCAGCAATTTCTTTACCCCTATTTCCCCTACGACCAAGTGCCCGCCCCCCACTACTAGTTCCAATTGAACCTCTTTGAGACATAATAATAGCAAATAAAATAAATATATGTGACAAAAAAATAATAAAAGAGTAGAAGTAGGAACGACCAACCAAATATAACCGTATAATTGAGGTGAAGTTGAAACTTGAGCCTCCACTTCAATTAATTAGTTGAATACTTGATAATCGAAAAATTACAAAAATAGCCAAATTGATATTTCAACCACGTAGCGCCTCCAATTGACCCAATACTTGATATTTGTAAACTTCACCAAGTAGCCAAATATAACTTTGATAGAAACTCCAAATAAAACTTGATAAAGTAGCCAAATTATAAATTTTTAACAAATAGCCAAAGTAGAATAATAGCAATATTGTAGAAAATTTGAGAGAATTAGAGAGAATTGGAAGATTTGTGTGAAAAATATGATGAAGTAATGGGGTATTTATAGAAAAAAATAGTTAGGGGTGGTAGAGGGGTCAAATTGGCCGTTTTTGGCCGTTGGACAACGACTAGGGGGTCAAAAGAGCCGTTGCCCAACAGCTAGAAACGGCTAGATCCACCAGATTTTTCCTTTTTTTTTAAAATTTTTTGGACCGGTCCGGTTCCGGCCCAAAATTATACCGGTTCATCCGATTTTTTTCGTGGAACCGGTTCGGGACCGGGACCGGGGCCCGTTAGGGACCAATGGGCCGGTCTCAACCGGTCCGGACCGGTCCGAGCCGGTTTCCGGCCCGAATCCGGTCCGGTCCGGTCCGGTCAAAACCGGACCGTTAGCCACCCTTAGACAAGAACATAATAACATAATGATGAACTCAAATTAATACAAAGAGATAGTGAGAGATGTGAATGTGGTAAATGATCTAGGGTACTGCATACTACAATATACTCCAAGGTTCCGTTAATGGTGATGCTATATATTCCTAACAGATGTATAGCAACTAAGCTCTCGAAGTATGCACTGGTCATATGGTCTAGTCGTTATGTATGGATGTTACAGATTGGGAATGAGAGTGGACCCATTATGTGTGAGTGGGAGATGTTGGAAATTGGATTAAGGGCACCCATGTGGGTCAACCCGAATCCATATCAAATATTAATAAATATATATATATTATATATTTAATATAATATTGATAATAAAAGAGAGAGGTACACTTAAAAGGACACAACTATTGGAAAGAGTTGTATCTACTGATATAAGAGAAGTCCTATATGTTAGGACTTCCCAATTTCAGAATAACTACTTTTGTGAAGCACAGAGTCTTCTTCTCTCTGAAACAAAACAATTTGTTTCTTCTTCACAGTCTTCTTCTCTCTGAAACAAAACAGTTTGTTTCTTCTTCTTCTCTCAAATTCCAAAAATTCTTGTGAGAGTTCTTGTGAAGATGTTCTCCAATAAAGTGTGGAACAAACTTCTGTAACATGTACGTCATAGACTGTCAATTTACGGTGTAGTTCATATCTAACAACATGTGATTGCATCCTGGGCGAATTGTATGTTCATGAATTGTGTATAATTCTTCAGTTGAAGTGTGAGAATACCTGTAATTTGCTCTTTGCATAAACAGAAGAACAAAGTCTAGGATTTCTAATCAAGGGACAACAAAGTCTTTCCGCATCACATGATCTAGTATTTCTTAAGGAATAAGGAGTACACGTACGGATAAAACTTCTCATGTTGTTTTATACTATGAGCAGGTTGTATTGTCAATTATGAGTATTTTGGAAATTGTTTTGATGAATCAGATCTACCGATGATTGTAAGAAACGCAATACTTGTTGAAGTTCCATTTTAAGCCTATTTCTATCGATTCGTTAAAGCTAACATATGTGGAGGCATTTCATAGTCACCAAAACCACTGCTAGCAATACCGTGCAATCTTAACTTGTGAGACTTCCATTGGTGTTAACACTAATGGATTGACCTTCTCTATATAATCCCTCCCAATTTAAAAATAAACCATCTCAAGAAACTCAATTTCAACTACAATTGAAAGAAGAAAAAAAAATCATACTATTAAGATTGACGGAGTAACCTGATCTGCCTGACCAAAATCATTAAGGACAAAATTGTGATAAACTAAAAATATTAATATAGAATCAAAAGCCCAGGAGATCCCAAGTTTATCAACTATACTTGGCAATGCAATATAGGAAAGAAATAAGAAAATTTAAAGAAAAAGCTGGTGACACTCAAATCAGAGGTCCTTATGCTGATGCAAGGGTATTCCTCGGAGCACTTGACTACTTCTTAATTAGGCGCTATTTGCTGAATCAAGCTCACAGAATAATGAAATTATAAACTACGTTACATAGGGGAAATGATAACACTAACTACTATACCTAACTGTTTAATTTGATATACAAGTTTTTCATCACTCGGGATGGTGGGAGAGACCCTTAAAATATCAAATTACATAGAGTTCATAATTAACGGAAAATCTAGTTGGAGTAGTTTAGACAGTATTGATATAGAATTCGTAACCAAAATGACATGTCACTAATCATTTTATGTAGAAAACTGTAATGTTGAGTACTTTAATATATATGGTACGAACATTTTTATTGAGGTAGTTGGATGCTGAGCTTAAAAAGGGTGATAAAGAACATATTGATGAGGGCTGTAAAATTTTGAGTCCAAAGCTTTTTAAGCGAGATGTGGGAGCTTAATGGAGGGGTGTTAAACTTAAATGTACACATGGGTTGCCTTTAGAAACACTGTTGAGTTAATTTTTTGGGTTGACGATGAACTATGCTCGCATTTTAGCTTCTATATAATGAGTATAAGAATAATCATTTAACATCATTGCTCCTCTGCTATATTTTTTTCTATTTCTGACTTGAGTTTTAAAGAATCCTCAAGGTTCGTTCCCTCTAAAGGTAGAAATTTTTACTTGCATGGTCATGGAAGACTCAAGCTCCTCCACCGTTACTTCAAAAAGGCAATATATGAATTATTTATCTTGGTACGGTTTCTTATCTTTACGATGGTGAGGCCAAAATCTGTGGACATTGTTTATCGAAACAACAATGCTGGCTTTAATTTATTTATTTCAATCGCTTTCAAGTTGTACTAGTTACAAGTCTAATGATAACTCTTTTCTCAATAATATAGACCGCATATGGTGTAGTTGAATCGAATCAACTAACATTGGCATAGAAAAACTTTCCTCTTTTCCAGAAGGAAGTAATCTAATTTACATAACGTTATTTCAGCTTTAATCACATCTAAACTAAGAATGCCTATCATTTGTGAATGCTGGAGTAGTTGTAATTTTCATTTGGCTGATTTTTTGAATGATTGCATATACCATTTACACTTCACGATTTAAGTATAAAATCAACTATTCTTAAAATTGAGTTTCATATGCGACTTACAGTACAATAACTCTATGACATACTGTATTATTACCGTGTGATATTTTCTATGTTGTGAGTTTATCCATTAAGATTGAGGACAAACAGAAAAGGAATGGTTTAGTATGATCACAGTGGAGTGTATTTGGTAACTCTAACATGGTATTACATTGTTTTTCTTTGTTTAAAAGTCACCAGGCTCTTTTTCTGTTCTTTTTCTGTTCTTTTTCTTAGATCCTAGCTATGTACAGCTACAGAACATGAAAGCTCATTGTCTATTGTCGAATGAAATGCTATAGACTAGCGTCTGAGTTTTAGGCAACAGTCAGGTTCATTTGCATAATAGACATTCTTTTAGCTAGGGCTTATTACAAGTTCCTCTGTTTGCCGCAGGCGTGGATCACCCTTGATAGAGCACAACTGCATTACGGTGAGCCTGATAGTTCTATCCAAAGCTTAGACAGAGCACTAGCCATCAAGATAGGCTTAAATTTACTACTCATGCTCAGGCCTGCTTCCTCAAGGAATAATGGTTCACTCAGATGTTTCCTTAAGCACCGTGGTCACAAATAAATGATTTTTTTTTTTTTTTGGTAATACCCCGATGCCAGCATACCATTGTATCTGGAGAGCGAAGGTCATTTGGGTTTTAAGCAAATGTCTGTATCACCTGTAAAAATAACAGTATACTGCCCAAAAAGTGCTTACAAAAAAAGTGATTACAAGAGGAAGGAGAGGTAGAGCCTTACCTGACATTTCACTGCCCTCTTATGATTACAAGTCTTACCACTATTTTCTTGCATCTTTGTCTGGATGCTCATTATTTTAGTGTTCCTTAACCTTGACTTGTGTAAAAACCGAACACACTCATACGAGAGGAATAAGATTTGGGTGAAAACTCTTGCTTTCATTGATGAAGGGAGTCCCTATTTATACAAGAGAAAACCTAGTAAACCTAACTTAGGGACCAAGTAAGCTTAACGGGCTTGGCCCAATATACAATTTACATAACTAAACTATTTACATATCTAACATATTTACAATATAACCTTCATTACCCCCCCTCAAGTTGGAGCGTGAGGGTTCCTTATGCCCAACTTGTTAAGGAAGTACTCGAATTGGGCACGTCCCAGCGCCTTCGTAAAAATATCAGCAAGTTGTGTGGTCGTAGGCACATAGCTGAGACGAATGATTCCTCCGATAATTTCATTCCGAACAAAGAGACAGTCGACTTCGATGTGTTTAGTGCGTTCGTGAAAGACAGGATTTCGAGCAATATGTAACGCTGCTTGACTGTCACACTTCAAATTCATCGGAGACTTGTGATCGATTCCAAGATTCCATAATATTCCTTTCAACCACTTCAATTCACACACGGTCATCGCCATCGATCGATACTCTGCCTCAGCGAAGGACCTCGACAAGATCTGTTGCTTCTTCGTTCGCCAAGATATTGGTGAGTCCCCTAACGACACATACCAACCTGTTAACGACCGAAGTGTCAACGGACAACCTGCCCAATCGGAGTCACACTACCCGTGCAATCTCAGATCACACTGAGAATTAAATACGATGCCTTGTCCCGGACAGCCTTTCAAATATCGAACAACCCTAAGTGCTGCTTCCATATGCTCAATACGGGGACTCTGCATGAATTGCGACAACACATGTACACTATAGGACAAATTCGGTCGTGTAAAACACAAGTAAATCAATCTTCCAACCAGTCGCCGATAGCGTTCAGGATCTTTGACAAAGCGACCAGTCGCAAGCGCCAAGCGATGATTTTGTTCTATCGGTGTACCAACCGGTTTTGCCCCCAACAAGCCTGCTTCCAATATGATATCCAATGCATACTTCCTCTGACACAAGAAGATTCCCTTCGGAGACCTTGCCACTTCAACTCCCAAGAAGTATTTCAAGGCACCCAAATCCTTCATATGGAAACATTTCGAGAGATACAACTTAAAAATTCGAATTGCCTTCGAATCATTACCAGATATAATTAAATCATCCACATAAACAAGCACATTCAAGTGCACATTTCCTTGCTTCATCGTAAATAATGAGTAATCCGAATATGATTGTCGAAACCCATATTGCTTAAGAGCATCAGACAATTTCGCAAACCAACACCTGGGTGCTTGTTTTAAGCCATACAATGATTTTCGAAGGCGACACACAGTTCCTCTCCCAGTCATGCGATGTCCCGGAGGCAATTTCATATATACTTCTTCGTGAAGATCACCATGCAAAAATGCATTGTGCACATCCATCTGATGCAATTCCCAATTTTTGGCAGCTGCTACGGCCAGAAAAACTCGGACAGTCACCATCTTTGCAGCCGGTGCAAATGTCTCAGTGTAATCAACTCCTTCGATTTGATGATTCCCAAAAATCACCAGTCTTGCTTTGTACCTTTCAATAGTTCCATCCGACTTGTACTTTATCTTATATACTCATCAGCATCCGAGGGCCTTCTTCCCTGTAGGTAAGCGAACTATCTCCCAAGTTTTGTTCGCTTCCAATGCCTTCAATTCTTCCCCCATGGCTGTTCTCCATTTTTCATTTTTCACCGCCTCCGAATAGGAGGTAGGCTCATGTCCTTGCGTTATAGCTGCAAGAAAACTCACATGTTTCGAAGAGAAATTATCACAATTGACATAGTGTGCTAGAGGATAGGGCTTACCAGAGGGTTGTTGAGAAACGGATGAACAATCAGACTTTCGAACACAGGACGATACCTGGTGACTCATCTTTTGGACCGTATTAGTAACAAAGTCTCTCAGCAAGATATTCTCTTTCTTATTTCGTTTTCCACGACCCAACTCTTCGGGTTCAACTTCGGGAACAACCTCAAGTTCAACTTCTGGAGTCACCACTTCGGGTTCAATTTCCGAAGTCATGACTTCGGATTCAACACCCCCCCTTCCTCGCACACTCTCCTCTTCCTCCTCCAATGCTACGGTGACAGAAACCGGATTTTGTCTGTGTTTTTCTTCCTCAGTTTCCTTGGATGCGAACGGAAATTCCTTTTTATAAAACACCACATCCCTTGAGAACACAAACTCCTTTGTCTCCAAATCATACACTTTCCACGCTTTCTTCTCATTTGGATAACCCAAAAACACGCATCGACGACTCCTACTTTCAAACTTGTCACTTGTTTGTCCTTGATTGCGAGCATAACATAAGAAACCGAACACCCTCAAATGATCATAATTCAGTGTCACACCCATCAAGACATCGTAAGGTTTCCTCCAATTCAACAACTTAGTGGGTGTCCGGTTAATCAAATAACATGCCGTCATCACACATTCTCCCCAGAAGTCAATTGGTAAATTGGCTTGAAAACGCAGCGCCCGTGCCACGTTAAAGATATGTCTATGTTTCCGTTCAACTCTACCGTTTTGCTGGGGTGTCCCTACACAAGAAGTTTGGAACAAGATCCCTTGTTCGAGAAAATACCCTCTCAGACTTACAAATTCGGTTCCATTATCACTCCGAACGCACTTAACCCATTTATTGAATTGTCTTTCTACCATTGCAAAGAAACCTTTCAATTTTTATCCGACCTCTCTCTTATCAACTAACAAGAATACCCATACTCCTCGTGAACAATCATCAACAACAGTAAAAAAATATGATGCACCACACGAAGACTCAGTTCTATAAGGACCCCACAAGTCACAATGAACTAAATCAAAAGGTTCATCAGCTTTATTATTACTCGAAGGAAATACATTTTTAGTTTGCTTTGCCCTACGGCATACATCACATGTTTTTTCTTCTAAGCTACCTTTCCCACTATCTTCTAAAACCGAGAGAGATTTTGTTACTTGCATCGAAGGATGTCCCAACCTTTGATGCCACAAATCTACCATATCGACCTTCACAGCTTTCACCACGGGTATCGTCCGAAAGTAGTAGAGTCCGTTCTTTTGTTCACCCGCTCCAATCAACTTCCCTGCAGCCCTGTCCTGCATAACACACAAATCATTAGTGAAAACATTGCAACCAACTTGATCAATTAATTGAGACACAGAAATCAAATTGCAAGTCATTTCGGGCACATATAACACCCCGTGAAGAACCATGTCTTCGTTAAATCTGATGGATCCTTCCTGAGTCGCCATCGTACTGCTTCCGTTCTGTAAACCTACCGGACACTTTGGTATTGTTCGTAGATTCTCCAAAGCACTTATCTGACCGGTCATGTGATTTGACGCCCCCGTGTCAATAATCCATGAAAGATGAGTTTTCTTACCAATCGATGGTTCACTTGTGCTTGCCTTCTCCTTTTTCAGCAAATCGAACAGCATCTGCAACTGATCACCTGTTATTCCAGACAAGTTAGTTTGTCCGGGCACACTCATGTGTCCGTTTTCTCCATTCTCGAGCTCAGCTTGAGCAGTATTTGCTTGATTATTGCCACGTCCTCGACCAGCATTCGAACCAAACTGTTGATGTCCATGACCTCTTCCACCTCTGTTACCTTCAGCTCTTCCTCTGCCACGTCCTCCATTCGAAGAACCTTGCTTCGGATAATGTACCCACCCCTCCGGATAACAAATAACTTCATAGCAGCGTTCCGGAGGATGTCCTCCTCGATCACACAAGTGACACTCATTATAGCCTGTCTTCGGTAGCTGTGATCGTTGTGCAGCAAACTCTGTCACCTCCCTTCTTTCTTCCTGAGTTCGTGCCATCCCTTTGACCCATTCATCTTGGATTACCTTTTGGTAAACTTGATTCATTGATGGCAACGGATCCTGAGCCAAGAGATTGAAACGGACGGTTCCATAAAGACTTTCATCCAGACCCATAAGAAATAAGTGACCCCTATCATCTTCCCTTTTCTTCTCCAGTGCAACCGTTAGATTGCAAGTGTAGTTTCCACACGAACAAGTTGGAAACTTATCACAATTTCCTAGTTCTTCCCACAACATAGCCAGTTTTCCATAGTAAGCAGCAATGGTTAATCACTTTTGCTTACAACCGGCCAAAGCCGCTTTCAATTCCTGAATCCGAGGTCCGTTTTCCACGGAGAAACGTTCTCGAATACTCTCCCACAGATCTTTCGCCACTTCCATGTGCGATATGGTGGTCCGAAGAGTAGGCTTGATCGAATTCCTAATCCACGACACTAGAAGAGAATTGATAGTCCACCAGTCCTCATAATTGATCGACTTTTCATCGGGCATCTTGATCGATCCGTCAACAAAACCAAACTTCTTCCTTGCACGCAGTGTCGTTCTAACTGACCGCGCCCATTCCTCATAGTTTTCACTGGTCAACTGGACATGTGTGATAATCAAACCAGGATTATCATTCGAGATGATATCGTATGGAGAGATTGTCTTCCGTACGACTGCAACATCACCTTTTGGAGCCTCCATTACTTTTCAACTTGAAGAGTTTCACGATGGCCACTACAACAAAATAGGCCTACGGCCACACTAATTTTAGACCACAGTTCAAAAGTGTTGCCAAAAATGCTTGTGACCACGCTTTATAAGTGTTGCCTTTGACTAGAGCCTATGGCCACGGGTTAAAAAGCAACACCTCTAAAGCGTGCCTTTTAGTGCTATAGGCAACACTTACAAAACGTTGCCAAAACTTTGCCAAATCATAACATAATTAGCAACGGTTATTAACTAAAAGGAAACGCTTTAAAAGGGTTCCTATATATTCATACCAAAAATAACTCTTTATAAGCATAACCTAAAAAATTCCTAGAAAACTTTTATCAAAAAGTACCCCTAAAATATTCTCCTAAGTTATTCACTGAAACACACGTGGAAACTAAATGCTTTTTTCGAGCTCTGCTTTTTCCCTCCACAACTTTTAGGTAAAGTCAAACCAAACTTTCTATACTGAATATTGCTTTTCTACTGAAGGTGATCGATCCACCGCTGCTGCTTTTAGTTTTAGATCCACCGCTGCTGCTTCAGAGAAAATTTCACCCTCATTTTCGTGCGCTACTGAAGGTGATCCGCCGCTGCTGCTTCACCTTTGCTCTCGGCTCTGCTTTTCAGGTCTGATATCGATTTAGTAATTTATATGGATTGATTTAGTCTTGTAATTGCTGTAGTCGTCTTTTGGTATCTGTTCGGATAAATTCTTGGTGTTTTGTACTTTAATTTCAGTAATAAACTGCATCAGTCATAGACTCCAAAATTCAGCAATTTCAAAACTATTTGAGCTTGTTGTTCTGCTTTATAATGCTCATTATGTTTTTGTACTTTAATTTCAGTAATGAACTGCATCAGTCATAGACTCCAAAATTCAGTGATTTCAAAACTATTTGAGCTTGTTGTTCTGCTTTATAATGCTCATTATGATTTTGTACTTTAATTTCAGTAATAAACTGCATCAGTCATAGACTCCAAAATTCAGCGATTTCAAAACTATTTGAGCTTGTTGTTCTGCTTTATAATGCTCATTATGTTATCTAAAATTGGCCAGAGTAAATAAGAGTTATGTGAAGTGTTAATATTTTGAATGGACTGGATATTTATTCTTATTCCGATGCGTCAAGAGAGTGTAGTAGATGTAGGAACGATAGGTCATTTCTGAAAGACAATGAGTTTTAGGTAGAGGTGACTGAAAAATGTGCAACGTAGAGCAGAATCAATAAAATCACAGAATCTTCATGATCAATTGACAGCGTATAGCATTTATCGTATCACTTATGTCATTGATGAATGAAAGTGAATAAATTTTTGGTAAACCTTTAGCATTAGTGTTCATGTCTGAAGAAGTTGACTGTGTCATTCATCTTGATGCAAGCTTTCTTTCATAAACAAGGATTAGTTTGATTTAGCATATATATAATATCCAGGCTGCTAAATTTTTTTATCATGTTATATTCACCTTGATAATGTTGCTTGTGTATTTTTCCATGTAGTTGGTGTGGTTAGCTTTCCATGAGGGATTGCTTTTTAGTTCTTAGAATTGATACTGTTGAACTGATTACATAAATGAGTTTCAAAGCTCTTTGGTCTCAAATAGTTGTTTCATGTCTGTTTTAGTACAACTCGTGGGGTTACATGTTTGTTTTAGTTAATTTATTTAATGTCGATGTGAATTTGATTCAATGATCTTGGTTATGCAATCATTTAGTCCTACTAATTTTTCTTTTTTTCCCGAAAAAGATTAGTGAACGCTCAGGAAGATCCGTGATTGACTTGAAGTAGTGTTTGACTTAATTTAAGTGCCATGACTAGGTAAGAAGTTCTTGTCATCTTACAACACTTGATTGCAGAAAAGTAATATTATCTTTAAAGATTTATTTAGTAAAGTATAAGTTACTAGTTAATTAATATATATTTGAATTTCTAACAACAATATTTGATTTTTAGGACTTCAAACGTTCCATCCAAGGATTGGATGGATTTACCAAGGTACGGAAAAGAGTATTTTGATGGTGTAGAATCTTTCTTGGACTTTGCTTACTCTGTTGGAGATCCTCAAGGTGAAGAAATTCAATGCCCTTGTGTAGACTGTTGTAATATCTATTGGTTTCAAAGGCATATAGTAAAGGATCATCTAATAAGCCGGGGGTTTGTTGATGGCTATACAAGATGGATTAACCATGGGGAATGGGTTTCCCCTATGAATATTGATAGTGACATAGATGATGAAGCTAACTCGTATGATGATATTGATGGGCTGTTGAATGATCAATTTAGAAATGTTGCACAAGCCGAAGGAGTTTATGAAGGCCCAAATGAAGAAGCCCAAAAATTTTATAACTTGGTTGATGAGGCAAGCCAAGAACTATATTCAGGATGCAAAGGATTTTCTAGATTATCATTCACAATCCGTTTGTACTTGCTAAAGTGTCTCCATGGATGGAGCAACACTTCCTTGTTAGAGTTATTGAAAGAGACGATGCCTGAGTTGAATATTCCTACATCCTACTATGAAGCCAATGCCATGGTAAAGGATTTAGGTCTTGATTATGAAAAAATTGATGCATGTCCTAATGACTGTATGTTATTTAGGAATGATCATAAAGATGACACGCATTGTCATGTTTGTGGAGCGTCTCGATATATTGAACGTCCTACGGTAGATGATGAACTTGAGCCTTCTAAAAAACCTCATCGTGTTCCTGCTAAAATTTTGAGATACTTTCCATTAGTTCCTCGACTTAAAAGGATATTTATGTGCTCAAAGACAGGAGATTTAGTAAGATGGCATGACAAAGGGCGTTTAAAAGATGGAAAGTTAAGGCATGCTGCTGATGGCCAAGCTTGGAAAGACTTCGATAGCTGTCATCCAGATTTTGCAAGTGATTGTCGCAATTTGAGACTTGGCTTGGCAAGTGATGGGTTCAATCCCTTTCGGACCATGAGTGTATCTCATAGCACATGACCTGTTATCTTAATGGTGTATAATTTGCCTCCTTGGTTGTGTATTAAGCCAGAGTACATCATGCTTTCTTTGCTTATACCTGGGCCGCGATCACCTGGAAATGATATAGACATTTATTTACCTCCATTGGTAGATGAGCTAAATTTGTTGTGGGAGTCTGGAGTAGAGACATATGATGCTTCAAGAAATCAAACCTTCCAAATGCGAGCAGCTCTCTTGTGGACAATTAGTGACTTCCCTGCATATGCTATGTTATCCGGTTGGAGTACAAAAGGAAAGTTTGCTTGCCCTTGTTGTAATTTTGGCACTAATTCTCGCTATCTTAAACATAGTCGAAAAATGTGTTATATGGACCATCGTGTGTTTTTACCCATGAATCATCCGTGGAGATCTACCAAAAGGTCTTTCAATGGAAAAACAGAATTTAGGCCTCCTCCACCTTTATTAAAGGGAACCGATGTTTTTACAAGCTTACAGAATATTACCAACGTGGTTGGAAAGAAGCAGAAGAAATCAAATGATGGCCAGTGGAAGAAAAGGTCAATTTTTTTTATTTACCTTATTGGCAGCATAACACGTTACGTCACAACCTCGATCCAATGAACATAGAGAAGAATATATTTGATAGCATAGTTGGAACCCTTTTGGATATTCCTGGCAAGTATAAGGATCATGCAAATGCTCGCTACGATCTAAGAGAGATGGGAATTAAAAAGGACCTTCATCCAAAAGACACAAAGGATGGCAAGAGAACAAAGTTTGCAAAAGTCTGCTTCTCATTGACTAATGGAGAGAAATCAGTTTTTTGTGGTGTTCTAAAGACCGCAAAGCTGCCTGACGGTAGTGCTTCCAACATATCTAGGTGTGTTAATTTAGATGAAAGAAAAATATCTGGCTACAAGACCCATGATGCTCATTTCATGTTACATTACTTGTTGCCGATACCAATTAAAAGCATATTTCCGGATCATGTTGCTATTCCTTTGATTCGCCTGAGTTCCTTCTTTCGTCGGTTATGTCAAAAAGTTATCACACTGGAAGAACTAGATTGTTTGGAAGTAGAAATTAAAGAAACATTGAATCAATTGGAGCAAGTATTTCTTCTACTTTTTTTGATATAATGATTCATTTGCCTATTCATTTGGTGAACGAGGTGAGAGTAGGAGGTCCAGTTCAGGATCGATGGATGTATCCTGCTGAAAGAAATATGGGTACGTTTAAGTCGGCCGTTCGCAACAGAACTCATCCAGAAGGATCTATTGCCGAGGCATATTTGGTTGAAGAATGTTTGACTTTATGCTCTAGATACTTACATGGGGGTGTACATACTAGATTTAATAGAAGATCCCGAAATGATGATGAACGTGGTTCAGCTGATGCACAAACTTCCAGTTTGTTCCCCAATAGAGGTTGTACTTTAGGAGCGCAAGAGAGTGATCCAATTATTTTAAATAACAAGACACTAAGCCAGGGACATGCATACATATTGAACAACTGTGACGAAGTTCAAGAATATATTAGGTAACTTGTACTATTTTCTTTTATGCAGATAATTCTTAAATTATTGTATTTATGTATTTGCTAACAAATAAAAATACCTTGTGTAGAGAGCATGAGCTTGAGGTTAATAGTCAGAAGCGAGGATCTAAATGGAGCAAGGCCAAGCAGCATTCTCAAAACTTCTCTCAATGGTTTGAAACTCGTGTGTTGCATGAAGATGTGCCGGATCTGATAAAAGAATTGTCTAGAGGACCAAATAATATTGCTAAAAGATATACCGGGTATCTCATAAATGGATATAGATTCCACACGAGGAGGCGTGATGCAGGGCGTAAGACACAAAATAGTGGCGTTCAATTAGTTGCCCTAACTACAAGCTTTGCAAGCTCAAAGGATAAAAATCCGGTGAAAGCAAATCTGACATATTATGGTAGAATAGTTGATATACTTGAATTCGACTATTATGGTCATTTCAAGGTTGTGTTATTCAAGTGTGACTGGTATGAGGTTGAAGAAGTTATTTATGGCCTTACTTATGTCCACTTCAACAAGAAATGCTATCAGGAAGAGCCTTTTGTGCTAGCATCTCAAGCACACCAATGCTTCTATGTGCAAGATCCATATGATCAAGATAAGCATTATGTTATGAAGACGGTCCCGAGGGACCTCTTTAACATAACTGACCAACTTGAATCTGATGCTGCACACTTTTATGAAAATGAGTCGTCTGAACATTCGATAGGCCCATCTATACCGCCTGATAATGGTGAAATTGTCTTAGTAAGGAGTGATATTGCGGCAACAATTATCGATATGCCTCCAGAAGGATTTCCTGCACAACAATATGAAATTGAATCTGAAAATGAGGATCATTTTGATGATATATCAAGAGTTTGATTCCAATTCAAGTCGAATAATAGCATAGTCATTGCTTAATTAACAACTAGAGACGCATTTTACAATTTTGTTTTAGGTGTTAAGTTGATGATATTAGTTTCTTGATGTTCTTTTTTTTTTTATCAATTTTATGAAGTTCTGATATTGAATATTTCTGATGGTTTAATTAGGCCTTAATTTGCTATTGTTTCTTAGCTTTGTTCGGATGGTTTAATATTCGAATCTGCTGCTGTAATTTGTTCGAATCTGCTGTTGTAATTGCTTCGAATCAACAGTTGTTGTCTGTTAGAATCTGCTGCTTTATGCAGGTTTATTAGTTTTTTTTCGTATCTGCTGTTCTGTTTTCGAATCAGCAGTCTCTTTTCTCTCTTCTGGCAATTAATATGTATGATGAGGCAGATAATTTCTTTGACCTCTACCAATACCACTCTGCTTGCGTCAATTTTCTATGTTCTATGAACACCCATGCCAACTCTTCTCTGAAATAGGTGCTAATTGCAAAATAAAAGCAGTATCATCTAGAATGACCTCTAAATACCTTTCTGACATTTTAGGTGATGCTTCAGCGTTCTTTATCTCGGGACAATGAGCACGGATTTTATCTGTTTGTCTAATGGCACTTGATCTCTGCTTTGTTCCTTCACAGAAAATTTCATTTGCATGTGAAGATTTTGACTTGTACATACTTTTCTTTTGTGCTTAAAGTTTAGTAGTCAAGTGTACTTCAAACGTCACTGCATTTTTTGTATTGATTTTAAAGTAGCTGTGACCTATTTATCAGACCTTTGAGTACATGAAAATAATTCATACCTATGACTAACAGTGATCATTTTGCTTGTGACTCATAGGTAACGTTCCCAAAAGTGAAAGCAAGATTACAGTTGGAAGGCATCCAGAAGAATATCCCACAGCTTACTCAGGCATGCTTTTCTGATTGATGACATTTCTTAAGTAAAAGTTTCTACAGCAAACAATAATCCTACTTTAAGTTGGTCCTTGCTAGTGACACACTGGGGACTCAGTGGGCCGGTGGTTTTTAGGTTATCTGCTTGGGGGGGGCACAATATCTATCCAGTTCAGATTATGAGGGTAACGCATGTTGTCTCATTTCTTTTTCAGTTTCTCTACGACAACCTTTTTATCGCAGTGACAACACTCCATTCAATACTAACTTCACTTGGAGCATAACAAGTTGTTAGAGTGACACAACTTGACATGCCATCTGATACCTGCCTAGCAAAACTTGGATAATTTCCTGTATTATTACTTGGAAAACTTTCAATCTCAAACAAATCTGAACTTGCATCACTTTCTGCATAATCATCATCATATGTTCCATTGGAACTTGCTCCTATGTTGATAATATCAATTTCTTCATGTTTTGGAGGAATTGCATCCCAAGTTAACATACTTAGACTTTTCTCAAGACTCAGTTTCTTTCTTTCTTTCTCTGTAATTGGTAAGCCAAACACTTCCAGGGACTTTCTTGTTTCTTCTTCCTGTTGTAAATGTATCTTCAAGCCTGGATTTCTAGCTTTAGGATCGAAAACCGGCACGCTAAAAGGATCATCTTTTTTCAATACAAATCCCAATTCATCAACTTTCTTGAAGTGCAAATTTTGATGATGACTAGAACCTGTTGTACTGGACTCAAAACTTTGAGCTAAGATTCTAGTTTTAATGTGTTTGTTTTGTTTTGACTTACCATGATATGTTCTACTCTTGAAACTGTTTTGCCAACTTGACTATCGACCTCAACAGACTCCTTGTCTTTACAATAACAATTGCAGCCAATTCTAGCAAGGAGTTTCTTGCCATAATTATTGTTCTTTGCTTGTGGCTGCTGCTGATGGTTTCTTGAAAAGTTATGCAATAATTGACTTCTGCTATTCCAACTTGATTCTGAATAAATACTTGTTGTAAATCCATCCAGGTGTGCTTTACGTGGATTTTGCTCCTGATTTCCATATTGAAGATCTAAAGTTTGCACTCTCTCGTCACAAGAGTAAGTTTTTGGTAATACATTCTGTGACCTGAGTTCAAGTAAAGAGTTCTAGTATGTGATTGAACCACATTAGACAAATTTGTATCAGATTGTGTCATGCTTAAGGTTCCGAAACTGTTGTTTGTTCTCTTCTATAAGTAGAATCTTATCTTGATGCAAAAGGCTGTCAAAAAGAGTACGATTTCTGAATATATATCAATCTTACTTCCCCATTTTCTTTTCTTTTCTTTTCTCTTCAATGCAGAGGCAGAAGGTGCTGAATTCTTTTCCTTCCGAACTTGCAATTGTGAGAAGATTTTGGCAGTACATATTAGATCGCGAGGTCAATTTTCATTATGTTGTTGTTCTGTTATGCCTTTTTACTACTACGCCTGCTTTGATTTATAATTAGCAGTTGAAAGTTAATTATTGCAGCTCCGTTTTTCAGTCTATAATCTGATAATAGATAGAGAATCTTTCTTGCCAATATAAAGAGGAAAAGCAGAAAGATAGAACATTTGTTTCAATGCACTGTGCTTCTCTTGACAATTTTCACAGTAGAGTTTCTGATCCGATCCCAACTTTTCTGGTCCTGTGAAGAGGTCCAAGCAACCTGCCAAAGATTCATTGCGCATACTGGATTTATTAATATCCTTTCATCTAGATATGCCAGTACTCAGGTCAAGAGAAATGTCCCTGCAAGGATCATGAGTTGTTGAAGTGAACCCGCATAATGTACAGGTGACATCAGATCTCAAGAGCCCATAGAAAGCCTTATGAGCAATACGATGGCCATATTCATTATTTGTTTAAGAAATGCTTCTTTGTCAGAGAATATGAAGCCACAAAACTCATGAATCATCCCTTCTCTCACCAATGAAATTGATTCCAAATACAAGTACAAGCCAAAATCAAAATCCCAGAAACGAAACTGAGCCTGTACATAGACAAAATCCGCTCTATATATACTCTCACTGTGTTGCATTTGAAACATACAGAGATGAAATAGCAATACATCCCTGAAAGGATTGATTTTCTTATTAATTTTAAATCCTACAATAAGATTATGTGAGAGAGTGAAAGTAAAAAAATAACCTCTCCACTGCAACTAACTACTAGAAACAAGTAGGAAACATGTTTACAGATAAGATAAGCCGTAGACTACTAATTTTTCTATCTAATAAACTAATTATGTCTTAAACCGTTGGTAGACCAAAAGACTGCTAACATTAAGATCAAAGGACTGCTAACATACCTCCTACCAACGATGCGATGATCGGGACGACTGTTCCTCCGCGGCAGCATCACATCCCTGAAAGGATAGTTTTTTAATTAATTTTAAATCCTACAATAAGATTATGTGAGAGAGTGAAAGTCGAGGAATAACCTCTCTACTGCAACTAACTACTAAAAACAAGTAGGAAACATGTTTACAGATAAGATAAGCCGTAGACTACTACTTTTTCTATCTAATAAACTGAGTATGCTTGAATCGTTGGTAGACCAAAAGACTGCTAACATTAAGACCAAAGGACTGCTAACATACCTCCTTCCAAAGATGCGATGATCTGGACAACTGTTGCTCCGCGGCAGCATCACATCCCTGAAAGGATAGATTTTCTTATTAATTTTAAATCCTACAAAAAGATTATCGAAGAGAGAGAAAGTGTGGGAATAACCTCTCTACTTCAACTAACTACTAGAAAGAAATAAGAAGCTTGTTTATAGATAACGTAATTTGTAGACTAGTACTTTTTATATCTAATAAACCCAGTATCTTTTAAACTGTTGGTAGCCCAAAAAGACTGCCTACCAATGGACTATGAACATTAAGACCAAAGGACCGCTAACATACTTCCTTCCAAAGATAGTAGAAAGAAATAGGAAACATGTCTAAAGATAAAATAAGCTGTAGACTACTACTTTTTCTATCTAATAAACGAAGTATGTCTTAAATCGTTAGTAGACCAAAAGACGGCTAACATTAAGACCAAAGAACTGCTAACGTACATACCTCCTTCTAAATATGCAATGATCTGGACAACTGTTGCTCCGCTGCAGCATCACATTCCTGAAAGGATAGATTTTCTTATTAATTTTAATCCTACAAAAAGATTATTTTAGAGAGTGGAAGTGGAAGAATAACCTCCGTACTTTAAGTAACTACTAGAAAGAAATATGATTCATGTCTACAGATAAGATAAGTTGTTTCTATCTAATATTCTAGGTATGTTTTAAAACATTGGGGCCAAAAGACGGCTAACATTAAGACCAACGGCCTGCTAACAGTAAGACCAAAGGACGGCTAACATACCTCCTTCCAAAAATGCGATGATCGGAACAACTGTTGCTCCGCGGCAGCATCACATCCCTGAAATTTTTCATGTTAATTTTTTTCCTCATTCTCTCCTGTCTAACTCCAATGATGCAAGTTGCAACCGTCGATTCAGTAATAAAAGATGAAGATCAAATCCGTCGATTTATGTGATTCGGTCCTTATATTTGATATCTCCTTCTTTATATTTATATTTTATATCTTAAGTTGAAAGTTCAATTATCAAACTTAACTTCTTGTTCTCCTTGTCGTTCTAAGTCTCGTGATTTCCCACTCTACTGCATTTGATTTTGTAAGAACCCTAGCCGCTTCAGGAATTCTCTGTTTCTGACATCAGTATTAGTCTTGAACCGGATTCAAAAGTCTTGCATGTATGGGTTTCCATTTCCTTTGATCTGCTTTTCAATTTTCTTATTGAACTAATACTTCAAATTGAGTTCAGTTGAAGATTTGATTTTTGTTATTTCATATTCTTTTTCTCATTTGTTTTATGCTAAGAGTGTTGATTGAATATATCATTTTTTATTACTTGATTTTATTTGTTTGTCCTAGAAAGTGTTTGGATACATTTGAAGGTTACTGATTGAACTGCGACGAATTAAGGTGAGTATTTTGCTTTTATCCTTGTTACGTAGTTTGCAGTCGAAAATGCTTTGTGCTTTTAATAATGTAATGTTTCAGTGCTAGTACTTTAGCTTCGTTAATTTTAAGTCGTTTATTGGTTTTACATTTTATGATTCTTTTAGAACCCAAAATTCAAAGAGGAGCTATATTGTTTTTTCTTGACATGAAGCTGGTAACATAAAATGGATGTTCACAGAAAATGGAATTCTAGGAATCAGATTAGATTCGTGAAAATGAAAATTTGATGATCAAAATCTTTCATTTCCATCAGTAATAGGTATACAGATAAGTTCTCAAGATCTACCATCTCAAGCCTAGAGGTAGACATATTCCTTGAAGTTTTATTAACATAAATCTTGAAGAAACTACTACCTCTTATTGAAAGAACTATTTGATTGCAGTGATGTAAGAAAGATTAACTGTTATGATTTCTTCATGTGGACTCGAGCCCTGGCTTGTGAACAAAAGAGCTAATTCTTATCTTGGTACATTAGAATCTTTTTATTCAAAGTCTTTTTCTGGTTAATGTCTTAAAGCAAATGGGTTTTGGGATGAAATGGATAAACTGGATATTTTTTTAAATAAGTAATGCGATTCTCAATTTTAATTAATGGTTCTCCTGAAGGGGTTTTTCCTTCTCAAAGGGGTTTGAGACAAGGGGATCCCATATCACCTTTTCTGTTCATTATTGCCATGGAAGGTCCAAACAACATGATTACCACTGCTAAGCAGATGAGCTGGGTCAGGGGCTTTATTGTTTCCAATGGAGAAGACGACAACTTGGAGATTAGTCACCTACTTTATGCTAATGATTCTATTATTTTTTGTGATGCTGAAATGGACCAGCTGACGCACATTAGACTCATTCTTGCTGTTTTTGAGGCAATATCTGGTTTACACATTAATTGGGGAAAGATTTCTCTTTTTCCAATTAATGATGTTGTTGGGATTCAGGAGTTAGAAGGGGTTCTTGGGTGTGAAGTTGGAAATTCTGGGAATGCCTTTGGGCTCTAAGAACAAAGCTAAAGATATTTGGAATGGCATGTTGGAAAAGTGTGAAAAAAATATAGCTACATGGAAATCTCAATATCTATCTTTGGGAGGAAGGATAGTATTGGTGAATAGTGTCCTTGATGCTTTGCCGACATATATGATGTCCTTATTTCCACTACCCGTTAGTGTTGAAAAAAGGATTGATGCTTTGAGAAGGAATTTCATTTGGCAGGGAAACAAAGAAAAAAGATGTTTGCATTTAGTTAAGTGGAAGACTATTACTTGCAGTAAGAAGGAGGGGGGGCTAGGTATAAGAAACTTGAAAAAGTACAATCAAAACCTTATGGGATAAAATGGTTATGGAGATATACAATGGAGGGGCAATCTTTGTGGAAAAAAGTCGTTGCGTAAAAATATGGGACCGAGGGACATTGGGTAACAAAAGGGTTTAATACACCTTATGGGATTAGTGTATGGAAATCAATAAGAAATACGTGGCCTACTTTTCATTCTAATGTAATTCATAAGGTGGGGAATGGGTTGAAAACCTCATTTTGGAGTGACAATTGGTTAGGGCAGGGGGATTCGAAGACTTTTTACAATTTAAATCAACAACAGGGAGCAACTTTCAGTCAAGTATGGAATCAACAAGGGTGGAATTTTAGTTTTAAAAGACTCTTGAATGATTGTGAAATTGGTTAACTTGTTGAATTCTTCAAGGTTTTGGATCAGTTCAAAGGTACTACCAACAAGAGGATTGGTTATGGTGGCAGCGACATAGCAAAGAAGAATTCACTGTTAGCTCATCATATGCATATCTTTACTTCTCTGTAGACCAGAGTATCATTTGGCCATGGAAACATATTTGGAAAGTTCGGATTCCATTTAAGGTGGCCTGTTTCGTGTGGTTGGTAGCAATAGGGGCCTGCTTAACTCACGATAATTTGAAGAGAAGGGGTTTTCAACTATGTTCAAGATGTTATCTTTGTGGAAAAGAGCAGGAAACAATCAGTCAGCTTTTTTTACATTGTGAGGTGACTGAACAACTATGGAACTTATTTTTGAATATAAAGAATATTAGATGGGCAAAGCCAGATAAACCAGCGGACTTGCTAGCGTGTTGGAGAAGTGCTGGAGGACATTTCGGCGATAAGAATAGGTGGATGATCCTGGCTTGTATTTGGTGGACTATTTGGAAAGAGAGAAACTCGAGATGTTTTGAAGACAAGTGTAGCCCGATTCAGAGGATCAAGATGAATTGTTCTTTTTTTCACTTCTGGTGTAAAGAGGGTTTAGTGGAGGGTATAGATTCAATTCTTGATGTACTAGACTCCCTGTAAGTATGAACAGGAACAGGTTTTTGGGGTTTTTATGTTTTTATTGTATAGTTTGTTACCAGCACAGCCTTTGTGCTGTGGAGATATATAAAATTACCTACTTCCAAAAAAAAAAAAAAAGTCTTTTCCTGTGGGAGAGAAGTGTTCTTATTGAATGTGTTTTAGTGTTAGCACTTGAGGAGGAACCAGAATATAACTGTATGCAATGCTTCTAGTGTATTCAATGTAGTGCAGGGAGCTTTCAGTTATTTTTTTTTAAATTTTTATTATCATTATTTTTTGCGGTGAGTAAACTTTGCAAATTCCAACTAAAGACTGAAGATTATAATCTAATTTTGCAAGGGTATTGTCACATTCATTGTTGAGCCCATGAGAGGTATTCTTACTGGAATAAGTATTTAGTGAAAGTTTTATGGAATAACAGTTATTAGCAGTTGAGGGAGTGAGAGTTAAGTGAAGGTTTAAGCTATTAGGTGTTCAGAATACAAGAATGTCCTCGGTCCTTTGATATATGTATTAGAGTGGATAGTTATTACCCCTCATGACATCAATTAATTATTTAAAAGCATGAATTACCCAGACTAGTTTCTCAATCTAGAAGCTTTTGCTTTAGTAATTGCTGCTCTTTTTGTTAGACAAACTGATTATGTACTACTCAATTCACGGACTATACTTAAAATTGTTGTATACAATTAACACTAAGAAAGCTCTCTTCTGTTTTCTTTCTTCCTAAATTTTGTTTCCGAAGAGTTTGACGCGTCCATGTTGCAACTTAATCCTGGTAAAAGTATTCCTCTTGATGACATTAATATTCATTTACACAGACTTTATTTTCATTTCATGCTAGGAAATATTGCTGTGTGATGGGACCAAACTTTTCTTGAGTTAATTCTTATCATAATTGACGACAACTACAGGAGTATGAATATCTTGTATGTAGTAAGTCACTTTAGATTTATTATTCAGTTGTGCTCCTCAACTTATGTGTGGTTTGAAGTTTGAATGTTTCTCTTTTATGGTTAAAATGTACTATCATCAAAGATTATTTCCTATGAACTTGACATAGTAAGCATTCATCAATTGACATAGTTAATAATCTGTTGAGCAATTAACTGACAAAGTTAAAATTGAAGCCAAGTCAGCCCCTGATTTGTTTAGAATGGTAAAGAAGTATCTTTTTTTTTTTCTTTTGACAAATTTGAAACTGAAGCCAATTCTGCCTCTGCAGGAATATCTTTCTACCTTGGAGTTGATGCAACTAACTTGTACTATGAGGCACCGACATAATTGGTAACTTTGGTTAATTTTTTCTACTAATTAATCGTTTGCTTTTAATTTTACTAGTTATCGGCATATGTTAAAGAGGTACATTTCTGATGCCCATCTCTTGTGCCTTTCAACAAGTGTGTCTCTTATCTTTGTGACCGGTCTTAGGCCATCTATATCGAGAAGAACTTTTCAAGTGTTTGGGTGAGCTACTTTGGTTTTAGGTAAAGTACTCTTCTCATGATGGATTTGGCTCACTAATATTACATCCTATCACTAGTTCCTCCTAAAAATGTTTGGTTGAATTATATCCGTCTAGTCTGATATACAATGTACATAAATTCACCATTTTAACAAAAAATGCATTCTTACTCCAATGAAAAGACAACTATTCTTTCATGGTTTAGCTTTTCACTTGATTATATAGCTATGTTGCTGCTTTAATTATTGGCTTATTGTTCCTCTGTCCCTAGGACTTTACAGAGTGATCTGGATATATGTATGTCTTTATATGCTTGTCCAATGTTTGAAACTTTATTCATATATTCTTGCAGCATTATTCTTTTTACAGATTAAAGAACTTGATGTCCAAGAACTTATCCCAGAAGAAAGCGCTGATCAAACATAAGCAACTGAAATATTAAAGAAGTTGAAGAGAGAGGCCTATTACTTTGTTAGGAGTTGTTTGAACTTTAAAGATGCTCTCATTTGTACATAACCACAATTCTGTTCTTTTTTGTTAGGCATTGATAGAAAAAAAGTGTTATACTATTTGGATAGGTATATTTTTGGTAGTGTGATGCTTTATTTCGTTGTAATCAGCGATGGGATTTTATTTGAATACTAGTTTTCTATGAATGTGCATCGCACGTATATGCCTCGTCTTGTTATGTGTTTATATTAAATTGACCAGTTTTACTTACTATTAAGACTACAATGAAAAATATGAAATAACAGCTACCCTTTTAGAATTGTAAGTACAATTAAAGAGAACCATGAAAGGAATTGCATATTGTAAGTCCCAACAGAGAAAGATTTACTTTTGATTTCTTACGTAGGACTGAACTCCTTGCAATTGATTTGAAATTTTAATTTGGAATTGCTGAGAAGCTTCCTCCAAAATACTTACTACTATTGAATAACCTTTGGTCGAAAGATTTACTTTTGATTTCATACGTAGAATTGAAATTGCTTTGAAATTTTATTTTGGAATTGCCGAGAAGCTTCCTCTTAAATAATTATTTTTTACTACTATTGAATCACCTTTGTTCACTTTAAAAAGAAAAACTTATAGTTTGTTAATAAATAAAGGCAGTTTTAAAAGATTTAATAGGACTTTCGTCCTAATCTACGGTGATAGTTTGTTTGTTTTTTTTTTTTTTTTTGTTTTTTTGTTTTTCACTTTGATAGTTGCTTAAGGAAAGGATAATGAATTAGTTCAAACGTATGTTTGATTTAAGGTTGTGTTAACGTAATTTTACTATTTGCCTAAGGACAGGAACGAATTAGTTCCAATGTAGGATAGTTTCAATGCAATTTTACTACTATTATATTCAATATTTTTTCAGGAATATTTTTGTCTCATGACATTTATCCTCCTAACATTGGTGTTTTTATAATAATAATAATAATAATAATAATAATAATAATAATAATAATAATAATATAGATTGATTATTTTATATGTTTTTAGATGTATTTATTTCTATAATGATCTAATTTTTATTTTTATGGACGATTAAAAGATAATTAGCATTATCTGGTTGCTGTTAACGTTAGGATTTGTTGTCGTAACTAAAAGATTTTAGAGGCTGGTGATAACAATTAGTGAGGGGAATTTTGGTCTTTAAAAGGAGGTACAACAATTGGATTTGTAATTGACGTTAAAGAAACTTTAACGACCGGGTTGAAATCTGGTCGTTGAATTTTAACGTGAGAGTCTCTAACGACCGGTGACGACCGGATTTTATCGCGACGTTATTGACAAAAAATGACCGAATAATGAGTTTTAACGACCGAATTCCCTTAGTTAAAGGCCTCTTTTCTTGTCCTATTTTCCTACCAGCTATTTTTCGGCCGCACCTGTCCGATGGGGAATCGATGGGAAATTCATGATCTTCGATCAATTTCCGGCTGTTTTGCAGTCGAAAATGGCCTGGTTTTTGGTAGTGTTTGTTAACATCACATTAATTGGAAAAAATGATCAGTCATAGAATAACACATAAACATTGATGTCAGAGTTGCAGTACTTCACCATACCATGAATGATGGGATTTTTAGTTATCAAAATATTTCAAATCATAAACAGGAAGAAACTGAACTTCCAATTACTACACAAAGACATTGTTATATCAAGTTCTGGGAATATATATATATATATATATATATATATATATATATATATATATATACCTTTGATCATAAAAGGATGATGGGCAACTGTGTACTCGCCGTGACATCTTCAATTTCCCGATAACAGAAAAGTAAAAAATGTAATTCTGCATCATACAAAAGTTATCAAATTAAATGCGAAAAAAAATTAAAATAGGAACATCAACAATCACATAGGATTGATGAGGCACGGAGCTACGTTCGTGAAAGGGTGGCCAGAGAAGTGGCAAGAGTTATATATATGGAGTACAAAGCAAAATAATGATAGCTCTTGCCACTTATCTTAAAGACAAGAAAATGTAGAATATATTGTCAGTATTTTGCTCTGTAAATAACTTATATATGCTAATTGGTGCAAATAAAAATATAGTATTTCCTTGATTCTAAAATTTATTCTTATAAATTATGTAAAGAAGTGATGAACAAAAGAGATAATCTAGTCAACAGTTTATTGGTAAATCTCAATTTATTTAGTTTTTTCCAGTTTTTATTTCATTAAAAAATACTAGTGAAAAAGGCAACAAAATAGAACCCACTAAATTTTACACTTTAATTTTCAAGTGAGAAAATAAAATTGTGTGACTTTACAAACCTTTAATTGTATGACCAATATAAAAATTACCCAGATTTTCTTCACAAGGGCTAATTATTCACAAGTCACAGTTTTATATGACCAAGTAAAAAAATTAAAAAAGGAGCTTTAATTTTAACAATGGATAGTAAGACTCTATTTGGATATAGTATATCTATCATTCACTCAAATCACAAAGGCAATATTACTTTTAGTTGTTCAAATATTCACTTAAAACCTTTTTTTACCCACAAATTCTAAGCAGTGGATGCAACAACGACAACAAAAGGAGCAGGAGGAAAGAAGGCAGTAACAAAATCAATCATCAAAGCTGGTGGTCTTCAATAATTCCCAGTTGGTCGTATTTCTCGTTTCTTAAAGAAAGGCCGTTATGCTCAACGTGTTACTTAGCTGCTGATGGTGTTGAAGTTGGCTGGAAATTAATTAATGCAGCGAGGGATAATAAGAAAGACAAGGCAAATACCAAGGCATTTGTTGTTGGCAGTGAGGAATGATGAATGGTGTTACTATATATATTGCAAGTGGTGGTGTTCTTCCAAATATTTTGTTGCCTAAAAAGTCATCTGCTTCTGAGGAGAAGTCGTCACAAACCAAGTCTCCCAACTCATCAAAGAAGCTAAGGCATCTGATATTGTGGGGTTATATATGGACTACTATGTTGTCTAGTTTATTTTTGTATAACATGCAAAATTAAATCACCCAAACTAAAAATGAAGAGAACTTGAAGATTTATCAGGCTATTAATTAGTTTCGGGCAACTCTTTACCGCAGCTTTTAAAACACAAAAATGCGCTATACGTACCCCTTGTGAGCAGAAACACAACCAAACCCAGCAGCAGCCAACTCCTTGTTAGTGTTTCTAAACTATAATAAACTGAAAAATGGAAAAAAGAAGATATGATCGAGCATCAACTGAAGCTAGCAACAAAACCCCCTATTAACCAAAACTAAAAGATCAGCTATAGATTTCATGGAACAAAATGTAAAGCAGGAGAGAAAGGGAATGTATAGAATCCATGTACAGAAAGAAAATTCACACAGAAAGAGAATAGAAAAGGGAGGGTATAGTGATAGGAAAGAATAGGCTATTTAGATACACAGTAATAGTGCTAGGTCTGGTGAGTGTTATGTTTTAGCCTGGTGATATTATGCTTTATCTTTGGTGTTTGCTATGCTCGTCATTGTAAATTGGATTAGTTGGTGATGAATAAAATTTTGTTTTCACCAAAAGAAAAAAATAAAAAAAATCAGCTATGGAGCAGTGTTGAAGAAAACAACAATGGCTTTCCAAAGAAACTTGAGTACCAGGTTGGTAGACATGCAAATATTCATGCAACTACCTCTTTCCTATTTTAGGAAATTCTTCTTGGGCCATACTTTAATACTAATATTCCAGTTTACTCTAAGAAGCATCAGTAATGGAGTAATATATTTGAACATAGTTTAGTACGGAGTATTAAATATAAATATTCTACTTTCTCCAAAAAAAATAAATAATAATAATTGAAAAAGTACTACTAAAAATTACAATAAGTAATAGTAGTTTTTTATTTTTTTTAAATCCTTAATAATTCCACTAATTCACTAGCTTTTTCTGTATGTATTAATTTAAGCTGCTCTTATGTTTTATCAGTCATATTTAACTGTTCAATTATGATAATACGAACCTCATTAGAGCAACGACAATCCTTTTTCTAGCATGTTGGTTCGTTTCTCTCTCTCTCTATGATTCATCCCAACAACACCTTCTTATGGTGCACCTAGCAATTACTTCTATCGAGAAAGAAGAGTAGCTTACTTCTGTTTTGTAATTCTTTCCACGTTTAGGCAATTTTGGCTTTAAAATAATCAGTCTTAGAGCTTGTCTGGCCAAACTGTTAAAATTAGCTTATTTTGAGAATTGCTTTTTATCAAAAGTGTTTTTCAAAAAAAGTGCTTTAGGAGATAATAAGCAGTTTGACCAAATTTTAGAGAAGTACTTTTGTTATTAATTTGTGTTTGACCAATACTTGAAAAAATTATCAAATTACAGAAATAGATATATAGTAATATTAATTTGACTAAATATGAAAGTTTGAAATTGGTATTGTTGTCCAAATAAACAAAAGCACTTATTTTTTCAAGAAGCTGCTTTTTTGAGCTTCTTCCTCACAGCAGAAAAACAACTACTTCTGATGCCACTCAAAAGCACTTATTTTTCCATAGAAGCTTGGCCAAATACCTTAAAATTTTAAAATAAGCACTTTTGACTTCCCAGAAGCTTGGCCAAACACGCTCTTAATTTAATAGTTAAGCCTTAATTTTGACCTCAATCGTTTGGAAACTCGCGTGACATTTTTTTTTCCTTTTGGCAACTGTTTCACTTTCATATAAATGAATTGACCGTTCTTCAAAATGTCTTACGTAATAGTTAATTTGGAAGAGTAACTAATTGACTCTCATATATACAAAGTATGCATATTCAGACGATTCATAAGGTACATTTTGCCAAAATTAACTTATCAAAGCAAGTCTTTTATTGCCATCCTAATTATTTCTCAAATATCTTCTTCTTTTGCAGAACAATGTGGCAGAAACCTTAGCAAAGATAAGTTACTAAATTAGTGAAATCATTAAGGGTTTAAAGAATGTTAAAAAAAAAAACTACCACTTACTTATTGACCATTTTAGTACTTTTTCAAAAAAAAAAAAAATTTGTTGAGAAACTGGAATATTTATATACTCCGTACTAAATTACGTTCAATATATTACATCCATTACCGATGCTTCTTAGAGTAAACTGGAATATTAGTATTAAAGTATATATGCGCAAGAAGAATTTCCATTTCTCTTTTAATTACACCCCTCTTAAGAAACCTTTAGTGATGATGCATATTTTGACTATTTTACTTTTATTGATATTTGCACAATCATAATATCATCATATAATTTAGTTGTTTGTGGTTTTCAAGAAAAAATATTATTAAGGGTCAAGTTAAAAAGATTAATAATTAATTTTATCTTATACTTTTAAAATTATAAATAATTGAGATAATAATTTATAGAAATCATGACAAATAAAATAAGACTGAGGGAGTAGTTGCATGAGTAAACGCTACTAACAACGTTGTACTTTTCTTTTGGGAAGTGTAGCAAACATTCTTCGGCCAATTTTGTAGTACTCCCTCCGGTCTATTTTATTTGATTTTTTAGCCTATTATTTTTGGTCCACAATATTTGATCTTTTCGAAAATCAAGACACAATTTTACAATGTCACCCTTTGCTAATAAATAATTTTAAACAAAATGATAAGTAATAATAGCTTGAATAAGGGCTAATATAGTCAATTATATTGCTAATTAATGTTAAAAAGGTTATTTTCTTAATATGCGTGAAAACACCAAAAAAATCAAGTAATATGAACCGGATGGAGTATTAAATTATTAATTATGTAGTCAAAAGCAATGCTTTTTGTTCCTATTAGAGAAAAAAAGAGAAAAAAAGGCAGTACACAGTGTTCTACTGGTTGTTGCATGAAATTTAATGTACGGGTTGCATAGGTTTTATATCCTTTGAGGCACTTTCGGTAATATATATCCCTACCAATAGGGGTAGAACTTGAGAGTACAAAGTTAAAAGGGTCATATCTACCCCTCTACTATCCGATATTAGTTAAAAGTCACATCCGTTATACTATTTGTTATTATCTACCTTTGCCGTTAACAAAACCAATATATTTACCCCTCCATTTAACGGAGATGTGGTCCCAGCTTCATTCCCTCCACATGGCATCCATCCAAATAGCAGCACCCAACCCAAACCCATATCCGAAACTTATCCAACAAAATCCCCACCCGCTTCATCAATAATACAGTAGGAAGTACGTTTAGATATAGCATGAAACTTCATGCCAGCAAGTGCTAATTTCGTTCTAATTAATTTTTTATTACAATGTTTAACAATTAATTTTTGCCACGTGTCCAATATACCTACTAACATTATTAACCTACTGTCTCCCCTCCACTAAAATACCACCGAAAATAAATTATTGGCCCATTAGAGAACCAAAAATAACTTTCCCTTTACCATGATTACTGTTGCAGAGACCTGTGGGATGGATGACTTTGGGCTTAATAATTTTCCTTTCATGTTGGAGAGCTTTAATTATTTTTTATTTCTATAAGATGTGTACCATTGGAAAATGCAAGTAGCATTGCTTCCACAAACCATGAATCAATCACATATTTTAACTCGAGATAAAAATGGAAACAGATTGCTAACTATTACACTAATTTTATGTCAACTATCACTAACCAAAAGGCTAAAGCTTACAACTTTGTCGAATTGAACTGGTTGCCTTTGCCGGAGCTACATTGCTCCAAGGGGGTACAACTAAACCCCTTTGCTGAAAAATTACAAAATATAAATTGGGTAAAAACTAGTTTTTTTGGTTATATATGAAACCCATCACCAATTATGCTTCCTTTATATCAAACCGTAGCAATCGAAAATCTCATCGCCACTTGCCAAGACGACGAAGAAGAGGCTGCCGCTACCTCCGTCCGCAGCCAAAGCTCTACTATTTATCGCCGTGAATGGCACTGTCGTTACTCAAGAACCCAAAAAAGTCCGCTGAAATACACCAAATTGAAAGATTGTGAAGATAGATTGCCTCCTGGAAGTACAATACTTTACTAAAAAATTGGAGTGTCGGGAAAGGGAACATGTTTGCTGGAGGCAATTCTCATCATCATCGCAGTTATGTTGCGCCATGATTTTGATGTTCCCAAACAGATTCGCCATGGATGTGCCATGATTTCCTTTTCCTGTTCTCCTTTTCCTTTAAGAGATGCCCACTTTTGCCTATTGTAACAAAAAGATACAATAATTCAATTCTTCACTTTGATAAAAATTCACTTTTGTTTGATTTTTCTCCCATTTTTTCGGATAAAAAACAGCAATTTCATGATTTGGGAATATTTACGAAAAAGATTAGTAAATAACAAATTTTGGTATTAGTAAACCTTAGAATGGACTGATTCAAAATTGGGAATGTGTTTAAGTTTGGATAATATCATGTTGAGGATGGGGTTTTAACATGGGACGGGTCGGTTTTGGGTCATTTAAGTTGGGAACGGGCTTTTTGGTTTGGGTAATGGGTTATTTGGGTTGGTTGCCTGGATAGCTGCCACGTGGAGGTTTTTATTGGACCGTTAAAATTAGGGGTAAATATATTGGTTTTGTTAACGGCAAGGGTAGATAATAACAAATAGTATAACGGAGGTGACTTTTAACTAATATCGGATAGTAGAGGGGTAGATATGACCCTTTTCCGTGAAATATATGTGCCTATACCAACTCACCTACTAATGCTTTTTGTTTTATTGGTGTTATTCTTTATTTTTATAGACAATTTTCTATTTTTTTATTATTATATTTAATTTTTTAACAAAAATTTTGATTGAGTAGTGTCGGATGACTCCGGTGGCTGAGAGGTACATCCGCCCCTGCAATAGGGTGGCCATAAAATCAAAAATAAATAGTCTTTCCTATTTCTGTATGTGTGGCAAGACTTACTTTTCAGTCTATCTAAACATTACTAGTATATAACTTCTTAAATTTCAAAAATATAATTTAACTTACATTTTTAATTTTTCCCATAATTAATGAGAAGCTTTGTTAATCATACGAATTTTGTAATGTTATTTGAGACCACCACAAATTTTATGGTATGTTTTCTTTTTTAATTAACTAAAGACTCCTTAAATAGTTGTAGCAATCAGGTCCAAGTGTAGCACACAAACTAGTAAATACTTGAATGCCAAAAATTTCAGCAAAACTTAAAATAATGTTTCCTCTAGACTCTCAGCTTAGCTCTTAGCTGCCAATTTTTCTTTGGCTTTTTGGATCTTGGTAAAAGTTTGGTGTATTTATTTATTAGAAGATGCTATTGATCGTACAAACTTTAGAGGTGCATTAATCTTATTATGCTGAAATTTCAAAAACTTAAATCTCATAGTGTTAAATCATTTCACCAAATTAAGATAAAAGATAAAGGTAAAAGAAAGAAAGGATGAAATTCAACCTCTAAGGTTTGTTAGAATTGGTCAAGCTCTTCAACTCTTTCAAGCTTTTAGGGCTTTGACCTAGATGTTGACATATGACGTCTTCAAGAATACATTGATTTCGTAGTGTGTCAGCTTTTTTATTAGGTGGGTACAAAGAGAATGCTCTGTCACAAGCACCCAACTTCTTCTTCGTGTCTGAATTTCACACTGGGTCAGCTAAAATTTTCTGCTTCAATTTTTTTAAAAAAAAAAATTAATTGATATAACTTCAAAAGGAGGAAAAAAGAAACAAATACAACTAAGAGAGGCCTTTTGCAGGTGCTTATTTTTGGACAGCCTTGCTCATCTCTTTTTTTCCTTAAAATTTTCATAGTTAGCTTGGCTTGTATACGTGCAATATATATCTAAGTCAAAAAAAAAAAAAAAAAAAGCTTTTTATCAACCCATAAGTGGTTCACCGCACAAGTATGTGAATATAATTTATTATATATATTGGAAATTTTCTATTCATACTGTCCATTAAGATTAAACCTTAACTGAGATTTCCTTAAAGTTATTAGTAGTAAACTTTAGTGAGCTAAACATTCACCTAGTTTATTTAGGGGACACCAACTCTTCAAGGGAAAATTCAGTTTAGTTATTTTGAGTCAAACGTGTACTCTATGTATGGTCCTTGTAAATAATCTATTTTCATACATGGATTATTATATTCTTAAACATAAATAACGAAACTCATGTAACGATAAGACTGCACTTACAGTATTGTAGTTGCAATAAAAACTAAAACAATTTACATTTCGAAAAATACTGTATATCACTACAAAGTACAAGCCATCCACTAAATATAACATTTTATAGATTACTTTGGGTATACAAACAATAGGTACATGCTAAGATATGGAGTATATAAGTACAAACATTTATGGTCAATGTGGACCGTGCACTTGAGACTAAAGTGGTGGTCACTGGTCATGTTAAGAAGTAAGGACTTCTGCAGAAAGAATAAAAGAATGATGATTTTTACTCCAATAAGTAACTGATAGAGGTACGTACAGGTCGTTTGATGTCAATTCCAAAACCACGCACCCCCGTTACTATATTTGGGGTAGGAGTGGAGTAAAAGGGCATTAAAAGGAAGCAAAATAACTTAGCAGCTTTCACATGGCATTGTAAGCTTCTTGAGTGTAATTTTTCCTTTGTCCTAACTATTTTTGGTCTATGAGTTAGATACTTCTCCATGCCATATAAACCAAATTCAAGGAACTCTATTAAATTTCTAATCTGTACATTCAAAATTAGCACAAGAGTACTGTTTAGTCGAGAGAGATCGAGAGCCGTTCTGTACGTACAAATAAGCTCGAAGTTCTGATCATATTATGAAGTTCTTGTATTTGTCTAACAATAATTTTTTTGAACATGCATTTTATACACCTGTCGATTTGAAGAAATCATTTTAAGCATGTAAAGTTGCAGATTACTGTACAAGAATAGAGTAACAAATGGTGACAATTTCTAAAAACCAATAAGGTTGGAATCTTAAATATCTTTACACTATTATTATATTTTTGGTAGAATAGATAATAGATTAAAGCTAAGGTAGAACAAACATAGAGTTTATTAGGCATCAACATTCCCTGAGGGGCCAAAAGTTACAGGTCGAAATAGATGATTCGAGCCTGTTTGGGTGGGCTTATAAGCAGCTTACTTTTTCTACATTTTCAAAAAATGGCTTTTAAGCCACTTATGGCTTATAAGTCCAAAATTTTTTAAGTTACCAAATATATATTAATAGGCTTATAAGCTTATAAGCCACTTTTAAGCTCATCCAAACGGACTAAAAATCTTAGTAGTAGTAGTAGTTCCAACCGTGTCAGATAACAACACGGGTTGGATAAAAGGTGGTGGATTAGACAGCTAGATTTGTTTTTATCCCATCCTTGGCCGGTCTATCCGCTAGCTACTTGATTTTGCTAGCTCCCTGAAGTTATGGTTGATGTGCGGGCACCCTAGTTTGGGCATCAATGATCTGCAGTCATTAACAGTAAGTTAGTGTTGTGAGTTGCATGAGTTGATGAGGCTATAATGACTTCTACCGATCGTTAACATAGGCGGATCTAAGATTTTAAGAGTATGGGTTCACCACTGTTAAAAGTGGAGTTACAATATTTTAAAAGTGGTCGGCGAACAACCTTCGTCGAAAAATTTATTGTTTATATAGGTTAATTATCATTTGATATGATGAGATATTAAGAAAAAAAAAATACTAAAGGACATTTAAATGAGGATTGATCTATATTTTTATGTGTAAGTGAACCACCGCTTGACCAAGTGAACCATTTAAACATTTATAGTATGAGTTGCCAAACATCATATTAGACATATTTTATAAAATATGTACATAATATATACCTAATTTCGTGAAAAAATATGGGTTTTCGGGAACCGCGAATGACGGGAAAGATCCGCCCCTGATCGTTAAAATGTAGAAGGTCAAATCCTATCATTTGCAATTTATATTCCTTCAACAATAGCTAACAATTCAGCCTGAACATGTGAGGCATAGCGGATGTGTTGGTAAAACCAACAATCCAATCTCCCCGGTCATTTCTGATAACTCCACCAACGCCACCCTGTTGTTTTTAAGTTTACATGAATCAACAACATTAAGAATAAATTTATCTTTTGGAGGAGAGCGCCAGCTCAAAGTAATAGTAGTTGAAGAATTAATGTGTGAGTAGCGGAATTAGTTAAAAAGAAGAATTCAGAAGCTCTCGTAATGCTCCCATCAGGTGAAAGAGTATTTGTTAAGTTGTTATGACGATTATGATTTCTATTTAACCAAATACTCTATCTCATATAATGAATGGAAGAAGCGCAGTCCAAGGAGAGTCATTTAATTTTTATGAGATGAGTAGTTGCTCTTGAAAAAGAAATCGAACCAATAGTTATTGTATGTCCTCAATTCGATTGCTTAGGTATAAAATTGAATTTGTATTTTTTGGGTTACAAACAATCAATTAAGAATTACCAGTTTTGTAATACACTATGCTAAGAATTATGGCATGTAGTGAATTTACCAGTTTTGTAATACACCATGCTAAGAATTACGCACCGACCCTCTATTTTGACATACTTGACCCTGCAGGATCACTATTTTTTATTTTTGGTTGTTTCTGTTGTGAGAAGCTGCAATCATTTACTTAGGTGGTATCCTATTTCTATATATTAAGCAATTGCTTCCACATATCAATAATTAAATGAAGGCCTCTCATATTTTACACGCTTGGAGTAACTATATATAATTCGTCGGGTTATATTGCCAATAGTTTAATGGTTCATATTTGATTGTGTTTGATGGCATATAAGAGGAAGCTGGATTCTGCAAGATAATAGTTCTTAGATTTACTTTTTCACAGTCAAGTCTTTTGATTAATTGTATTATCATCATAGAATATGCTATAAATTCTAACATAATATATATCCTTTACACGTGAGTTGTAATTCTGTTAGCATGAAAATATCTGGACATTTCAAGGTTACGCATTTTCATATTTAGCCTTGTACTTGATATAATGTAAGGAAAATATGTATGCACGAAATTTTGGAAAAAACTTACACTTATTTTTATTATTAAGTCTAAATTAATAGAAGTCAATCGCTAATTTTTATACAACGTTGAGTGTACTATATCATGTAATAGTGACTTTTATGTATAGAGTTGTTTTATTTTTTTATTCATATTTTTTTCTTTCTCAAGAAAGAGATGTAAGTTTTGCATTTCGACAAAATATTTTAAATTTATCATTTATCAAAATATTATGAGTTATTATACAATCATTTAATGAGTCAATTCATATTGATTGTATCACAGACTATATGGTCATTGCAATATTACTTATATCACAAGTTGTATAATTACTTTGTGGTTTCAAATTTTTTGTCTAAGAATGAATGTATCATCATTAATTGATTCTACATTCCCTCTCTTATTGTCGCATGAGTTAGTGAATTGATTTCAACCAACTAATAAATAAATAAATAAATAATAAAAAGAATAAATTTAAGAACCATAATATATGCATCAAAATCATATGACAATTATATACTATCTGCTATGTAAAATTTGCTAATATTAGTTTCTTCTCTTGGTCCCCATTCAACAAACTGATTTTCTTTTTTTGGTTTATTTGGATAAAATCAATGTCACTAAGTGGTCCCATAAAAACACTTGTGGAAAACCTAATGGTCCGTCAAAAGTGCCTACGTGGAATGAAAATAATTGAAGAAGGAATACAGATGGAGTGTGTTAGGCATATAACCAAAAGTGCATTTACATTTCAATGCAACGTTTACCTTTTTTCATTTTAAGAAACCTAAGACCTATAAGGCATTTAAATATGAATAAGGCCACCTTACCTACTTTTGGACTCGTCCACTTGTCCAAAATTTTGGAAAAGGCCCTTTTCTTAAATAATCAGTAATTACATAATTGAAATAGAAAAACGATTTACTTGTGATAAAATCTTATCTGATTTTGATCGGTTAAAGAAAAGGCCAAGGTTAACGAATGACAAAAATATGTTGCTTAGCTGGCTTTCTTCTATATATATAGTCGGACGTTTACAAAAATACTCATCAAAATTAAAATATTTATCCATATATGCCCATAAATTTCATATTTACGAGCCCTACCCATAAAATATTTATATGTCCTACCATCCAGACTGTATACCATAATTTATACAGTATACCATAAAAGTATACGCTCATAAAGTATAACAAAATTATACAGCTAGACCATAAAAGTATACGCTGATAAAGTATAACAAAATTATACAATTATAAATGAGTATGTTGGGAAAATATTTTTAATTTTATCGATAGTATAATTTTTAATGAGTATTGTGGATAAGTACTTTGGGTTTTAACGTACGTAGTGTAAAAAAATCATATATTATAATTGCTAGCATTAAAGACAGACATTTTACATTTTACAATAAACTTTACATTTGCACTATAAATAAACTCTTCAATATTTCTAAAAACACAATCAAAAGCTAAAAACTCTAGAGAGCTCAAGAAGTGTAGCAATGGTGAATAGCAGCTTAGGTTGGCCAACAACGGCGATGATGCTAACATGCGCCATGCTTGTAATGTCATCTCAAGCGAATTCTGCTCGTTACATTGTTGGAGCAAGAATGGGCTGGAGTAGTAATGTCAATTACACTAATTGGGCTAAGGGAAAGCATTTTCACAATGGAGATTGGCTTTGTATGTTCTTTCTTTTTTGTATCTACTCTTCTTTCAGCTTATTTTAAGATATTTTTTGTCATTTTCTTGATTCTTGTTATGTACATTAATTAGTAATTAGTTGAACTCAGACTTTGTGGGTCGGGATGTTACATCAGTTTTCAAACTTCTTTCTCATCCTCTAAATTGCATTAGCACAGAAAAATTAAGTTGTTGTGCGATCCATACGTTAAGAAACTTGCTTTGATCTTTAGAAGGGTAAACCAGATTTCTTGTAGACTAAGAATTACTATATGTCTTTACACTTGAGCTTCAGTCTAATCTTCTTTGGTTGGTGTGACTTGTGAGGTTCAAGTTACTACTGATGTGTGATATTTTAAATATTTTAGCCAATTTGCAACACTTAAATGCTCAAAAAAATAATTTTGGTTGGATATTATAGATAATCAAAAGAGTAAAGTGCACCCTCATGCAGGCCTGATCTTGTCCAGAATCATCCAGTTGTTTGTGGGGACAAAGTTAGTTGTGACTCTGTTGCTACCAGCTAATGCTGGACAAGGCATGCAAAGTTTTGTAATCTAATTGTTAAGCATCACTTTGAAACAGCTTCAATCATATATATATGTGTGTGTATTTGCATGAACACGTAAAGCGTTTGCTGATTGCTTTGTTTATGTTGTCTCATATTAACTTCAGGACACGTTACAAGTTACTCAGCATGGAACACTATCTACACATCCATCCAATATGTATATGAACTAAATTTTTACGGGTATAGAGATGTTCGCAGCTAATCATTGCTGTTCGCTAACTTTTCCTCTCGCATCCCAGTTTTTGTGTATGACAGGAACCAGGTGAATGTGCTTGAGTTAAAAAACAAGACTGACTACGAGAACCGCATTACTGATCATCCCCTCCACAATTGGACCACTGGAGCAGGAAGGGACAGGGTTCCGCTTAACGTGACAGAAACCTATTATATCGCTAGTGGCAACGGATTCTGCTATGGAGGCATGAAATTGGCTATTCATGTCGAAAACTCACCTCCACCACCAAAAGCAGCTCCAGTAGGCAGTGCTTCTACAAATTTGCTCACTTCTTTTAAAGGACAACTATTGATACCAGCTCTTTTTGCAACTGCTGCTGTGTGGGATGCATTTCTTCTGCTCTGGTAAATTGGCTAGATATGTTGGATGGTTCACAAACTGGTACAATTAAATTGCATTGAAATAGTAAAACTTTCATATAACTAACCACTAAGCAGGACAATGTATAACCCCATTCCAAAAAAAAAAAAATGATATTAGAGTCCTACTACTTCATACTGGTAGAAACTTTATTGTATAAAGTAACACCTTGAGAAATTAAACAAGCAGTATCACTAGCCTCTTCAGGAATCAACACAACATTCCCACCTTATTAATCTTCTCAAAAGCTTCAATATACTGTTCAGAAATCTTCAAACTAGTAGCATCAGTCCCGCCATTTTCAAGAATTGCATTTGAAACTATAACAATTGCTTTTGCAGTAGCTTGAGCATTAGCTAGAATTGTGTAATTTACCGATATAATGGGACTATTCCCTTGTATATTGATCAAAGAGGTAAAGGGTATATATACATCTACATTAGGTTCTAAGTAAGGAAAGAAATAAAAAGAAGATCTCCTACATATTTACTACATTGTAAATTAGATAAAATTGTGGCTATATTCATTGTATAACACTCCCCCTTATTGAGCAGCAGAAGTTAGTTATAAGTTAGGAAGTTAGTTAGGAAGTTAGAGGACTACTTTGTAATTTACAATACTTTGTAATTTACAATGATATTTAGGTAGTTAGGAGATGGAGTAGTTAGTTGTAGTATATATAGTGTAGAATGTGTAGCTTAGTAATCAAGCAAGAAAGATATTTCCAGAAATGAGAATTCTCTTCTCCCAATATTTCTCTCACTAGAATTTCCTTCTCATCTTAGCTCGAGCTTCATCTTAACTCAAATTAGCTTACTAGCAGTTACTGTTGCATTGCACCATTGTAGTTAACTCTTAGATCTAAGAACTGGTTCAGCTGAGGATTCAGAAACTTAACATGGTATCAGAGCAATCGAGACTGATTTAGAGCTTCCGTTCAATCGATTCTTCGATCTAGGGTTACCTTTTGGGCACAACATTGTTCAATTGCTTTCTGCATTCATTTTTTTTCTTTCACAAGTTCTTCAACAATGGCGATTACTGATGCACCTGGAGGAGGAATAGGGGGAGAGTCAAGTGATTCAGTCACTGTGAATCACACACACCCACTCTATCTTCATCCATCAGATACCACAGGTTCGATTAATATACCAGTTCAGCTTTTAGGCTCTGAAAATTATACTGTATGGAGTAAATCAATATGGATCTGCCTATTAACTAAGAATAAGTTAGGTTTTATTGATGGAACCTGTAGGAGAGACCTATATGATCCTGTTTTACATCAGCAGTGGGAGAGATGTAATGCAGTAGTCTTGTCCTGGATCATGAATTCAGTAGCAAAAAACTTAGTGACAGGCATGGTGTTTGCCTCTAATGCTAAGAGTGTGTGGGATGACCTAAAGGAAAGGTTTGATAAAGTAAACACATCTAGAGCCTTCCAGCTACATAGAGAGATAGGAACTTTTACACAGGGTGTTTCCTCTGTATCAAACTATTACTCAACACTGAGAAATCTGTGGGATGAATATGATGCTATGATCTCACCCCCAGACTGTGGCTGTCCAAAATCCAAACTCTTCACTGAGCACCTCATGTTTCAGAGGTTGTTGCAATTCCTGGTGGGACTCAATGAGTCCTACTCACAAGTAAGGAGCCAAATATTGTTGATGAATCTTGTACCAAGTCTAAATCAGGCTTTTGCCATGATTATGCAAGATGAGAGCCAAAGGCCCCTATGGAATCCCACACTAGTAAATGAGCCTGGACAAAATCCAGCTGCTTTCTATACTCACAGGGGTGGAAACTTTAAGCCAAAGAGGAACAGAAATGTACAGTGTGAGCATTGCCACCTTAAGGGACACAGCAGAGATGACTGTTATAAACTCAATGGATATCCAACTGATTACAAGCCAAGGAACAAGGGAAATGAAAATAGGAGCTATGAGAACAAAGGGTATTCTGAGAACAAAAACTATTCAGCAAATCAGGTTGAGGCTACTAATCATATGCAGCAGCTGCAGCTGCAAGCTCAACCTCACCCTGCTACTGTCAATAAGCCACCAGTTAATGCCTTCAGACCACCTCCAATACATGGTTATCAAGCACCACCATCTGGTTCCTACACACCCTCCTATACACCATCAATGCCTCTCTATCAGGATGGGACAGGATATACTTCATTCAGACCTCCTCCATACCATCAAACCCTCCTATTGCCTATCAAGCTTGCCAAGCTGGTGCATCTGGACCTGTGTTCTCTAATGATCAATATCATGAGTTGGTCAGAATGCTGGAGAAAGGAAAAAATGCAGATGTACAGGCAAATAATGCAGGTACCATATCAGCTTTCATGTCATGTAGTAGTAGTAGTAACAGATGGATTATTGACACAGGTGCCTCATGTCATATGACTTCTAATCTCAGCTTGTTACATAATTACAAGAAAGTAAGTTCAAGTGAGACAGGAAAAGTCCACCTACCCACTGGGAATTTAGCTGCCATAAGCCGCATTGGTACAGCTTTTGTATTTGACAATAAACTGCTGAGTAATGTCCTTCATGTGCCTGAGTTCAAGTATAACCTTCTATCTGTATCCAAGTTGACTAGGGAGTTGAAGAGTACAACATTCTTTTTTCCTCACTTCTGCATGTTTCAGGACATCTTGAGTGGGAAGGTGATTGGGACTGGTAAAGAGGAGCAAGGACTCTACATTCTAGATGGGCAGATATCTCACCAGAGGACCAGAGATTCAAGTTTTCATAAGACTGTACAATGTGCTCATCACTCTTTCAGTGTAAATAAGGAAAGTTTAGACATTTGGCACATGAGGCTGGGTCATATACCTGTAAATGTCATGAAAAAAATGGTAGTTTTAGAAGGAATAACCAGCCATGATCATGTTTGTACTGTTTGCCCCCTTGCAAAACAAACAAGATTGCCATTTCCTTTGAGTACTTCTTCTACTAAAATGTCTTTTCAACTATTGCATGCTGATGTCTGGGGCCCCTATAGAGTGCCCACACATGATGGTAAGAAATACTTCTTAACCTTGGTAGATGACTATACCAGGTTCACTTGGGTGTATCTGTTAAACACCAAGGATGAGACCATACCAATTCTCAGGAAGTTCTTTCAACAGGTTAAAACTCAGTTCAATGTCCAGGTTAAAATCCTTAGATCAGACAATGGTGGGGAATTTTTCAACTCACACATGACTGATCTCGTGGCTAGTTCTGGGGTAATTCACCAAGGTAGCTGTGTGTACACCCCACAGCAGAATGGCATAGTGGAGAGAAGACATAGAAGCATTCTTGAAATGGCCAGAGCTTTCAGGTTTCAGGGAAACATTCCTTTGAGGTTTTGGGGTGAGTGTGTCCATGCAGCAGTATATGTTCTAAATAGAATACCCTACAAAGTTTTAAGAGGCAAGTCCCCTTTTTAGATGCTATATCATCACCCTCCTACACTGGCACACCTGAGAGTCATAGGTTGCCTGTGTTATGCTAGAGTGTTGACACAGTCTGACAAATTTGGAGAGAGAGCTGTAGCTGGAGTTTTCATGGGATATTCCCATACACAGAAGGGCTACAAGGTCTTTGACTTGCATAACAAGACCTTCTTAGTGAGCAGAGATGTTGCATTCACAGAACATGTCTTTCCTTTCAGAAACCTGCACCTCTCCTCCTCCTCTAAAGATCCTGTTCTTCAGCTTCACAACTACACTGACCATCAGCCTATTTCAGTTCCATGCCCTCCTTCAGCTCCATCACCTACTTTACCTTCTATATCCTCTGACACTGCAGCCTCACCACCTTCTCCTACTACCTCACCCACAGATTCTCCCAGCACTACACCTGACATGTCTGTACCCATGCCATCCACCAATACAGATGCACCTAGATAGTCTGCTAGGACATGTAAAGGCAAGCCACCTGGGTGGTTGCAAGACTATGTAACTAATCCCCTACCTAGCAGTAAATATCCTATTTCTAACTATGTGTCCTATGAAGCCTTGACACCTTCCTACAAAATAGCTCTGGTAGTTCATTCTTCAAGCACAGAACCTAGGAGTTTTGCTGAAGCTGCCAAGGACCCTAAATGGGTGGAGGCAATGCAGCAGGAGATCAAACCTCTTGAAGACAACAACACCTGGTCCATAGTACCTCTCCCTGCTGGGAAGAAGCCCATTGGGTGCAAGTGGGTCTATAAAATCAAGTATCAAGCTAATGGTGAAGTTGAGAGGTACAAGGCAAGGTTGGTAGCCAAGGGTTACAACCAAAGAGAGGGGCTTGACTATCAGGAAACCTTTTCCCCAGTTTCCAAAATGGTCACTGTGAGAAGTGTCCTTTCTGTGGCAGCTGCTGAGAACTGGCCCATCTTTCAAATGGATGTTTACAATGCCTTCTTGCAAGGTGATTTATATGAGGAGGTGTATATGGAGGTGCCACAGGGATTTAGAAGCCAGGGGGAGTCTGTATGCAGGCTTCAAAAATCCCTTTATGGCTTGAAACAAGCCTCTAGGCAGTGGAACATCAAATTCACTAGAGCTTTGTTGCAACTGGGCTTTATGCAAAGTCTGTATGATTACTCTTCGTTTACTTTACACAGAGGAAGAAACATGGTCATCATACTTGTGTATGTGGATGACCTGCTGTTAACTGGGAATGATGAGGCACTGATTGCAAAAGCAAGAGCAGACCTGCAACTCAAGTTCAAAATGAAGGACCTTGGACAACTAAAGTTCTTCCTTGGAATGGAGTTCTCATGGTCAGGAAAAGGGATCCTTATAAACCAAAGGAAATATGCAATGGAGTTGATTACAAATTTGGGACTAAGTGGAGCAAAACCAGCTAACACTCCACTTGAGGTGAACCAAAAACTGACTTCAGTTGAGTTTGATAAGTTCATAAAGGGTGAGGAGACAGATGAAGACAAACTCTTGGAAGATATTGGTAGTTACCAAAGACTGATAGGGAAGCTTCTCTACTTAACAATGACCAGACCAGATATTGCATATGTTGTGCAGCTGCTGAGTCAATTTATGCAAACTCCTAAGCAGTCACATATGGAAGCAGCAATCAGGGTGGTAAAGTATATCAAAAGGGCACCAGGACAAGGATTATTGATGAAAGCAGGAAGATGCTCAATGCTGACAGTATTCTGTGACTCAGATTGGGGTGCCTGTATAGAGACTAGAAGATATGTGACAGGATACATAGTGAAGTATGGAGATTCCTTAATCTCATGGAAGTCAAAGAAACAGGAGACTGTATCTAGAAGTTCACCAGAAGCAGAGTTTAGGAGTATGGCCACAGCTGTGGCAGAAATCATATGGCTAGTAGGACTATACAGAGAATTGGGGATACAGATCACACTGCCAGTAGAGTTGTACTGTGACAGCAAAGCAGCTCTGCAAATAGATGCAAATCCAATCTTTCACGAGCGTAAAAAAACTATTGACATTGATTGTTACTTTGTGAGAGAAAGGATACAGAGCAGGCTGGTAAGAACATCTCATATAAGTACCAGGGATCAACTGGCAGACATTCTGACTAAAGGATTGGGAAGAGCACAACATGAGTATCTGTTAAGCAATCTGGGAGTGAAAAACATATTTCATCCACCAGATTGAGGGGGAGTATTGAGCAGCAGAAGTTAGTTACTCCCTCCGTCCCAATTTATGTGGCACCATTTGACCGAACACGGAGTTTAAGAAAATAGAGGTTGACCTTGTAAAGTATCAATTTTGCCCTTGAAAAAGTAAGAGAGAGAAGATTTGAGTAATAAAAAAGTTGTTGGTAGGTTTAAAAGTATGTAGGGTCCAACAAGGGTAAAATAGAGATGATGCATTAAATAGTTGCCAAATAAAGAAAAGTGGCACTTATTTTGGGACAAACAAAAAAGGAAATGGTACCACATAAATTGGGACGGAGGGAGTATTAGTTAGGAAGTTAGTTAGGAAGTTAGAAGACTACTTTGTAATTTACAATACTTTATAACTAACTAGATATTTAGGTAGTTAGGAGATGGAGTAGTTAGTTGTAGTATATATAGTGTAGAATGTGTAGCTTGGTAATCAAGCAAGAAAGATATTTCCAGAAATGAGAATTCTCTTCTCCCAATATTTCTCTCACTAGAATTTCCTTCTGATTTTAGCTCGAGCTTCATCTTAGCTCAAATTAGCTTACTAGCAGTTACTGTTGCATTGCACCATTGCTGTTAACTCTTAGATCTAAGAACTGGTTCAGCTGAGGATTCAGAAACTTAACACCCCTCAAGCCCAGCTTATTACACAGGTAATCAACTCGAACTTCATTCAACGCCTTTGTGAATAAATCTGCCACTTGCTTTCCCGTCTTCACGTACCCAGCACGCATTACCGTTTGTGCTAATTGAACAACAGCATAAACAGGGTCCTTTGTTCCATATGAGGCTAAAACAGGATCAATAATTCGAACATAAAGTATACCATCCATTTCAATAGGTACATTGTCTTTAGTAATCCCTGTTTGCTTGTTTTTTTAACGAGTGAACGTATCGTACCTTATCGATGATCAGGATCAAATGATTGAAGCCCGGATTCAGTGTTCTTGAATACTTACCTTAGACTTTCAACTACGTAGGCTTGTTGTTGAGGAACAAAGTGCTTTGTAAGATTCAGTACTTGTGTTGTTTTTTCGATATGAGGGAAATTGTAATGGGCTTATGGTACGTGAATTGCTGCATGGGCTTGTTAAAACAAGGGAAGATGAACAAGATGATAGGTTTCTTTTAGACTGCATGGATTTTTCAATGTGTGATTTTAGAGTTTTCATGGTGTTTAGAGAATTAACTCCTCTGATGAAACTCATAATAACTCTTGTTTCTTTTTTTTTTTTTTTTTTTTTTTGAGATTTCTGTGATCTTTTCTCTGTTTTTAGTGTGTTTTGTCGAAGAGGCAGAGTAGGTATTTTTGGTATATTAAGAAGAAAGTTTCGGGTTAATGTCTTGTATACGAAGTCAATTCTCTATGAAATATAAGGTCAATTCTCTTTATTCTTTTTCTCCAAGATAAACTTTTTGTAGATTGAACTGTGGAATATCTATCATTAATTAAATTAATGAATTTTTCAAGCCGTAGAAGAACTCTGTCAAGTGATAAATATTTGCACAATCAGTCACTTCTTAGTATAAATTATTGATAAGAGCTACTAATAAATACGGGAAAATTATTGACAAACGCTACTCCATAATTGATAATTCGATAAAAATAATAAACAAGCTGTAACTGATAATGTAATTCAACCTATTTCATAATTATATAAACATCTAAATAGTGGTAGTAATATATGTTTTGAACGCCTTATTGAAATGACTTTGATTGTGAACTTGTACAATATTACTTTAGGTGAACCACTCAAGGGGTGGGGTTGCAAAAGGAGGTGTCGAACAGGGAAAAACATACTCGCATATGATATTTACACAACCAACATTTTAACTTTAGCAGTTTAAATTCAAAGTGAAATGCTCCATGCAACTCTGATTGGTGATAGCCCAATTTGATCTTTTGACAGCTTGGATTCTTCAGAAGAGACTTCAGATATGTTTTTTGACGACAAATCTTTAAGAAGCTGTGGAATATCATCGCGCAGGAGTGTTGCACAACCAATAGTCCTTCCTTCTTCAGTCATATGTCCAATAACCCGATAGATCCATCTGTTAGGTCATGCTAATGTGAAAGCATATCACTATCCACTAAACATATTCACATAGCTTAGCAGTCCTAGGTTTCATTGGTACGGCTATGTCAAGTATGGCAGTTTCAACTGCACCACCAGTTTCAAGAGACAAAATGGAAGCTACAGCTAGCATTGCAGATGCAGAAGGAGGTTGGCATAATGACTTACATCAGCGGAGGAATGATGTGCAGAATCAGAGAGCCGAGCAAAGCTGCTTTTTTGAAGATGTAAAGAGAATGAACAAGGCAGAATTCCTTCCAGATGACTTCAGACATCATGCAATGGTGGCAATAAGAAGTCTTAAGTGTAGAACTAAGGTGTTTGCTTCTCCTCGTGCTTTCTTAGTTGATCATAGTACAGTGGAAACCTCTGAAAGAATAGTTCCATCACCTCCTCCACTCACGACAGTAGTAACAGGAAGAGAACTAGGCAAACCACAGAGGATATACTGGCACAACTCCACTATGCAAGCAACACCTCAGAACAAGCTGAAAGAAAGCATACAAGTTAACAATTTTGAAAGGTGACAACTGGCAAGAGTAGGGATCAGGATATGGCAATAGGCACAATGGGTGGCTATATTATTCAAAGTCTTGTAAAACCTAATTCTCTTTCAGAGTGCACCTTTATATGAAAAACTGGAAAAAATAAATTCCTTAAAAAGATATAACAAGCCAATTAGATGTTTCTTTGAAGAACATCTCTATTGTTGAAGACATAAATAAGTGAATAAAAGCGTATTCTCTAAGCACTTAAGCTTTTAGATGAGCTGGTTAGACTTTCTTATGCAACCAGAGGTATTGAATTCTAGTCTAACCGCCACAAAAAAAAATTACGTGTTTGGCCCATGGAAAAGAATGAGGTCCACATATGCTAGGGCGTGTTGAAGGCATAATTAAGTAAATAATGGTGTGCTCTCTCTAATAGCTTAAATTTCAATGAGACGAGCGTTTGGAAGGAATAATTAAGTAATAAGAGTGTGCTCTCTCTAATAGCTTAAGTTTCTAATATGAGACGATATCACACTTTAACACCTTCCAGCTGCTACTTTGAGCTGGCATGGCGTTATTACATTATTAGGTGTCATGTCTAGGAAAATGAAGGAGATAGTGGTCTTGTTTTACTACATTAGTTTGCTATAAGAACGAATTAAAGTGCTTAAACCGACAATGCAAGACTAGGACTTTTTATCTGTGAAACTATTAACCTACAGATGGTAAAAGTAAGCTGACAAACGAAAATTGGTGGACCTTTAATACATCAGAGGTATCACGATAAATGATAGGAGTAATAGAACAGTCAGTCAACAATTTTTACAGAACACTTTTCTGTGAAATTATTACCCTTCTTATGGTAAAAGTAAGCTGACAGATGGAATTGGTGGATTTGTAAATACAATGGAGGGAGTGTGAGTGTGTGTGTGAAGGAGAGCAAGAGAGAGTGCAGAGAATATAAAAGATCCAAGTCATTGTGCTTCGTATGGTACCTATCCACAAAAATCCAACAACTGTAAACTTATTAAGTACCAGTAAACATTGTAAGTGACGACAAAGATATACATTTGTACTCCAGCACAGATAGAAGCTTGACGACGCTGATGGAGACAACAATAAACAGAAACTTGTACGGCTTTGGACCATAGAAATGCTTTTGTCATGGCATTAATAATTTTTCTTGAATCTTTTCCATGTAATGGACCTCGCTCATGGTCCCTCATGTCAAGGCGATGCAAGGAAGGATTTTGGAAACAGCTAGTTCGGAATCGGTATTTATTTTCTCGTAGAGAAAGAAATTAAAATGTATCCACCAGCGAACAAAGAGCCACGCAAGCTTCAGCAGCAGTTTGTAATGAATTTGAGGAACCTGATATGAGGTTTGTCCCTGATATAGCTAAGCACAAACACAAAAGGTCCGCTATGCCACAACTGCTAGCTTGGTCTAGAAGTTCTTTTAGACTTCCTATTAGGGCCGGCGGAGAAAAAAATACTATAAGAGCCTGAGCCATCGAAACAACATAGCTGCAATGCAACCGGTTCATTCAGACAAAACTCGACCAGAAGCATCATCCAGGCTATTAGTGACCTGTACATTAGAATATAGCAGTTCAAAGCGAGTATATAAATTGGCATGTGCGTGTCGTTTTCACTTTTCAATGTTAGAAACCTAACCTACGTGTACAAATCAAGAAATGTTTTCCATTGCCCTATATTTGAGCCTCCAATAGCACCTCCATGGATATCTAACAGTTTTTTGGTGATTGAAAAACACTACACTATATTCAGGCCATGCCAATCATTTGTTTTTAAGGAAGCAAAAAAGCAACGGGAATATTACTGAAAATTGTATTGAAGGATACACATGTTATTCAAATGCTTACTAGTCGTAGTGAAACATAGCTCTTCTTTCATATTCTAACACCTTAGTTTGGACAAGAATTAAGCTATGTCATTGAAGTCCTAGGAGGATGTGTAATTATAGTCCACAAGAACAGAAACCACATCAGGGTAAGACCTCTTCTGCTTTTATATTGGATTGGTGAATGAGGATGGTTCTCACTAAATTACCTTCATCATCAATTCAGATTGACTGGAAGGCCGGACTTTGGAACCAAGCAGTACAGACATAAGTTTGAGAGGATTCTAAGTGATTGGTTTAATATGAAAAAATCATGATCCCATGAAAGAAGCAAGCATGTTAGTAATCTTAAACGTGACAATTTTCTGTGTACTAACTTTAAGTAGATGTCAGTTCTTGTAACCATCAAAACATTACCAAACTTATTAGGCCTGATGAGTGATACCAAGAATCAACAAGACCAAGCAGAGAATATTCTCTGGACTAATTGTCAAATACATGTGAAACATGATAGCAAAACCTCTGTAAAGTAGTAAATTATATCTTTCTGCTTTAAGTAATTTATATACATTTAGATGGAATTCATTCTCGCAGCATTCTTGTAGCAGGTAAAGAAACCCCCAAGTGATAAAATTCTTTAGGAAAAATACATCGACAACCCCTTAAACTCTTTTTGGCATTTCACTTTGACACTTTAACTTTGGAGTGTTCCATTTGAACACTTCAACATACCTTATACTGTGTCACTTAAACACTAAGATATTACTCTGTCTCAAAGTAATACTTAGTAGTTGAAGGATTAATGTGTGAGTAGCGGAATTAGTTAAAACGAAGAATTTAGAAGCTGTCATAATGCTCCTATCCGGTGAAGGAGTATTTGTTAAGTTGTTATGACGATTATGATTTCTATTTAACCAAATATCTCATATAATGAATGGAAGAAGCGCAGTCCAAGGAGAGTCATTTAATTTTTATGAGACGGGTAGTTGCTCTTGAAAAAGAAATCTAACCAATTGTTATTGTATATCCTCAATTCGATTGCTTAGGTATGCAATTGAATATATATTTTTTGGGTTAGAAACAATCAATTATATCAAGGCAATAGCTAACAAATACGAACTTGGATTAATAACACGTTATATTAAAAAATAATGAACAGGAACATAATAAGTAGGTGTTGTATATACTTACAGAACAATTTGACAGGGATTTAGTACTCCCTCCGTCCCAATTTATGTGGCACCATTTTCTTTTTTGTTTGTCCCAAAATAAGTGGCACCTTTCCTTATTTGACAACTATTTAATGCATCATCTCTATTTTACCCTTGTTGGGCCCTACATACTTTTAAACCTACCAACAACTTTTTTATTACTCAAATCTTCTCTCTCTTACTTTTTCAAGGGTAAAATTGATATTTAACTAGGTCAATCTCTATTTTCTTAAACTTCGTGTCCGGTCAAATGGTGCCACATAAATTGGGATAGAGAGAGTAATATATTTGTGATAACCTTTATAAATGGGGAAGGGAAATATTTATAGTGGTAGGAGAGCTTAGTCGGCACCCACGTTCCCCAGGTTCCGCCCTTCCGGTCTCACGCTCCCCCACAATCTGATCGAGGGTGAAATGCATGTGGGAGGTGGAGCCTCAAATCTTGTGGGTAGTTGGAAGAGATTCATCAGCTTCACATCTTCGGATGCTTAGTAGCTTGTATGCTCAGAGTGTTGTTATGGGGAGACAACATCAGACACTTTCACATGAGACCTCCTGCACACAAACCCATTCCATAGACTAAGATTCCTTTGGAACCGACCCTGCAGTCTTTTCTTCTGTGTCATGGTATCCGTGTGACATGTGTCTATGCAGTTTTACACCAACACGGATAGTCCTCTCCCTTCCGAGGTTAGTGAAAGAGCTCGAGGAGTGGAATGTTTTAGGCGGGAAACAAATTGGCCTTCCCTGCACAAAGTAATTTGAAATTGAGGTAGTCATTTTGTATTCCCATCAGCGCACGTGGAATCCAACGGATGGTGGTGACATTCATCATCAGTTACCGAGGCAATGATTACTTCCTTATAAAAAACCTCGATTTCCTCTTTCTAAATGTTAATTTCTCCAACTTTTTCTCAAGCACTGTCCTGACAACCTTTTTTCAATTCCAAAAATTTCCAGTCAACATCAAATTTCCAATCTCTGATAAATCTTTGTCTGATTCAAGAATCATTATGTCTTCTAAAATTTCTGCCTAAAATTCTTTTAACCAAGTTGACTAGGATGTCGTTGACACTGCTTCGACATATGCCGACAACGTTTCCAGCACTGTTTTGGCGCCAGTAAGGGTTGTAGATGAGATCGTCGAACCAGAAGACATCTTTGAAGCTCTTCAACTGAAGAGGAAAAAACAAGGGCAAAGAAAGGCCCCACTGCCCCCATCCAAGAAGACGAGGGTTCTGAGGACGAGGAAGTTTTATATCACTGAATATATTGCAATTGTAAGAGGAATGACTTTACATATTTAGAGCTTGAATCAGTGCTACTTAAGAATTTCAGAGAGACATTAGAGAATGGAGCTCTAACATAGTTTATGCACCTACCCGGTCTATTGGGTTATTTAATGAATTGTTAGATCTATTCATTAAAGCCCACACGGGGGCTCAAAAGATTCAGAAAAGAATGGAAGACATATTTGAAGTCTAGCAGACATTGAAGGAACCTCTCAAGACTTCATAGATCGGTTCCAAAAAGAGGGAATGCTTATGCCAATCTTGAAGGACGGCTTAGAAATCATGGCGTTGATACGTGAGCATTTTTTATTACTTTAACTCGCTTAAACTTTTGTCTTTGAGTCCAAAAGTGACCAATCCATAGGAAAGATTGATGAATTCTGCTTGATTTCAGGCGCTAGATCCTACAAGAAAAGGAAGAGGCCAAAAGAGACAGAATACTCAAGAAAAGTGATCAAGTTCAAGAAGGCTACAGAAACAATGAAGTGGCGGCCGCCCATGCTAGGGGCGACCGCCCATTCCTTGGATGTGAAAACATGTTGAGTATCCAACTGGGCGACTGAAGAGGCCCCAGCCCCTTGCAAAGAATCTGAAGAACTGGAAGACTTGTGAAGATGCAACCGCTCATGCATGGGTCGGGCACACATTACATTTTGCAAGGAAAAGATGTTGTGAAGAAGAGGCGACCACATGATGCAAGGTTGCGCCGCCCTCTCTCAAAAAAGAAAAAAAGCCGGCCGCCCAATAATAGAGGAGAGACCCGCTGACCCACTAGTGGTTTTAGTTGGTAAAAGACAAGAGGTTCAAGACAAAGGTATGTCACGGGAGATGGAGGGAAAGCACAAGGCCAGTTAAGAGAAAGAGATCCGCCTTCGTGGACAAATAGGCAGCTAGAATGCCTTATTTATTATTATTAAAAGAGGAAAGGGCCTTTTCAGCTGGTGCGCAGGAGCGCACTTCCGTTTTCCCTTTACTAGTAGGGGATCCCGTGGTTCCTATGCCGCCGCGTTTCTCGGTCCTTTTCTTTTAAGGAGGGTGGATGTAATTCAGCTCGAACGAAGTGAGAGGGGTAATAGACTATTACCGTTCAGTTCATGTGACGAACCGAACATCGTTAGGTCCCGAATTCTGCGAAGCACCGGATCTAGATCAACAGCCGCCCAGTCATTCAAACCCAAAAAAAGGTGCTAGCCCATGTCCAAGAGGCGCAAGCTCTTTCACTTGATTCAGCACCAGAACTCAGCCCTTTTGGCAAAAGGGCTCCAGCCCAACCTGCGAATGGTAATTCTGTAATACCATATATAGCTAGAACTAGTTTTTTTAGAACATCTTATATATTTTTTTACATTACTTGGGAGGCAAGATAGAGACAAAATATCATTTTCTCTTTGTCAAGCATACTAGTATTGTGAAGGATAACACAATTGTTTGTAAGAATCATTACTACTTTACTATTTCAATGCATATTTCATTACTTTCAAGTCTTGAATCATTACTTAGTATGAGTAACTAAATCATCCACTAGGATGCTAACTAAACCCTAGTCCAATAATGGAATGGGTATAACATAATAAGCTTCTAAGCACCTAGGAATACTCAATTTCACTACTTTTGATTTCATTACCACAACTTGAGGTGTACAACTCAAGTTGAGCCCAATAGTACTAGATTTACACCGAGAGGGTAAATCTAGGAATAGGAAGTGTAGTGACGGGATACCGGGGTAGGTGTGTTGCATTTACCCCAGGTTAACGGGTTGAATAGTGGATAGTGGAGTTGGCGAGGATTTGGGTTGATAGGCTATTTCATAAACTAACACATCTAAAAAGAGTTACACTCGAAATATGTCTCTTTTCCTCGGGTCGTTTAGTAGTGCTTTATGTGCTCAACTAAGCCTTTGGCGAGCGGGGTGAGATAAATCTCTCTTAGGCCGGGAAGATTCTAGAGATTACATTAGAACGACTCAACCATAATTATACTTGTGTTAGGAAGGTGGAGTGAATATACCCGTTGATTGGATATTACTATTAGTCGTTTACACCCCTAGCTTCGTAATATAGAATCAATTACTTGCTTTAATTTGTATGAATGAATTGTTTACCATAGAAGTATATCAAACAAACCCATCTATAGGACTCAATACTAAACTTCATTTGAATTTATTTTTGCAACTCTCTCACTCGACAAGCTAGTTTCCTTGGGAAATCGACCCCGGCTCACATCAGATATTATACTTTGACGACTGTCCCTCACCATTAATAGTGTAGGATTGAACGTGGCTCAGTAGTTGAGTATGAAAACCAGCACACTTTGATATAGTTTGTCAACATATTAAGGATTGATCTTGAACTGGGAGATGGATTAGATGTAACTATTTTAACAGACATGCAAAAGGTAAATGTTTGTCATGTTGTACTTACTTAACTGTTTTTTATACTTACTTTACTACACTAAATTAACTGAATATTTATTTGTTATGCAGGGATTAAAGATGGTCATAGATGACCTGTTTCCAAATTCTGAACACATGATATGTGCTAGACACATCCTAACTAACTGGTCCAAGAATTGGAGAGGTATAGAGAGAAGGAACATATTTTAGAAGATTGTCAGATCTAGTTTTAAAGCTAAGTTGAAGGAAAATAAAGTATATGAAGAAATTTGGGGGAAGAGAAAATGATGGATGAGCTGCTCTATTACAACATAGAGAGATGGTGCAAAGTGTACTTCAACTACACCAGCAAATATGATAGTTTAGACAATAATATGGCTGAGAATTTCAACTCTTGGACTCTAGAAGCAAGACACAACACAATCATTACAATTCTTGAAGAGATTAGGATTAAGATGATGAATAGAATAAGGAAAATGAGGAAATTTCGCAGCAAGTGGCCTCTTGACATTTCTCCAATGGCACAGAAGACCCTAGAGGACAATATGAAGAAGTCAATGAAGTATTCACCTGTTTGGAATTGGATACATGTTTTGAGGTGAAAGAAAAAGACTGTACACATACTGTAGACATGTCAAACTTGACTTGTAGCTGCAGATCATGAGGGCTTAAGGGGATACCCTACCAACATGTCATTAATGCACTGCATGACAGAAACTTAGACCCTCTGGATTATGTTTCTCACTGGTACATCAGAGACATACATGGGCACTTATGGCTATTTTATACAGCCTGTGCTGGGAATGAAGATGTGGCCACATTCACATAACCATTCAGTGATTCCGTCTGAAGTGAGGAAGATGCATGGCAGACCAAAGAAGGTTAAAAGGAAAGAGGCTACTGAAACCAAGAGAGGAAAATGTCTAAAAGGGGAGTGGATATGACATGCAGTAATTGCCATAAAAAAGGGTACAATAAAAGGAGCTGTCATGTATCACCACTACCTTCAAGACCAGCTGGTGCTTCTAGTGGTGGTTCATCAGCACCACTACCTTCTACTACTACTTCATCAGCACCACCACCACCAAGAAATGCTAGTGGAAGAGTAAGAGGCAGGGGAATACAAGCAAGACCTACTAGTCAGGTAAAATCCTATTTTCATCTCTAATCTCATTAAATATTGTTAGCTCCGAAATAATATAAACTGTTGTCATTCTAGGGTGTTGGTGTTGGTAGAGGAAAAGGTACAAGTAGCTCTAAAAGGCCAAAAATGGTAGGAATGGGGGTGCTACAAACATAGAGCGGATTTACAATCCATAATGTAAGTTTGTATATCCTTACTCACATGTGATGATTTAGGCAATGTTTTGTTAGTCAATAATTGGTTGTCTTTCATTTATGAAGCCTAGTATGAGCACAAGGTCTGGAAAAAGGTCAGCAGATGTAACTGGAGATATTAGGCATAAGCCTAAAAAAGGATTGAAGTGGAAAGACAATGCAGCAGTTTCAACAAGTGGACTATAATAAATGAAAGCTCAAAAGATGAAGGAAACTAAGGCAAAGGCTGCTGAAAGTGTTATCCAAAGCCAGACTAGTACTTCTAGGAAGTAATTAGTTAGGCTAGTCTTAATATTTTATGCAGTATTCTAGTACTATTTCTGGGATTATGCAGTTGTGTCTGCAGTGCTTTTGGCTTCTTTTTGTTTTGACATACTTTAGTTTGACCTGTTATGTAACAGCCATATACTGCCGTTGAAACTTGAATCTGCAATTGAAACTTGAATCTTTTTTTCCAATGAAATGCAGTTAATTTTTTCTTCCTGTTCATGTAATTTTGTTGACAACAAACCGTAACAAAAAACATAGTATCGTTCCAGTTTTTGTTGCATTTAACACAACAGTATCGATACAAAAAAAAGTATTGTTTCAGATTTTGTTATGTTTAACACAGCAGTACCAATACAAAAGGGTGTTAAAACCTAACCTTCATTAGAACATATACATGTTGAACCCCCAAGAAATTAATCCCGATAGGGCTAAATTTCAAGAATATCAACTGAATGGACTAACTCTTTTGGAGTTTTGGAGTCGCCACCCAATTTAAGAAAAATAGGGAACCAAATAAACAAATGCGTGCAAAACTCCATTTTTAGAAAAAGACAGTCTTTCAGAGATTCTAAGTAAGAGGTTTTGTTAATTTCGAAAGAAGGTTTTTAAGGCACTTTCGAAATTCCGTAAATTACGGTTAATCCGACATGTTTCCAAATATTTGCAAGTGCTATTTATGCGCTTTTCTAAAAATAATTAATTGAACTATTAATTAATTCAACTAATTAAATTTAGCAAATTTTCAGAAGATTTACGATTTATTTAAAAGTTTTAACTATTTTCAAAATAAAATAAATAAAATAAAGTAAAAGCGCATTTTTTTTTTGAAAAGGAGCGATTTGATCATCCTAATTTCTTTGTCAACTCATATGTGGTAGCGCATAAATGACACTTACTTAATTTCAACTTTAAAACACGAGTATCTCACCATAAGATGGAACTTATGTGTCAAGTTGCTTTTTGCAAAGTTGTTTCGGGATATTTAGAAGTTAATTAAAACTTCTTTATAACTTTTGACTTTTTAAAGAAACTACTTCATATCAATAAGATAGAAGTCTTTTCCTATAGTCACTTATTAATCGTGGTTTCGAAAATTTACGAAATTTTGCACGCATTTGCTTAAATGGCATGATTTGCAATAAATTAAATAATGACTTCAAAATAAAGATAATGAACATAAAGTGAATCAAATAACTCAAACAAATCATATATATTAATAAATAAAATATTTCTACAAAGTTTACATAAATATTCTAAAGGGAAATGAAGGATAAGAGTTAAAAGATAAAACCCGGGGATTTGACAAACTCGCAGGAGCCTTGAATTTTCTAAAATTGCTAAAGGTTTCACTTCTTGAACGCTTGAGCCCGAACTTGACCCCAAATGACTACACGCCAACGAGTCAATCCCAATTGAGTATTAGCCAAACTCGTCCCAAAGGTGTATTATGCAAAGAAAGAAAAAAATAAGGATTAGTAAATGTATATGATAACTAATAACAAAACAAATAGAAGAACAAACAAGTGGATTTTCATAGGATCTCAAGTAATCATCCGAAGTGAATTGATTTACATAGTCCTGAGCATAAAGGAAAAAATTGGCAAGTTGTGAAAACGTTTTTATCCTTCAAAAGAAGTAGCTACTTGATACAAGCATTCGAGAGAGAGAGGCCAAAACTACAATACTATCAACCAAAATTGACCTACTCAAAAACATGAAATGAGGTCACTGCATTATAACATTCAAAGGTAATTTCATATTAAGATGATTATATCCCTTTTCAAAACTCCTACTAATATGCTATTAAAACCAAAAATAAACTTCATGTAAGAAAATGAATCAGACTTATGAATTTGGCTTACAACCAGGAAAGGTAGAAAAAGGAAACTTCAGGCGATCAGGAACCAAGAAATGTAGAGAACACAGCCTAATCGTCACTCTAAATAAGACATACAACATGTAGCTAAAAGAAGAACTGGAAACACCACCCTAAACAACCGGCATACTAAGCTGACACCTGCACACCAGATCTCCAGAAACAAGAATCACACCTCTGCATCTCCTATAAACCAACTCCTATACCTGCAGCCACCAACCTTACTTCATACATACATACATGTAACCAGGATACAACCCCCATATACTTACTACCTCCAAAACAGACCTGCGGCATCCCAGACACTGAACAAGACCTCTGAAACCAAACTACTAGACTGGGACATTCAACTCTCATCTTAGCAAACAAAACACACAAATCAAATTTTAATCAGCATGCCTAAATCATATCAGGCTCTTTAATTCAAGAATACTTTAATAAACAAGCTAGATTCCAGGGATTTTGGCAAGATCCAAGATATCCATAAAAGATGAACTAAATATCAGGGCAATAGACAGAAACATGCTAAATTGATATTCCAAAAGAAACTAACGAGAGTGGAGATGGCAAGACTGTTATAACAACATTGGAACCAGAGCTGACCTAGATATATCATACCTGAACAACAAGAAACTCACACATCCTAAAGACTAAAGGGAATTAGCTAATACAAAAAGGGAAAAATAGGAGAGAAACAGGAAGAAATAGTTCAGGGACCAAATATCGCTGGTAGACCCTCCACACCACATCTACAGGTCCCCAGAACACATCTTTTTCAACTTAGCACTATCCTGAGAACTCACACGCAAAGCTGAGGCACTAGGCATGCTGCTAAGCTTGCCAAATATAACCAACATGACCCCTGCTAATCCCCTTTCAACAGAAACCAAGAAACAAACCTATACCCCTAGACAAACAACTACAGCCACCTGAACACCAAACACCTATAAATCTCCTGCTATTTTCCTATAAACTGCATGAACAGCTACCAGAACAAACTCTCCAAAACCTGCAGACACACACTCCTAAGCTATCTGCAAGCCATCAGACCTCCTGCAACCAACCCAAACCTGACCTACTACTATACTCTTTCAAACACCCCTTAAACATTCACAACTTCCAGGATCTTATTGCCCTAACTATTTCCAGCCTAATACCTTTCCCATAAACTACCTAGACAAGCATAGGCACTCTCAAGCCAACCTAAATACTTCCAGCCTGCTCTACACTTCACAGAACACTCCAGATAACAAACCTCACCAACTCACATTACCCAAGCCCCTAACATTTTCGCAAACCAGAACTCAAGCAGAATAGAACAAAAAGCCTCATCCCTTTAGCACGACTTATGCTCAGATAAATTACACTAAAATAATAAAGATCTAAACTTATATCCTAAACTGCATTTATAGCTATCGACGGAAAGAAATGAACCTAAAACACAAATTAAGTTAAACGTACAAACAACATTTTATTCGAACTCAAACACAAGCAAATTAAACGAAAGAAATTACAAAAGTTAGAGAAGATTACCTTTTTGCAGGCAGTGAAAAGAGGCGAGTGATCTGAAGTCGCTCACGCGAACTAGACGACAACTCGAAAATAAAGCGATAAACAAAACCAAAGACCCCGTAGCGCTATATATGAATTTTGACTGAAAACTCATGTGTGTGTTTTATGTATTTTTGTTCCATTTTATGTATCTATTCCCTCTTTTCAAACAGTTCCTTTACTACGCTAAAACTGCTATAAACTTTTTCCATTCACTGCTGCTGCTCCTATCTTCACCCCCCACTCCTTCTCTATTTTCATGGCTACCCCCCTCATTTTACCTTCAACTTCAGCTTTTATATCCCCCTATTAGGGTAGAGGTGGAAGGAAATACCCAAAAGAACACTCCAACGGTCCTATTTTGGATAGGGTTTGCACTTAGAATTCATGAGCTGGAAAAGGGAACCAATTTTGGCGTGTTGTGATTTCAAAATTTTGGAAAATTGAAATGGGTCGCAGGTCAAAGGGAAACGGGTTGAGGGATTTTTCATTTCTGATTTTGGGGAGGGTAACGTATATGTAATGCTTGCAGAAATAGGCTGGATTTTAGGGTATGTCTTGCAAATTTGGCCTATTTTCTTCCAAATTAATCAATAGCTTTTGATTTTTAAAATTAGCCTTATTTAAAATAATTAGACATTAATTCAAAAAATTTCGAGACAAAATTGGGTGTCAACGATACATAGATCTCATGAAACCTATAATTTATAGCTACAATACAACCAAGATGATGATACACCACAACACATTCTCTTTAAACTTGGCTTTAACCAATTTGGCCTTTCACTTCTTCTCTTTTTCCTTCAAATTTTCAACCTCACAGTCAAACTTCTCCAATTGCACCTCAACCTTGTTTTCAACTTGTATAGCTAGCCTCGGCTTTTCAATATTTTCATAAACTTCAAGTTTACTTTCAAGTTGAGCCAATTTTTTCAATAATTTCCCAATCACAATCTTTTATCTTGGATCAATTTCTCCATCCCTCCAACGCCAAAAATCACATGATCTCGAACCCTAAAATGATGAACAAAGGGATTAGATCAAGTCTAAATTTGAATTTTTAATATTCATAAAAAAAAAAATCAATTAACCCATAGTATGGACACACCCAATACCGTCTACCAGATTCCTTAAGGTCCAAGAAGTCATCATCGGCAATACATATCCATGGCTACAACGGATTCTTCATTTAATGCAGGGTCCTCATCTTCCATACAAAGCCTAGTCAAGCTTATGGAAGGTATTGTGAGTCTTCAAAGCTTCTTCAAGAAAATAAAAACCTAGAGAGAAATCAAACTAACCCATATGAAATACTTTCATTTGCCAATGAAAAGATCTTAACTTTGCAAAAAAATTGGCCAGAATCATTTATAAAAAGAAAGGAGCAACTAGGGTTCTTACCCAATTTGGGTTTTACCGTTGGGTCTATTGAGGGGGGGAGGGTTAAATAATTTGGGAATTTTACTGTTGGAATATTATAGGAGGGAGTTAAAATTGTTTTTTGTTTTTTTAATACAATTTATTCTGTTTAATAGAGCTTACACGCACCAGAAAAAATGGGCTACACACGCACTGGGAAGTGGTAGTTAAGGTATGAACTAATATCATATGGAAGTTGGTAAGAGGATAAACGGATGCTCGTAAAGTTAAGACGAAGAAATAGTATTCGGAACAAGTTTAGGGGGTAAACAACTTATTCCACCTAAAACAAAAATAGTATGCTACTAATTACAATTTTGAAGACAAAAGGGGGCAAAAGAATCTCCAATTAGAAGCTGCTACTGGACCAGTCTTTACTAAAGTTTTATGTAATTCATACTTTGAATTGCAACCTCTCTCACCACCCACCTACATTAAATCTTAAGCCTAGCTTATTCTGGTAACACATCCTAAAATTAAATAGATTGCTCATAAATTTGCAATGACGACTATCCTGTTTTGGTAATTGCTCATAAAATTAAACAGATTGCTCATAATTATGTAAGATATTAATTAAATAAATAGTACATATATATATATATATATATTAAAATATTAAGTAAATAATTATTAAATACATAATATGTAATAAATATTAAATAGCATACATATCGTGTATCTAATAAATAAATATTAAGGTACATTATATTTTATAAATATAAGATATTTAATCACTTAATATTTTTAATATATTGTGTATCTAATATTTATTCAATTAATATTTTTAATATATTATGTATTGAATATTTATTTACAATTTTAACACAATATATCACTCTTTGTATTTATTGTGTATTCAATATTTTTTTATTTTAATATTTATTATTCTTTTTTTAGGTGATATGTATTTCATTTGTGCAAAATATTAAATGTGGCAACTGAAAGGAAAAAAAGAAAGAAAAAAATCGCCTAAAAATCGTCCCTAAAACTTGGTTGCTTGTTGGTATTAACCAAATTTATCTCCTAGCATATATCTGGAACTGAATGATATCCCTTCAATTTAGGAAGAAAATAAATACTTGATATCGATACTAATATTTAATAATCTTTTATTTTTATGTTAGTTTGGTGGCTATAAAAAATTAGTGTTGATAAATAGTAAAGAAGTATATAGGGGGTGCTATTTATGTAAACAACTTTTATTAATCCCATGTTCTCTTTTCACTTTGTTTCGTCCCACTTTATTTGTCATATTTTTTTTATTAGATATTTTTAAATTTAGAAACAAATCAATTTCAAACTTTTTTTTTGACTTATTTATAGTCATACAAATATTCATGATTTATTTTAAACCACGATTCAAAAATCTTTATTTCTTTATTAAACTTTACATTAAGTCAAAATATGACAAACAAAGTGGAATGGGAGGTATTAAGATAAGATTAAAAAAAAAAAGATAACTTCCATAACTGTTTGGTACGGGGATAGGACTAATTAGTCATGATATAAAGTTATGCATTGTCTAATCCTTTGTTTGGTTACTTTTTTCATCTATGTATAAGCAATCCATGTATTAAGTTATACATGGATTAAGGTATTGCTTTATCACACATCCTATGAGGGATAACTAATTCATGTATTAGTAATACATGGAAAAAGAAGCAAAAAGACAAAAATATCCTTCTCTTTTCCCTAGAAGTCAAATAAAGTCAAGCATCAAAGGATATAATTGTAAACTCATTTCTTTTTCTTAAAAGTAAATTAAAGATTTATCCCGGTATAATTAATCTCTGTATTACTAATCCATGTATTACTAATTCCTGCATTACTAATCTCTATATTGTAGTAATCCATATATAATCTCTCTTCATACCAAACAACCCCTCAAAGATAAACATTTTACATTTTACAATTCAGTAAACTTTCTATTTCCACTATAAATAAACTCTTCAATATTTCAAAAAAAACACACACAAAAACTAAAAACTCTAGAGACCTCAAGAAATGTAGGCTGTAGCAATGGTGAATAGGAGCTTAGGTTGGCCTACAATGGAGGCGATGCAAACATGCGCCATGCTTGGCCTACAACGGAGGCGATGCTTGTAAGTTAATGTTGCTCTCTTATACACCTTCTAAACATATTTTATACACTTTATACGTTTTTATACACGTATACACTTGACACCTCACAATCCCACAACATCACACACATCAGCCTCACATGTGCCTATATGGCAACATCTTGTCCGTCCACTTCCCCAATCCAACGGCCACAATCCGTATTTCCATTTTTAATTACAGCCTTACCCCAAAACCCTAACACCAAAATCATTTCCCCCTTTCCCCACTCAGAAAACGTGCGCCGCCCTCACCCTCTTTCTCTCTCTCTAGTCGAACCCTAGGACCACCACTGTCCATTGCCATTACCGGCAAAACTCACCAGCGAAACGCCATGGAAATCATATATTCTTACTCCTCTCATCCTCCGCAACAAAACCCCATAGGGATTTCAAAAGAAGGGGTTAAAGATCGAACCTCTCCTCGTCGTTCACCCCTGTCACTAGGGATGGCAGTGGGGTGGGGCGGGGCGGGTGCGGGGCGGATTGGAACTGAACCCGCGTGTTGGTTAACCCGCCCCACCCCGCAGAGCAGTTGATCTGTTTAAAACCCGCCCCGTTTTTAAAATTTTAATTCTATTCATTTTTTTCTTCAAAAATATACAAGTCAAATCATATTTGCCAAATTTTTGCTAAAGGAGCTACGGCACTGTGTATAAAAAATTATTCAAAGATCAAATTAATACAATGTGTAATATTTTTAGCATTTTATGTACCAATTTATTTAATGTTTTAATAACTTGAAATTAGTCAAAATATGCTTAAGTTGGCTCGTACATTACGGTTATTACAAAAACAAAATATAAGTAAGTATTACTCTATCATAAAATTAGCTCATGAATAACAATTGTTCAATAAAATCAATTTAACATGACAACAACGTATGCAAGACATCTTAATAAATTTCACACTTAATCAAAAGATGCTGCATATATCCAGACGAAATGGTCACCAATATAGATACTTAATTAGTAGGAGTGATAATGAGTAATGATTTTGTAGTTCTAGTTAGAGAGAATAGTTTCTCTTTTTTCTTGTAGGAGCCTTTTGAAAAGTACTCCTACCAATTTGTGTTAAGTGCAATACGTACATGAGTAATTAACACAACTTCTTTTTATTTTGTTTAAATTCCCACTCGTTGGATTGAGAAGTTGTCTATATTTTCAGTACTTGGACAGGATCATTAACTCAGAGAAATGAAGTTTAAAAAACTGGAACATAAACTGGACAGGTTTTTTATTCAACCCGCAACCCGCCCCGCCCCGCCTGATATTTTTAAAAATAATTTAAAACCCGCACCCACCCCGCGCCCGCCCCGTTGCCATCCCTACCTGTCACTGGAAAAAAATAAAAGGACGGGCGGAGATGCATCAAGATGGAGACCATTACACCCCATGCATGTTTTGGATGGAGGAGTGAGGATCGAAAATAAAAAATTCCTTAACTGGAGCATGTCGGATCTGACCCGACCCAAATGCCTAAACGGGTACGCCCTACTTTTTACATTTTTCTTTATTATTACATGATTTGCATGCCTAATTTGTGTTTAATCAGTAACATTAATATTTTCGCATAGTAATATTTGATTAGGGCAGGAATTATGTGAAATCACTTATCCAATTTATGTTTGTGACGATTTTCTGGCACTAAGAATAGTGATACGAAAGTTGTGTTTTATTTTCTGTCGCATTAACAGAACACTGTTTCCTTTGAAATTTTGAATAAAGTCTATGCTTTCTCAGTATATCGTTAGTTTGATTTCAGAATTTAAAGCATAGTTGTGTGTTTAGTATGTATCTAGTCTATTATGTGGTAAAATGTAAGGCTGGGGTTTGACATAGAATACCCTTTATTTTTCAGACCAAATTTGAAAAGAAAATTAGGAGAAGATTGGAATATGTTTAAACCATACTTATGATGACTAGTTATTTGATTGACGTATATAACAAAATGCCCAATGTTGGGGATTGTTTAGAAATGCTATTTTTAGCTAAAAATCATGTGTATATGCATAGAATATGAACATCATTTTTGTTCTCCTATTCTTTTATGATTTTGAATTTTGAACGAGGAACTGTTTTTGGAAATTGATAGACTGTAGAATCTTCTAATTATTCCTTTGATTAGTAACACAATATCTTGCCTTCCTAGTATAGTTTTACTAATTTTCTTTTCCTTTTACACTTGAAATTTGAAACTTAAAAAAACCCCTACTCCTATAGATATATAAACCAGTTTCTCTTACTCTTAAAGGACACTCGGACACCACCTCTTCTACACTGAAGCATTCAGTAACACTCACTTCTCTCTAAGCAAAAACTTCTTTACTTTTCTCCTAGTTTGGTTAACTATCTGGTTGATCTTAGAAGGGTGAAACTATTACCCATTCTACATGCTTCTTTGCTCGATTTGCTACTAAGGTATAGCCTCTGATAGAAACTTAAGACTTGATTAGTTTGACGACATGGTTTCTTTGTTCATAAAGTGTCTATTACCTGCTTGTGTTTGGCCCTTTGAGGTCACCCCCGCTAATCCCTTTTATGCAGTCTATTCTAGATAACCTTCCAAGCTATACCATGTTCTCATATGCAGGTGTTTATGGCTATTCGTGAAGGCCTAATTATGGCCTCTTAATAAAAGTATTATGCAGGGCATGCGGTTTTTCCTTTAGGCCTTACGATAAGTGTGCACAAGACACTTTTTCTTATCCCCTCTTAACTCCTTAATTTCTCTTTATGTGTATTTGTTAGGATTCTCCTGTTGTATGTGTAAATTTGTGTATAGCAACAACTGTTTGTTTCCATGGCTACTCAGGAGCCTTTTTTTTAACCTTTGACTCTCTGCGTGTGCATCTATCATTGTATGGATAAGGTCGTATGTTTAAGATCACAGAAAACTAGTGATTGAGGTCTGAAACAGTGTGACTGTACCAATATGTATCGACCCTAGTAAGTATATAACAATTTTCGATCAAATACGACTTGAAATTTAGAAATACTATTAAACAGGGGCCATTTCTGCAATGTCTTTCGAACTAAACTTTTTCTGCAAATCTGAAATAAACCTTTTTTTGGGCGAAGTGCACCAAAGGCCACTTTTGGCAGTGGTCTTTGGTTTGAAGCCACTTTTTTTTATTGATTTTACATGAGAGGCTACTTTTTAAACTTCAATTCTTTTGGGTTGAACTTCACACAAGTTCAACTCACAAGGATTGAAGTTCAACTTCAGCCCACTACAAGGATTGAAGTTTACGTATCTATACATAAAAGTTCAGCCCTTACAGATTGAAGTTGAAACTTCTTAATTTAGGCATGAAGTTCAACTTACAAGGTTTGAACTTCAGCCCACAAAGATTGAAGCTCCAAAAAGTGGCCTCTCTTGTAAGACCATTAAAAAAGTGGCTTCAAACTAAAGACCCGTTTGTCATAAAAAAAAATTTGCTTTTTTTTCAAAAAGTTTTTGAAAAACATGTTTGTCCATGAAATCTTGTGATTTTTTCTAACTTTTTTTGGAAAACAGTTTTTGAAAAACCAAAAAGTGGTTTAGAGCAGTTTTTCAAGAAGAGTTTTTCCTCCCCTCACAAAACTCTACCTTTTTTTCAAGTGAAATGTATGTTCAAACACAACTTCAACTTCCAAATATCATTTTTCAACCCAACTTCAAAAACTCTTTTTCCAAATTTCCTATAAGGGAGTACAAATTTTATGGGATCAATTGTACACTATATATATATATCATTTTTCCAAAGACTAAAACTATATCGCCAAACATGTCTTCCATGCCTATATAATACATGTATATTTAAGTGTGAGAACCCCTTTTATGTACATTAATATGTATGTCTTTTTCGATTTTCAAAAAAAATAAACCAAAATAAGTAACTGTCTATTTTTAAAATCTGACCCCAAAAGCAAAAGTCATTTGGAAAAGTGTTTGACAATTCATGTCATAAAACCCTCCCCAAAATGGCTAATATTTTCTTGACAATAAACCAAAATTGTCCCTTAAAATTAATTGTTGTGTCATTGGAAAATTACTTTCAAAATACTGCCTATTTTTGCAAATTTTGCACCTTACCCAGTTTTCCAAATTTGCATAAATAAACCACTTCAGTATTTTTTGCATTTTTAGCCTCCCTGAGTTGAAAGTTGAAATCCTGACCAGAAATGCGATTAGGCAGCATAGTTAGGTTATTTCTGCAAAGCCCAAAAAGCTACTGTTTTTAAGATTGAATTGCATAAATGTCTTTATATTCACTATGAACTGGGCTTTTAGCCTTTACCTGGTTAAACTAGAATGTGTTTTATTAAAATTGCGCTCATAGCTCACATATTTGTCTTTTACTTAGTTTACATTTTGAACAATAATCCCAAAAAATAAAAATTCGGTCGTGAACCACTTTTCGTGGGACTCGGAAAATGCCAATACCTTCTTCTCAAGTCATAAGGACTTCTTACTTAGAATCTCCTGTTATGCAGACCTTTTCCGGAGTTAACTTTAACAACTTAGACACAAATTAGGTGCCTAATACGCCTAGTAAAAAAAATTTTAGGCGGCGCTTCCAAAATTGACTCAACCGGGTCACCTAGTCAAACCCGATCTTTGACTCGATCCGAGTTGGAAAAAGGGGGTACGACATTAGCCGTGCATAGGAGCCAAATAGAAGCTCTTAAGAGAAATTTTGATCAAGTGTTTGCGGATGTAGTGAAGTATTCCCATTTTGAGTTTTTTTATTTGGTTTGATTTAGGTTCATTTCGTTTTATATATTTTTGAAAGGAATATGTTTGTTCCAATGTAAAATTGATAGCTTATCACAGTTTTTTTGATAAATACAATTGTATAAAAATTTAGTCCCCTCAGACTTATGATACGAAATAGGAGTAATAGCTAATATTATCAGAGAATTCGTCTTATCAAGGAGATGTTTTAACATCTGATCTTTTTTTGTTTTCTAGGTCAAGCATCTTTGTGGACATATATCCAGAATAAGATAAAACGTACATTAATTTTAAATAAAGAAAAGAAAATAGAGATAAGATGAGTGCCATCGGCTTTGCAAAAGAATAGACAATATTATCAGTAAGATTATTAAAGTAAAAATAGTTATTTGGAGCAATCAAGTTTACAAAATAAAAAGATAGAAAGTTTCAAAATCTCAGCTAAAGCATATAATATGAAAAGGTATACTGTATACAACAGGTAAAAAAATTCCTGCACCGAGTGTTTACACCCGGCAAATAAATAAATGACATATGTCCCTCTATTTGATTATAATTATTAATGCTTAACCACAATTAACGTTATATATTTTTCAAATTATATAAATAATAGTAATAAAATACTTAATTACTTTAACTTACTTTTTCATTATCTCAGTGAGACTAACATCTAATTAATCTTGACTTTCGGTGCCCCAATTAAACCTTTTCCTGAGTAACTTAGCTTTTTCTATTTTTGATGTTGTTTTTTTCCTCTTGGCTTACTTTTTTTTCTTCCTCTTTAACCTTGTGTTGTAAGTTAGCAATAACAAAATTTTAACCTTACAACATGACCATGCCTTAGATTAAAAAATTTGTACAAAAATCTTCACGATATAACTACTTATTTTACTTGATTAAAAAAAAAAGAAACACTGTCATAAAAAGATGTTTATCATGCTTATCTCAAAAATAAAGTTTGCACTTAAGTATTCATTACTTTTCTTAAAAGACGATAAGAATCTTGGTCAGAATACCAAGAATATATTGTGCATTAGTTTTCCTGTATACTATAATTAGAGTTACTCTTTTGATATGCAATGGAAAAATAAAAGAACAAACATAAGATGCAGCAAGAACAAGAACGCTAGAAGAAGGCAACCCTAGTTTAACGTGAGTTAAGTAATTTGAATTAACGATTATTACCTTTATTAAAAAATTTATTTTATTAAAAATAAGACTTCAAATTTAACTCTTACCTTCTCATTGTTAACTTAGTTAACTAAAATGGATGTAAACACCTAGTGCGGGTAAGTTTTTACCGTATGCAACATTATTTGCTACATGAAACTGACTGACATTTTAAGTGAGCTTGAGCTGGTTAGATTCCTCAGGTACTTTGTTTGAATGTAACTTGAATATGGTAGACTTAGATCAACTATAAATTAACTCAAAAATAGTAAAGTTAAAAGTGAGATGTATCTTTTTGTAGTTGAGATTAGATTGTTAAAATACTAAGTGATTAAAGTCGTTAATTCCTTTGATAGCGTTCATATGTGTTGAGTTAATTTGCTATGCAGATAAATATGGAAAATTATGCTGCATGAACAATGCTAGATCAATTTAACAAAAAGTAGCCAGTTTTTGCATATTTGATGTTTATTTTATGCATAGTATTGCATACTATGTGCAAAATATTTGCATAATTTATGCATCCTGACTAAAGCGGCTATTTATGTATTTTTTCCAAATAAATATTCATTGCGTAATATTCGGCACGCCTCGAACCTTTATAATCATGATCTTCTTTGGTTAGGGATTCCTATTGAAGAATTATTTGAACTTATACTGGTTGATTTCTTACTTCACTTCAGAAGGGATATTTTGGGATGGCAGCAGAAGAATTTCATATACACGATGTACCGAGTTTACTAGTTTTGTAATACACGATGCTAAGAATTACGCACCCCCTCTATTTTGACATACTTGACTCTGCAGGATCACTATTTTTTATTTTTTATTGTTTCTGTCGTGAGAAGCTGCAATCATTTATTTAGGTGGTATCCCATGTTTCTATATATTAAGCAGTTGCTTCCACATATCAATAATTAAATGAAGGCCTCTCATATTTTACACGCTTGGAGTATCTATATATAATTCGCTGGATTATATTGCCAATAGTTTAATGGTTCATATGTGATTGTTTTGATGGCATATGAGAGGAAGCTGGATTCTGCAAGATAATAGTTCTTAGATTTATTTTTTCACAGTCAAGTCTTTGATTAATTGCATTATCATCATAGAATATGCTATAAATTCTAACATAATATATATCCTTTACACGTGATTGTAATTGTAGGTCTTGAGTTGCTGTTAGCATGATAATATCTGGACATTTCAAGGTTACACATTTTCATATTTAGCATTGTCCTTGATACAATATAATGAAAATATGTATGCACGAAAGTTTGGAAAAGCTGACACTTATTTTTATTATAAAGTCTAAATTGATAGAAGTCAATCGTCAATTTTTGTACAACGTTGAGTGTACTATCTCATGTAATAGTGACTTCTATGCATAGAGTTGTTTTATTTTTCAATTCATATTTTTTTTTCTTTCTCAAGAAAGAGACGTAAGTTTTGCATTTCCACTAAATATTTTAAATTTATTATTTATCAAAATATTATGAGTTATTATATAATTATTTAATTAATCAATTCATATTGATTGCATCACAAACTATATGGTCATTGAAATATTACTTATATCACAATTTGTATAATTACTTTGTGGTTTCAAATTTTTTTGTCTTAGAATGAATGCATCATCAGTAATTGATTCTACATTCCCCTGTTGTTGCATGAGTTAGGGAATTGGGTTCAACCAACTAATAAATAAATAAATAAATAATAAAAAGAATAAACTTAGGAACCATAATGTATGCATCAAAATCATATGACAATTACATACTATCTGCTATGTAAAATTTGCTAATATTAGTTTCTTCTCTTGGTTCCCATTCAACAATCTGATTTTTTTTTTTTTTTTTTTTGGTTTATTTGAATAAAACCAATGTCACTAAGTGGTCCCATAAAAACTCGAAAACCTAATGGTCCGTCACACAAGTTTTGTTGGAAATGCCTACGTGGAATGAAAATAATTGAAGAAGGGATACAAATGGAGTTTGTTAGGCATATACTCCCTTCCTATTTTATTTGTCGTAGTTTGACTTGGCACAAAGTTTAATAAAGAAATGAAGACGTTTGAAACTTGTAGTCTAAAATGAGTCATAGATATTTGTGTGGCTAAATGAGTCAAAAAATAAGTTTGGAGTTGAATTATTTTCAAATTTACAAATATGACAATCTTTTTGAGACACACTAAAAAGGAAAGTATGACAAACAAAATGGGTGCATTTACATTTCAACGCAACGTTTACCTTTTTTCATTTTAGGAAACCTAAGACCTATAAGGCATTTAATTATGAATAAGGCCACCTACCTATTTTTGGACTCGTCCACTTGTCCAAAATTTTGGAAAAGGCTCTTTCTTAAGTAACCAGTAATTAAATAATTCAAATAGAAAAATGATTTATTTGTGCTAAAATCTTATTTGATTTTGATCGGTTAAAGAAAAGGCTAAGGTTAATGAATGACAAAAATATGTTGCTTCGCTGGCTTTCTTCTACCTATATAATGGGAGGTTTACAAAAATACTCATCAAAATCAAAATATTTATCCACATATATTCATAAATTTTATATTTATGAGCCCTACCCATAAGATATTTACATGTCCTACCATCCAGACTGTATACCACAATTTATGCAGTATACCTTAAAGGTATACGCTCATAAGGTATAACAAAGTTATATAGTTATAAATGAGTAGGTTGGGTAAATACTTTTAATTTATCGATAATATAATATTTTAATAGGTATTGTGGATAAGTACTTTGGGTTTTAACGAACGTAGTGTAAAAAAAACCATATATTATAATTGCTAGCATTAAAGATAGATATTTTATTTTTACAATAAACTTTACATTTGCACTATAAATAAACTCTTCAATATTTTCAAAAACACAATCAAAAGCTAAAAACTCTAGAGACCTCAAGAAGTGTAGCAACGGTGAATAGGAGCTTAGGTTGGCCAACAATGGCGGTGATGCTAACATGCGCCATGCTTGTAATGTTACCTCAAGTGTATTCACTTCGTTACATTGTTGGAGCAAATATGGGTTGGACTAATAATGTCAATTACACTAAATGGGCTAAGGGAAAGCATTTTCACAATGGAGATTGGCTTTGTATGTTCTTTCATTCTTGGATCTACTCTTTTTTAAGCTCATTTTAAGATATCTTTGTGATTTTCTTGATTCTTGTTATGTGCATTAATTAGTAATTAGTAGAGCTAGAGACATATACAGAATCTGAACTAAGGCTGTCTAATAGCCCGGTTTGGGCCGGGCCGAACCGGACCGGACCGGAAACCGGTCCGGACCGGACCGGACCGGCTCAAACCGGGCCAAATATAAAAAAAAAAAAAACGACCCGGTTTCGGTCCGGCACGTCCAAAATGGACCGGACGAACCGGACCAAAATGGACCGGAAACCGACCGGACCGGACCGGAACCGGACCGGACCGGACACTGATGGGCTTAGCCAAAACTAGCCGTTGGGCAACGGCTATTTCACTTTTGGCCGTTGCCCCAACGGCCAAAAACGGCTATTTTGGCCCCCCCACCCCCCTAGGGCGCCCCCATACCCCCCCTATCTATTTTTTCTATAAATACCATCATTTTTCATCAATTTATTCACAATTTCTCTAATATTCTCTCTAAATTTCTATCAATCTCTCTTATTTCTACAAAAGGCTATTTGCTAAATTGCATACTAAAAAAATATTTGGAGTAAAGTGGAAATATTGTTCGGTGCGGTTCCGGTCAAGTTTCAATTTTCACTTCCTAAGTTCTACATTCTAAGTTCACGATATCAAGTAAACTCGTTCTTACTTTTTATTATCTATTTTATTTTTGTGCAATATTATTGTTTGTAGCATATTTTAGTAATTTGTTTGAAGCATATTTTAGTAATTATAAAAAATGTCTGGAATTTTGAGATCAATTACTAGGCGTACGGGTAGCGGTCGTAGATCAAGTGCTTCTAACCGGGGGGGGGATGATGATAGACGTAGTCGTGCTTTAGGTAAAAGACCAGTTGGTACTTCTAGCGCTCCTTCTCTTCTAGATGATTTTACTCAGGAAGAGGACTCGCAATTTTTGCATGATATAAATGTTGGTGCACCACTAGATAATGATATGTTAGAGACACAATATGAAGAGTTTACCGAAGGGGCTAATTTAGATGAAACACCCACTAGTCAATTTCACGGCGAACAACATGAAGAAACTGAATTACCACCTATGCCTCCTAGTAGAGAACGATATGCACGACCCGAAAGATCGGATGTGTGGCTATTTATGACTAAAGATATTCCGGCTCAGAAAGCTAAATGTAATCTTTGTAAAAAAGTTTGGGAATTTAAAACCGGCAGCCATAATAGTGGGACGGGAAAGTTGAGAACACACTTAGAAAACCATCATAAGGAAAAATGGGAAGCAAGGGCGGGTGGCCCTCGTTCAGGGAATAGAATGGCTCCATCGCAAGGTAGTGGAATCCAACAGGAAATTAACCCAGTGACGGGGGGGCTTTTGCATTATGATAAAAAGAAAGATAGGGAACAAATGGCAAAAATGATTGCGATAGAGTGCTTACCTTTTACATTTGCTTCTTGTCAAGGTTTTATTCGTTATATTCAAACCGTATATAATCCATCTTTTCAAGGTTTTCCAAAAACTACGGTTAGAACTGATATTATAAAATTTAAAAATGAATATAGACAATATTTACGATATATATTTTATCACTTTGATTGTAGAGTTTGTCTTACTTCTGATTTGGGTCGTGGTGTAAATGGGTATGAGTATTTAACAGTTACTTGTCATTGGATAGATCTTAATTGGGTAATGCAAAAAAGAATTTTAGCATATTCTGCTGTCGATGAACCACACACGGGAAATTTTATTAAGGGAGAAGTTTCGGATATTTGTAAGGCGTATTATCTTAGTGATAAAGTTTTAAGTATAACTCTTGATAATGCAGCAAACAATGATTATGCTATTACTAAGTTAATACCCGCATTGCATCCCCCTTTTGAAGAATTGTTTCATGTTAGATGTGCATGTCATATATATAATTTAGTTGTAAAAGATGGACTTAAGTTATTTGATCCTACTATTATGAAGGTTAGACTCGCAATTAGTTATATTTTTAAATCTAAAAAACCGGATAGATGGAGGGACTTTCAAGTAGATTGTCTGAAAGAAGGTATAACTCCTAGAAAAGTTCCAAAGGAAGTTTCAACTAGGTGGAACACTGTATATGACTCTTTGAATGTTGCTTACATTTTACGAGTGCCTATTACTAATTATTTTAATCGCAAAGTAGCTGATGTGTATCACCTAGAAGAAACAGATTGGCAAGAAGTTGAGCGTCTTCTTCAATTTTTAGAAAAGTTTTTTTATGCTACTAAAGAATTTTCCGGTCAATATTATCCTACAATCACTACCATGTTGTATTTTATAGCTGGAATAGCAGAATTACTTAACGATTATAGAGTAGTGCCTGGTTATGAAGTTGCGGTAGAAGCAATGCTTGAAAAATTTAAAAAATATTTTTTTCCGATTCCACCACTTTATTACATTGCATCTGTATTACATCCATGTTTTAAACGTTTTAATACGGAAATGCTCATTAGAGAAATTTATCGGAATTTGAAAATTACTGATGAAGAAACACCAAGTGTAGAAACAGTTTGTGCGCAGGTAATTGTAGATTGCCAACGGATTTATGAAAGGTATAGGAGTGCAGCTGATAATGTTGTTCCAAGTGTTCCAAGTGGAGCTGGATCAAGTTCAACGCAGGCTCCCAAAAGACCTGCAACCGGATTGGGAAGTTTTTCCAGCCTCAATCAAAGGCTTTCTAGCAGGCAGTCGAGTAGCAGCGGAGGGTTCAACGAGCTTGATGTTTATTTACTTCATGCTTGCAAGGATGTTGATTATTTTAGAAGCGATGAACTACTGCCATTTTGGAGGGATCAACAAGCACAGTTTCCAATTTTAGCAAAAATGGCGCGGGATATTCTAACTATTCAAGCATCATCTGTTGCTTCAGAAAGCGCGTTTAGCCAAGGAAGATTACAAATTGGAGATCATAGACATTCATTGAAGGAAGAAGCAATGGAGACGGCCGTATTATTCAGAGATTGGATTAGATCGGAGCGAAGAAATTTTGGATTTGCAGAAGATAAAGTAGCCGATTCAGAAGCATCATCAGAAATTTTATCAGGCGATGGAAGTTTGGACAATGAAACTGAATATGAACAAGATGACTCTTTGCCACCGGTTCCTCCAGAGGTGCCAGACGAAATTATTCAGAAAATGAGAAGTTTTTTTATTAATATGTAGTTTTTGCAATTTAATATCTATGTACTTTGCAAAAAATCAACCATTATCCATTATTCAATAAAATGCGTTACGCCTTGCTATTAAGTAAATCCTTTGTTATATTCTCAAGTGTCCTTTGCTATTAAGTTTCCTCTTTGCAATTCAATACTAAAATACTAAATACTAAAATACTAAATACTAAAATACTAAAAACTAAATACTAAATACTAAATACTAAAAACTAAAATACTAAAATACTAAATACTAAAAACTAAAATACTAAAATATTAAATACTATTATACTACTAACTTAGTATTAAGTTTGAAAAATAACAAGTTATTAAGTTATACTAGATTACTAAGTTTTATAAAAAAACTACTCAATTATACTTTTATAATACTAAAATACTACATTACATAAATATTTTAATACTAGATTACTAGTATTATATAAAAGTTATTACATAAAACTAAAATTTAAACAAAACAAATAACCAAAAAACAAAAAACAAAAAAAAAAAAATAAAGAAAACGACAAAACCGGGCCGGACCGGACCGGACCGGAACCGGACCGGACCGGCCCACTTCAAATTTATGTCCAAATCCGCTCCATTTTGAAAAATAGCCGTTGGCAACGGCCATAAACGGCTATTTTTCCCACCCCCACACCCATAAACGCCCCTACAACCCTCCCCTACCTATTTTGCCTATAAATACTCCCATATTTCATCAAATTAATAACAATTCAATATTTTCTATTCATTTCTCTTAAAAAAAAAGCTATTTTATTAAATTTTCTATCAACATGGCTGCAAATGCAAATCAAGTTCAAGGTGCTACTAACGTAGGTCCGTCTGCTGCTCCAAAAAGAACTAAACGATCCGAAGTTTGGGAATTTATCACAAAAAATAATGATACCGGCAAAGCTCAATGTACTCTTTGTCAGAAAGTTTGGAATTGGGAAGATGGAACAAATACTGGAGGGACAATGAGGTTTAAGACCCACTTGGAAAACCAACATGACCCCGAATGGGCAGCTCGTGCTGGTGGCAAATATCTGCAACCACGTGATGACTGATGATTGAGTTGAGTCAGTGTTGAGTCGATGAACTTGAAAATTTATGTATTTTTCTAATTTCTAGTCTATTTTCATGTTTTTATTTTTCTAATTATGCATTTTCATTTTCCAACGTAATGTAATGTGTGTATTGTTGAATAATATATGTGTTTTGTGTTTTTTATTTAGATTTTAGTATTTTAAAAAATAAAAAATTTAATTTAAAACAAAAAAAAAAAATAATTAACGAACCGAACCGAACCGGATCAAACCGGACCGGGACCGGTACAATATCCGGCTGCCGGTTCCGGTTCCGATCCGGCATTGGTGCAATTGCACCGGTGCACCGGACCGGAACCGGGCCGGTGTCGGATTTTTTTTGCCTACACAACACCGGACCGGACCGGACCGGACGAGCCGAACCGGAACCGGACCGGACCGGGTCAATAGACAGCCTTAATCTGAACCCACTAACTATTTGCATTTCTGGAGAGATGGCTATGCAACTTACCATCGATTTTCAAACACGTGTTAATACCAAAAGCCTCTATACTTATTTCTTATCTTGGATTACACGTGCAATACACGTGCACAATACTAGCATAAAAGATGAATAAACTAAAAATGCACATTAACGTGTAAAAGTTACAACAACAATAACATACCCCATGTTATTTCAAAAATGAAATCTGAGGAGGGTGAGATATACGCAGTCCTTATCCCCAACAAGGTGGAGAGATTGTTTGCGATTGACCATCGGCTAGAGAAAAATATTTTTGGAAAGATGTTTGAATAACAAGATGGGCTACGTAGTACTGAAAAGGACCATTTACAAAACTATGACACCATAGGCAGTTAAGTGCTGCTTCTTGACCTTTTTATCTCTTTTCAAATTTTCTCAGATAACTTAAAGTGTTACACCGCCCTCACTTTCTCGTAAGTTTTGTTTCTCAGACAGCACTTGACAATACTTGACTTTTGGCAATAAGAATGCAACAAACTGTATGTACCAAAAGAATTAGTACTATGTAGTTTTAGTGTCGATTTTAATTGCCGTAAATAGGTTTTAAGACTTTTAGCGGCAATGCATAAGGCCTTAGTGTGAATAAATAGGTCTTTACTACGGCTCATCCCCAATCAATGTATTTTGTTAGACACTGATTAATGTTTATAGTTAAGCTAGCAGTGATCTGATCAAAAGCATAATTCCACTTTCAATGCCGTTAACAATAAGGGTGTGAGTTTTATTTATTTTCGGAAAAAATTTACTATCAATGTAATCTGTGGTAAAATCTTATCTGATTTTGATCGGTTAAAGAAAAGGCTAAGGTTAATGAATGACAAAAATATGTTGCTTCGCTGGCTTTCTTCTACATATAATATAATTGCTAGCATTACCGATAGACATTTTACATTTTACAATAAACTTTACATTTCCACTATAAATATATTCTTCAATATTTCCAAAAACATACTCAAAAGCTAAAAACTCTAGAGACCTCAAGAAGTGTAGCAATGGTGAATAGGAGCTTAGGTTGGCCAACAATGGCGGTGATGCTAACATGCGCCATGCTTGTAATGTTACCTCAAGTGTATTCACTTCGTTACATTGTTGGAGCAAATATGGGTTGGACTAGTAATGTCAATTACACTAAATGGGCTAAGGGAAAGCATTTTCACAATGGAGATTGGCTTTGTATGTTCTTTCTTTCTTGGATCTACTCTTTTTTAAGCTCATTTTAAGATATCTTTGTGATTTTCTTTATTCTTGTTATGTGCATTGATTAGTAATTAGTAGAGCTAGAGACATACAGAATCTGAACCCACTAACTATTTGCATTTCTGGAGAGATGGCTATGAAACTTACCATCGATTTTCAAACACGTGTTAATACCAAAAGCCTCTATACTTATTTCTTATCCTGGATTACACGTGCAATACACGTGCACAATACTAGCATAAAATATGAATAAAATAAAAATGCACATTAACATGTAAAAGTTACAACAACAATAACATACCCCATGTTATTTCAAAAATGAAATCTGAGGAGGGTGAGATGTATACTAATTATAAAGGATTTTCAGATTGTTGGACCCATGTGGAGCACCGGCCAAGAATCATCCAGCACTATATACAAAAAAAGGGCAAAGTTTCGACCTGCTTACTACTATTACTTTAAAATCAAGGGCATTTTGGACTTTTCAAATACTTACTAGTAATTGCTATGTGTCTCGTATCTTGATAGGGACATCCATTATCAACTTCCTTTCACGGGTCTCTTCTATCACTTTATGTAAGTCTTTCTATCTGTATAATGGCTTTTTTGACGGTTGTCATTAGACTATAATTTGTCCTTCATAGCATATTCGACAATTCTTTTGTGACACAGTTTTCTCTTTCTAATGACTTAGATCATCATGGTGAATAGGAGCTTAGGTTGGCCAACAATGGCGGTAATGCTAACATGCGCCATGCTTGTAATGTCACCTCAAGTATATTCTGCTCGTTACATTGTTGGAGCAAATATGGGTTAGAGTAGTAATGTCAATTACACTAATTGGGCTAAGGGAAAGCATTTTTACAATGGAGATTGGCTTTGTATGTTCTTTCTTTCTTGGATCTACTCTTCTTTCAGCTTATTTTAAGATATCTTTGTAATTTTCTTGATTCTTGTTATATTCATTAATTAGTAATTAGTACAGTTAGAGACTAATACAGGATCTGAACCCATTAACTATTTGCGTTTCTGGAGAGATGGCTATGTAACTTACCATTGGTTTTCAAACTTCTTTCTCATCCTCTAAATTGCATTAGCACAAAAAGATTAAGCTATTGTGCGAGCCATAAGTTAAGAAACTTGCTTTGATCTTTCGGCGTCATTAAAAGGGTAAATCAGATTTCTTGTGGACTCATAAACCAGATTTCTTGTGGACTCAGAATTATGTCTTTACACTTGAGCTTCAGTGTAAAGACATAATAGTTAAATCAAAAGAGGAAAGTGACACTGGATAAGACAATTATTCCAGCGACTTGCTTAGATGTCACCCTCATGCAAGCCTGATCTTGTCCAGAATCATCTGTTGCGATATACTAATAACCATGCAGTTTTAGTTGGATTATTCTTATTTGAACAATTGGTTATTTATTTATTAAATATAATAAATTATTGTTTATTTAGATCAATTGTATCATGTGTGTCCTATTATTTATATAGTAGTTGATTTAGTGTGTAGAGCCAAGCTTATACACGAAAGATTAAATCATCGGTTCTTATAAATAATAAAGTAATGTTCACAATCTAAGATAGAAATTGGACAAAGTCATCGGTATGATTGTAGTACAAGATTATATATAATTTATCTTGATTATGGGAAGGGTATAGTTCCAACTTCTTGTGCTAGTGCGCTTTGCGTGCATTGAACGGGCCAAGTAGAGATAAGTGTTTTTATACTGACTATATAAAAAAAATTCTCTAACTCATCAAATATACTTATACTTTTAATCTTGATATAGCTATTATTAGTGGTGTATACTATTCATTGTCTTGATTTATCAATATGTGAGGTCCAGGATATTTGGGTCAAATAATTTCTGATAAGTTGGATAATGATAATATGCATTTGCGAAGTGATAGCTAGTTGATAGAATCTACGTCTCGATATAGAGATGATGACACCCCCTTTATGAAAGCTTATAACTTTCTATGTGTAAATCTGACCAGTGGATTTTGCATCCAGCACATAGAATAAGTTAAGTGGAAATCTAAAGGATATTGATTTAGTCAATATATTAAATTGTCAGTAATTTAATATTATTGATTGGTGTCTGTAATCTTATGGAACAAAAACAATGGGGGAGATAATAAAGCAGCTTACCAGATCAATAAAATACTTCGTATACCATGATGAAGTTGATACTAACCCAATTCGATGTCAATGCATCCACCATAATTGACGGATTGAACCTTTTAAAAAAATGAAAAATGAAAATTTAAAAGCTTCACACGACCAGAAATCACGAAATGAAAGCAAATTGATGATGTAAATTGGATTTGTGATAGCTCGGAACAAAATGGTATGGATTTGGGTTTTGGAATGAGGTTCAGTGGCTATGGAGGCAGCTGGAATGGGAGGAAGAGGGGAATCAAGGCGGCAGAGGGGAGGAAATTTTACTTTTTTAGTATAAGTCAAAGTGTAATATTTAAAACTTGGGGAATTGAGACGTGTAGAACTTTTTTGGTCTAATTAAGTCATAATCATGATTATCTAGGTGGAGGTCATCTACCTACTTTTTAAAATTTGAAGGTCATTTAATTAATTGAAGACTTCAAAGACATCTTCTACCCAACTCTCCCATGTTTCTTCACTCTCACTATTGGCGCTTTGTCTAACCTTTCATAAGTGCTTGTTTATTGGAATGTAATAGTGTTTTTAGGTACTAGTTCTGAGTACGCACGTTGCGCGTGTACCCCATACTAAGGAGTACTAAAAGTTTAAAAGTAAAAAAAACTTATTACTGTATTTAAAATATGTTATTTACTCGTTGTGTTTACCACTAACTGATGTGTTAATTTATGATATTTTTAAATTTTGAAAGGTGAATTTCAAGACTGCTTGTGATTGTTCAGTAGACTTTAGTATTAAGTGAAAACGAAAAAGAAGAAAATACATACAATTGAATCTGCCAAAATCTTCACACAGTTAAGAGTTAAGACTTAGTATATTACCCAGGTTACTAATATATACAATCACCACATATTTGATAAGGTGTTTGGATGTAACTTATTATAACATATTTTGGTCTATATATTCAATTTGTCCATCCTCCATGAATGAATTTAGGTGATCGCTATTCGTTATTAGCTATCTGCCTCATCTTTAAATCATGTTGTATATATTATTGATTAAATTCTTTTCTTCCCGGACAAAGACAAATAAAGTATTAACTTTTTCAAAATATAACAAAATAGCAATCCAATAGTAGCAATTTTAGTACCTCATATTTTCTTCACTGCCTCCTCCTTCACCACCATATAGGGAATTTTACAAATCAAGCCATGATTTTATTGTGGTATAAATCGAATACCTTTTATAAAATACAACTTTTGAGGATAATAAAACAGAAAAAAAGGAATATCACAAAAAAAGTAAAAATATAATTGTTGTTGACAAAACAGTGGGATGAAGTTGTCCCAACATATATACTTACCAGATGGCCAAGCAGAGGTACTTCAGAACATAGTAGGGCTTTACGCATATTAAGTTGTATACGCAAAATGGATATGATATATCAAACATGTAAATGAATAAATAAACTGAATGTAAATAACCATTATGAGATGTACTCATAGCCAACAATTTCATGTCTTTTGTTATTCAGTAATTACGGGCTAGCCAGCGTGTTGTAAAGATTAAAATGTCCAAAGTAATGTATGAATATCACAAGTATGTATCGAATCACATAATTCTGATAAATATCCATTTAAAAAAGTAAGTGAATTAATGAATAGATATTACGGAAATAGGCCAAATGGCCCTCTATGTAGCAATTGTATTTAACAGATATGGTACCTGTATATGTATTATCAATTACAACTATTAAAATTCTTCATTTAAATACAGTTAAGAGATAGTATTTGGTTTATGTACCCATTTAAGAAGGAATAATTATTTCTGCAACTCTTCAAAGTCTGCACTTTCAGATTCACGAGAAATGTTTAATATACCCATTTATGGAAATACTACTTTTGTACCAAATAATTCATGACTTTTTATTTAAAGTTAAATTAACTTTTTAGTGCAAAAATTATAGGTAGTAGTTTTAATTGAAGGGCAAAATGGTCACTTACTTTTTACTTAAGGGATTGACTCTTTTAGAATAGTATGATTATCACTAACTTCATTTATAGGATTTGAACGGTAAGATTCATCTTCCAGTTCGTCTTAGGAAGATGTTTACATGTATTTGGTCTCTCTTATTCTTATCTTAGCAAGCTATTTCATTTTCATACAATCTTGTTAACTACATTTAAAGATGAAATGATTCATGGCTTGAACAGATATAAAATTGAAAATTTCTATGATGAAGAAGTCAATGTAAACGCAACAGCTTCCAAATCGTCGCTAAGTAAAATGAAACTGTCATTATTATAGCCTTTTAGTAGCAGTTGCCATAACGGTTGTTGTAACCGCAGTAAAATAAAATTCTACGGCACTTACCCATAGCTGCCGCAAAAATTTCCGCCACAATTTACCAAATTTCTTGTAGTGTGGTCTGAATTCTCTCTTATAGAGGTTATCTATTTTGTGAAAGTTTGCCAATTCTCACTTAGCTTGAGTATGCCGCTTAATGACTTCACGGTCAACTTTTTCAGGAAGGGAAAGATAGAGTGAATGGCCATTGAAAACGCATGGAGGAAACAACAAAAGTGTTCTAGAATTATGTGATAAATAAGTAAAAACTTACCCATATCGGGTGTATGCATCAAACCACATCAATTAACTATGGGTAAGTGATTTAATAAGGTGAAAAGATGTGGTAATTAACTATGGTTAAGAGAGAGGAACATGTATGTCAACATATGTCATGCATGTATTGGATTGATGCATACACCCGATATGGGTAAGTTTAAGAAAAACCTTCCGGCAAAAAAGGAAATAAAATTAAAGCATGTGTTGAGAAAGCTGATAATGCTTTTACCATGAAAATCATTTACTACCTGCTTTAGTCATTATAACAAATACACTAGCTGTCAAGTAATAAAAATAAAAGACTTGATCAAAACAGGACATTAGGAGATGGCTGCTATAGTTGTATAATATTTTTGTTTGTGATGTGTAATTTGTTCGTCACTCTTCCTTCTTCACTACGAAGTGCACACGTCAGCTGTCTCAACTCTTAAGGAAGTTCTAAATATGAGATCCAGAATTGACTTCATGATCATCTCTAGGATGTATTATAAAGCTCTATGGTTTTATCCTTTTCCCAACCTTTAGTTAAAGATCTGACACCAATTGGTGCTATGTAGTAATGTGAAAGACCTTACGTTTGATATCTTATAAAATTACACATGTAATATGTTGCTCCCAAACGCACACGCAAGTATACGTGGTCGACAAGTAATAAAGTGATAAATCGAGTATCGTTCTCACGAGGACTATTCAGACTGAATCTTAGCAAACAATTTCTTAGAAACTATTCAGGGATCTTTTCCAATGGTTGAGATTGTACTAACTAAATGCAATAATTAAAACAATTAACTGAAGTCAAGTAATAGAGCAATTTATGGGTTGTTATCAATAATGGAGAAACGGTCCAGGGTCAGAGTTACAAACAATCCAGTTGAGTTTTCCAGTTGAATCTACTTCTTGATTTCCTAGATTGCTAACTAACAGGTTAATTGTACCCGTGAAAACCTTTCGATTCTTCACGGTCTATGCAGGCTACTCCAATCCCTATATGTCTATGGGTTGAATCACGTGCACGCATTAACGATCCTGTAATTGGTTAAACTAGGCAAGCAAGTATATGTCTATCCTACCCGCGAATTGGTTCCCCCATGCCCGGGTTCACAAACTAGTTCTATTCTTTCTTATTTGCGTTCATAAATTCCCTCTGTCGAGTTCAATCTAAGAACCGTAGATAGTGTTCAATTATACGGCCGTTATAATCAAACAATTATGATCAAGAAAGAATAAACAATCCGTAATGGTAAATCAATAGGAAGAAATCAACTTTCAAACATCAACCTTCATGTATTTACTCTAACCCTAGAACGAACAAACTATAGAATTAAAGAGAAGAATAAGAGAAAGAGAGAAAGAACTTGTGTAGAAGACATCTAGGGCTCCTCCCCTCTCCTCCAAAACTTGCTCCAAAGTCTCGACTCCTATGAAAAACTAAGTAAAAGAGTATTTATAGAGTTTACAAACACCTAGTAATAAGTTAGACCCAATCCTAGACGAAATAGGACATAAAAACGCGCACAAGGGGCGCTATAACGGGCGCCCCGCGCCTCGGAACGCGTGAGGATGGACAGAGGACGCCGAAACTCACACGCCTTGGCTCCGCGGCGCATGGGAAACCGCGCCAGCCAGGGCGCGCGGTAAGGGGCGCGGCGCGGAGCCCACGGCGCCCAGCCATTTTTCTGTTTTCTTGCTCCTTCGCTCGCTCGTGTCATGCCTTCGTGTGCTCGATCCAATCCTCAATCAAAATCCAATCTTTTCTTGCTCAATCATGCTCTTAAAAGCTCCAATTACATTGCGTAACAACCTACATACACACGACATAAAATCAGTGCAAAATCACATTCATAAACTATAAAACGAGCGAATAAAGTATTCAAACGTAAGGAAATATTAAGGAAATATAGGCATAAAATGCCAAACATCACCACCCCACACTTGAACCCTTGCTCGTCCTCGAGCAATCACAATTAACTTCCCAACCTAGGTAAAACAGGTCTGCCCATGACTATGGTTGATACCGACCATTGAACCAATGCGCACATGACTACTATGGATCCACAACATGCCAACAATTTACCACAACCAAAAATATGAGAACAACCACCCCAAAATAGCTCAAATGCACAAACTCAACTCAATGCAACCATGCTCCCACAAAATCACACCTATCTACTCAACCAAGAACCATCAACTTCACCTATTTCATGCAAACCATGCGCCCTCACCAATATGAAGCAAGAGAGTGCCCCCCAAAAATCACACACAAAACCAATATCATGACTAGAACGGGAGCAATACAAATGAATTCACTCACTCTCATGAAAATCTCACATGTCACACACAACGTACCATAGGCTTGCCCGTAGTGTAGGACTCCACTAATGTAAGCTCACTCCAATCGGGATTAATTAGGACTTTAGAAAGGTCGTAATGTAGGCTAAGGGGCGGGTAGGATACATATGGGTAATAGTGACTACCTCCCTAAGCACTTTAATACATCACAATTAAATTAAGCACAAATCTCATCAAGCCACCCAATCAACTCTTCTACACATACACCTTCTCAACAAGTAGCATTTTTTTATTTAAGCACACACTAGCAAGGACTGGATATCTTTTCTCTTTTTTATTTCTTTTTCCACAATTTTTTTTCTTTGCTCTTTTTTTTTTTTTCAAATTCATCCAACTTTGCCAATGCTTTTCACTACTTCACAATTTTTACAATTATTCCCCTTCATTAGTTCCACTCAAGAACCTCCCAACATCCAACCACAACTCCAATCATCTACACAATATCAATAAAGTGCTTAAGGAGTAAGGGCCAAAAGAGTCAATTAAGAACAAATGAGTAGGCTCGGGGTATGGGTGCCAACAAAAAGGGTCAAAGAAATCACAACAACAATTTTTTTTCCAAGGTATATATGTAAGGGTAGGCAAATCAAAAGAAGGCCTTGTATCATTTCCCGACTAGAGCAAACCTAGGATTTCGTTTTGCACACACACGGGGCAAGTTCCAGACATTAACATGCAACATGGAGTAAATAAGAACATGCCTCACAACACACATTGCACATGATCCACACAAAAAGATTTCATCAACAACTCTCAATCAAGCATCTAGAGTGCAACTTGTGGAAATTTAAGCACTAATGCACAAGGGTTCACAATCAAGTCAAGCAAGCGGACTCAAGTATCTCAAGGGGGTCGTTCCAATTTTTCCTAGGCATGCATCAAAATTAAAACTCAAGGACACCACAAATAGCACATGCAATCAATTCAAGTCCACCGATATCAAACAAATCAAAGGCACCTAGCATTCCACCTATTCCTTTCGTCTAGGGTCATCTATACTAACTATTCTAATCCTAAAAATAAAAATACTATCCGGTTCAAAGGCCTCCCCGTGGAAAAGAACCGAGGTCATAAGAAAAACCACGGGGTGGATGACATGTACCACTAATAAAAACTAAAAGGAAAATCTTTTTAGAATTTTTTCATTGATTTTCTAATTTTTTTTTCATATATTAAAGCAAGAAACAAATAAAAATAAAGTCAAGTGACAAAAGAAAAATCCTATGGTACATGCATCCCTAACCTCAAAAATAGATAAAGGGTAGTTCCCCACCCCACACTTAAACTAAGCACTGCCCTCAGTGCTAAAAATAAGCAAGTGCAAGGTAAAGAAAACTTCCCTGAAGATTCTAGTCCTTGGTGCTAGCATCCTCCAAGCTTCCATATCGTATGAGGTACTCAGACTTCCCTCATCAGGTCATCAACATTAGGCAAGGGTGAGGACACCCCACACTTAGACTCGCCATTACATGAACCTGCAATCCAAAGAATCACCCAAAGTAATATACAACCATAAAAATAATAGTAAAATAAATAAAAGTAAAGCAAACAAATTGGGTTGCCTCCCAAGAAGCGCTTGATTTAACGTCGCGGCACGACGAGGACAACTTCATCACTTTTTCCTCCACCTTGAACTAATGAATTGAATCCCCAACTTTGCCTCAAGTTTACAACTATGGTATTGGGGTGGTGGCAAAAATACAAAAGGACCAAGTAACCATTGTCGCATTTTGCACTTCTTGGCCTTTAAATGAGGGATGTCATTTTGTCTCCTCGGCATCACAAACTCTAAAATATAGGCACCTTGTTCCTCCTCCCTTGGTTTCTTCATAGGCTCGGGTGGCTCAATTTTCATGTCACCATCCAAACACAATGTTGAAAAATGATTGGAATGAGGTCCAATGCGCTTCAATTCTAAAGTTGCATTACTTTTGACACCCTCGCTTGCACAAACACTAGAGTCCTCAAATATGATGTTTTCTATTTCTTCACTTGACTCTAATGTAATTTCCTCAACCTTGGCATCATCAACTGCTATTGGGTCGAATGGTAGGAATTCCACTTTTTGCTCCTCAAATTGGCTTCTAAGCTCTTCTATCTCAAATCTACTAAGCACGACAACTGATAATTGAGCTTCAGACACCTCAACCATATCACTCAAATTCTCCTCCAAGTCGTGAATAGTCAAGCCAAATTCGTCGATCTCTTGCCCGAGCACAACCCTTTCTTCCATAAATTGCCTCGTCATATTTGTAAGTTCACTCCTGAAATCCCCATAAGCTTCTAAGAGTTTGGCTTGCTCCATTAGCCAAGTTTCGCTAACAACCTGCACTTTATCGATCCTGTCAAGCTCACAGACATCATTAGAATCATCACAAAAATTATTGGGGGAAGGAGCATGACAGTTAGGACAATCATTCCACCGACCACCACACAATTTACAAAAATTCCAATCAAAGGTGGTAGAAAATTCACATAACCAATCTCGCAGGGTTGAAAGAGTTTGACAATTTTCCCAAAAGTGGGTTCCTCCACAAAGTAGACATAGATCCTCAAAATTTGAGCAATCATCATTCGACCAATTTTCATTAATAGATGCCATGATAAGACAAGTAACACAATACTAAACTAAACAAAAATTATACCTGAATAGAAAATAATAAATCGTTCAAAAAGAAATCAGTCAATTATTTAGTCCCCGGCAACGGCGCCAAAAACTTGTTGCTCCCAAATGCACACGCAAGTATACGTGGTCGACAAGTAATAAAGTGATAAATCGAGTATCGTTCCCACGAGGACTATTCAGACTGAATCTTAGCAAACAATTTCTTAGAAACTATTCAGGGATCTTTTCCAATGGTTGAGATTGTACTAACTAAATGCAATAATTAAAACAATTAACTGAAGTCAAGTAATAGAGCAATTTATGGGTTGTTATCAATAATGGAGAAACGGTCCAGGGTCAGAGTTACAAACAATCCAGTTGAGTTTTCCAGTTGAATCTACTTCTTGATTTCCTAGATTGCTAACTAACAGGTTAATTGTACCCGTGAAAACCTTTCGATTCTTCACGGTCTATGCAGGCTACTCCAATCCCTATATGTCTATGGGTTGAATCACGTGCACGCATTAACGATCCTGTAATTGGTTAAACTAGGCAAGCAAGTATATGTCTATCCTACCCGCGAATTGGTTCCCCCATGCCCGGGTTCACAAACTAGTTCTATTCTTTCTTATTTGCGTTCATAAATTCCCTCTGTCGAGTTCAATCTAAGAACCGTAGATAGTGTTCAATTATACGGCCGTTATAATCAAACAATTATGATCAAGAAAGAATAAACAATCCGTAATGGTAAATCAATAGGAAGAAATCAACTTTCAAACATCAACCTTCATGTATTTACTCTAACCCTAGAACGAACAAACTATAGAATTAAAGAGAAGAATAAGAGAAAGAGAGAAAGAACTTGTGTAGAAGACATCTAGGGCTCCTCCCCTCTCCTCCAAAACTTGCTCCAAAGTCTCGACTCCTATGAAAAACTAAGTAAAAGAGTATTTATAGAGTTTACAAACACCTAGTAATAAGTTAGACCCAATCCTAGACGAAATAGGACATAAAAACGCGCACAAGGGGCGCTATAACGGGCGCCCCGCGCCTCGGAACGCGTGAGGATGGACAGAGGACGCCGAAACTCACACGCCTTGGCTCCGCGGCGCATGGGAAACCGCGCCAGCCAGGGCGCGCGGTAAGGGGCGCGGCGCGGAGCCCACGGCGCCCAGCCATTTTTCTGTTTTCTTGCTCCTTCGCTCGCTCGTGTCATGCCTTCGTGTGCTCGATCCAATCCTCAATCAAAATCCAATCTTTTCTTGCTCAATCATGCTCTTAAAAGCTCCAATTACATTGCGTAACAACCTACATACACACGACATAAAATCAGTGCAAAATCACATTCATAAACTATAAAACGAGCGAATAAAGTATTCAAACGTAAGGAAATATTAAGGAAATATAGGCATAAAATGCCAAACATCATAATACATGTGATAAAATTAGTAAAATGTGCCAAAAGTCGCTTCTCCTTTCAGTCACTTCTTCAACATGATAGTGTTTGTGGTCTTGAAGTCGCTTCTTCAACATCATAGTTTTTCCCCGTATGAGGTATCATTTGATATTCATTCAAGAGTGAACTCTGTATAAAATAGTTTTCATTCGTTCTGGGACATTGTAAAGAGTTTGTGTGTAACCTCAAGGTCTGCTCTGACAATAGATATCTTCAGGGTCATGGTAATGCGTTTTAAATACAAGCTTATCTGTGCGAAAACAGTGACTCCCAATTTTTGTGTAGATAGAAGCCACAGATGTATTTGTTTGGTAAAAATCGTGGACGTATATATGTACATTGAAACCAATAGTATCTTGTTGGATTTCTTCCCAGAGCAAAGTTTTTATTATTTGAATGCTCCGAAAACATACTTTTGTTATGTAACTGAAATTGATTGTTGTTAATAGTTTGAAGGGATTTTTACACATATATACAAATTTTCAACCTTAATTACAAAAAAATAGCAATATTTCTCTAATTACAATGCATAGCATTATTTTTCCTAACACATTTAACAATAATTCACACATTTCACTTTCATTTTCCCCAAATTATAATCTCTCACTTTTACCTCTCTTCATCCCATAACTAAAATACACCCCCGCCATCACCCCCACCCCCACCCCTATCATCTCAGCATCAATCACCCCACCCCCAGATCTCCTTCAACAGATCGGGAAAGAAGGAAACCACTGATACTGGTACACCTTCTGATAGGCAGAGGGTGCAACAGAAGATATGATCAGGCATTTTATTAGTCTTGGCTTACCACGTCGTTGATATTCAAAACTGTGGTCATGACTACTAATGAATGCATAATTAAAATTAATACTGGAAATGGAATGTCAGCTTCAAGGTTTGCCTTTTTCATTATAAGACACATATTCACTAGTAGCTTAAAACAGGAGTAGTAGTTCAGAGTCCGTCATTTGGGTTTCGTGTTTTGCATATATAATAGTATAAGACATGCATTTTTCTTTATTTGGTTGAAATTTTTTTCATTTGTTGATGGTGTGTAGCGTAAGTTAGCTTAATTGATTCAACAATTTATGAATGTATTTTGTCTTTTTATGGTGTTAGTGCAGAAAACAGTGGTTCAATAATTTATTCCCACAAGAAACCTTTTATGAATTAATCTTGTTCTGACAAGTTACCAATACGTCATTATTGAAACGGTCTGATACAGTTTGAAATGACATTGAACAATATGATACGGTTTGAAACATCGTTGAAACATTGAAACAGTTGTTGCAACAGTTTGATACAGTCTAAAACGATGTTGAAACAGTATGATACGGTCTGAAACGGCGTTGAAACAATCTGAAACAACTATTGAAACAGTCTAATACGGTCTAAAACGGCGTTGGAACAGTATGATACGGTCTGAAACGGTGCTAAAATAATTTGAAACAGTGCAAAAACAGTTGAAACGGTGCAGAAACAGTTAGATACAGTGCTGCAGAAACAGTTGAAACGGTGCAGAAACAGTTGAAACGGTGCAGAAACAGTTAGATACGGTGCTGCAGAAACAGTTGAAACGGTGCAGAAATAGTTGAAACGGTGCAGAAACAGTTAGACACGGTGCTGCAGAAACAGTTGAAACGGTGCAGAAACAGTTAGATACGGTGCAGAAACAGTTGATACAGTGCTGCAGAAACAGTTTGATACGGTGCAGAAACAGTTTGATACGGTGCTGAAATGAACTGAAACGATGCAGAAACGATTAGTCACAGCGAGATACGGTGAGATACAACGAGATACGGTGAGATACAACGAGATACATTGAGGATGAGATGAGAAAAAGTGAAATTGGGGTAAATTAGAGGAGTATAAGTGAAATTGGGGAAATAATGGGAGTAAAAGTGAAATAGGGGGAAATGGGAGGAGCAAAAGTGATAGTGGGGGAAATAGGAGGAAGAATGCAAGGGTTTGGTATGCTATGGGAAAATATTGCTATGTTTTTGCTATATTTGTAATTATCTTGTGTTTTCCTCTATATAGGGTAATTTTACTAAAATGTTGCTATGTTTGGTAATTAAGCTCTAAAACTTGTACTTTTATGTAAAAAATCCTAGTTTGAATATATAGTGAAATTTTGATGCATAGCCATTTTTGGACGTGTTAAATGAATTTTATCCACTGTTTCAAAATTAATTGAGGAATAACCAAAAATTCGCGCGCACACTTACACTCCATTAGTGTTGGCAAACACCCCAGACTAGTCTTAGTATTTTATACTAGGACTTTGAACTAACATGTTCAAAGTCCGATTATTTTAAACTGGGATTCATGTTTATAGTTCCTGTAGCTTTATATATAAAGACTCAGAATAAAATACGGGAACTTTGAACCAACATGTTCAAAAGCTCAAAGTCCCGGTATTTTATACTGATATTAGTGTTTAAGCGATCCCAGTATTTTATACTGGGACTTTGAATATATCAGTATAAAATACTAAAACTTGTCCAAAAATGGCTAATTTTTAGCAAATTTGCACACGGTGGCTACGGATCAATAAGCGTGCCAAACAGACTCCCACGCGAAATTTTTACGAATATATGGTAAAAATTGCGCGTAGGGGCCTGTTTGGCGTGCGCTAATTGATTTGTAGCCGTCAAAAACAAATTCGCTGAAAAATAGCCACATCCGGACAAGTCCTAGTATTTATACTGGGAAGCTTCAGTAAACTAACCTCAGTATAAAATACTGGGTTCAAAGCCCCATTATTTTGTTATAGACCTTTGTATAAAGCTTCAGTCCCATAACAAAATGCTGGGGCTTTGAACAAAACTTGTTCCCCAGCATTTTATTATAGGACTGAAGCTTTATATATAAAGTCCCATAATAAAATAATGAGATTTATCCCTTTGATGGGACCTTTGTTATGGGATAAAGTCACATAACAAAATAATGGGATCTTTGAACATGTTAGTTCAAGGTCCCATTATTTTGTTATGGAACTTTGTATAAAATTCAGTCCCATATGTATTTTGTTATGGGACTAGTCTGGGGTATTTTTCCAACGTTAATGGAGCGGTAAGTGTGGGCACAATTTTTGACTATTTCTCGATGAATTTTGAAACGGTGGATAAAACTCTTTGAGTGCGTCCAAAAATGGCTACGCATCAAAATTTCCCGAATATATGTGGCTTCATCAAAACAGTTTGAATATAGGGAAGCCCTTGAATATATGTGTCGGCTAGATGCATATTTTTGTTGGGCCTGTGGTGAACATGGGCCAAGATTCATCTAGTATTTACTTATTTTAAACAACACTATTTTAAATGCAACCTAACATTAAAGTCGCCACCAAAATTAAAGGTATGTGATCAATAATATCGTTATGGCATTTTTTAGTGGCACATATTTTTAATACTATATATTTTATCCATTAGGTAACTCAAAACTTGTGTCAACTGATAGAAAAGATGATTGTATTCTTTTGGTTAATTAGTTAATATTGCAATTCGAGGTTGCATGATTATTTCTGCAAAATTTTTTGAACTGCCTATTCATGCGGCCCGCTCTGAACCGACTACTAACTTTGCAGAAGCATTCCAGATTTGAGAGGCCGTTAATGTTTCAACCCCTTTTTAAGGATTAGACTATTTTATAGGCTAGAATTGCGGATCTAATGCCAAATTTAGGACTGTCTTCAAACTTGCCCCCCTTTAGTTCGTTTCGACTTGTTATACACATTATGACATTCTTTAGATGTATAATTTTTATTTTGTCCTAGCTTAAATTGCACAACTTAAATCCAAACGTCTGCCAAACTTGTTAAAAGCGTAGAATGAATAGTTTTCGTGCAAAAGTAATCATTTGCTGTAGTTATGGTTCCTTGCCTACTGTCAGGCCAACAGCACAGCTCCGTCTAACAGAGTATCACATCTTCAGCACACCACCACAAATCAATTCCAAAGCGATAAGTAGATGCAAATTTATTAGTAAAAGTTCTATAAATATCAACATAAGTTTACTGAAATGGCAATTTGTAACCTTAATCACGGAGATTTAAATATAAACTTTCTATTGGGACACCTAATCCCCATTTTCGATGAAAATTTCTCCTCATAAGTTCCAATGAAAACTACTAAGAGGTCGAAAAATTTCGAGTTAAAAACTTAAAAGGTCATCCAAGTATCACAATTTAACAAATAAAGTCATTTATGTTTGTTTTGTATCTATATGGTCACTCAACTTAGAGTAATTAACCCAAAAAGTCATTTAATTGCCACATCACCATATGAATGTACACTTGGAACATATTTGCCAACTTTGAGGCCCTTGTTATTATTAATTAAATAGTAAACTCAACTCATTTGTTAATAAATCCGCTCCAAATAAATGAAAAAAAAAATAAAAAAATATTTGTGAAATTGTAACTTTTACTTAAATAGTAATTGAGTTTTATTTAAGCTAATCATTTCTTATAACTACTTCTAGCAAATATATGTAAAAATTAGTATAACAAACTATACTTTTTCCACCAATGATTCTTCTACTGAAAATAACTAATACGTACGACAATATTAATTTTTTTAAGACATTAATGATACTTAGTGAGGGAAATTCAAAAATAGTGATAACAAAAAATGTTTATATTTCATTCACGTAGTAGACTATTTAAAAAATATTATAAAGGAAATTCAAATGTACTTGTTACATGTGGTTTTATTAGAGTATTCAAAGACTTGTTTCCAAATACTGAATACAGATATTGTGTTCGATATATTACTAAAATTTTAAAGAAAAACACAAAGTAAAAGCCTTAAAAGACCCGGTGTATTATTTTGAAATAAGTCTACTACATGAATGAAATATAGACATTTTTACTATCAATATCTTTAAATTTCTTTTAACAAGTATTATTAATGTCTTAGAAAAAAATTAATTTTGTAAGTACGTGTTTGTTATTTTCAATAGAAGAATCGTATGGTAGAAAAAGCCTAGTTTGTTATACTAATTTTAGTAGTATTATTAATGTCACATTTTCGCTAAAAGTAGTTATAATAAGTGTTACATTAAATGAAACTTAATATTTAAATAAAAGCTACAATTTCACAAATTTGTTTGTATTTTTATTTTTTTGGAGCTGTTTTATTAGCAAATGAGTTGGGTTTTACTATTTAATTAATAACAAGTGTCGCCAAGTTGGCAAATATAGTCCAGTTGCGTGTTCATATGAGGATGTGGCAATATTAGTGACTTTTTAGGTTAATTAGTCTAAGTTGAGTGACTATATTGATACAAAACAAACATATAGTAAGTGACTTTAGTTGTTCAACTATAATACTTGGATGACCATTTAAGTTTTTGACTCAAGAATTTCGGATTGGAGTTTTTCTAACATGTCAACAGGAAATTTCCAATATAGTAAATACTACTACTTCATATTGCTTTGCTTCATTATTACAGACTACTCTTATCTCGTAGATGCAGCCATTACAACGCAACTAACAAGTATATTAAAATTTTCTCCTTATATATATAATCATATAGTTTATTCCCGATAGATAATTTTTTCAAAATCATGACTTAGAATATTTTCTTGACAAAATTCTTTTTGGTCATTTGAACTAAAACATTTCAATTCTAGTCGCAATTTTTTTCTTCCAGAATCATTTCTTTAGTAAAATAGCATAGAGTGAATATGGAAAGAACATGTGTAAGAGGAATATATGGAAACAAATATCTTGCAATGTCCACATTAGGAAATGCAACAAATTCATTTGCATAATGAAAATTTAGAAAGTTTATTAATTACTTTCTACACTGGATCGATATCTTTGTACTATAAATATTCTTCCTGAATCAAATGAAATGCATCTTTTCCAATGGCTATGACAGTTGCAACAATTTGCTTCTCTCTTTTATTTTCGTTTGTCATTCTTCTTAATGTGGCCGAGAGCTATAAGTCTGGCAGAAGATCAAACATTACAATTGAGGTATAATTTCTATGATTATGGTCCTTTGGTATGTTTGGGAATTTTAATACATCCTTTTTGATCATTTGCAGACTGTTCATGGAGATATTTATGATTGTATTGATATCTACCAGCAGCCCACTCTTCTACATCCAAAAGTGGACGGTGAAAGAGTAAAGGTGACAATTTTGAAATCACATAATCTTTTAAAGAATGAATGACTTTTTGAAACTGTAGTTTAAATCTTTTGCTTCTGAATTAGCCACGGAGTTCATTACCTAAATGATCACTCAACTATTGGAAATAAACTAAAAAAGTCATTCTTCTTTGTAATGTTCCTAAATGGTCACTCAGCTTTGGATAATTAACTCAAATGGTCATCCTCACCTGAAAAGTTGCTATCTCCAATGATACATGCTGACGTGGATTTTTTTTTTTAAATATAAAGAAATTTAAATCCCACTGTCTCCCCTCCCCCCCCCCCCCCCATTTAACATAATTATTTGACTCATACCCGACCCAAATAACTTAATCGGTCAACCATTAAAAAAATCAGTGCAACTTTAATCCTAAGATACTATAAAATATTTCCCTTAGGGAGAACCAAAATTTTACTTTCAATCGATTTCTTCCCCAATAAAACAATTGCTATTAAACTAAAATTCTCATAAATACCATAAACTCATAACATAATACATGAGAAAACTTCAACTTTCCATTCAAGATTTTTGAGTCTTCTAACGATAGAACGCAGAAAAGTATGTTAACAATATTAATAATTTTAACAAAACACGACACCTTATATAAAAGTGTCATACTAACTTTTAGTTTGTTGCTCCTAGAAACTTGAAGAAGAAATTAAATTATGTTACTCCTAAAAACTGTTTGTAGGTTAGTAAACTGTTAGTAAGTTATTCCTAAAAACTAACTCCTAAAAAATGTTAGTAAGTTAGTAAAGTGTTAGTAAATTATAATTGTTAGTAAGTTACTCCTACAAACTAAAAGAAGAAATAAAGTAATTTATTAAGCTATTAGTCATCAATTGGTAATCCAGAAAATTATTCTCACCAGTTATTAATGCATGCTATTTACACCAAATATTTAATTCATGTCAGCACTATTCATGATGAGTAAAAGATAAGTAATCGTTGATTTAGTCATATCCAGTACCATTCTCATGTATTGTGTTATGAACTTATGCTATTTTATGAGAATTTTAATTTAATTGCAATGGTTTTATTGGAGAAGAAATCGATTGAAAATAAAATTTTGGTTCCCAATAGAACCTTAAAAAGAAGAGGAGGAGGGAAACATCGTATAGTATCTTAGGATTAAAGTTGAACTGACTTTTTTAATAGTTGACGTATTAAGTTATTTGGGTCGGGTATGGTCAAATAATTATGTTAAATGGGTGGGGACAGTGAGATTTAATTTTTTTATATTTTAAATTTTAAATAAAAAAATTCCACGTCAGCATGTATCATCGGAGATAACAACTTTTCAGGTGAGAATGACCATTTGAGTTAATTATACAAAGTTGAGTGACCATTTAGGAACATTACAAAGAAGAGTGACTTTCTTGATTTATTTCCAATAGTTGAGTGACCATTTAGGTAATGGACCCATTAGCCACGGATCTGGCCATACTAGTACCCACACATAGTTGGTATAATTATTACCTATGCTTGGTTAGTTGAAATGCGTTTGATTTAATATTTGTAGCTCTATATTTATTTCTGAATTTCAGCTTTTTTTCTTTAACTACAATATCCACATCAGATGATCATTGCAAAGGAGCTTGAAAGACAACGACTAAAGGCTATGCAACCGACAAAGGAAGACGAATCTAATTTTAACGTAGAGGAATATTGGTTGAATAAGAAAGCATGTCCCCTTGGAACTGTGCCTATTCGCAGAATGACAAAGAAACAACTCCAAAGATCTAAATATGCCTCCTTAAGCTTGGCACATGAATACTTCGGTTATAATTTTATTGATGTAAGTGCTCATTTAGAAAAAAAATTCCTTGATGTTTCCTATATAATTATTGAATATTCTGTTGGAATTATATTAAGCTTAATCTGTACTATGTATAATTAGCATTAGTAACTCGTGTATGTTAAACTATAAGTGCAATCAATACTATTACATTATTTAAGGGGAAAATACCTGAAATACTATGTTTAAAGATTTAATCTTACATTTACCTAATAATATAATCTAATAACAAAAATACCATTTTTTTCAATTTTCTACCATACTTAGAGATTTTAATTGCAATAGTACCACTTATACAAATTATTCCACTACTAAAAAAAACTGAATCTGCGACTACCAAATCGGTCGCCAGGTCGACCGATCGGCGACCGATACGGGTAGTCACAAAATTGATGGTAGCAGATAGCCCTGCGACCGAAAAAACGGTCGATATTTCGACCACCATGCGACCGAATTTCGGTCGCACAATAGCTCACATACAGTGACCAACTATGCGACCGATTTTCGGTCGCACATTCTGTGCGACCGATTTTCGGTCGCATACTTGGTCTCATTTGTGGGAATTAATGGTGACCAAGTATGCGACCGAAATTCGGTCGCACAGAATGTGCGACCGAAAATCGGTCGCAGGCATGGTCTCTGTTGTGACCGCTATGCGACCGAAAATCGGTCGCCAAACCTGTAAAAACCTGCAATAAAAATCCTGCAATCAGGCACATCGCAACAGCAAAAACCAGCAAAAAACAGCACCTGGACAGCAATAAACAGCAATAAAACAGCAATTTATCAACTAAGTAAGCACGTCACAATCAGCAAATGATATTACGTAAATCATATTGTGTGTTTATGTACATTACAGTAGGTAATTAATAATAAACTACAAAGTACAAATTGGTTCAATCAACTTCATCATCCGATTCATAGTGACTAGCAATTTCATCCTCGGACGGCTCGTCACTATCTATGTTTTCATCAGCCTCGCAAGCCCTTGAAGTTCCTTCTCCAAAACTAGCCGGGTTTTTTGCACGACTAAATTCAGATGCAGCCACCGGGTCAAACGTCCCATCAATATGCCGCAAATTGTCTGCAAGTTCATTATCCGCTACCAATGGAACAGATGAGACCTCATTCTGGTATGCAACATCTAACCTATCAGGTACTTCAATTAATCCCACCGGTTTTCCCTTAAGAACCGCCCACCACTTGGATTTGGCCTTTGCTTTTGATGCGTTCTTCGTCCGAGGGTAAGGAACAAACCACACTTGTTTTACATTCTGTGCAATGATGAAAGGATCATAGTTTCCATATGACCTTCTATGATTAACCTCAACTAGCTTTGAACTCGGATCAACCCGCGTACCCCTGCTACCTGGATCAAACCACTTGCACTTGAAGAGAACCAATCTTTTCTGAGGCCATCCAACTCTATACTCAACCTCTAAGATCTCCTCAATCACTCCGTAGAAGTCAGATTCGGCCCCCTGGTCACCAGTTCCAGCACTCACGGACACACCGCTGTTGTAGGTTTTTTTACCCTCTGACCAGCTGTGTGTATGAAACTTGTACCCATTTACGAAGTATGTATTCATCTTTTTATACTCGTAATATGGGCCATGACATATATGTCGCAAAAAATCAAACTTGATGCCATTCACCGGATTGTTTACCTATATTAAAATTAAATGGATTAGAGTAAATTAACAAGAGTTCGATGACGGCAGTAATGTTTTTAAATCAAAGGAAAAATATATGAGTTTCCATAACACTTACAAATGCCGTAAACCAGTCTGTAAAATGATCAATGACTGCATGTGGACCAAATTCAGCAACAAAGTGACTGCGTTATGTAACGAACTACTTTACATTAGAAAGAATACTTATGTTAGGCACAATTTAGTGGTTACCATTAAAATAAAACATACTTGTAATAAGGAGTGACTTCGGGACAGTTCAACAACACATGTGTTGTAGCTGCTTTCCTATCCGTATCAGTGAACTGGTATTTTCTGGATGATAATGTACTTCCCCTCCCTGGTTGATTGAATATGGAGAATGCTGGGTAATTGGGATCATTATTATCTCCCACATCATGCCGATCCGGCCTAGTGCGCATACAGGGAACATCCTTGTCGAAGTAGTATGAGCAAAAATGTGAAGTTTCTCTTGACAAATATGCCTGGCATATCGATCCCTCGATTTGTCCTCTGTTCTTCACATCCCGCTTACACTTACCAATAATTCTACAAAAATTAATCTGTTAGTACAAAGTTCCTGTATGTCAAACCGTGCCTTCCAGTTATCCTTTGTCTTACCCTTGACATCCATAACAGTATTAAGGACCGCCTCGAAGAAGTTCTTCTCAATATGCATTGGATCGAGATTATGGCGCAGAAGGTTATCCTTCCAATAAGGCAAGTCCCAGAAAATGCTCTTCTTGGTCCAATTATGTTCGACCCCAAAACCAGGTGTTTTAGTTTGCAAGTTTTCTGTTACCTTTGGAAGGTCCTTAACCCTGTTCCATATCTCTATCCCTGTTAACCTGCGAGGAGGCTCCTCATAATCAACCTGATTCTTCATGAATGCATTTGTATTATTCCTAAAAGGGTGCTCCATTGGCAAGAATCTACGGCAGCAGTCAAACCATGTCACTTTACCTCCATTTTTCAATGTGAAGGCCTTTGTATCTTCCATACAATATGGGCACGCTAGCTTCCCTGCAGTGGACCAGCCAGACAACATCCCATAAGCTGGAAAGTCATTTATGGTCCACATCAAAGAAGCATGCATTTGGAAGTTCTGCTTCATTGATACATCGTAGGTTTCCACTCCTTCATGCCAAAGTGTCTGCAATTCATCAATCAAAGGCTGCAAATAAACATCAATACGAGTTTTCGGGTTATGTGGACCAGGTATTATACAATTCAAAAAAAGATATGGACTGGTCATGCACATTCCGGGAGGCAGGTTGTATGGTGTGACAAATACGGGCCAACAAGAATATGGCGTGGACGAGACATCAAAAGGGGTAAAGCCATCGGAACACAGCCCCAACCTTACATTCCTCGGCTCGCTAGCAAATGACGGATACACTTGATCAAAGTGTTTCCATGCCTCACCATCTGAGGGGTGTGATAGAATACCCGCCTGCCTGGTCCGCTCATGATGCCACCTCATATGAGGAGCAGAACTCATGGAAGCATACAACCTCTTTAACCTAGGTATAAGCGGCAAGTAATGCATCCACTTAACAGGTTTCGGCTTCTTTTTTTGATTTTTCTCGGGCTTGTATCGAGGCTCATCACAAAATCTACATTGCACGAGCTCTGCATCATCCTTGTAATATAGCATGCACCCATTAACACAGCAATGAATCTTATGAGAAGTAAGGCCTAATGAGGAAACCAACTTCTTTGTGAAGTAATAAGAAGTTGGTAAGTCCATGTTAGCCGGCTTTAGTTCATTCATGAGGCCTATGATGGAATCCATGGCAGCTTGAGAAATACTATAATCTGATTTGATACTCTGCAATCTGACAGCAACAGACAACTTGGAATGTACCGAGCCCTCATGGAATGGACGACTTGCTTCCTCCAACATTTTATAGAATTCACTTGCCTCGGCATTTGGAATGTGCTCAGTGTTAGGCTGTGATGTACCCGGCTGCATGGGATCATCATCCGGGTACATACCAAAAGCATCACGAACCATATCATCCATTCTATAATCATTACGGTCTGGTTCCAAAACCGGAGAACTAGTAGTGCCATGAATATTTTGAAGCATTTGAATGTGACCCTGCAAATCCCACGGCTCTCCATGATAACGCCAAATATAGTAATCTGGCATAAACCCCATTTCTAACAGATGCACTTGCACGGTCGTCATATCTTGGATGGTGCAACATTTGCACTTTATGCATGGGCACTTAATTGTACCAAACCTTATAAAAGGTTCGGTTGTTTTTGCTAAAGCAACAAATTCCTTAAGACCCTCTTCAAATTCAGGCCTTATCCCCCGCCGACCGGGGAAAAGTCTATTGTCCATCCACAAACGACGTGCATTATATTCCATATCTACACAAAAATTGCCAAATTGAGAACAATCCCAACATATCCCAACAATCACTATAATTAATCCCAATAATCACAACCCTATATTTCAAGTTCATCAACCCAAAATAAAGTAATTATAACTAACAACTAACATGTTAACAACATATATAGGCTCTCCATTATTTATAAATATATATATATAATTAAATTCGGATTATTAAACCAAAAAAAAAAAAAAAAATTACCTCTACTTTGTATTGGATCCAATGGCAAGAAAGTATGAGTTACCAATGTGCTATCCACCAAAAAACTACAAAAAAAGTGCATTTAAAAGTCATTATATGAGTTTTTAAAAAAATAACAAAAATTACTAAAAAATGAAATTTACCTTGAATTTGTAGGTTTAGATCGTGTTAAATGTTAATATGGAGGTAATAGAGTAGTAATTTAAAGTTATATGGGGTTTATAGTGGTGGAAAGTTGATTATGGGGTGGGGGGGTTCGGTTTTTAGGGATTGGGTGGGTTTTGGGAAATTTGAAATGGGGAAGAAAGGGGTTCTGCCCCGTTTTTAGTAACAGTTATGCGACCGACATGCGACCGATTGTCGGTCGCATAGCTGTGACTAATTTTTCAGAGACCAACGTGCGACCGATTTTCGGTCGCCACTTTTTTTCGTTGAGTGTGCGACCGAAAATCGGTCGCACAACAGTGGAGACCGAAATTCGGTCGCATGATGGTGGTCTCAGATTCAGCTTTTTTTAGTAGTGTTCTAAATCTAAGTTTTAAAATATTAAAATTCTATCTCCTAAAATAATGTAGTTATACCAAACATGTAAAGATAGCTAGGCAGCTTCCCATTAGAGTATACAAGATTAACAAGTTACATGTGTATTACCTATATACTACCAATATAATACTTATGAATATCTAATACTCAAATAATATATCATATATTATGTGTATTTAGGTATATATTACTAATATACCATAAAAAAATAGTACTATTTCGATGTATCTTGTATACTGTATTTCATTCAAGATATACTACTTTTATACCTTCAAAGACAACTTTTTAAATATATACTAAAAATATATCAGAAATATACTAGCTAGATGTGCCTTGTATACTATACCTTCAGACTTGTTTTAAAAATATATACTATAAATATATCAAAAATATACTAGTTATATGTATTTAAAGAGGAATTTTCTATAAATAGAAGAATGGAAAGAAAGGAGACGCTACATGGGTAGTATTATTAGGGATTAGTATTTAAAGAGGGATTATAGGGATTAGAGGGATTAGTAAGATAGGCTCCATTATTTCATGTTTGTAACATAATGCTTAACTACTGGATAAAGACCAATAATTATGATATATATTTTTTCTTTTTTCAGCTACAAATGTGGTATATTTGTAATTAAAAGAATGGTACCATTCTTAAGTGGTATCTAGTGAAATAAAGTCTTCACTGTTGTATATTTATAATTAAAAGAATGGTGTCATTCTTAAAAGGTATCTAGTGAAATAAAATCTTCTCCAGTAGTTAGTTATAAAATAATCTCTTTAGTTGTATGCTTAAAACTTAATAGGATAGTATGTCATCTTGATGGCCCAGCTCCCTAACAAAATGGGCGCGATGGAGTGACTTAGAACAAATATTGGCTGCTTGAATATTTAAAGAATTAAAGCTTAACATAGCAAACATAACTAACTAATTAAAAGAATAAATCATCCCAGTATTCTTCTTAAAATTTTAACTAAGTAATCATTTCTAAACTGAAATATAAGATAAAATGAAGTAAAATAAGCCTTATTCAGTCTTCTTAATTTGTTTACTGGTAAATAAAAACTTTGTTTTCAGTTCGCAGGAATTACAATAAAAGCATCTCCACCAATAGACAGATTTATTGGTGTCTCAGCTTTTCTTTCTTTATACAATCCTCAAGTAAATGGAATAGGTCAATACAGTGCTTCAACCATGTTGCTTGAAAATACGGAAGGACCTGATATCGAGGTGCTACAAGTGGGATGGATAGTAAGTTTCAATTATTCCATCATCCCTATGTTTTTTGATATCTTCCTTCTAGCATTGCACTTTTGTGTTATTGTGATTTTTGATTCACAAATTAATACTGTACAACTATAAACATTTGTTCATATTTTTTATTTTATAATATGATTTCATGATTTCAGGTGTATCCGAGTTTAAATGGTGACACCCGAACTCGTTTGTATACCTCGTGGACAGTAAGTATATATACTATTTTTTTATCTTTATTCTCTTTAGTTACTTGAACAAGAAACGATTTTACTATAGAGTTCTCAAAAATAAAATAAACGAATGTTTAATATATAGGTGGATAGCTATCAAAAGACTGGCTGTTACAACACTCTTTGTCCCGGATTTATTCAAATAAGTCACCTCATACCTATAGATTATGCTTTCCCGAGGACCTCCGACTTACAAAGTTCTGACAAAGAAGAAGTGCTTCTATGCGTCACTCAGGTTTATGTTATGCTTACTTTCCTATTACTCCTATGTTTTTGTTGTCCTCTTATGTTAATTTACTTTTCATTCCTTTTAAGCAAAATAATATTCCTAAGGCCCACATTTTGTAGGAACGAAGTCCACTACTACATATATAATACTAACAATATGTTATTTTATTTAGAACGATAATTTTGATTATCAACTTGGGATGCCGATTATAGACGACCAAATGATTGGAATGTGGCCGTCTGAAATGTTCAACAAATTGAGTAAAAATGCAGACTTAGTTGGATATGGAGGGAATGTGTACACACCAGCAGGTGAATATATTAGCCCTCCCATGGGAAGTGGTAAATTCAGTGGAGGCCATTGGCAGTTAACTTGCTATATGCGTAAAATCTTCTATGAAATGGAATCAGATGGCCGAATAATAGGGAAAGCACCGGATGACTCTGAAGTTGAACCTCATGACTCAAGGTGTTTCTATGAACAAAATTATAAAGACAACGACGACTACTGGGACTATACTTTATTATTTGGAGGTCATGGTGGCGGAGATCAAAGTGAATTTTGTCAGTATTAAAAAGGGAGTAAGGAAAAAGAACAACATCATAGTACTAGTTTTTGTGTATGCGTGTTGTGCATATTTCATCACGTGTTTCACAAGTGATTTAGTACAAATTTTAAGAATCATATTAGCATAATAAAATATATTTTTTTGTTAAACATGTTTATAAATTATTATTCTATTTAGCTTAGTCAATCAAGGAAGACCAGAAAATTTATAAGACTAAAGAGACAAAAAGTAATTAGCTCAAATTTTGTGAGTCACAAATTTTTTTTTGAGTTTATATTAAAATAATTATTCTCTTTTTAGAGAATAGTGTTCTTCATAGAGTTTAAATTGAATCATGTCCAGTGTAGTAATTATTGAAATTGTTTGAGCTGGAGTAGAAGATGATTTAAAGAATATGCACCCATATAAAATTTATGCACTAAATATGTCTTATTTAATAAAATCACCAAGTGCTAGTGGGGGTTAAATTTTTACACCTACCTATGTATTAGTACCAGGAAAGGTTACAAGGAGTTGGGCATAAAGCATACACTTTACAACCTCACATTCTGAGAGTTATTACAAATTGATGTTACCCTACATATTGTATGATATAAAATCATCCATATTCCAACTCAAAGAAACCTCTTTTTGCATGAATTCTAAAGGAAGATTTAGAAAAATATACAACTGTAACACCATATTTATAAAAAATATCAATACTTTACCATTTTACAAAATATAGCAACAATTTTATTATATAGCATATACAACTTCCATTAAAATCATAGAAATGAAGCTTTTACTTCCTCCCACTCCCACTGCTTCAGTCATAGTAATAGCATCAGTGGCCGGCGACTGGTCGTCGCAAGTCAGTCGTCGGCCGGCGGTACATATAATGTTTGGGGTGTATATACGTCTCCCATTAACGGGAATCACAAGTGGAACACATAAATCACAAAAATAAATCAAATATCCTACCTTTTTTTAATTTTGCCCAAATGACAATCTGACCCATTCTTTTAACCCGCGAACCGACCCTAATCCCTCACATAAAACCCACGCCAACCATCAGAACCCCTTCATTTTCCCTATTAAAGATTAGGGTTCTTCCATTTCTACTCCAACGTGTTTTTCTTGTTTTTCAGTTTTTGATTTTAAGAAAAAGTGCCATTGCTGTGAAAATGCAAGCCTCTTCATGTCTGACAATGCTCAACACACACCTCGAATTGAGATATGAACTGTCGTCGCAATATAATTTACTCAACTAGGAATTGGGGTCGAATCCACAAGGAACAATGTGATACGATTAAAGTAGTGGATGAATTAAACCTATTTGACTAAGCCAAACTTGGATAATCAGGTGATGAAATGATATTAACAACTACAAACTACACTAGGAAAGTAAGTAAATGTGATCAATGGCCTTCTCACAACCAAGGAAATCAAGTTTCGAGCCTAGGATGCAAATATAGCATGGAGTTTATATATTATGGTCGAGTCGTTCTAATGTAATCCCTAGAATCCTTCCAGCCTAGAAGGTATTTGTATTGGCCTAAACTGATTTAGGATCACAAATCAAATTTGGGTTGTGAATACAAGCAAATCTAAGTATGAAAGTCGAAATGTAAACAATGAAAGACGGAAATATATGTAAAAGAATGAGATTTCAATATATGCCAATGAGTACAAATTTTGCCAGAGTTTCTTTATGTATTTCTGAATGATTACATTATAAAATGAGAGGCTATTTATAGATTAGTAATGATACAAGGCCATGATCTCACGTGTTTTGCTAAGATCTGCATGCTCCCACTTCTCAGAGAGTGGAGTTAATGGGCCGAAATAGAAGGAAACCAATTGACTGCGGACGACCTCATCCACCGAGGCATAGGCCATTAGCTTCGGGTGCATGGCTTTGCAATCGACCAAGATGACATTTCACCGAGGCAAACATCTTGTTTTCTTTCCTCGGGCATTAACTTCGGTCTTTGACTTCGGCGACTTACGGCTTACCTCGGCTCACAGCTTTCCAATTCCTGTTCGGTTAACCTCAGATCATGTTACCGAGGTGCCAGATAGGCGAGTCGATTTTTACCCAATACAGATAGTTCTCCTCCCCTCCTCCGACAATTACCGAAGTTACCGAGGAGTGGAATGAAATCCCGCAAGAAAATGATGTGGCTCAATCCTATCCAAGCATTTCAAAATTTCGTCAACGGTGCGTGTCCTTTCAAATCACTATTCTGTGAAACGTGGCAACCGTTTATTGGCTGTCGAATGGTCACACCATTTTCTCACTTCTCCCAACGTTATAATGATGGCTTTTCACAACTTGCTTCCTCAGATACTTATAAGTACTCATACTTAAAGCTTCTTACACTACTTTCACAATCTGCAAGCAACAGTAATAGGAGAAAAGAGAAAACTCATTTTCGTCTTGATCAGCTTCTCATTTCCAGGAAATCTTTGTATCCAAAGTTATAATCATGTCTACAACACACTCTACTCAAGATTCCAGCGACTCAGGAGACAAGACTTCTCGCATAGCCACCATGATCGCTAGCGGCAATTTCATCGCCACCGTTCCGCCACTACAAGTTATTAAAGCAGAGGTTGGCGGTGTCGAAGTGACATCTCTAGCGAGCAGCTCTAGGCGGCGCAAGGCTAGAGCTGGGCGCGATAGAGCTGAGGTGAGCGAGGATGTTAGCGTGGAAGGAGAAGATGAAGATGACGTCATCAGGGACGACGCCATAGCTATAGATACTGCTGACGCTGAGGGGGTCAACAATAGGGATGATGGTGGTGAGGGCGATGACGCCGAAGATGAAGATGATGATGTCGAAGCCACGACAGAGACCGGTGGAGAATTGCCCGCTTCCGAGGGTGGGCACGCTGTCGAAGCTGGACCTTTGGGTCCTGAAAAAAAGTTTCCCCTCGAGCAAGAGCTCGAGCCTCACCAGATTATCCCTTCGCACTTCGATACTGGGAAAGACTTTAAGCTGCAAAAGCAGTCCGCCGACCAGCAGGAGTTAAATAGAAATGTACCGGTGCAAATAACGCCTACTCGTCTCACCCAAGCTCATGTGGATCGAATCCGAAAGGATTGTAATTTCGAGCCCGAGGTGAAAATAGTTATCCCCGATCCAGCTAGCAGATGTTGCGATCACGTGGAAGGGTTATCCTTTGCATACACCTATCCATTCACCATTGAGTTTACTCTCCCCGTTCACAGGGTGATTGATGAGTTCTGCAGAGCATACAATTTATGCTTGGCTCAATTAGGCCCCGGTGTTTGGAGGGTCGTGCAATGTCTGGACTGGCTGAGTCGGAAGGCCGAGGTAGACTTTACTCTGCAACATCTTATTTCTCTCTACTATCCATATTTTCACAAGGCTGGGGTCGTGGCCTTGAACAACCGTGGCAAACACGCACTTCTCCACAAGAGCGAGGATCACGGAGACCGAGGGTGGTGTGATTGCTATATTCTCTTGGGGACTAGTGCCTTATTGACCGAGCCTAATTTCCCAGAAAAGTGGAACATAACACGTAAATATCCCCTCGTTCCTAATTCTCATTTTTAGCAAGTGTTCTCGTTTCCTGACCTCAACTAATTTCTTGTTCCTTAGCCAACAAGGTTCCTATCGCCTCTCCCGATGGCTTGACCGAATGGGTCAAAGCTGTGACCGGAGCCCGCCCGCGTCCCATTCGGTCCTGGATGGAAATGGCTGCTAGCTGTGGTTGGCAATGCAAAAGGCACGATAAGTTGTTTACAACCATTTCCCAAGGATGCCACCCGAAGCTTTTATTTTATCGTTAACTCTCTTTTCCTCGGCGTCAGGTTTTCCAAACCGAGCCATCAACAAGAAGAAGGATAAAAAGGGGAAAGAAAAAGGGAAGAAGAAAGGTGAAAAAGATACCGAGTCTGACGATGAATTGGCTTAGATGGCAGGTCTCGCTGGTGATCTGAAAGAGCTTAAGGCTTCAAAGCCTTCAAAGTCCTCGAAGGGGTCCTCAGGTCAAGGATCCTCAAAAGGTAACATTGTCTTCGATAAATACAATTGCATTTATTTCTCTTCGTTCTTGTGTTTATAATCTCTCCACGTTGTTCTTTGTAGGTGTGAAAAGGAAATGGGCGGTACCTAAGAAACCCTCTCGCTCGGTGAATTCTCGCACCGAGGCGAAGACTTCCCCTCGGCCTGAAGCGGTTGTTGAAACGTGTCGAAGGCTGATTGACGAGCCTAGCGATGAGAACGCCGAGGGCTTGGAGTCTCACAGGGAAGTTGAAGTGGTGGACCTCGAGGATCGGAGCATGACTCCGAAGCAGCTATTGCCAAAGCCAAAGGAAAAGTTAAAGTTGGAGAAGTCGAGGCTCCTGATGTTGAGAAAGAAGCAAGTGTTGATGTTGCTAGGGCGCAGTCCGAGCCTGCGAGGCTTTCGTCCTCGGCGGGATCTTTAGGAAAGCTCGAGGTATTGACCTCTTCAAACCTCTTGGCGAGCACCCGAAGTGACATTCTGAGCCTTATGCCTTTGCTCGGCCCGACAGAGGACGCCGTCGTGCAACAGTTTCCTCCAACTCAACTAGCCAACACCTTCGCTACCAATGTGCTCAGAGTAAGCCTTGACATCTTCGGTCTTGTTTCTGCTTTTGGGTATTTGTTTATATTGATCCTTTAACAATTTCCATTCAAAGCCTCATTTTATCGTTGAGGGCTGTCAAGCTTTAAACCACAAGGCGTGAAGAGGTCCAGCGCATCGCTAGTGCTTGGGATAAGCAAAGGGACAGGTTCAATGCTCAAATAGCTGAGTTGAAAGCTAAATTGTCCAAGTCTTGCTCCGACTTGTGCGAAGCTGAAGCCGCTTCCGAAGCGACGGTTGGGGCTCTTGATGATAGTTTACAAGCCGAGCATGCGAGGTTAGCTGTCGAAGTCACAAGGCTCAGTGCAGCGTTGGCTCGAGCTAAGGATGAACTCCTGAATGAAGCCAACAAGTATCATGAACAGCTAAAAGAGCGCACGCTTCATATCCAAAGGCTGGAAGGTGAAAATTCCAAGATTCCGACTCTTGAGTCCGAGGTTAAGTCACTTCCAGAGGAAGTCGTTGATCGTAAAGATAAGGCCAAGATCAAAGCCAAGAGAGCGGAGTTAGACAAGCACTGGATTGTTATCAAGTCTCGGCTGAAGCTGCTCAAACAATGCCGCGCCGGTGAGCTGAACTTGGAGGAAGAAATTTCCAAGGCTGAAGATAAGGCAGCCAAAGCTCAGGCCATTATTGACGATCTTCCTTCAAGTGAAGGTTCGGGCGATGAGGATGCCGAAGATGAAGAATAAGATGTAGAAGAATATGAAGATGAAGATGAAGATGATGAGGACGCCAAGGATGGGACCTCCGAGGAAGGAGATGGGCCCGAAGCATAGAATTCCTGCTTTCACCTCTTGTTTTGTTTTCGTGTAGGCCTTCGGGCTTTTTGATGTATATACTTTGGACCTCCGGGTCCTTCTTTGATGTAATCAACTTCATAGCCCTCGGGATTTTATTTAAATGAATTTGTATTTTATGTTTTCACTGCGAGCTTTTGTTTTTCCTTTCAAGGGTTATTGAGCCGAACAATTAGAGTAATTTTCTTGCAAGACTTAGTCATATAAAACCGATGCGAACTTAGAACGACGTCTCGTTCTCGAGCCAATGCATTTAAAGTATATCTTCCGTATGTAAGATCATAGAAACAAAGAGATATTAAATCAAGTTTATTTCATTGATGATATCAACGAGCCGCAATCGACTTTTTACATAAGGCCTAGTCTAAGTAGAACTTAGGCGCAAAAACAAATCGATAACATGCCACTATCGAGCATAATTAAAAAATACTAATCTATTTCCTGGGCGTCAGTCCCCGATTTCTGAATAGATAGACTTCGGTTGAGAGGCTCGATGTCGACCTCGGTTGCAACCTGCCTCTTACTCACCTCCAGTGTTCGGGTTTGAATCTTGATGAAGATCCGGGTACTAGAGATCGTCTTATCCACTTCCTGAAAAGGTCAAGCAAAATAAAACAAGGAGCAAGTTAGTATACTTCGATCGAAGCCCTAGGAGCGTTTTTCGGCTTGAGGCTGTAGGTGAATTTTAAATGATCGAGGAATGTTTACCTCGATTTTAAAAGTAGTACCGCTTCAAATTGGAGATGTTCCAATTCAAAGGTTCGGGTTTGCCTTGTAAATCTTCGATCTGATAAGATCCCTTTCCAACAATTGCTTTAACTCTGTAAGGCCCTTCCCAATTTTTAATAAGTTTTCCCCCATTCTTTTCCTTCGTCGACTGATTCGAAGCTTTTAACACATAATCGCCAACTTTGAAATCCCTAAGTTTGGCCTTCCTGTTGAGATATGCCTCGATTTGCCTTTTTTGTGCTGCTAACCGAACCAAAGCCAACTCTCTTTTCTTCTCGAGCAAGTCCAACTCTATGCGCATGGCTTGCTGATTGGCATCTTTGGTGGTGTGAGCATACCGAAGAATTGGCTCGCCCACTTCCACGGGGATAAGTGAATCTATGCCATAAGCGAGGGAAAATGTGGTTTCACCGGTGATGTTTTTCTCTGTTATTCGCATAGCCCACAACATACAGCGGTAACTCTTCGGGCCAAGGACCTTTTTTCTCACCAAGTCTCTTCGTGAGATTTTCAATTATTACTCTGTTTGAAGATTCGGCTTGTTCATTGGCACTTGGGTGGTAGGGAGTCGACACTATCCTCTCTATTCCCCACTGCTTAAGGAAATCAGTGATAGCCGCCCCCATGAACTGTGGACCGTTAACACAAGTGATCTCCCTTGGGATGACGAACCTACATATGATGTTTTTCTTGATAAAATCAATTACCTCCTTCTGTCCAACCTCGGTGAGAGCTCTTGCTTCCACCCATTTTGTGAAGTAATCGGTTAAAACAAGAATACACCGAACACCTCTTTTTCCTTTCGGTAAGGGGCCAATGATATCCATTCCCCACTTCATGAAGGGCCATGGTGACACGACCAAATGTAAAGTTTTGGCTTGCTGATGAATCATTCGGGCGTGGCATTGACACTTATCATATTTTTTCACGAAGGCCTTTGCATCTGCGCTGACAGTGGGCCAATAATACCCAGCTCGAAGTAATTTGTGCACTAAAGAATTTCCCCTGAGTGGTTGCCACATTCGCCCTCGTGTATTTCTGTCATCACATATCTAGCTTCGTCTGGACCCAAGCACTTGGCCATTGGGCCGCTGTACAATCTGAGTCGAAGTAAGAGATAAACTTACTCCGCCAATCCCATTTGTGGTCCACCGAGTTGACTTCCAACTTCATTTCCCTCATTTGTGCAGAGAGCAACTGAACCACTAAATCAGTTCCTTAATGTGCCTCGTCAACTGGCGAGCCCAAAATTACCAAGGCATCGGCTTCGGTATTCTCCTCCCGAGGTACTTGTTTTATTTGCTAGTCTTGAAAATGAGTTAAGATTCTTTGTGCTCGGGTTAAGAATTGCTTCATTCTAGGCTCACGAGCCGTATATTCACCGAGCACTTGGTTTATAACCAGTTGTGAATTACACCTTAAGTCAATCCTTTTTACTCCCATCTCTCAGGCCAGCTTCAAGCCTGCTAAAGCCGCCTCGTATTCGGCCTCATTGTTGGTCACTTTTTTGAACCGAACTGAATGCCTGATTTTCTCCCCGGTGGGTGCTATCAACACTATGCCTAATCCCGAACCCTTAGAATTAGTTGCCCCATCGGTGTAGAGTACCCACAGTCCCGAGGTCAATCCTTTCGACATCGAGATTTCCTTTTCAGATTCAGGTAAGATCCCAACATTGAAATCAGCCACGAAGTCAGCCTGGCACGACCCGAATTCTCGGCTAAGTCATACAGGAACCCGACCACCTCCTCTAAACCTGTCGGGTGAACCCTATTGACTGAATCGATATAAAATATGAAGAATTACCTTGAAATGTAAATGAACCAAACTTTAACAACATAAGATAACTCTCAAGGATAGACAAACATACAAGTTGTCTGAATAATACAACTAACTACCCAGAATACACAGTTTTAAAAGTTTTCAGATCAGACATCTAAGAAGGCCAAAAGATATACACACCTTTCGAAGGGAGAAAAAGTAAGGAAAACTGTAATATCTGAAGTTGGTGGCCACAATGAACAGGATGGCTCACCGTAGACAGCTGAAAACGTACTACTCCTCAATCACGACGCGGCTGGCTGGGTCCTGGAGCAGAATCTGCCGAACGAAATGAAAATACAAGAACAAATAGGGGGTGAGTCATAAGGACTCAATATGTGCGAACAAACTAGCAACCTCGAAAAATAGATACGCTAGTCAGGGAAATGGAACCAGACAACAATCAACAAATAAGCAATGCACATATAAGCAGAACAGTAGTCATGTACAGAAAGTCTACACAATGATATGAAATGAAATGAGATGAAATGAAATAAAATATGATGCAAAGGGTCAGATGTGCCAAATGAATGGAGCGGAATCCTACTGCTCCGAGGGCGGAATCCTCCTACCCTCAATATGATGTGCGAACTCAATCCTGGAGCGAAGACGACTTCAGCTGTCAGGGTGAGCTTTTATTTAGGATGACCACCAGTTTTGTGTTTATTATTTCAGTTGCATTTTTCTCCCTTCAGGAGGTATCTGTCTTCTTTCTTACTCTTAGATGTCTAGTCTGAATAGCCCTAAACCAAGTATATTGGGTAGTCAACTGTAATTTTTTTTGTACAGCTTACAGGTATCAGTATGTCTGTATTTTTTTTAAGTCTTGTCTTAATTTATGAATTGAATTATATTTATTTTCCTAATTTAATTGGTAAGGATTCGCCCGACGGGTCTAGGGGAGGATGTCGGGTGCCTGCACGGCCTAGGCGGATTTCGGGTCGTGTCACAGCCAAGACTTGGGATTTAATAGCTGTTCGGGTCTGACAGGTTATCTCATATTCACTTAATTCTACTGTCCATTTAGATAACTCCCCGACAACTCGTATTTATGCAATATACTTCTTAGGGGGAAGGTGGAAACTACTGCTATTGGATGACACTGAAAATAAGGTCGTAGTTTCCGAGCAGTAACAATTAAAGCAAGTGCTTTCCAAATGAGGATACCTGGTCTCAGCGTGAAGGAGTGTCTTGCTCACATAGTAGATAGGTTGTTTCTTGCCATCCTCTTCCCGAACCAACACAGTACTAACTGAGACCTCGGACACAGCCAAGTAAACTAGCAAAGTTTCACCATCTTTTGGCTTGGCGAGCAGCGGCGTGTTGGCCAGATAGCATTTCAATTCCCTTAGCGCTTCTCTACACTCTGTTGTCCACTCGAAATGGTTATTCTTTCTCAAGACAGAGAAGAATTTGTGGCATCGCTCTGAAGACCTTGAGATGAATCTACTTAAGGCAGCGACACGGCCATTCAAGCACCGAACTTCCTTTACCCCGGTTAGCTCATCGGGGATTTCTTCAATGGCTTTGATCTTGTCTGGATTGGCTTCGATTCCCCGTTCGGAGACTATGACTCAAAAATTTGCCCGACCCCACACCGAAGGCACACTTTTCAGGATTTAACTTCATATTGTATTGTCTCAGAATGGTGAAAGCTTCTCTCAAATGGTTTCGGTGATCTTCCATTCGAATAGACTTGATCAACATATCATCATGTAAACCTCCATAGACTTTCCAAAGTATTCTTTGAACATGCGACACACTAGTCTTTGGTATGTCGCCCCTGCGTTCTTCAAGCCGAAGGGCATTACCTTGTAGCAGAAGGTTCCTCGATCAGTGATGAACGAGGTCTTTTCTTCGTCCTTTGGGTCCATGAGAATTTGATTATACCCCGAATACGCATCTAAGAAGGTTAACAGTTTGTGTCCAGCCGTAGAGTCTATTAACCTGTCTATCTGTAGAAATAGGTAGGAGTCTTTGGGGCAAACTTTGTTTAGATTAGTGTAATCTGCGCACATTCTCTATTTGCCATTCTTTTTGGGCACAACGACGACGTTAGCCAGCCATTCGGGGTACTTCACCTCTCTTATTGTAATAGCCCAGCCCGCTAGTGATATTGTCCGCTTGGGGCCTAGGCGCACACGGCTTTAAAATGCGTCATTAGGGTCAAAGGCATGCTTACTTAAATACCCAGGACCACTCATATGTTATGCCGATGTGGGACACTTAACCCTTAGCTGGGGTGTTACATACACCCCCTCTTATGGACTCAGCGTCCTTGCTGAGGTTTGCCCCGCATACCGGGATTCGCCTAGACTCACCACCAAGGTTTGCCCCGCGTACCGGGATTCGCCTAGACTCAGCACTGAACTCTGTTCCGTATCGATAAGAGGGGCGTATGTAACACCCCAGCTAGGGGTTAAGTATCCCACATCGGCATAACACATGAGTGATCCTGGGTATTTAAGTAAGCATGCCTTTGACCCTAGTGACGTATTTTAAAGCCGTGCGGGCCTAGGCCCAAAGCGAAAAATATCACTTACAGGCTGGGCTGTTACAAATGCTATCAGAGCCACTCCGTGTCAGCCTTGTCAATGTGGGTCAGAGTTCAAGGCTGAGTCTAGGCGAATCCCGATACGCGGGGCAAACCCCAGCGAGGACGCTGAGTCCATAAGAGGGGGTGTATGTAGCATCCCATCTAAAGGTTAAGTGTCCCACGGCATAACACAGAAGTGATCGTGGGTATATAAGTTAACTGGTCTTAGACCCTAGTGATGCGTTTTAAAGCCATGCAGGCCTAGACTCAAAGCGGACAATATCACTAGCGGGCTTGGGCTGTTACATATGGTATCAGAGCCACTCCGTGTCAGCCTTGTCGATGTGGGTCAAAGTTCAGGGATGAGTTTAGGCGAATCCCGGTATGCGGGACAAACCTCAGCGAGGACGCTGAGTTCATAAGAAGGGGACGTATGTAACACCCCAGCTAAGGGTTAAGTGTCCCACAGATCCTGGGTATTTAAGTAAGTATGCCTTTGACCCTAGTGACTCATTTTAAAGCCGCGCGGGCCTAGGCCCAAAGCGAATAATATCACTAGCGGGCTGGATAGTTACACTTATGAAGCCATTCTCTTGCAGCTTCATAGTTTCATCCTCGATTGCTTTCTTTTTGACACCGGCGTGCGGCCTCTTCTTTTGTTTTACCGGGGTAAAATGGGGATCCACATTCAATTTATGGGTCATGATCTCCGGATCGATACCGACCATATCTGAATGGAACCAAGAAAAGCAATCGTTGTTGGACTTCAAGACTTCGATGATAGCTTTCTTTGACTCTGGGTCTAACTCAGAGCCGACAAACATTTTCCTCCCTGGAAAATCTTTCGATAACGTGAAAGATTCTAACTCTTCTATAGTTTAATCCTCAGCCTTTTGTTTCCAAGGTTCTTGAATGCACACCGAGATTTTCTCTATTTCTCCTCAGGGGGCATCTTGGGAACTTGACCATGCCTCTTTGTTTGACCCCCGTGGCATTGGTTGCTATTTCTTTGGTCCAGTCGGGACGACTCCACTCTTCAGTGCAACCGAATAGCACTCTCTCACTACTCGTTGCTCCCCTTTTATCGAACGAACTCCCCATGGGGTAGGGAATTTGATCACTTGGTGAAGAGTGGATTGAACAGCCTCCATGGAGTGAATCCATGGTCTACCGACGATCACATTATATGCCATGTCCTCGGGCAGAACTTGAAATAGTATTTCCTTGCAAACTCTTTCGGCGAATGTCTTGAGTGTAATTTTACCCAATGTCTTCTCGGTGGAGTTGTTGAAACCAGTCAGCACAGTTGCCTTAGGGATAACCTCCCCCTTCAACCACATCTTTTTTATGGCCCCGTAGCTGATTATGTTGACAGAGCTATAGGGGTCAATCAGGACTCATTTGATATCCGAGTAATTTATTCTCAACATGATGACCAAAGCGTCGTGATGAGGGAACATAATCCCATCACAATCATCATCATCAAACACAATTTCTTTCCCCGAGCCTCCAACTCGAGTTCTTTTCTCCATAGTGATCGACAGCTTTGCAAACTTCTTAGCAGCTGCAAAATTCACTCTATTCACCTCTGACCCCCCGGTGATAACATTTACGACTCTTTCAGGGGTGGCACCCAGGTGGTTGTCCATTACCTCGGTTCTTCATATAGTTTTCCTTCCTCTTATCAGTGAGGAATTCACCTAACACGCCCTTCTTCAATAAGTGCGCCATCTCGAGGCGCAAAGCTTTACAGTCCTTGGTGCGGTGACCATAGTCTGCATAAAACTCGCAGTGTAAATTTTGATCCTTTTTGTCAGCAGGAGTTCTCATGTCCTTTGGTATTCTCACCCCAGCTGTCCCCTTCACTACATTGACCAATTCTGAGGTCAATATGTTGAAGTTGTAATCGGGGATACGGGGTAACTCCCTATTCTTTGAGATTAGAGCTGGGCTCGAGGAGTTCCTTTGGTTCGTGTTGGGAAGAACCTTTCTACCGAGCGGCTGGCTCACATGCAAATTTCCAAGTGAATTTCCAAGCCTTTGGCTGACAGGCTGTCTCGACGAGGTGTGTGGTTCATACCTCCCCTTCGAGTTTCCTCGTGGCGCCTCGGCATGATATGAGGACTCGGTTCGATTCTTGTAGCTGTGATTTCGGCCATTATTTTTCCACTCTGCTTCCTCTAACCTTATTTTTGTGTATGCCATATTGTGCAAATCATCCTATTTCAAGGTTTGATATTGTTGGAGCTCTTTTAGCAACTCAGCAGCGGCCTCAAAGTTTCGAATATTAGTACATTTTTCGAACACCATGATGGGTAGATTATCATCCATGGGAGGAAACTCCATGCGTTCGGCGTGAAAACGCTCGAGGAAGTCTTTGAGTGGCTCGCTGGGCCGTTGTTTGACTTCGAATATATCCTCCTTCCTTTGGAGGATTTTCTGTGCCTCGGTATGAGCTTTGACAAATGCATTAACCAGCTTTTTGAAATTTGAAATTGATCCCGATGGAAGACGCATGTACCAGCGTAATGCTCCTTTCTCCAAGGATTCGCTGAATTTTTTCAAAGACATCGACTCCTTCTCTATCTCTGTTAAGTCGTTACTCAAAACCATTGACATATATTCAGTTACATGCTCAATGGGGTTAGTGGTCCCATCATACTTTTTCAAGAACAAAATCTTGAAATTTTTTTGGAGTTGGGGCTGGAGCAGCCTCGGGCTTAAACGACAATTGACTATATTGGTCAATATCAAGAGCATCTTGAGTCTTAGTCACCCCAGGGATGCTTTTGAGTCATTTTTCCACGCGCTCCTCGACGCGAGCCTCAACTTGAGCTTCGATCTCTTCGATTAGCTTTTCAACGTCTACCAAGGAGGTAGTTTCTGCCACGGTGGGAATCATCCTGAAGTGTGGCGTGGTGCTCGGTAATGTGCTCGAACCCCCAGATGTGGCCCCATTTTGAGGTCACACTGTTATCACGCCCGTAAGAACGAAGAGCTGGATGCCTCTACTTGGAACCACAGGTGGAACTCCATTCAGAGTTGAGTTGTTCCTCGCCTCTAACGAGGCATGAAATTCAGCATTAATATTAGCCCTCGGCTTGTTGCTCTTGAAGAGCTTTCAATGTGGAAAAAACGGAAGCCTGAAAGGCTTCGGTTGTCATTGAAGATGAAGAGTTTGTTGCTGATGATATTAGCGGTGCATTGGAGTTTGGGTTCGATTGAATGCTAGCCTGTCCATCGGGAGTTAGCTGAGGTTCAACGGGATTTCTACTATTGTTAGGCATCTCGTCAAATAAAAATTGGAATTCGAACGTTAAACTTTGGAACAAAGCGTTTATGCTCGTATCCCCATAGACGGCACCAATTTATATTGGCCTAAACTGATTTAAGATCACAAATTGAATTTGGGTTGTGAATACAAGAAAATCTATGTATCAAAGTCGAAACGTAAACAATGAGAGACAGAAATATATGTAAAAGAACGAGATTTCAATATATGCCAATGAGTACAAATTTTGCCAGAGTTTCTTTATGTATTTCTGAATGATTACATTATAAAATGAGAGGCTATTTATAGATTAGTAATGATACAAGGCCATGATCTCACGTGTTCCACTAAGATCTGCATGCTCCCACTTCTCAGATAGTGGAGTTAATGGGCCGAAATAGAAGGAAACCAATTGACTGCGGACGACCTCATCCACCGAGGCACAGGCCATTAGCTTCGGGTGCATGGTTTTGCAATCGAGCGAGATAACATTTCACTGAGGCAAACATCTTGCTTTTTTTCCTTGGTCATTAACTTTGGTCTTCGACTTCGACGGCTTACCTCGGCTCGCAGCTTGCCAACACCTGTTCGGTTAACCTCAGATCGTGTTACCGAGGTGCCACACAGGCGAGTCGATTTTTATCCAATATAGGATTTACCTCAACGGTGCTCGTCAAAGCCATGGTTGAGCACATAAAGCACTACCCATTACCCGAGGAAAGAAAACCTCTTCCGAGCGTAACTTCTTTTAGATGAGTTAGTCTATGAAATAGCCTATCAACTCAAATCCTCGCTAGCTTCACTATTTTATGCTAACTAATCTCTCCCGAGTCTTTAATTAGCTAAGTAGACATGTAACTTTAGTGTCATGAGCATTAAAGTTAAACAATCAAAGCAATAGAAGCTAGATAATCAAAACTCACATATATAAAATTCTAGTCATATATTTATAAAATCATGTCCATTAATAACATCAACTAACCAAATGTAGCATACAAATCAAAGAAATAAAGAAAGGGACAAAAAATTGCTCATTTGAAGTGCACCCAATCTTCAATCATTCATGGTTGTTGATGAATCCTTGCTTCCAAACTTGGAAAAATAGCCAAAGATATGAAAACTATGATAAAACTATCTATTTATAGTCCCAAAGTAATTACAATATTTTTCCCAAAATTATCCCTAAGTTAAAACAATGAAATAGCTGAATTTTCATCCCGTAGCCACCCTGGTACCGAACATTCACTAGATAGCCACTTTCTAGCAGCTCAGCTGTCGCTATTTCACACATAGCCACTTTTATTCTGTGTTTTTTTAAGACTAGCCACTTTTCTTCTTTTTCTTCAACTTGGCTTCTTTTTGACTTGTTTCTTCCATTACTCTTCTCCAACATATCCAACCTACATAATATAAGCAATGATAAATGCACTTATTTCATCAATTTAATACAACAAAAGCTCAAGTATAAGTATGTAATGTGTGGTATTTTAGCCACACATCGACGTCACACACACAATTTAACCCGGGGAATAGATTTTATAAGTGTGCTAAACCTAAAGTAAGTGAGTTATTTTAACATATAATTTTTACTTATAAATGGGATGTTTTAATCTGCTAAACTAATTTAATTTAATTTAATTCTTCTGATAGACAAATTCTTGTGAGCGATTTGAAGCTTCAATTAGAAACTGTAAATAAGTCGTTGCATGCGGTTAAGATTGAAAGAGATAACTTGAAGGAAAAAGTAGATGTCATCGGGGAAATAAACAAGAAGGAAATGCACAAATCAAGAAAACTATAAGAGATGGTGATGAAGATGAAATTTTTCATTTTGATTTCATGTTGCCTGGTTCTTGGATATATTTTTGCACTACTGATGAAGTGAAAATGTTATTTCTTGTTAGATGAAGCGTAAAGTTAGAATTAACTTCCTTCGTTTGTTATTATATTAGTAATTCTATTGTATCTTGTTGTTTTGATTATTCTATGAACAAGTTAGCTGAAGTGTAAAGTTAGAATTAGCTTTCTTCATTTGTTATTATATTAGTAATTCTATTGAATCTTGTTGTTTTAGTTATTCTATGAACTCCCTTGTTTTGTTGATTTTGTATTGGCTGAATCTTCTTTTGTTTATATAAATTGACTGCAACTACAGTCGAAATCAAAGTCATTAAATATGTGCAAACTGAATTTATTTGCAACACAATAGGACTGCAAATTGCAGTGCAAGTCATAGTCATTAAATGTGTGCAAACTGAACTCATTAGCAGCACAAGAGAACTGCAAAATGCAGTCCAAAACGAACATATTAAACCTGTTCAAATAGCATATCAAACAACACAATAGTATACTTGTGCAAACTGCATAACAAACCAAATACTCAAAAGATCTGGCACCAAAACTTAAATTTCATTAATGTTTCCAATAGTGCATTACATTCAAGTAAATATATGGTTGTCATACTGTAACCACAAAAACATATACAACTCAAGTAATAATGTGACATCTATACCATTTTGCATCACCCAGATAGAAATAAAAGATGTTCAAGAGTATTTATCGCACCTGATACGAGGCTAGATATTGCAATAATTTCTATATTTTTGCCTCGTGTTCATACTTTGACTTGTGATATTTGTTGGTATTTTGAACGGAATTGCTCTTATTTGGTGTATTTTATTTTGTAGGAATTGAACATGGTGAATTGAGCAAGAAAGTGCAAGTTTTGCACTTAAAAGTGAAGATATTAAAGATTTCAAGTGATCCGTGTGCCACGCGGATGACACGGAAAGAAATAGAGTCTTTGCTTAGGAATGGAGAAAAAATTTCAGCGCATTTAGGTCAAATACGCAAGCACCACGCGAGCTGAATCGCCTGAAGAAATTCTGTTCGCGGGCACGCAGGTGCCACGCAAAGTACATTGCTATGGGGGCGAAAAAATAAGGGTTTTTTTAGTACTTTTGCTCAGTTTTCTACAGAGTATAAAAGCTTCTTTTGCCTCCATAATGAATAATACACGGGAAAAGAGGCAAAAAGGAGGCTAGAGCTTTGGAGACTTCAAGAACACGAGTTTTTCTAAATTCTTTCCTACTTTTTGTAATTTATTCATTCATGAATTTTTTTGATATGACTATCATGAACATGAGTGGATAATTTACCCATTCTAGGGTTGATTGAACCACCCCAATACTTATGTGTTATGAATATTTATTTCAATAATTGAAACTTGTGAATCCTTCCTATCTAAGTGTTTATGTTTTGATTGCTATTAATTGGAAGAGCTCCCAATTGATTGTTTCAATTATTCTTGTGTGTCTAGGGATAGATTTATAGGTTTGGGTTAAATACTTAGCAATATTTCAACCTAAAACCAAGGTATTACTTAGGTTGTCAATAAGGTGATTTGTGACCATTGAGCTTGATTGTGAACTAAACTTGTAGTCCTAGTTATCTTCATTAATTAATTGGAAATTGGTTAGTGGAAGTTACTACTATTACATAGAAGTGAATAGTTGTATAATTGGAGCAAGTGTTCAATAGGAAGAAAATCAAGTTGAATTTTTGAAAGAATTACTCTAACACATAGGTAGGAGTTGGATAAATCAATCCTAGGCTTCTAAATCCTTGATCAATTTATTTCTTAATACTTTGCAATTTACTGTTGTTACATTGAAACCATTATACAATTACAAAACCTCGAAGTTAATTGGTTAGATAAATTAGTTTGATTAGAAACTAGATTTCGAGTGTTCCCTGTGGGATTCGACCTCGGGACTTTAAGTATCGAGGTATATTTGCTGCGACCGCTTTGTCCCTTTTATAGGGCGTAGTTGGGCGTGATCAAATTTTGGCGCCGTTGCCGGGGAGCACGGTGTTATTTAGTTGTTAAGATATCTAGTTTATTTTACTATTAACTTCACTGTTGTCATCTTGATCTCATTTCTTTGGTGTTTACAATTGAAAGTTCAGATCCCGAAGAATTTAGGATGGCTCAAGATTTGGCTCTTAATGCGTTCGCGCAACCTGTGGCTGGGAATCTGGCGTCTGCTATTCAGCTTCCTACGTTCGAGGCAGAAAATATTTATATAACCCAGACGATGGTGGCTTTTCTTGCTAATGCTGGTTTATTTGCAGGTAGAACTACTGATGATCCTCAAAAGCACTTGAAAAAGTTCGTAAGGATTTGTGAAACTCAAAAACAGGCTCGGGTGCCAGCAGAAGTTGTGAAATTGATGTTGTTCCTGTTCTTGCTAACAGAAAATGCCAGTGATTGGTTGGACTCGTTGCCAGTTAATTATATTACGTCATGGGATGACTTTGTGATAATCTTCATGAAGAATTTCTTTCCTCCTAATAAGACTGCCAGATTAGTTGATGAGATACTTATGTTCAGGCAGACCCCGCTAGAGTCTTTGTCAGAAGCTTGGGAGCGATTTAAAAGTGTTATTTCCCACGATTACACCACTTTACTGTTTTAAGGACCAGTTCCTTAAATTGTGTTCCTTTACTAAACTATATGCGGAATAAAAACTGTAAGTAAATGAACACCAGAGATTAGCGTGGAAAAACCCCTTGACTCGGGATAAAAAAACCACGACCTACTTCTCAAGTAGGATTTCAACTTCACTATGTAAAAAGACCCACTTGGTTACAAGACTCACTCTTACTAACCTAGGACTAACTCTAATCCTTTAGTGATCTTTCTCACGATCAGTGAAGTTGTGTCAAGTCCACGACTTGAACCAGAAAGTTTACAACTCGATTATTGCTTACTACAGTTGAACTAAGACTTGAACTTTTACAAGATTCAATCTAAGGAATAGGTTCTAACTTAGTTCTACGGTAACTAACTGATTACACAAATAAGCTAATGACTCTTTTAAGCTTTGGCTCGATGCTCTCTGTATTTGTGCACACTTCTATGGCTGATATGCTCCACGTTTTATAGCTCCAGCAGCCAAGAAGTCTTGATCAATTAGAACTCCAAAGCTCCTATGAGTTTGAGTCCTAATTGGATTCTACTCTTTAGAATCCGGATCTTCTATCCTTTATCCTTTGTTTATGCAATCTTTTCATATCTGTTTAGACCTACATAATTATCAAGATAAACATTAGTATTAGGATAATTAATAATATCTCAACTTAAACGATTTTGCATGAATTATCCATTCTGCTGCAGTGATTCAAAGGAACAGGTCCTTTGAATCCGTTCCTCAATCATCAGTCAAAACTCCAAGCTTATCCAAGCTAACAATTTCCCCTTTTTTGATGATGACAAACTCATACGCATAGCTGCATAACCTTAATGTCCTGAAGTACAACTTAAGCTCAAAAACACTCAATCAGTTGAGAGTTTATCATTAAGGAACAGATTTTAATTAGGTATAACTTCATGCAAAGTCAGACTTACTCTTCCCCCTTTTGGCATCATTGAAAAGGTTGCATAAAAAAATATAACTCAAGTGTTAGAATTAATCAGCACATGGCCATTGAGGCAACTCAAAATGCAAAACATAAATCAGATTAAAGCAACTGCAAGACAATGATATTAGCCATCAAAGACAATTCATTAAATCAAAAGATGAAATCAGGGGATACAAGCAAGTACTACAGAATTATTCAAAGACTAAAGAAGAAAAAGACTAAGGCACTAGACTAGGCTAAATCCCACTAGACAAAAGATGGATAAAGGCTAAGGTGGTCAGGATGTGGAAGGACCAGGTCCCTGAGACTTGTTAAGCAACTCAAACATCTGCTTGAGCATTCCTTCATTGGTCTCTTTTGCCTTTGTGGCCTCTGCCTTCCAGTATTTCTTCTCCTCTTCCAACCTTGCTATCTCAGCAGCCTGAATAGCAACCTGTTGCCTAAGTGCCCTCACTTTGTTGTTCAATGGCTGCCTCCCAACACCAGCCTGTAGAGGATCATCCTGAACTGGCAAATCACAACTGATCAATGTGGCACAACCAAATTTTTCTTTCTTTGTAGCCTTCACTACCCCTTCCAAGGGAATCTTCAATTTTGCAAACACATCAGTTAAGATGAACCCAAACGGCAAGGAATGCTTTCTCTTCCCAGCTATCACCCTTTTTATCAGGTGGATCATAAAACTGGGCCAGTTGATCTGCTTTTCAGTGTCCAACAGTTCCATAAGGACCAGGTCTATGAAACTGGCAATTCCTCTTTTCTCCTGCCTTGGCATCACAACCTTGTTCACAAATTCAAACAATACTTGGTGCTGTGGGTGCACCTCACTCTTCTGAACAGCCCTGGGTTTCTCTTCCCCTTCATTCTCAGCAAACTTCCTAGTGATCTCCAAATCAGTTGGCAAGTTTGTCAAGTCAGGCCAAACCTTTTTGACATAACTGTCATACCCAGTAAAAGGAATCCCCAACAGCTCACCAAGTTCCCTTGTATCAAACATAATCACATTTTCATTAACAGAGGTAGTAATCATGTCTTCTTTGATGGAGCAGTTCTTGTAGAACTCTTGCACCATCCCCTTTGCACACCTGCCAGAGATCTGAAGGACCATGTTCCTCTAGCCCTGAGCATGCAGTTTTTGCAGCAACCATAGCATCCCTTCTTCTTGCACATCAGACAATACTCTACCCTTCAACACCTTCCTGGTAAGCATGTCATCATGAACACAGTGTACAATCTCATCTCCCTCAGCTTCACTGTCACTCTCATCTCCAGCAAAAGACTCATCACTGTCACTAGCAGAACTTTCAGTCACAACAACTCTTTTAGAGGACCTGGTCCTCTTAGCAGACTTTTCTGCAGCCTTAACAGAATTTCTTGTTACCCATCTTTGAACAACTTTTCTTTTCTTAGATTTAGGAGCAACCTCCTCAGCATCTGCCATCTCATCATCTTCACCAAAATCATCAAATTCAATATCCTCCACTTCTTCCTCTTCAATAACCTGTTTTCCTTTCCCTTTTCTGCTCCTTTCTAAAGCAACAGCTAATTGTTCATCAGCAGCTTTAGCAGCACTTCTTGTCCTCCTAACCCCAGAAGCAGGGGTTGAGACAGAAGGAACAGGTCCTTTTGCCTTAGAGGAGCTCTTAGCTTTCTTCTTAATTCCGGGCTTATAACTTTCACCTATTTTCTTCAACTTAGAAGCAATTTCAGCAGTTACATGGTCATCAATGGGTCCCTTTCTAGCTAATTTTCTTTTCAGACTCCTAATGTTGATCAAATCCACCAAGGGCCTATCACTATCACTTATAGCTTCATCAACATCTATAACATCCTCCATGGGTGCTCTAAAAGCAGCCTCTAGAGACCCCGATGACCCATGCATGGGTGCTTCCAACCTCTTAACTGTTTCCCCCTCAAGAACAGCCTCAGACCCCTCTCCCTTTTCTTCCTTATCTATAACAACATTCAAAGGATAGGTAAAGTTTACCTGATACTGATACAAGACCATAGCACGTGCCAAATCCTCAACCTGCTCAGCAATTGATTCAGCCGTGGGAACTGGTCCTTCCCCCTGAATTTCAGGTTCAGGTATTTCTGGGATTGTTTCAGGAATTTCAGGGTTTAGGTCAGTGGTATCCATGGGTGAGGAAGGATTGAGATTTTGTGGCTGTTCAGCAGTGGGTGCAGTTGAAGAATTATCAGAAGAAAGAGACATTCTTGCAATTCGAATTAAAAGATAATTGACTATTCTTTATGAAATTTTGAGAATTTAATTGATGAACAAGGTAAAAGAATAATGGGGGAGAAGGAGTGTATTTATAGGGTGAATTAGGTAGTAGAATTAGAGTAGGAATCGATCACACTTACCTCAGCACAACATGCAACGGTTATGGACTCTTGGGAGTCTCCCGGAGAAATAGAGCCGTTGGGCTGCCAGGTTACCTTTTCAGAGTGGGAACTGTTCCTCCGATGGGACTCTTTTGCAATTTGGATATGGTTAGGAAACTTAGTGGGATTTATCCTAATCACAAGTTACCTATAGCCTTTGTACTTCTAAATTAACTAAATAATAATGAGTACATACCTGATTTTAACACGAAAATTCAGTGTCCTTCCAATTTGCAATATTTTGATCATCTGAAATTCTAAGAGCATAAGGGTAACATCATTCAATTTTAGCAACTCTAAATAAGAAATATGGCATAAGAGTATACATTTAAGTATTAAGCTGGACTGAATCATTCATAATGACTTGAATAAAATTCATTTTAAGTGCAATTTTCTAGCCAATTATGAAGTAAAGCATTGATGATTTTATGTGAATTTAATCATCCCTAATTCCAATCTATTTCTTTCAAAATCATCTCTACTTAGAGCTTTTGTAAAATGTCAGCAATCTGCTTTTCAGTGGGACAAAATGCTATGGTGATCAAACCTTTTTCATAATTTTCTCTTAGGAAATGATGTCTTATGTCAATGTGTTTAGTCCTTTTGTGATGCACTGGATTCTTTGTCATATTAATAGCACTAGTGTTATCACAATAGATAGGAACAGTTCCTACATCAACACCAAAATCCTTTAATTATTGTTTGATCCATAACAACTGTGAACAATATGAAGCAGCTGCCACATATTCAGCCTCAGCAGTGGAAAGTGCCACTAAATTTTGTTTCTTGGTTCCCCAAGAAACCAAACACTCACCAAGAAAATGTGCCATACCTGAGGTACTTTTTCTATCAACAAGGAAACCTGCATAGTCAGCATCAGTATATCCAACAAGATTAAAACTACCACCTTTTGGATACCAAAGTCCCAATGGACCTGTTCCTTTCAGATACCTCAATATTCTTTTAACAGCTTTCAAATGAGATTCCTTAGGATCTGATTGAAACCTAGCACACAAACCAACACTGAACACAATATCAGGTCTACTAGCAGTTAGATAAAGTAGTGAACCTATCATACCCCTATATAATTTTTGATCAATTGATATTCCATGTTCATCAAGATCCAATTTTGTGGCAGTGGCAATAGGTGCGTCAATTTCCTTAGCATTATCCATATCAAATCTTTTAAGTAATTCCTTAACATACTTTTGTTGATGGATCATAGTTCCATTTGAGGTTTGCTTAATTTGTAAGTCCAAAAAGAAATTGAGTTCACCCATCATGCTCATCTCAAATTCACTCCCCATCAAGTTTGCAAATTCCTTACTTAAATTTTCACAAGTAGCACCAAAGATTATATCATCTACATAAATTTGAACAATTAAGAGATGCTTACCTTTTTCTTTTAAAAACAATGTACTATCAATTTTACCTCTCTTGTATCCATGCTGGAGTAGAAATTTTGATAGTCTTTCATACCATGCTCTTGGTGCCTGCTTGAGCCCATACAAGGCCTTGTCCAACTTGTACACATGTTCAGGGAACTGTTCACTTTCAAAACCTGGAGGTTGCTTGACATACACTTCTTCTTTCAAGTAACCATTCAGAAATGCACTCTTAACGTCCATTTGATGTAGAGTAAATTCCATGTATGTAGCAAAGGCTATAAGAAGTCTTATTGCTTCCAATCTTGCAACTGGAACAAAAGTCTCATCATAGTCGATGCCCTCCTCTTGACTATATCCCTGAACGACTAGCCTGGCCTTATTTCTTGTTACCATGCCATCCTCATCAAGTTTGTTTCTGAAAACCCATTTTGTTCCAATTATGGACTTGTTCCTTGGCTTGGGTTCCAGATGCCAAACTTGACTCCTTTGGAATTGATTCAATTCCTCCTGCATAGCATTAATCCAATCTGCATCCTTCAATGCTTCTTTCACATTTTTAGGTTCAACAAGAGATAAGAAAGCACTAAAGGCCCACAGATTGTGATTTTTGACTGCTGATCTAGTTTGAACCCCAGCAGTCTTATCTGAGATTATTTGATCCACAGGATGTGACCCTTGATACTTGTAAGGCTTGGGTGTCAATCCATTGTCAGACGTCCTCTGTTGAGGAACAGTTCCTAATAGAGTAGCACTACCAGTTTGTGAGGTGGAACCAACATGTGTTCCCCCTGTTTCTGTGCCACTCTTTTCAGTTCTGTCCTGAGGAACAGTTCCTTGCAGTTCATTCCTCATATCCAGAATCTGCATTTGTGGATTAAGTTCAAACTCTTTCAGCATTCCAATTTCTTCATCCTCCTGTACCTGTTCTTGAGTGAGACTGTCAGTTTCATCAAATTTAACATGCTTGCTTTCTTCAATTTTCAATGTTTTCTTGTTAAACACCCTATAAGATTTACTATTTAAAGAATAACCAACAAATATTCCCTCATCACTTCTAGGATCAAATTTTCCTAAGGCATCTTTCCCATTGTTGTGTATAAAACATTTGCAACCAAAAGCCCTAAGATGAGAAATATTTGGCTTTCTTCCCTTAAGCAATTCATATGGGGTCTTTTCTATTAAAGGCCTTGTCATACATCTATTTATTATGTAGCATGCAGTATTAATAGCGTCAGCCCAAAAGTTCTGTGGAAGATTTCCAGATATTAACATAGTCCTTGCCATTTCTTCTAGAGTCCTATTTTTCCTTTCCACTACACCATTTTGTTGTGGAGTTCTAGGTGAAGAAAATTTATGATTAATACCATTTTCATTATAGAAATTGAAAAACATATGATTTTCAAATTCAGTTCCATGATCTGACCTAATGGCAACAATATGATTATCTAGAGTTCTTTGAGCTTTCTTTGTAAAAATTGAAAATGCATTAAATGCTTCTTCTTTAGATGCAAGAAATATAGTCCATGTAAATCTGGAGTAATCATCCACCAATACCATAACATACTTCTTACCTCCACGACTCATTGTTCTCATTGGACCACATAAATCCATATGGACCAGTTCCAAAGGTTTAGTGGTACTTACCTGTTTCTTCGGTTTGAAGGAGGATTTTACCTGCTTCCCCCTGGCACATGCTTCACATACTTTTTCATCATTAAAATTGATGTTAGGAAGACCTATCACCAAGTCCTTAGACACAAGTTTGTTCAATTGTGAAAGACTAGCATGTCCTAGTCTTTTGTGCCATAGGAGGGGATCATTTTGCACCACACTTAAGCAACTCAAGCTTCCATCAGATAGTGTCAGCAAGTCTACTTTGTAGATGTTTCCATGCCTATTTCCCTGCAAAATAATCTCTCCAGAAGTTTGGTTAGTCACAGTGCATCCAGTAGATGAGAAATTAACATTATTACTTTTGTCACACAATTGAGATATGCTCAATAAGCAATGCTTCAGCCCATCTACTAGAAACACATTATTTATACAGTGTGAATCAGACCTACCTACCTTTCCAATTCCAATGATTTCCCCTTTCTTACCGTTACCGAAGGAAACACTTCCTTCTTGGAAGGCCGAGCGTGAAAGGAACAGTTTCTTATGTCCTGTCATGTGCCTTGAGCAACCACTGTCCATATACCATTTGTTGTTTATCTCCTTCACTCTAGCCTGCAAAAGAAAACTAGGGGTTAATTTTAAGAACCCAAACTAGTTTGGGTTCCTTTCCTTTAGAAAAAGGATGAATCAGATCTCTCCTAGCCCAGAATGGTAATGGTTTCTTTGTGTGAACAGTTTCCCTTTTTACAGAATGTTGAACAGGTTTATAGGACCTATTCTTCTGTTTCACAGAATTTTGAACAGGTTTATAGGATCTGTTCCTCTGGGCAGCCCTTTTTAAAGATTGACAATTTTCTTTCCGGTGACCAGTGTTCCCACAATGAGTGCATAGCCAGTTTTCAGGAAGTGATAAGTACTTACTCTTTGGATCCTATTTGGATGAACTCTGTGCTTTCATGAATCCAATACCTTTCCTGTTACTACTATGATTTTCCTGTAACCATTCTAGTGCTTCAGAAGACTTGTTCCATTCTACAGTTTTTCTTAGTTCCATTTTTGTTTTAACCAAGTCTTCTTCTAAAGATCTTATCTTCTCATCCTTTTTACACAGTTCATCAACTGTGACTTTCAGTTTCTCTTCAGCAATGATCTGATGAGAATTAGCAATACCTTTGCCTTTTTCAACTGTTTTAACATTTTCTAATTCCTGAGCAGTTGATTCAAGTGTGAGGACCTATTCTTCAAGCATGCTAATCTTCCTTTCCAGAAAATCATTTTTAATTACTTCCTCTTTGCATTCTGCTTCTAAACAATCAATTTTATCATGCAGTTGATGATTGCCATCCCTTAGAGATTTAAATTCATTTAACACAATATGGAATACTTTAACCAATTTTTCTCTAGACATGCTTTTTACATCTTCTTTGAGTTTAGAAACAAATACCTCAGCATCTTCTTCATTTTCTGAATCTCCAAGAGCCATTAGAGCAAGATCCTCATCCAGATCATCATCAGTTATTTCGTCTTCACTGTCTTGCCATCCTGCAACCATTGCTTTGGGATTTCCACTTTTCTTATGGACCTGTTCCCTAGCCTTTTTCCTTTCCTCAATGAATCTCTTCCTCCATTCTCCTTCCATAATTGGACATTTGCTGATGTAGTGCTCCGAGCTTCCACATTTGTGGCATTCTCCAGCCTGTTTCATGTTAGTAGACCTACCCTGTCCACTAATTGCCTTTTTCTTAATCAAATATTTCTGAACACTTTTAGCAATAAGGACCAGGTCCTTATAATCAATAATCTTATCAGCGGCAGTCAAGGCTAGGTTAGGCTCAGTTTTAACTGGAACACTTATGTTTTTAACCTTTTTCCTTAGTTCATAAGTCTTTAAATTTCCTATAAGTTCATTTAAGGATAGAGTGGTTAAATCTTTGCTTTCTATGATAGCACAAGCTTTGATCTCCCAAGAATCTGGAAGAACCCTAGTTAGAATCTTTTCTACTCTATCTTCCACAGTTAAAACCCTTCCCAAAGAGATAAGTTCAGAAGCAATGGCATAAATCTAGTATACATTTCAGAGATTGACTCTTCTTCTTTCATATTAAAACTTTCATATTCAGCATAAAGAAGTGTACCTCTGGACCTTTTTACCTGACTTGTTCCTTCGTGTGCAACTTGTAGAGAATCCCAAATCTCCTTTGCAGTGGCATACCCTCTGATTCTAGTGCATTCGTCAGGACTAAGTCCACCAACAAGCCACTTCCTAGCTTTTGCATTCTTTTCCCATTGCTTTATGTCTTCAGCATTGCATTCCTTCCTGGTTTTGGGAACATCGTTTCTCTCAGAATCCTTCTTCATTGGGATCATGGGACCTTCAGTTACTATATCCCATAATTCATAGTCCTCTACTTGAAGGTGATCACGCATCCTCTCTTTCCACCATGAATAGTATTTCCCATTGAAATAAGGAGCTCTAACCATTGACTGACCCTCACTGTTCTCTCGTGATGTACTCATCTAATCCTAGGTGTTAGCCTTTTCAAGGATAATCCGCTCTGATACCAATTGTTATTTCCCACGATTACACCACTTTACTGTTTTAAGGACCAGTTCCTTAAATTGTGTTCCTTTACTAAACTATATGCGGAATAAAAACTGTAAGTAAATGAACACCAGAGATTAGCGTGGAAAAACCCCTTGACTCGGGATCAAAAAACCACGACCTACTTCTCAAGTAGGATTTCAACTTCACTATGTAAAAAGACCCACTTGGTTACAAGACTCACTCTTACTAACCTAGGACTAACTCTAATCCTTTAGTGATCTTTCTCACGATCAGTGAAGTTGTGTCAAGTCCACGACTTGAACCAGAAAGTTTACAACTCGATTATTGCTTACTACAGTTGAACTAAGACTTGAACTTTTACAAGATTCAATCTAAGGAATAGGTTCTAACTTAGTTCTACGGTAACTAACCGATTACACAAATAAGCTAATGACTCTTTTAAGCTTTGGCTCGATGCTCTCTGTATTTGTGCACAGTTCTATGGCTGATATGCTCCACGTTTTATAGCTCCAGCAGCCAAGAAGTCTTGATCAATTAGAACTCCAAAGCTCCCATGAGTTCGAGTCCTAATTGGATTCTACTCTTTAGAATCCGGATCTTCTATCCTTTATCCTTTGTTTATGCAATCTTTTCGTATCCGTTTAGACCTGCATAATTATCAAGATAAACATTAGTATTAGGATAATTAATAATATCTCAACTTAAATGATTTTGCATGAATTATCTATTCTGCTGCAGTGATCATGTTCGTCAGATTGGTACCTATCTGGAGTGGTCTGGCTTTGAAAGCCAGGAGTAGGTGATGTTTGGCATTTTATGCCTATATTTCCTTAATATTTCCTCACGTTTGAGTATTTTATTCGCCCGTTTTCTAGTTAATGAATGTGATTTTGCACTGATTTTATGTCGTATGATTGAAGGTTGTTGTGAAGTGCAATTGGAGCTTTAAAGAGCATGATCGAGTAAGAAAAGATTGGATTTTGATTTAGGATTGGATCGAACATACAAAGGCACAACGCGACGAGAGCTGCAGACGGAGAAAACAGGAAATTGGCTTGGCGCCACAGCTGGCGCGCCGTGCCAGGCGCTTTGGCTGCGCGGCGCGGGGCAAAGGCGTGAGACTTTCGACATGTTCTGCTTGTCCCAGCGCGGTCGGGGGCGCGGGGCGCCAGTTATAGCACCCCTGGAGCGTTTTTTGGAGTCCTATTTCATCTAGGCTTAGGTGTAACTTATTACCAGGCCTTTGTAAACCCTATAACTCTTTTACTTAGTTTTTGATAGGAGTTCAGACTTTGGAGCAAATTGGAGAGCTCATAACATCTTGAACAAGGGTTTTTCTTCCTTCCATTAATCTATTACATCATTATTTCATTATTTCATCAAATCTTTGTGTTGTTATTATGAGTATGCGTAGCTAAATATTACGTTCTAGGGTTAGAGTGTTTCATGAAGGTTGAGGTTTGAATGTTGATTTCCATTAATTGAATCCCATAACGGATTGCTTATTCTTTCTTGATTTCACTTGTGTAATTGTTAGGGCCCGATTATTACGCATTATCTATGGTTTTTAGATTGAACTCGAAAGAGGGAATTTAATTACGTAATAAGAAAGAGTAGGGCTAGATTGTTAACCCGGGCATCGGGGAACCAATTTGTGAGTAGGATAGACCTATACTTGCTCGCCTAGTTTTAACTAATTACAGAATTCGTTAATGCGTGCACGTGATTCAACCCATAGACATATAGGGATTAAAGTAGCCTGCATAGACTGTGAAGAATCGAAAGGTTTTCACGGGTACATTTACTCTGTTAGTTAGTAATCCGGGATTTAAGAAGTGGAATTAATTGGAAAACTCAACTGGATTGTTCGTAACTCTGACCCTGGACCGTCTCCTTATTACTGATACAACCAAGTTTTGCTCCATTGTTTGAATTCACTTTTGCCCTCTTAATTACTGTTCTTTAGTTAATAAAATCCTCAACATTGGAAAAAGATTCCTGAGTAGTTTTTAAGAAATTATTTGTTAGGAGTCCAGTCTGAATAGTCCTCGTGGGAACGATACTCTACTTATCACTTTATTACTTGTCGACCACGTATACTTGCGTGTGCGTTGGGAGCAACAAGTTTTTGGCGCCGTTGCCGGGGACTAGTAATTGACGGATTTCTTTTTGAACGATTACTTATTTTCTATTCAGGTTTAATTTTTGTTTTGAGTTTTGTGCTGTTTCAGGTATTAGGTCCTGCTTGATCTTTACCTACAGGAATGGCAGCAGAACAAGCTTTAGCTGTGGGAGATGTTGCTCTCCCCAGCCTGGAGGAGGTAGCGTCTAGCATAGTTAAGCCCGCTATCACCGGGCACTTTGAGATTAAGTCCGTCATGATTCAGTTGCTGCATGTGACTGGGCAATATGCTGGATTACTTCATGAAGATCCGCAGCAACACATTCAGAATTTTCTGGAGATCAGTGATACTTATACACCAAAAGGAGTTCCTACTGATTATGTTCGTATGACATTGTTCCCGTTTTCACTGATTGAGGCAGCAAGGAAGTGGTTAAAGGCTGAAAAGCCTGGGTCTATCACTACTTGGGAGGATTTGGCTAAGAAGTTCTTGGCTAAATTTTATCCATCTGCCAAGACAGCCCGGCTGAGGAATGAAATTATGTCCTTCAGACAGATAGAAGGAGAGTCTTTGTATTGAGCCTGGGAGCAATTTAAAGCTTTATTGAGAGATTGTCCACACCACAACCAATCCAATGAGGCTATTGCACACACTTTTGTTGAGGGGTTGAATGCACATACTAAGATCGTGGTATATGCTACTGCTGGAGGCCAAGTATTGGACCAGATCTATGATTTACTAGATAAGTTTTCGCAGAGCAATCCTGATTGGCAGGGAGATAGTAGAGCTATTACGCAGAAATCTGTAGGGGTACTTCAGTTAGATGCAGTTTTAGAGCTAAGGGTGAGGATGGATGCTATTTCCAATCAAATTAGCAAGCTAGCTCTACCAAAGACTCAGCAACCAGTGGCTCCAGTGCAACAACTCCAGAGTTTTTGTGAGGTTTGTGGTCAAGACCATGCTACAGAGGTTTGCTCCTCTAATCCAGAGTCAGTTTATTGCGTGGGTTATCAAAACAGGCTGCAGGGTCAAAATCAGTTTGGTAATGCTTACTATCAAGGCAATACGAGAGCCCCGAATAATTACCACCCACTTCCAGCTCCACCACAGCAGGTTAGCAATTCAGTTGAAGATATGCTAAAGCAGATAATGGCGGGCCAGCAGAGAATAATAGCTGACACTGCAGCCCATGCACAGGCGATACAAGATCTTGCCAGTGCTCAAAAGAACCTGGAGCACCAGTTGGGGCAGTTGGTGGGAGAAATAAGCACTGTTAAAAAAGAGCCTGAACAATGTCTTGCAGTGACTTTAATTGAAGGTGGAGAGCTGATGGCCAAGCCCGAGGAGAGAGCTGAAATAGAAAAAGTTGAAAAAGTGGAGAAGGTAAGGAAGAAAGAAGAGAAAAAGGAGGCACCTCTGCCGCCTCCACCATTCCCGCAGAGACTTATACCATCGAAGGACCTGGCCCAGTATCAAAGATTTGTGAGTATGTTGAAAGAACTTCAAGTTAATATTCCTTTGACTGATGTGTTTGAATTGATGCCATCCTTTGTGAAGTTCTTAAAAGAGATTTTACTCAAGAAGAAAAAGCCTCAAGAGATAGATACAGTTGAGTTAGCTGAGGAGTGTAGCACAATCCTGAGCAAGCTACCTCCAAAACTTCAAGATCCTGGGAGGTTCACTATTCCTTGCACCATTGGAGGGCATAATATCACTGGTGCATTGTGTGATCTGGGTGCGAGCATAAATCTCATGCCTCTGTCTGTTTGCAAAAGGTTAGGGCTAGGAGCAATCAAGCCCTCTTCAGTTACTCTTATGATGGCGGATGGATCACTCACTCACCCTGATGGTAAGTTAGAGGATGTGTTTCTTAAAGTTGGTAAGTTTACATTCTCTGCTGATTTTGTAGTCCTAGATTATGAAGAGGACCGAGAAGCTCCAATCATTTTGGGGAGACCATTCTTAGTCACCTCGAAGGCAATTATTGACATGGAGCTGAGTGAGATGACTGTTAGAGCGCATGGAGAAAAGGTTACTTTCAAGGTTTATAATTGGAAGGAGCACATAACAAAAATTGAAGAGTGCTCTATGATTGAATGTGTCAAACAAGAACATGGAAGTAAATCAAATGTGAGGTTGAAGATGGGTTCTCTCAAAGAAAGGAAGAAAGCAAAGGTTCGGCGTAAGAAGAGAAGACATAAATGCTGGAAGTGAGCTAAAAGTGTCGTCGTGCCACGACGTTAACTAAGGCGCTTCTCGGGAGGCAACCCGAGTTTGTACTTATATTATTTTATTTATAGTGTCACGTAGTTTTTGTTTTTCCTTGAATTGCAGGTTCATGTAATGTCGAGTTTAAGTGTGGGGTGTCCTCACCCCTGCCTAATATTGATGACCTGATGGGGGAAGTCTGAGTACCTCATACTATATGGAAGCTTGGAGGATGCTAGCACCAAGGACTAGAGTCTTCAGTGAAGTTTTCTTTACCTTGCACTTTCTTATTTTTAGCACTGAGGACAGTGCTTAGTTTAAGTGTGGGGTGGGGGAACTACGCTTTTGAGGTTAGGGATGCATATACCGTAGGATTTTCTTTTGTCATTTGACTTTATCTTTATTTGTTTCTTGCTTTAATATATGAAAAAATTTCAAAAAGATTTTCTTTTTAGTCTTCATTAGTGGTACATGTTATCCACCCCGTGGTTTTTCTTATGACCTCGGTTCTTTTCCACGGGGAGACCTTTGAACCGGGTAGTTTTTTATTTTTAGGATTAGAATAGTTAGTATAGGTGACCCTAGACGAAGAAAATAAGTAGAATGCTAGGTGCCTTTGATTTGTTTGATACTGGTGGACTTGAACTTGTTGCATATGCTATTGGTGGTGTCCTTTGGGTTTAAATTTGATGCATGCCTAGGAAAAAAATGGAACGACCCCCTTGAGATGCTTGAGTCCACTTGCTTGACTTTGTTGTGAACCTTTGTGCATTAGTGCTTAATTTTCCACAAGTTGTACTCTAATTGCTTGATTGAGAGTTGTGATGGAGCCTTTTTGTGTAGATTGTGTGCAATGTGTGTTGTGAGGCATATTCTTATTTTGTGCTCCATGTTTGCATATTGGTGTCTAGAACTTGCCCCGTGTGTGTGCAAAGCGAAATCCTAGATTTACTCTAGTCGGAAAATGATACAGGCCTTTTTTTGATTTGCCTACCCTTACATATACACCTTGGACTTAATTGTTGTGATTTCTTTGACCTTTTTGTTGGCACCCACACCTCGATCCTACCCACTTGTTCTAAATTGTTCTCTTTTGGCCCTTTACTCCTTAAGCACTTTAATTGATAATTTGATATTATTGTGGAGTTGTGGTTGAGATATAGGGAGGTTTTTGAGTGGAACCAATGAGGGGAATATTTGAAATAATTTGTGAAGTAGTGAAAAGCATTGGCAAGGTTTGGAAAGTAATGAGTTGAAAAGAAAAAAAAAAGAGAAAAGTTGAAAAGAAAAGAAAAAATTATGGAAAAAGAAATAAAGAGAGAAGAATATACATTCCTTGCTAGTGTGTGCTTAAAAGAAAAATTTGCTACTTGTTGAGAAGGTGTGTGTGAAAGTTGTTGATTGGGTGGCTTTGATGAGACTTGTGTTTGAATGAATTGTGATGCATTAAAGTGCTTAGGGAGGTAGTCACTATGACCCATATGTATCCTACCAAACCCTTAGCCTACATTACAACCTTTTTAAAGTCCTAGTTAATCCCGATTGGAGTAAGCTTACATTAGTGGAGTCCTACACTACGAGCAAGCCTATGGTACATTGTGTGTGACATGTGAGACTTTCATGAGAGTGAGTGAATTCGTTCTATGTTATTGTCCCCGTTCTATTCATGATATTCATTGTTGTGTGTGATATTTGGGGGACACTCTCTGCTTCATTTTGGTGAGGACACATGGTTTGCATGAAATAGGTGAAATTGTGGCTTCTTGGTTGAGTAGATAGGTGTGATTTTGCGGGAGCATGGTTGCAATGAGTTGAGTTTGTGCACTTGAGCTATTTTGGGGTGGTTTTCGCATGTTTTTGAGTTTGTTAAATTGTGGCATGTTTATTGGACCCATAGTAGTCATGTATGCATTTGTTCAATGGTCGGTATCAACCATAGTCATAGGCAGGCCTGTTCTACCTAGGATGGGAAGTTATTTGTGATTGCTCGAGGGCGAGCAAAGGTTCAAGTGTGGGGTGGTGATGTTTGACATTTTATGCCTATATTTCCTTAATATTTCCTCACGTTTGAGTATTTTATTCGCCCGTTTTCTAGTTAATGAATGTGATTTTGCACTGATTTTATATCGTATGATTGAAGGTTGTTATGAAGTGCAATTGGAGCTTTAAAGAGCATGATCGAGCAAGAAAAAATTGGATTTTGATTTAGGATTGGATCGAACATACGAAGGCACAACGCGACGCGAGTTGAAGACGGAGAAAACAGGAAATTGGCTTGGCGCCACAGCTAGCGCGCCGCGCCAGGCACCGCCCAGCTTCTGGCGCGTTTGGCTGCGCGGCGCGGGGCAGAGGCGTGTGACTTTCGACGTGTTCTGCTTGTCCCAGCGCAGTCGGGGGCGCGGGGCGCTAGTTATAGTGCCTCTGGAGCATTTTTTGGAGTCCTATTTTGTCTAGGCTTAGGTGTAACTTATTACCAGGCCTTTGTAAACCCTATAAATACTCTTTTACTTAGTTTTTGATAGGAGTTCAGACTTTGGAGCAAATTGGAGAGCTCATAACATCTTGAACAAGGGTTTTTCTTCCTTCCATTAATCTATTACATCATTATTTCATTATTTCATCAAGTCTTTGTGTTGTTATTATGAGTATGCGTAGCTAAATATTACGTTCTAGGGTTAGAGTGTTTCATAAAGGTTGAGGTTTGAATGTTGATTTCCATTAATTGAATCCCATAAAGGATTGCTTATTCTTTCTTGATTTCACTTGTGTAATTGTCAGAGCCCAATTATTGCGCATTATCTATGGTTTTTAGATTGAACTCGAAAGAGGGAATTTAATTACGTAATAAGAAAGAGTAGGGCTAGATTGTGAACCGGGTATCGGAGAATCAATTTGTGAGTAGGATAGACATATACTTGCTCGCCTAGTTTAACTAATTACAGAATTCGTTAATGCGTGCACGTGATTCAACCCATAGACATATAGGGATTGAAGTAGCCTGCATAGACTGTGAAGAATCAAAAGGTTTTTACGGGTACATTTACTCTGTTAGTTAGTAATCCAGGATTTAAGAAGTGGAATCAATTGGAAAACTCAACTGGATTGTTCGTAACTCTGACCCTGGACCGTCTCCTTATTACTGATACAACCAAGTTTTGCTCCATTGTTTGAATTCACTTTTGCCCTCTTAATTACTGTTCTTTAGTTAATAAAATCCTCACCATTGGAAAAAGATCCCTGAGTAGTTTTTAAGAAATTGTTTGTTAGGAGTCCAGTCTGAATAGTCCTCGTGGGAACGATACTCTACTTATCACTTTGTTACTTGTCGACCACGTATACTTGCGTGTGCGTTGGGAGCAACAGTAGGCATGAACATATAGGAACTTTCTTGGCTTCCTTGACTGTTTTGAGTCCATTATGGGGTTGATAAGTTAATCTCTTCCTCAATTTGAGGATGCCTCTCCTCTTCATCAGCTAGACCCCTCTTCATTTACTTACTTCCTTGTCCCTTATTTTTGTTTCTTGGTTGTAACATAGACAAAACTGTAACATTAGTTACTTAACTAGTAAAAACTAAAAGAGATTATTATAAGTAATATTTTACCTTCTCATAACCCCTAGCACTGTGATTTGATTCTCTACAGTTACTACATGCCATACCTTTACTTTTTCTTGTAACTGCGCACCCTCCTTGCCTTTTTATTGCCTCATCCTTCTCTCTAACTCTCTTGACAGTAGGTCTTCCAGCTTGATTCACATGTTATGGTGGCTCCATTCCTTGTTCAGGGTAAATCTTCCATAATTTCTCACCCTTGACAGGTTGTAACTTATGTTTGAGTGCTTCCTTAGTATGAACCCAATGAATTAGAGTCAAAGGGTTTATCTTCTTGTGCAAGAGTGCTTTAATTTCATGGACAGGGAATACCAGTAAGATCCCATGTCCTGCAAGTGCTCATCTTGGTCTTCAAATTGACAGTGTGCCTGTCATCTCCTTCAGACACCTCATATCCATTGTCTCCATTACTTTCAGCCTTACAAGCTTGGCCAATCTTCAAGAACTCATTATAAAGTTTCTTGCTTTTAGGACTGATGTCACTTGGCTATATCATAGTTGATTCGTCATGCTCTCTTAATTGATTAATCACTTTGATCCTTATATTTTCTAACATTCGAATAATGGTCTTGTACCTTGCTTCAAGTATCCAGGCATTGAATGACTATGTGAAGTTGTTGTCAAAGGATTAATTCTTGCACACAGTGTCAAAATATGATCCGTACTAACTTTTTGGAGGATAATTCATCAAATCAAATGCAGCAAATTCATCAGTCTGTTTCAGCATCTTCAACTGATCGTGGAAGTCTTCTTCATAGCTGCTCCATACACCCCACTACATAAGCTTTTTTAATAGTTCACTTGACTTCCATATCTTACACCAGTTTGCCTCTATATGCCTCACACAAAACCTGTGATGTGCTTCAGGAAGAATATTACCAATTACAACTTGTAAACCCTACATATGAAAATATAAAGAATAACAATCAATATAACATAATAAACAATTAAAAGTATAAGTTAATATTCTGAAATTGAATTAAGTAATCCTTTTTCATGTCACACATGAAGGTAATTCCTTCTCTATTTTGTAGCTCCAACGAATGCTGCAACAAACCCAAGAAGCACTCCCAGGTCCTCTTGGTTTCTTTGTCCATAACTGCCCAAGTTAATGGGTAGAAATGGTTCATGCAGTCATGACCAACAACAACTAATAATTGTCCCTTCACCTTACCCTTAAGAAAAGTCCATGTAAACCTATAAATAGTCTCAAACCTTTCTTAAAACTCATCTTTAGTGCATGGAAGCAAACGTACATTTTAAGGAATTTCTTTTTTCCTTCAGCAAGTGCATCCTTAGACCAAAAAAAAAAAAAAAAAAAAAAAAAAAAAAAAAAAAAAAACTACGACATCACTACCTGGGTTGGATTCCCTTAGTTCATTAGCATAAGCCTCAATTTTCTTGTACCCATCTATAAAACTCCCTTCTAGGGTTTCCAACACCATTTTTTTTTTTTGCCCTTTTGCACTTTCCCTAACTACTGTTTAACTCAAAAGCAGCTTTAAGATCTGTCCTCATTTCCCTTTGGAGTATCTTGTAACCTCCTCTTGAAATAGTAAGCTATGGTAGTGTAATCAACACTGGTGTTATCATAAGTTGTACCACAATCATGCTCAGGGTTTAAATTTTTGACTCTCACCCTTGGACTACCACCATCACTAGAAATATGAACTTTAAATGGATTGTTATCATCATCACATTTATATGTTTGCCTCTTTCTGTCACTTTTAGTGAATTTTAATTGTACCTAATTAGCTAGAGCATACATTTTAATGAATTTTCTAGCATCAAGTATGTTATTAAAGGACATACCCACGTACAGGTCTTTGTAATCATGCTGACCTTCAGTAATGGTCCTTTTCTTTTGGGTGGCAATTATATCTAACTGTTCATGATCATATTCTGAAAATTTAGGCTCAAGTTCACCCTCACCCTCACCCTCACCCTCACCCTAATCAATACCAACTTCATTCACTAGTGAGAAAAAATCCTCACGGTTGAGCACAATATTGTTAACAGGTACAAGCAAGTCATATTCATCAACAACATATAAGCTAATGACATGGTACTGTTCAGAAATAAAAGATAACAACTTCCTAATCCCATCATCCCCCTCTATTTCATAGTATTTCTCAGTTGGAACACTCAACCTATTTTTATGTATAAATACCCCAATTATATCACAATTCTATATTTTCTATCTATTTCTCTCCAAAATTACTATCAAAGACTATTTTCTAAAATTTCTATCAAAATATTATAATGTCTGGAAATCAACCTACGGGTCCTAGCCAAAGTGAACATGAAGAAATGGCAAGAGCTAGAGCCCATTTTGAACGACGACATAGAGCTGAAGTGTGGAAATTTATTACGAAAAATATTGAAACTTAGACCGCCAAGTGTTTAATTTGTCGAAAGTGTGGAAACTTAATGGTGGAGGGACTGGGAAGTTAAGGTACCACTTAGAACAACACCATAATAGAGAATGGGCTGCTCGGGCGGGGGAGGGGGCATTTACTTGCGTTGAAGAACTAGTTAAGGAAATATCTATGTAATTTTCTATTTTCTAGTTTGTCTTTTCGATTTTGTATTTCTCAAATGTTCAATAAAGTGCCTTAATCTTTCTTTTTTAAATACAATATTTTTTTACATTATCTTAAAATAGTTTTTTTACAACTCTTCTATTTTAATTTTCTTTGTATTTCTCTAAAGAAAAAAAAATGAAATCGGGCTGGATTAGACCAGTCTGGACCGAAAAAACGGTTACGGTTCCAACCCAGCTCACCTATGTTTGCACCGGAAGGACCAGACCGGGTTGATTGGTACTGGACGATTTATGCTCTTCCAACGGACTGGACCGGAACCGGTAAAAAAAATCGGTCTCGGACCGCTGGACACCCTTAGTAGCCGTTTGGCCATAGTTTTTAAAAAATATTTGAAAAAAGAGTTTTTGAAGTTGAATTGAAAAAAAGATATTTGAAAGTTGAAGTTGCGTTTGGACATAAATTTCACATGGAAAAAAGGTAGAGTTTTGTGAGAGGAGAAAAACTCTTTTTGAAAAAACTTGCAAAAGTGCTATAAACCACTTTTTGGTTTTTCAAAAACTGTTTTACAAACAAAGTTGAAAAATTCACAAGATTTCATAGACAAAAATGTTTTTTAAAAACTTTTTGAAAAAAAAGTGAAAAATTATGTAGGGACGAACTGGTCTGCCATTTGTCTCAACTATCACTCCGATTGGATGGTTGGTACCCATCGTTTCATAATGTATTGTATTGTATAGTATCTATGGCACTGTATCGTATTTTGTTGTATAATGTTTGGATAGACTGTATTGTTTACCGTTGTTTAATAATTGAAAATAAGAAAAAGGGTAAAATGTGAATATTAAATAATAAGTGAGGGCATAATGGGTAAGAAAAATATGTAACGACGCGATCCCACCACTATAGATTTAACATACCATACAATACTAATTAGAGAAACAATCAAAACAAACTCGTATCCATAATAACAATACAATACCATACCATGGATACAACCATCCAAACAAGCTGTAAAACTTGCATTTACATAATTATACGAAATGAAAACGCTCATGTCTAAACACGGTACCCGTATATATTAAAAAGAAATAGAATCTCTTTGCTCTTCCCAAAGAGAAACTTTTTAGCGATTACCAGTTTGTCTGAAGAAACGAATAATTTTCTGCATGTGAGTTCTCCGCCTTCATCCTATTTTTATTTTTGTATGAAGTAATGGTGTTATGTTCTTCTTTCTATTTCTATCTATTGTTTTTTGAATGTTTAATTTTGTGCTTCTATATTTCTTTCTACTATTCATAGCTTAATTAATCAAGTGTGTCCTTTGTCTCTTTCCGTTAATTAGCTGATTAACAAATGTTTTGATTTGTAACTAGTGTTAAATTAATATGAAAAGAAGCTTGATACTCCAACTTTTGTCAGCAATATTTTTGTCTCACAGAGATTGCTCGCTGGAGCCATGAAAGCATGTCTCTCTATTTTTTATGCTTTTTTTGGGTGCTTCAGCGAGGTGTTCCCATATGTTAATCTCTACGGTGCTCTTGTTTTAGCTTGTACCATTTAGCAAGTTTACTGTCCAAAACGAATTGAAGCCAAGTGATTGTCAACATTAGCAATATTACTGCATCTCTTTAAGTTTGTTGCTCAATGACTTAACTTGGATTGCACAAATTACTTAGTATTGCTTTATAGTCTACATTTATTTTGTAGTGTATTATTGGATTGGATGAGCGAAATCTCCGTATTTACTGACACATACCAATTTTTAACTTTACATTTGAGGTGGGTGGTCAAGTGACCATATCTGCTCTATATTAGTTTGTCCAATAGTATGCCTTCTGTTGCACTTTCATGATTAATTACAGTTCACATAATATGAGCTCAGCTAGATTTAGGAAAAGGATTTCCTTAAACTATGTCTATGTTGTCTAACTTCGTCTGCACATATAGTGTTGCAGACAAGCATTCATGGTTACAAACTTACTTATAATATGCATTTAGATAATTGGCCCAATGTTAATCCATAGGAATTGCATGTTGGATCCCTCTGCGTATGCTGATCTGCAGATATTGATAACTCCAATTTTGATGATTACAATATAGTTAAATTTCATGAGCAGCTAACTTAACAACTGTTGCATTTCATGACAGGAACATAAAGGATTCAGTCGGCTAAATTTGAAAGGATCTTGGAGTCGCTGATTCTCAGGCCTCTGTGATTGAAGTTAATTTCACATATCAAGTGGTTAGAGAAAAATCAGGATCTTTTATGGCTCTTACCTTATTTTCAGGAAGGATCAATCATTGCCTTTCTGGGGATCAAATCCCTTGGGTCAAGATTCTTTTCAGTTAAGAAAAATATCTCCATCATATCAATCAAGGATCCTCAAGACATTCCCTGTGTTCACATGAAGATAACCCTGATACTATATATATCCAAAGCTGCAGGCAGTCATAGTACGCAACCTTAAGCTTTCTAACATTCTCTTTTGAAATCTTGAAAATATTGTAATCTTTAGAGTTTACTACTGTCCAAGAAAAAGAAAAGAGAGTTCAGAGGGAAAGTAAGGTTAGTGTCGAGTGAGTTGGTTAAGTGAGTAACCAACTGGACATCATTTGTGGTGAGCGAAGGAACAAAACCATACTGTGTATCGTTGTTGGTGAACGAAGAAAAACCATCATTCTGTACTTTGAAAGATCTTAAAGAGCTGAAGAGAAAACTCCCTTGTGACCCAAGGGGACTGGATTAGGAACTATTTTTGGTTCTGAACCAGTATAAAAATATGCTGTGTTCTTACTCTTCTGCATTTACATTATTTTGTTATCACTGGTTGAAATCTAGTCGACTCATTAAGTCGACTAAATCTGAGAAAGAATTGAAAAATATAATTCACCCCCCCCCCCCTCTTACATCTTCAATTGGTATCAGAGCAGGTCTCACATATCTCTTATTTTTTGCTTTGCAATAAGTGAGAAAAGATCATGTCTGGGCATATTGTTACAGGAGCACTACTTCAAGAAGGAACCTCTATTGCTCGTCCTCCATATTTCAATGGACAACACTTTAGTCATTGGAAAGTGAGAATGGAAACATTTGTCAAGTCCATTGACTTTAAAGTTTGGCGAGTAATTACCAAGGGTCCCTACGACATTCCTCCAGACAAAAACAAGAAACCAGAAGGAGAAGCTACTAAGATCCCCCTCGATATTGATGACTACAATGACGAGCAAAGAGAAGTCATACAACTGAACTCAAAGGCTCAAAACCTCTTATACAATGCTATAAGTGGAGAGGAATATGAGAAGATCTCTAGCTGTGAAACAGCCAAAGAGATGTGGGACAAACTTGTTGTCACTTATGAAGATACAAACAAAGTTAAGGAAACTAGAATTAACCTTCTAGTTCATGAGTACGAACTGTTTCAAATGAAAGATGGAGAAACCATTGAAGACATGTTTGCTAGATTCAGTAAGGTCATAGGAGAACTAAAATCCCTTGGGAAAGTCTACACCAGTGGAGAACAGGTCAGGAAAATTCTTCGTAGCTTACCTGTCATATGGCAACCTAAGGTGATCAATATTGAAGGAGGAGATTTGAATTCTCTATCCTATGATGAGCTTCGTGGTGACCTCATTGCCTTTGAAAAGACTCATCTTCAAAGAAGTTCTCAAACCTCTGAAAAGAAGAAAGAAGTCGCTTTCAATGCTGAAAATACAAACCCTCCAAGCGACAATGATGATCTTGCAGAAGAATGGGCCTTAATGTCAAAGAACTTTGGAAATTTACTGAGAAGAAACAGACAAAGAGGAAGAACCAGATTTAATTCTAGAAGAAATTCTTCCAGCAATGATCAAGACAAGAACGATGGACGATGCTTCGAGTGTGGCAAATATGGTCATATTGCAGCCAACTGTAATGAGGCAAAGAAGAAGCAATTCAAAAACAAAAAGAAGGCCCTATCTGCATGGAGTGACGAAGAAGGATCTGAAAATGAAGAAGAAGCCAATATATGTTTCATGGCTGATGCAGAATCCACCAAGGTACGTAATTACAACTGTGAAAATTGCAACCTTCTTCAAGAAGATTTAGACTCCGCTCTAGAAGAAATGGAAAATATTCTAAGAGAACTTTCTAAAGTGAAAAGGGATGGTGAAATTTGGAAAACTAAATTTGAAGTATGTGAATTAGAACGTGATTTCTTTGAACAAGAAGTTCAGGATCTAAAATTTCAACTGAATAGTATAAATAAATCCACAAGTCAAAGTTCTATCAGATCCAACATGACTCCCTTATCCCCAACCTCCATTGAGGCTATTCCTGGAAGCTTGCGACTTACTAGTAGTGAGTCGACTAAAACTACATCTACAACTAAACCTCTTATTACTTGTTACTACTGTGGAAATCTCGGACACACAAATGCTAGATGAAGATTCAGAAAAGCTGACACTAGGAAATGGAAATGGATTCCTAAAATTTCATTAAAGACCTATGTTACTAACCATGAAGGACCCAAGACAGTTTGGGTACCAAAACATCAGTAGCACTATTTATTTGCAGGAACACCTACCCAAAGGAGCGTGCAAAGGTAAATGGATTCTAGACAGCGGGTGTTCCAGACACATGACAGGTGACAAATGCTGGTTCAAATCAGTCACAAGCATAGATGGTGGACTGGTCAAGTTTGGTGATAAAGGGAAAGGTATTGTCATCGGCATTGGGAAAGTCTTTTTAAACCAATCTTGCTACATGAATGAGGTACTGCTGGTAAGTGGTCTAAAGCATAATCTTTTCAGTATTAGTCAACTATGTGACTCTGGATATCAAGTTAAGTTTGAAGCAGCTAAGTGCATTATATCTGATTCATTAGGTAATGAAATTCTCACAGGCTCCAGAGATAACAATATATATAAACTAGACAATGTCTCATCCTCTCATGAATATATCTGTTTAACCTCTGTTGCCTCAGATCCATGGCTATGGCATAGGAAACTTGGACATGCTAGTATGCATCTTATTCTAAAACTATCTCAAAAGGAACTAGTCATTGGTCTTCCTAAATTAAAATTCTTAAAGGACCATGTATGTGATGCATGTCAACTAGGAAAGCAAACTAGGTCATCTTTTAAAGTTAAAGACATTGTTAATACTACTATGCCACTTCAATTACTGCACATGGATTTGTTTGGTCCCACTTAAACTGCTAGCATTGGTGGAAAAAGGTACGCTTTTGTTATTGTCGATGATTACTCACGTTTTACTTGGGTCATTTTTTTGTCTCATAAAGATAAAGCTCAAAAGAATTTTGAGTATTTTTTTAAAAAGGTTCAGAGAGAAAAAGGTTACTTCATATCTTCTATCAGAAGCGACCATGGTGGAGAATTTGAAAGCAAAGCTTTTGAATCTTTCTGCAATGAACAAGGTATCTCGCATAGTTTTTCCTCTCCCAGGACTCCTCAGCAGAATGGTGTCGTGGAGCGTAAGAACAGGACTTTACAAGATATGGCTAGAACAATGCTTTTGGATCAGTCTCTACCCAATAAGTTTTGGGCAGAAGCAGTTAGCACAGCTTGTCACATTCTCAACAGATGTCTTATTCGTCCCATTCTTAAGAAAACACCATATGAACTCTGGAAAGGTAAACGTCCTAACATTAGCTACTTTCATCTGTTTGGTTGTAAATGCTTTATCCATAATAATGGAAAGGACAATCTTGGTAAGCTCGATCCCAGAAGCGATGAAGGTATTTTTCTTGGCTATTCTAATTCCAGTCGTTCATACAGAGTTTTTAATAAACGCACTTTATCTTTAGAAGAATCCATGCATGTCGTATTTGTTGACACTAATCAGATTCTTGAGAAAGATGAAAATGCAGATATAGAATTATTAAGTGCAGGAAATTCATCCTCAGCCGCTGAAATCAAGTCGACTAATGAAGTATCTAAGTTAGCCTCAGAAACTCAGATTGAGTCAACATATAATCTCTCTTTAGTGGTTCCAAATAAGTGGAAAGGAGAACCTGGATATCCTCATAAATTTATTATAGGAAATCCACTTGAGGGAATGAAAACTAGAGGTTCTTCCAAACAGAATGCAGACGTTGCTCTCATTTCACAAATTGAACCTAAGAAGATCGATGAAGCTCTCAATGATGAATGCTGGGTAAAAGCTATGAAGGAGGAATTGACTCAATTCGACAAGAATCAGGTATGGACTCTTGTTCCTAAACCCCACAATGCATCTATCATAGGTACAAAGTGGGTCTTCAGAAATAAGCTTAATGAGGATGGAGAAGTCATTAGAAACAAGGCTCGACTTGTGGCTCAAGGCTACTCGCAACAAGAAGGTATAGATTATGATGAAACATTCGCTCCAGTTGCAAGGTTAGAATCTATCCGCATGCTACTTGCTTATGCATCATTCAAAGGTTTTAAACTATTTCAAATGGATGTCAAAAGTGTATTTTTAAATGGTTTCATCAAAGAAGAGGTATATGTTAAACAACCTCCCGGATTTGAAAACTTGAAATTTCCCTCGCATGTTTTTAAGTTGACCAAAGCTCTATACGGCTTGAAGCAAGCTCCAAGAGCATGGTATGATCGGTTAAGCACTTTTCTTTTAAATCATGGTTTTAGTCAAGGAAAAATTGATACTAATTTATTCATTAAGAGATCATCTGTTGGAAATCTTCTTATTCAAATTTATGTCGACGATATTATATTTGGTAGTATTAATCCCTCCTTGTGTAAGGAATTTGCTGAGACAATGCAGAATGAGTTTGAAATGAGTCTCATGCGAGAACTCACCTTCTTTCTTGGACTTCAAATCAAACAATGCGATAAAGGAATTTTCATCAATCAATCTAAGTACACCAAGGAATTACTTGCCAAATTTGGTATGCATAATGCCAAGATCATGAAAACTCCTATGAGTCCCTCAACAAATCTTGATAAAGACTGCAAAGGTAAAAATATAGATCAGACCACCTATCGAGGTATGATTGGTTCACTACTCTATCTAACTGCTAGTCGACCAGACATAATGTTTAGTGTATGCAAATGTGCCAGATTTCAATCTGAACCTAAGGAATCACATGTAACTGCAGTTAAACGTATTATGCGATATCTCTCTGGCACTATTTCCTATGGGCTTTGGTATCCACGCACTATTAATTTTCATCTTCAAGGATACTCAGATGCTGATTTTGCAGGTGATAAAGATGATCGTAAAAGCACTAGTGGGACCTGTCAATTTTTGGGACAATCCCTCATCTCTTGGCATAGCAAAAAACAAGGCTCAGTATCCTTATCTACTACTGAGGCGGAATACATTGCCATTGGACATTGCTGCACTCAACTTCATTGGATGTCTTATCAACTCAATGATTATGATATTAATCCTACTCCTATGTCCATTTTCTGTGATAATTCTAGTGCTATTTGTCTCTCTAAAAATCCAGTGCATCATTCTAGAGCTAAACATATAGAAATTAAGCATCACTTCATTAGGGATCATGTTCTATGTGGTAACATTATAATCTCATTTGTGACTACTGAAAATCAGCTTGCTGATATCTTTACTAAACCTTTGCATGAGGAACATTTATGTGAACTTCGTGAAAGATTAGGAGTAGTAGAGGATCCTACATCTCTAAATTAATTATGTCTCATTCTTGCATATATGAACATCTTTAAAAGGCATTTATTTAACTGATGCATATCCCTAAACTTCTCTAATTATTACTGCTCATTTTGCGTGTGTAAAGGTGTCGCCTCGATTCACTCGCAGACAGCCCTCGTCCTTTCACCTTTTCAGTCACATCTTTCCTCCTCCACATCTCCATAAAACCCCACTTGCTCACTCCATCTTCCCTCTCTCCGTGCAACTACTTGTCTGCCTCTTCCTCTCTTCAATGGGTAAAACACAAAAACCTATAATCCCTTCTATGAGGAAAAGTTCTCAAAACCGCTCCAAAAACTGTTCTCCTGGGTCTCCCATTAATCTTGAAAACTCCGACTCTGCCACCATGTCTCAGCACAGCGAATCTGCCTCCTTCGTCTCCACCTGTTCTGGCAAAAAGCGTGGAAAACGACCCATGGTTGATACTCTTCAAAAATCCTCTCCAAAGAAACTCAAAGTTACCAAACCCTGCATCTCCCTTGACTGTGATCAGAATTTTTGGGATAATGGCAGAGAACAGTTTGAAGAACTCAAAAATCGTCGCATTGCCTCTGGCCACATTGTTGACCTTGAATCTATGGAAAATCTTGATTGCCATATCAAAGCTCTTTTCGATTTCCAAGGTTGGTCAAATCTCTTCTCTATCAACCCTCCTGTCATTTACCCTGATTTGGTTCGAATGTTCTATGCAAATCTTCGCACTTGTGGCACTGATGGTATTGAATCATTGGTTTTGGGTCAACGCATTTTCTTGACCTGTAAAGTCCTAGAAAAACTTTTAAACATTAAATCGTCTGGCTTCTCTGATTGCTTCAAAAATTCTTGGCCCTCCGACTTTGAAGTCTCTTTTGACCAGGCCAAAGCTTGTATCACTGGTTTAGGTTCTCATGCAATCCCTGATGGACAGCTTGGTCCTCATCTTCTGTGTTTTGAAAATCGTGTCCTTGCTCATATTACTGCTACTAGCCTGCTTCCTCGCACAGGCTCATTCAGTTCCCTTTCCCAAAGGGACACCTTTATTGTCTATTGTCTTGTTGCTAAACAAAAGGTCAAATTCTCTTGGTGGATCCTTAACTACATGCACGAATGTGCTGTGGATACTAAGGAATCTGGCTGTCTTCCATATGGGATGCTTATCTCCCATATACTGGAACTTCTGCATGTTCCCATTTCTGGTCACTCTGCCATCACTGTATCTCTCGTGCATTTACCAGTATGGGATATGTGCATCTTGATCACACTTGGGTTAAAAAGCCTAACCTGCATCTACCTCCCTCTATGCCTGCTCCTGCCCCTGCTCTTGACAACTCCAATGTGCTCAGTCGTCTTTCTGCAGTTGAAGAACAGTTCATCACTCTGTGTGATCTTTGCCTTTCTTCTCAATACAATCTTGAGAAAGCCAGGGATGACACCAAAACCACCAAGGCTGATGTTGCCCACCTCAGGCTCTCCATTGACACTGTGGCAAAAGATGCTCGCAGAAGTCTCTCTACCTTGCACTCTCGTATTGACACTCTGGGAACAAACATCATCAATACCTTGAAATACTTTCTGGGAAGGAGATAGCTATCTGTGACTGTTTAGATGGCTAAGACTGTCTTTTGTGACTCCCCTGTTTTTTGTTGATGACAAAGGGGGAGAAAAACTATGTTTAAAACTGGCTCTGTATATGCATGAATGCTGAATGCTCTGAACAGATGTTGACTGTGCTATGTGAATATTGTTGTTGTCTGTGCTATGTAAATACTGTTTGAATTCCCTGAAATTTAACATGTTAAGTCGACTAACTAACTTCTTCTTTGAGTCGACTACATATCTGTTCTAGAAAATTAGAAATGCAGGTACTCAAATTTTCAGGGGGAGCTGTCAACACATCCTTAGAACAGGGAAGTATCATAAGTCTCAAGAATTGTCATCATCACAAAGGGGGAGATTGATAACTCCAATTTTGATGATTACAATATGGTTAAATTTCATGAGCAGCTAACTTAACAACTATTGCATTTCATGACAGGAACATAAAGGATTCAATCGGCTAAATTTGGAAGGATCTTGGAGTCGCTGATTCTCAGGCCTCTGTGATTGAAGTTAATTTCACATATCAAGTGGTTAGAGAAAAATCAGAATCTTTTATGGCTCTTACCTTATTTCCAGGAAGGATCAATCATTGCCTTTCTGGGGATCAAATCCCTTGGGTCAAGATTCTCTTCAGTTAAGGAAAATATCTCCATCATATCAATCAAGGATCCTCAAGACATTCCCTGTGTTCACATGAAGATAACCCTGATACTATATATATCCAAAGCTGCAGGCAGTCATAGTACGCAACCTTAAGCTTTCTAACATTCTCTTTTGAAATCTTGAAAATATTGTAATCTTTAGAGTTTACTACTGTCCAAGAAAAAGAAAAGAGAGTTCAGAGGGAAAGCAAGGTTAGTGTCGAGTGAGTTGATTAAGTGAGTAACCAACTGGACATCGTTTGTGGTGAGCGAAGGAACAAAATTATACTGTGTATCGTTGTTGGTGAACGAAGAAAAACCATCATTCTGTACTTTGAAAGATCTTAAAGAGCTGAAGAGAAAACTCCCTTGTGACCCAAGGGGACTGGATTAGGAACCATTTTTAGTTCTGAACTAGTATAAAAATATGCTGTGTTCTTACTCTTTTGCATTTACATTATTTTGTTATCATTGGTTGAAATCTAGTCGACTGATTAAGTCGACTGAATCTGAGAAAGAATTGAAAAATATAATTCATCCCCCCCCCCCTTACATTTTCAGATTTCTGTGACTTTGTGGTGGTATGTTTATCTGCTGATATTTTTGCCTCCATGTTTGTAGTTGTAGTCCCATGGCAGGTGAATCATTTCTTCTTATTTTCAATTTTTTTATCAATATATACGTGAATACTTCTATTGTAAATGTTTTATTGAGAATGGGAACATATGTAATATATATTAAACAGTGCACTAAGGCTGTGCAATCCATTTACAAGGAAAAGAACACAACAAAAGACTTTGTGACCTTACAGAGCACCAAAAACTTGTAAGAAAGTATCTATCTCTTTTATGACTTCCTCTTTACACCAAAAAAAACTCTGTGACCTTACAGAGCACCAAAAACTTGTAGGAAAGTATCTATGTCTTCTATGACGTCCCCTTTATACCAAAAAAGAAATAAACTCAAGCATGTCATGTTAATTGTTTGCAAAGAGCTTTCTTTGTCTTCAAAGCATCTTAAGTTTCTCTCCGTCCATATGGACCACCAAATACATCCAAGGACAATTTTCCAACTTCTCCCATGAGTAGAGTCTCCCTTGAAGCTATTCCAGGCACTAAGGACTTGTATAGGTGGTTCAGGCATTGTCCAACTTACTCCTTTCATATTAATAAATAGCTTCCACAGTTGATTAGTCACTACACAATGAAGAAAAAGATGGTTTATCATCTCTGCTGCCTTTCCACATAGATGACACTTAGAGCACAGCTGAATATCCCATTTTATCAGGTTATCTTGAGTCAAAACAGCCCCTCTGATTACTAACCACACAAAGCAGCTAACTTTATATAGAATTCTAACTCTCCAAATATGCTTCCAAGGCCAGTACACTAGTTGAGAAGACTGATTTTGGCTTGAGTATGCAGCCTTGACAGTAAACTTGCCTTGTTTTTGTCCTTTCCACCAAAGCTTATCAGAATTACCTTCCAGACCTTTGAATTGATTCAAAAAATTGAAGAAATCAGTCATTCTGAGGATTTCCCAGTCATAGAGTTGTCTCCTGAATGTGAGATTCCATCCTTGATGAGACCAAAGTTCATGAATATTAGCTTCTTGTTGCTGACTCAGCACATATAAATCTGGGAACAAAGTTTTTAAAGATGCTTGCCCCACCCAACTATCCTTCCAGAAAGAAACCCTCCTGCCATCCCCCACCTTGTACGAGATATTGCTAGAAAAGAGATGCCAACAATTTCTGACAAACTCCAAACACTGATGCCGTAGGTTGAAGATACCATTTTTGTAGTCCAGCTTCCATCCTCACCATACTTCTCCAGAATGACCTGCCTGCACAGAGCTTGAAGTTCAATGTTATATCTCCATAGCCATTTCATAAGAAGGCTAATATTTTGATGCTTTAAGTTCTTGATGCCTAGACCTCCTTCCCTCTTGTTCTTGATAATAAAATTCCAATTAACCAAGTTGAAACCTTTCTTTTCTTTCCTGCCTTGGCATGAAAAGCTATGTGACTGTTGGAACTCCTAAATAGATTATATGCTTTCTTTTTTATCTGCTATATAATTTCTGAGAAACAGAACTTTAGATAGACTGATTTTTTTTTAAAAGATAGCAAGGATAAAGTGCTGTCGAACCGAGGAAGTCATTTTATATTCAGAGCTTTTTGACTGGTAAGTTATTAAAGTATTATCGATGTGTATATTAGAATTTATATTGCGTAAGCTGGATTAATTTACTCTCTGGTGCTCTTCAAGATGTAAAAGAAGGTGGATTGTTATTGTTCTTGAAGGAAGAGCAAAATAATTTGCCTATCTTCTACTTGTAAAGAAAGCTTTCGGGTATGACTGGTTTTAGTTATTTAGTTTCCTTTCTATAATTGCCTATTGACATAAATATATTCCTATGTATGCCATGCTTGAACTCTTGTTTAAAATTACAATCTCAGTCACTTAGAATCATCTCAAACCTTAATATACTCTTTGTATCTTTTACTTGCAGTTGAATGTCACAATTTACCAAGAGGTATTCTCTTGCAGATTGAAAGAGTGATCTAACATATCCATATGCATGTATCATTTCCTATCTCAAACTTATATAGCTAAGTTATTACTGCAATGTAGACTCCATTTTGGGATTGGGTCAGCGCTCTAGCACGGGCACCCCACCACTAGTAATAATGTATAGAACAGCAGTTGGGCTGTACGAACACGGCTATAACATATTGTGCATTAAGTTATCTGAGATGTACTTTTGGGGGGTAGACTAGTCCTCATTAACAGCGTATTGGATGCATTGCCACCTTTACCATGTCTTTTTTTCCATTACCTACAAAAATCTCGAAACGGCTAGATAAGTTGCACCGAGATTTTTTATGGCATGGAAATAAGGAGAAGAAATCATTTAATCTTGTCAAGTGGGAAACGGTAATTCTAGAAAAGAAAGCTGGTGGTTTAGGAGTCAGAGATTTGAAGTCTCACTGTTGATAGTTATTATAGAATTATCCTTTTCCTTATTGTATTGTAATTAGTTATGTTTCCTTGTTTAGTCATAGGACTCATTGTATAAATATACCCCCTCATAGGTTGTAATATTCATTCAGAAATAATAGAAGAATTTTACATCTCTCTGAAAATCTTCATGGTATCAGAGCCCGCTGCCTTTTTGCAGCTTTAGGGTTTCCGTGTCATTCTAAGAGGTTGAATTTTTCCTCCTTCCGGTGGCTGTCCGCGTAGATATTTTTCCGGTTGGGTTTTTCTGAAAACTAACACCACCACGGCCTTCTGCTCACTCCGGCGACCAAACCCCAACAACACTCTGCCGAAAATGCCCTTCCACGCGCCGCTCGAAACTTCAGCTCCGGCGACCACGCGCCGGCGCGTGAGCCGAGATCCGGCTGTTTTTTTTTTTGCAGTATTTTTTTGGGTTATCATCGTGGGCTTTTTCCGAGCCTATGCATCCAATTCCCTTTATTTTTCGACGAGGCAATATTTTTTCCGGCGAGAATTTCCACTTTCCGGCCACTGCTTTTCAGATCTAGTCCTAGACAGTTTTTTTGTGCAAATTTGGTTGGTTGATACCTGACTTATGGGAGACACAATGGTTGTCAATACAAAGATGGTGGATAATACCCCTATTTCGCAAATTAGTGTAGTGAAATTGGACGGGGCTGCTACGTATCTTGCTTGGTCAAGATTTTATTTGCTTTTTATCAAGTCTAGCGGAGAGAAGAAAGCCCATGCTATAACTGATGCTAGCTATAGTCAATGGGACTCTGATAATACCTTGGTAATTACATGGCTTTTGAATACTATGAATCTCAGAATTTCTAAACAGTATTTATTATTTGATACTGCGGAAAAAATTTGGAATTCAACTAGGCGCACCTACTCTCGCAAGGGGAATGATGCTCAGATTTTTGAAATCAGGAATAAAATTCACGCTTCAAAGCAAAGTGAGTTGACTATCACTGATTATTATTCTGAGTTGAGTGGCTTATGGCAAGAAATTGACTACTATCAGGATATCCAAGCAAAGTGTACTGATGATGCAGTTCTATTCCAAAAATTGGTTGAAAAAGATAGGGTTTATGATTTCTTGGCTGGTTTGAATCAAGAATATGATCAGATCACGGCTCAGGTTCTTAGCAGAGATCCTTTTCCTTCTCTTGAGGATGCATATTCTTATGTCCAACAGGAAGAGAGTCGGCGAGGGGTGATGTTTTATTCTGCACCAATCGAGAAGTTTGGGTTAGCTGTCTCTCAGGAGCAACCAAGGGTAGTTACTTCTAATAAGGATCACTTGTATTGTGATCATTGTGGCATTTACAGGCATACTAGGGAGACGTGTTGGAAGCTGAAACGTAAATCAGGTAGAGGTCGTGGAGGAAAACAAGCAGGACCACCAAGGGGTCAAGCTAATGTTGCTGACAATATGGAGACATCTAAGGACATGAGTTCTGGAGAATCATTGTCCTCGGCTGAAATTCTACACCTTCGTCGACTTCTGTCCAAACTTGACTCTCCATCCGCGGCAACATCCAATTATGTGCAATCAGGTAATGCCTTTACTGCTCACCTAAATTCTTGGATTATTGAGTTTGGTGCGAATAGATACATGACAGGCTCCTCTAAAAGCTTTCAAAGCTACTCTCCATGTCTCAAAAGGGATTATGTCAGAATAGCCAATGGGTCTTTAACTCCTATCTCTGGAACAGGTTCTATTGTCTGTACACCCAATATTACATTACCATCTGTTCTCCATGTACCTGAGTTTCCTGTCAATTTGTTATCTATTAGTTCCATCACCAAAGACCTAAACTGTAAAATTGAGTTCTTCCCTGATCATTGTGTTTTTCAGGATCTTCAAACAGGGAAGAGGATTGGCAGTGGTAGATTGCATGATGGCTTATACATGATTGATGAAAGTAGAGACTCTGGTAAAACATTTTTTGGAGGAAATAAAGTTGTCAACCAAGAAATAGTTCAGTGGCATAGGCGGTTAGGGCACCCATCCTTTTTTGTGTTAAAGAAGTTATATCCTACTTTGTTTTCAAAGTCTGAGTTTGAATCTTTGGTTTGTGATGCTTGTGAATTTGCCAAGCATACAAGAAACTCTTATCCTATGAGTGATAATAAAAGTACAATTCCTTTTACGACTATTCATTCTGATGTATGGGGTCCTACTCAAACAACTTCTTTGTCTGGAAGTCGATGGTTTTGTTACTTTTATTGATTGTTGTACTAGGATGACTTGGCTGTATTTATTAAAGGCTAAAAGTGAAGTGTTTTTGTGCTTTTAATTGTTTCATAAAATAATTTGTACTCAATTTGATGGTAAGATAAAAATCTTGCGAACTGATAATGGCACAGAATATATGGACAAAAGATTTGGGTCTTATTTAGAGTCTTATGGGATAATCCATCAAACTAGTTGTCCTTACACTAGTGTGCAAAATGGGGTTGCTAAAGAAAGAATAGACATTTGTTAGAAGTGGCACGGTCTCTTATGTTTACAATGAATCTTCCAAAACCTTACTGGGGGGATGTTGTACTTGTAGCTGCCTATCTTATCAATAGAATGCCACTTAAAACCCTGAATTTTCAAAGTCCTCTAGAAGCACTAAAGGGAAAAAATGAATATACATCTCCAAAGGTGTTTGGGTGTGTTTGCTTTGTTCACACTAGAAATTCTGGGAAACTTGATCCTAAAGCTCTTAAATGTGTGTTTATTGGGTATTCCCCAACCCAAAAAGGGTACAAATGCTATCATCCTCCCACTAGGAGAACCTTTGTCAGTATGGATATTACCTTTCGGGAATGGGAGCCCTATTTCAGTATTACACCATCACCTCTTCAGGGGGAGAGTACTAAGGAGGAAGAGATAATTCTTCCCAGCTATAGTATTGATCCTGTTGAGGTTGATACCATAGATAGAATTTAGGGGGAGACTGCTGAGGGGGAGACTATTGATGGGGAGACTGTTGGGCGTTTACATGGGCTTTTGGATGTACCTGGGTTGAAAACTTACTCGAGGAAAAAGAAAGCAGCTGAAGAAGCAGAAGAAGCCATCATGCAATTTGCTGAAGCTGAACCTTCTTCTACTGGTGAGTTACCTGCTTTTCCTAATGAGTTAGATTTGCCTGTTGCTCACAGAAAAGGTGTCAGAACTTGCACTACCAAACATCCCTTATCTAATTTTGTCTCCTTTGATACTTTATCTCCCTCTTATAGAGCATTTGTCTTGTCTATTTCTTCTGTGTATATTCCCCAGAATTGGAGGGAAGCATTTGCAGATTCTAAATGGAAGCAGGCTATGATTGAAGAAATGAAGGCTTTGTCAAAAAATAACACTTGGGAACTTGTCACTAAACCACCAGCCAAGAAGCTGGTTGGTTGCAGATGGGTCTTTAGTGTGAAGCATAAAGCTGATGGCTCAATTGAGAGATTCAAGGCAAGATTAGTGGCTAAGGGATTCACTCAAACTTATGGAGTGGATTATCAGGAGACATTTGCTCCAGTTGTAAAAATGAACACCATAAGAATCCTTTTGTCTTGTACAGCTAATCTGGATTGAGACTTCCAGCAGTTTGATGTAAAGAATGCATTTCTTCAGTGAGATTTAAAAGAAGAAGTGTATATGGAGATCCATCCCGGATTTAATACTGAACAGAGTCGAGAAAAGATGTGCAAACTGAAGAAAGCTTTGTACGGGTTGAAGCAATCGCCTAGAGCGTGGTTTGACAGATTCCACAAAGCTATGATCTCCTTTGGCTACAGACAAAGTAATGCTGATCATACCCTCTTCATAAGGCATAAAAAGGGTAAACTCACTCTTCTCATAGTTTATGTTGATGACATTGTAATGACAGGAGATGATAAAGAGGAGATGACCCGATTGAAGAAGCTATTGGCAAAGGAATTTGAAATTAAGGATCTAGGAGAACTCCAATACTTCTTGGGAATCTTTATTTCTCAAAGGAAGTATATTATGGATCTCTTGAAAGAAACTGGCATGCTAGGTGGTAAACCAGCTGAATCTCCCATTCAAAGTAATCACAAATTACAAGCAGGGATTGGAGAGTCAGTTGACAAAGGGAGATATCAGAGGTTGGTTGGAAGACTTATTTATCTCTCTCATACTAGATCAGACATAGACTATCCAGTTAGTTTGGTTAGTCAGTATATGCATGATCCCCGAGATCCTCATATGCAAGATGTCTTCCACATCTTACGATATCTGAAGTCTTCTCCAGGGAGAGGTTTGCTTTTTTCTAAGCATGGTTACCTCCTAATAGAAGCCTTTACAGATGCGGATTGGGCTGGATCTTTAGATGATAGAAGATCTACCACTGACTACTGTACTTTCGTAGGAGGGAACTTAGTTACTTGGAGAAGTAAGAAGCAAAGTATTGTTGCTAGATCCAGTGCTGAATCTGAATATAGAGCTATGGCCCAGGCCCAGGGAGTTTGTGAACTTCTTTGGCTACGAAGGTTACTGAAGGAATTGAGAATGTTTGGAAAAGGACAACTTTCCTTGTATTGTGATAACAAGGCTACAATCAGTATTGCTCAAAATCCTGTCCAACATGATCGAACAAAGCATGTTGAGATTGATCGGCACTTTATTAAAGAAAAGGTTGCTAATGGTACCTTTAATTTATTGTATGTTCCATCAGAACAACAACTGGCAGATGTGCTCACAAAAGGTCTCAGCAAAAAGGATTTTCATACTTTGGTTTGCAAGTTGGGCATGCGCAACATCTTTGCACCAACTTGAGGGGAGTGTTGATAGTTATTATAGAATTATCCTTTTCCTTATTGTATTGTAATTAGTTATGTTTCATTGTTTAGTCCTAGGACTCATTGTATAAATATACCCCCCTCATAGGTTGTAATATTCATTCAAAAATAATAGAAGAATTTTACTCCTCTCTGAAAATCTTCACTCACAATAAAAGCCTAATGAGCAAATGGCTATGGAGATTCTCTTCAGAAGATAACGCCCTCTGGAAGGAGGTCATTTGCACCAAATATGGCCTTTTATGCCCCTGGATCACTAGGCCATCATCTCCTCCACTCGGGCTTGGTGTCTGGAAACATATTAGAGACACCTAGGACTTCTTCCGAGATTACTTCACTCTTATGTTGGAAATGGTAGAAAGATCAAATTTTGGCAAGATTCTTGGCTTGGTCACTCCCCCTTGAAGGATTCTTTTCCCGAGCTCTACAGATGTACTACGTTACCCCATGCGGTTGTTGCTGATTTCAAACAGGGACTAGACTGGTTCATTCCATTTAGAAGACCTTTTAATGATTGGGAGCTGGATGAATATTATTCTTTGATCCTTTTACTCCAAAATGCCTCTCCACTGATTGAAAACCCAGACTGCTTGAAATGGACTCCTCACTCCTCAGTGACCTTCTCTGTTAGAAGTTGTTATTCCCTTCTTACAGCTACCTCATCTCATACCACTTTATGTCCATGGAAAGTAACACTACAAGAAATCGGGCCTTTTGTGGCGACAAAAGTTGCCACTGAAAGTTCAAAAGTCGCCGCTAAAAGTTATTCGTGGCGCCCGAAAGGTCGTTGGCTATAGTCAGTGGCTGAAAGTTATTAGTGGCGACTCCTGTACGTCGCCGCAAATGCCCAACCTGTTGTGGCAACTAAAATCGCCACTAGAAGCCATCCACAAAAGCAAGTTCTAAAAGTATCGCCACGGAAGGTATACTTTTAGTGGCAACCTTGTCGCCGCGAATGCCTCTGGTATATTCAGTGGCAACTAGGGTCGCCACCAATACTTATTTATTTATTAAAAAAATATTAAAAAGCAGCTATATATCTACTAGCTGCCCCACAATATTAACAATATACTCCTAACAAAATAAGGCTAAGACACGACAAAATGATGCAAGAGCTTTTTATTTTCGGATTTTCGATTGTCTATACAACACTTCAAAATATATTGTAATTGTGAGTACAAATGGAACTAAAAAGCAAAACAAAGTGCCTTTCAAACTGTACTACATTGGCAATCTTAATTCCTTTGATGAATAGCTTTCTCCCTGCTATTTAACAAAAAATTGCAAAGGATTATTTTGATAACCAAAATACATTAAAGAAGCATTTTATTATAATAAATAGCATTTGCCTGTATGAGTCTTGCATTTCATTAGATAAACTAAGCTTTATAGCTCCAATCCGAATTCTTAACATGCTAAAAATCTTCCTGAAATGCGAAGTTAGAAAAGGAATGAAACGAAAATACAAGAATACACTTGGATTCTCAGATTGGCCCAGTCTTATGAAGAGAGGCTGTACCAATTAAAGATTATATCAAAACTCAATTGTGATTACTCTACCAAATGAAAGAAAGGCAATAAACCACAAAGCTTAAGTCCAAATAATTATGATTTAGATAAACCAAAAACTACTGATGCATAACGATATGAGCTTCGCAAATACTTCCCTGTTGGCAAAAGGTGAACACCAGCATTAGGAGTAACAACTTTTGGTCGTCTCTAAAATTTCAATTAGTAAGCTAAACTACGAGTTGACATATCATTACTATTTTAACAAAATGTGGAAGAAGAGGAAGTAAATAGAAGCACGTTACACTGTTATCAGAATCTCACAAAATTTTGAGATAAACTATTCATTCATCATACAATCGAATCTCACTAAATTTTGAGATAAACTATTCATCCATCATCATATACTCAATTTACTATAACAGTTGTATGAAGTAAAAAGATTGAATTTTCAACTCCACTCTATTGCTGCAATTTTAAAATATTATTTATAGAAAAAAAGCAACTTGGTAAGAGGTATAGCTAATGCTTAGTTACTATGCAAATTTCAATAGAATAGTAGTGCAGATACTAGAGGATACGGTTAGAGAAATGGAGAAGATGTGCTAATGCTTGTTTTTAGTTTCCACCAATAGAAACCAAGAAAGCAAAATTTACAGAAGTACATTCATGGCCTATTCAACACATACCTCTTGTAGAAGTAAAAGTGAAAATACACATAAAAGCTTGCGGTCCATTAATAAGTTTTAGGACTAATAAACAATATAAGATCCAAAGAAGCCTTGGAGTTGGTGAATATTCTTCCAACTTTTGGATTTACTTTACATACCACCCACTGAACAAGTTTAACATTCACATTTTGTTATAATGGTTACTTCTTTTATCTAGACACGAAAGATGAAGAAATTAAGCATTGACGTGCATTGAAATGCAATGGCTCTCAAAGAATTGTGTTCCTATCAATACTTATTTGCAATAATTTAACATCACTTTAAAATGAACCTTAAGTTGCATTCTTCTACAAAGTTATTAATACACAGTGAGCTTATCATGAATAAATCTGATATATTAACTAGCACACATTTAAGATATTAACTAGTACAAAGTCATATAGCTTCCAGTAACTAGTTACCTTTCCATAAAGGGTAAACTAGTTTCTAAAAAATTGTGATCTGGTAAGATAACTCATAGCTTCTCATCACAGACACTTACACCACAAGCAAAAAATTCAGCCACTACAGAAAATTAATAACTTATATTGGCACTTACAGAATGTGCACATATCATGACATCAATTATTAATTGAGAAGAAAAATGGATAGAGTTATCCCTTCTCCTCGAATGTCCGTTAATACTTAATGAACTAGGTGGTAATTGAATTGCTCTTAATATCCCTCTAAGTCTAAAAATGATGGCTATTGAAGCTCTTTTTCAAATAATACTAATCACAACTTGATTTTGAATCTAACAAGCATACTATTAGTAGAGAAATCAACAATACACAGTAGAATAACAATACTGTAAGAAAAAGGGATGTTTGTCAAGTAATAGCCCTAGTAAAGAACTTTTCGCTCACATGCTGGTGAAATTCTTCCATCAATCAACAACCAACTTAAACAAATTGACAATAAACTATATATTTAGAACTTGAAACTTTACTTTTATGAAGTTATGAAGTTCCACCTAGACTCGATATAAATTTATTTACATTAAACCCAAAAATTAAAACTCTACAACCCCAAATTTTTTACGGTAGACAGAGTCTAAAAAAAATGGCGGAAGACAAAAATTTGAAGTCACTCATGTAAATCGCTTAAGTTAAAATTATTGAAACACAGATATAATATAACAGAGTCGAGCCTATTCATGTTACCTACCAGCTTATAAATTTCTGATCTTCTGATAAACTATCTGTCCCATTTTTAACCAAATCTTGTCACCATAAGGGAAGGTAGTAGCGATAGGAAAGGAGTTGTGGACCGTGGGTTAGTGGTTTAAAGGTTAAAGAGGCGAAATCGCCAGTCAGAGTTGGTACAGAAGAGACTGGCTGAATTTGGGGGTAAGGGGAGATCGGGGGAATAGAATTTAGGAAGGGAGTGGATTTAGGTTTGAGTGTGATACACTTTGGGCTTTATTCTTTATTATTTATTTGTTTTGATTACTTTGGTTATTTTTCATTTAGAAGCTACACTTTTCGTGGGGACGACTAAATTGCCACAACAACCTATGAGCTAATAGAACAAAAAATTGGTATACATCCGCAGCGACCTTTGTACAATTGCCACCGAAATAACTACGTTTGTGGCGACTATATATGCTCACCACGTAAACCTTCCCTACTGTGGCGCCTTAAAGGGTCGCCACTAATAATATCACTTTTTTGTGGCGATAACATTAAGTCGCCACAATAACCCCTTTTTTTGGTGGCGACTAAAACGGTTGCCACAAAATTTTGCCACAAAAAACCTCATTTCTTGTAGTGTAATTTGGAAAAGTAAAGCTCCATACAAAATCAAATGCTTTTCATGGATAGTAGCGAAAGGCAAGTGCCTAACCATTGACAACTTACAAAAGAGAGGTCTTTCTTTATGCAACCGTTGCCCTCTTTGCGAGGAAGATGAAGAAAATGTGAACCATCTTTTTCTCCACGGTAAATTGTCCCGAGAAATCTGGAACTTTATCCTTAACCTTACGGGTGTCAATTGGTGTATGCCACGCTCTACTGGGGAATTGTTGCTAGCTTGAAGAAGGTAAGGGATGACAAAATCTTCACTTGGAATATGGTACTCTATACCAGCAGCTGTTTGGTGGGCTCTTTGGAAAGAAAGAAATGCTAGGATTTTTCAGAACAAAAATGATAACCTTGTAAAGCTTAAACACAATTGTATAATTTTGCTTAGCTATTGGTCCAACATGTACTCTGCAAACTTGTAGCTAGCTGAAGTCATGGTAGATTTTCTTAGTCGTATTCACAATTTGTGACCGCAACTTCTTTTGGATGTACTTCTAACTGGCTTTCTCTTTTTGCTAGTTTTTCATCAATAAAATTATTTATTTTACCGATAAAAAAAAAGAAGTTATCTGAGATGTACCACACAATTCAGCCTATTTTACTGGGCATTAATTCCTTTGTCTGTTCCATATCATTCAGTGTTCCATGAATATAAGAAATAGGCGCAGTCTCACCAGCACTCAAACACTTCGGGTAAGTTCCTCTACTTCTCTCTTCTTTACTTCAATTTTCTAGCTCTGTACTTGTGATTTTGGTATCTGCAATTCTTGGGGGCCTTTACTTTACAAAATTCCGATTTGGTTCTTTCAGGTTGTTCCCTGCTGAATTTTCAATATGCCTGTCAATAATTTTCCCAATTTACTCATGCATTTCTCTCAATTTGTTTTGTTATTCACTTGATTTTTTGTGGCTTTTGGAAGGTTTCTCTTGTTTATTTATATGTCTTCCTTTTTCTTTCATACATTTCTTTTTTAGTGTACGAACACTACTGGACAACCCATATAAGCTTTTTGTGTCGACTGTCCTATTTTTGCAACTTGATTGGAAAATCTATATCTCTTTTAGCATATGATTTTAGTTCTTTGATATATTTTGGTTATTTTGGACTTGCTTTCTGCTTTGTCCTCGCCCTCTTTGCTTCTTTGCTTTAGTGATTAACCAATTTGGTTCTCCTCCATTTTCTTGATTCTCCTTTCACCGTTTAAAGTTATCATCTTTGCACACGGTGTGATTCATGTATTGCCTTTTGATATCTTTGTAGGTACTGCTTATTCAAGAACCTCTCCTATTTAAGCTTGTAAATTTTTTATTATGGAGCTGGTATTTTTTTTTTGTTTGTTTTAGCTTGGTTCCAGGGACGTTCTTTGTTTTATTTTCTAATGAGCAATAGATGTTACTGTTATTCCTCTAATCTTTGTGATGAATGTAAACTTGGCAATATAGACTCATTTCAGAGGAAAAGTATCACCTCTATTTCTCTTCTTTAGAAGGATTGGTGGCACAAAGAACATCTGCAGTGTGTTGGGTTTAATGGAAGAATGTGAATGGGAAATGGGTAAAAAGTGAAAAGATTCCCTTTTGTAGGTAAAGGTTTCCTTTTGTAGGGAAATGCACTTTCTCCCACATTGGTAGAGGAAAAGGATTTTGTTGGGTTTAAATAGAGATTTACTTCTCTTAGCTCTTAAAAGGGTTGAGAAGAAGGGAAGCCTCGCGCCGTCGTCGTCGCTCGTCTCGGCTTCGGTCAATTGATATGATTGATTGACTTAAACAGATTAATTGCTTCACATTGAAGTCAGTCATTAGTGGACAATTAAGTCTCCCACGTTTTCTCATTAATCACCAGGTGTGTCTCTTCACCTGCCCTTGGATGTCTATAGACAGATAACATAGACTAAAGCTCTGAGATAGAGACTCCACATTTTCTCATTAATCACCAGGTGTGTCTCTTCACCTGCCCTTGGATGTCTATAGACAGATAACATAGACTGAAGCTCTGAGATACTCAAACTCGGACAGATAAGAGAAGTAACCTCGGACAGAGGATACACAATCTCGGGCAGAAGATAGAAACACTCGGGCAGAGAAAAATACTAACAGAAAGCATATCTCACCGCATCCCCTCCCTTTCTGCATATTAAGTGAGTCGTGTGATTTGCTCCGTTCTTTGTGTTCGCCGTGTTCTAACCGTTTGAAGTGCCGCTACGGTAGAACTGTTATCCCGTTCCATCCTGGGAGAAATTAACCCGTGAACCTTGGGCATCGTGAGGGGGTTAGATTTCTTAAGGAGACACAAGCAACTTGTGGGCTCGGGATCGTCACATAACAAACTGATAATATACTTCTGTTTTCTGTTTTTTCTGATTTATTTGGTTGCAGGAAGAACACAGTGTACTAGCTTACCAGTAGTATAATAATACTTTTATTCAGTTCTTTTAACCTGTGTATACAATCCAAGCCATATTTTAATAGTTACTTACTTGGTCACCAAAGAGCTAATGTATAGAATTCCTCAAGGAGTTTGATTGGTTGTATGCAGTATGATTTCCTTGTCTACAAATGGTCACAAAATGTTACCGCCTCTCAGGCCAAGAACTTGCAGAGAAAATTGGATCCTCTAAATGCGAGTTGTAATGGAGGTACTCCCAAGATTTTATTCATCCCTGAGTTTTGATATGAAAGTTTATCCCTAGGTTACTTTTTTTCCTCATTAACAGACTAAAATGACAGAGATGGCGTTATATATGTACTTGACTGTGAGTGTAGTGCATATTTTTTTGGTGTGTTTGAGCTCTCTGCTTTTAGAGTAATTTGTTGCAATCTTTGTTTGTCATTGCACTTTCTTTATCTGAAATAGTTAATTGGCGTATATATAACTTTTTGTGTAACGTGCCCTGCACTAGATTTTCTTTATATAAATAAAACTAGAAATGTTAGCTTCCCTTTCTTTTGGAATAATAACTGCTAAAAATGCTCACATGAATGCTATCAATTGCTTCTGACTTGTGCATTCATTGTTTTTTCCCTGACGAATCTTGTTTTTTCATACCAGGATATCAATCAAATAACAACCCACCTCACCAGATTGGACATGTAAAGTCCAAATTCTGGACATTAAGTCAACAATGGGAAAAATATAAGATTTTAATATCTTATTCTAGAAAATGAAGAGGTGACGTGGTCTATCTTTTATAGTAAGTGTTAATAATTAACTTTTTGTTACAAATATTTGTATGTAGTATAAATGTGGATGATCACTACTCTCCATTTATTCACTTGTAACATATGATTTACCATCCCACTTTCTACTACTTAATTGCTCCCCACTTTCTCCTACTTAATTCTTCATTTAGGATGACTTGTAACTTCCTATGTATTGGAGTCCTATAAATAGAGGACACTTTGTCTATGGAAGACACACTTGAAACACTTTGAGAATACAAGTTCTTCCTTCTCCTCTCATGTTTTTTTGTCTTGTTCTTACTTTACTATTAGTTTTACAACACGTTAGCAGCACGAAGAGCTCTAATATTCTACAAGTCAAGTTTCAATCTTTCCCAGCGGTAAGCCTAGGTATAATTCCTACTAATCTTTTTCAGCTTCATGTCTCTAAGTATAATTTTGTTATAGATTAATATATAAATAAGAAAAGTGAACTCCTTATGTTACAAATGAACTACGGCTAGCAACTTTCTTGATCAATGAATTATTTAACATTTTTTTATCTTCACACACACACACACACACACACACACACACACATATATATATATATATATATATATATATATATATATATATATATATATATATATATATATTCCTATAATGCACTATAGCATATTTACATTTAATAAGAAATAGTGTATTAGACATTCTTGTTTTGATTGATAATAATTCTAATCTATTTTATTTTTTTGATAGTTTTTATTATGTCAAATTTATCAAAGCTTGAATTTGTGGCACTTGACATATCCGGCAAAAACTATTTGTCATGGGTGCTTGATGCCGAAATACATTTGGATGCCAAAGGTCTTGGTGATACTATCAAAGAAAGAAATGAGACATCAAGCCAAGATAAGGCTAAAGCCATGATTTTCCTTCGCCATCATCTTGATGAAGGATTAAAAACAGAATATTTAACCTTGAAAGATCCACTCGAATTGTGGACTAACTTAAAAGAGCAGTATGATCACCTTAAAGCCATGGTACTACCAAGGGCTCGGGATGAATGGATTTATTTACGGTTACAAGATTTTAAAACTGTAACCGAATATAATTCTGCTGTTTTCAGGATCAGTTCTCAACTGAAATTATGTGGAGAAAATATTGATGATGCTATGATGTTAGAAAAGACACTCTCCGCTTTCCATGCATCGAACATGGTGTTACAGTAGCAATACCGTGAAAAGGGATTTACAAAGTATTCTGAGTTGATCTCATGACTTCTGGTGGCTGAGCAACATAATTCCCTGTTGATCAAAAATCATGAAGCCCGTCCCACTGGATCTGCTCCGTTCCCTAAGGTGAATGTGGGAGCACATGCTCCATTCCCTGAGGCGAATGTTGTAGCAACAGTTAATGTGCTGAAAGAAGGCAAAATAATTACCGTGGTAAAGGTCGTGGTCGTGGACGCGGTAAGGGACGAAATAATACTCGTCGTCACGGTGGAAATAAATATGAGAACAATAAGGGTTCTCAAGCTAATCCTTCAAAAGGCAAGAATAATAATATTTGCCATCGATGTGGTGTAAAAGGTCATTGGGCGAAAATTTGTCGTACGCCTGAACATCTTGTCAAGCTTTATCAAGCTTCGCTCAAAAGAAATGAAAATAATGTGGAGGCACATTTGACCTTTCAGAATAATGAGAATGGGACACATCTGGCACATCTTGCTGACAAGCATGATGAAACGGAGGCGTATCTTGCTGTAAAAGATGATGATCTTTTTGAAGGCCTCCCAAATATTACCCATTTAGAAGCTGGAGACTTCTTTGAGAATCGTAACTGAAGAACTGATGTTGTAACTGAAGAATAAAAATAATAAAGAATAATGTTGTCTTTATTTTATGTTTTAAAGTTAGAAACAATATGTCTTCTTTATTTATGTTTCAATGTTTAAAAGTACTTTTCTTGTACTTTATTTTTAGTATTTCTTATTATATAATTTTTATCGTATTCAAGCTCTATAACAAAGATATATGTCTCTTGGATAGTGCTACAAGCCTACAACGCACACAATTTTAAAGGATAAGAAATATTTTTCTTATTTGATTAATAAAGAATCCAATGTTAGTACAATATGTGGTAGTACAAAGTTGGTTGAAGGTTATGGCAAAGCCAATTTATTATTGCCTGGAGGAATAAGTTTGGCTATTGATGAAGCCATGTATTGTAGTAAGTCTCAAAGAAACTTGTTAAGTTTCAAGGATATTCGCCAAAATGGCTATCATATTGAGACTAAAACTGATGGAAAGATTGAATATCTTTATATTACTACAATAAAGACGGTTGAGAAATATGTTCTTAAAAAGCTCCCCGCTCTTTCCTCCGGTTTGTACTACACAAACATTGGTACAATTGAATCACATGCCATAGTAAACAAAGGGTTTACTGAATCAAATGATTTTATTATTTGGCATGACCGGTTGGGCCATCCCGGTTATAATATGATGCGCAGTATAATTGAGAATTCAAATGGGCATACATTGAAGAACCAAAAGATTCTTCAATTAAAAGAATTCTCTTGTGCTGCCTGTTCTCAAGGAAAGCTAATTACTAGAGCATCTAAAGTTGGGATTAGGATCCCTGCATTTCTGGAACGTATACAGGGTGATATATGTGGGCCCATACACCCTCCATGTGGACCATTCAGATATTTTATGATTTTAATAGATGCATCTACAAGATGGTCACATGTGGGCTTATTATCAACCCGCAATATGGTATTTGCGAGGTTGCTTGCTCAAATAATAAGATTGAGAGCACAATTTCCAGATTATGCAATTAAGACAATTCGTCTTGATAATGCTGGTGAGTTTACATCTCAAGCATTTAATAATTATTGCATGTCAACTGGGATTACAGTTGAACATCCAGTTGCTCATGTTCATACTCAAAATGGTCTAGCAGAATCATTTATCAAAAGCCTCCAATTAATGGCTAGACCAATGCTTATGAGAACTAAATTACCCATTTCAGTATGGGGTCATGCTATTTTGCATGCGGCAGCTCTTGTTCGGATTAGGCCGACAAGTTATCATAAATTCTCCCCACTACAATTGGCCTTTGGTCAGGAGCCAAATATTTCTCATCTTAGAATTTTTGGATTTGCGGTATATGTGCCAATTGCTCCACCACAACGCACAAAGATGGGACCCCAAAGAAGGTTGGGGATATATGTTGGGTATGAATCTCCGTCTATTATTAAATATCTTGAGCCCATGACGGGAGATTTATTCACCGCAAGGTTTGTTGATTGTCATTATGACGAATCAGTTTTTCCAACATTAGGGGGAGAGAATAAGCAGCTGGAAAAAGATGTTGACTGGAATGCATTAACACTATCTCATTTAGATCCTCGTACAAATCAATGTAAACAAGAAGTTCAAAAGATAGTGTATTTGCAAAATGTTGCAGATCAACTGCCAGATGCATTCACTGACCTACCAAGGGTTACTAAATCCCACATTCCAGCTGCAAATGCTCCTGTTCGAGATGATGTTTCGGTAGCACAATCTATTAGTGCAAGTGAGTCTAAGGCACGCCTTGAAGCATGGTAGACCACCCGGTTCCAAAGATAAAAATCCTCGAAAAAGAAAAGGAGCAATTGATCAAAAAGATCAAAATATGGAGGTAATTGCTCAAGAAGAGCATAGAGACATAACAATTGATAAGTCCTCTTCAGGAGAGGCTCGGGTACATGAAAATATTAAAATTGAAGAGATCTCAATGAATTATGTCTCTACCGGAAAAATATGGAACCAGAATGATATTGTTGTCGACAACACTTTTGCATATAATGTTGCTGTTGATGTGATGCAACATAATGAGGATCTTGAACCAAAATATGTCGATGAATGCAGACAGAGAAATGATTGGCCAAAATGAAAAGATGCAATTCAAGCAGAACTGACTTCACTTGAAAAACGTGAAGTTTCGGACCAATTGTCCGAACACCTGAAGGTGTAAAGCCAGTGGGCTATAAGTGGGTATTTGTGCGAAAATGAAATGAGAAAAATGAAATCGTTAGATATAAAGCAAGACTTGTGGCACAAGGATTTTTGCAAAGACCTGGCATTGATTATATGGAAACATATTCTCCCGTGGTGGATGCAATCACCTTCAGGTATCTCGTAAGTCTGGTAGTACGAGAAAAACTTGATATGCATCTAATGGATGTTGTCACAGCCTATTTATATGGTTCATTGGACAACGAAATTTTCATGAAAATCCCCGAAGGGTTCAAAATGCCTGAGGCATTTAAAGGCTCCCAAGAATCTTGTTTAATAAAGCTTCAAAAATCCTTATATGGGTTGAAACAATCGGGACGCATGTGGTATAATCGCCTTAGTGAATACCTGTTGAAACAAGGATACAAAAATAATCCAGTTTGTCCTTGTGTTTTTATAAAAAGATCTGGGTCTGGCTATGTCATAATAGCTGTGTATGTGGATGATTTGAATATCATTGGGACTCCTGAAGAGTTCCCAAAGGCAATGGAATGCTTAAAGAAAGAATTTGAGATGAAAGATCTTGGAAAGACAAAATTTTGTCTTGGCCTACAAATTGAGCAATTGCCTAAAGGAATATTTGTTCATCAATCTACATATATAGAAAAGGTCTTGAAAAGATTTTGCATGGATAAATCACATCTGTTGAGCACTCCAATGATTGTGAGATCACTTGATGTGAATAAAGATCCGTTTCGACCTTGTGACACTGATGAAGAGTTTCGTGGTGCTGAAGTACCATATCTTAGTGCAATTGGTGCACTGATGTACCTTGCCAACAATACTCGGCCAGACATAGCTTTTGCTGTAAGCTTATTGGCAAGGTTTAGTTCTTCCCCAACTCGAAGATATTGGGATGGTATTAAGCATATACTTAGATACCTCCAAGGCACTATTGATAAGAGTTTGTTATATTCAAATGAATCCAAGTCACAATTGATTGGTTATACCGATGCTGGTTATTTATCTGATCCACATAAAGGTCGGTCCCAAACGGGCTATTTGTTTACATGTGGAGATACAACCATTTCATGGCGTTCAGTGAAACAAACTATTGCTGCTACTTCTTCAAATCATGCAGAGATATTGTCTATTCATGAAGCAAGTCGGGAATGCATTTGGTTGAGATTAATGACTCAACATATTCAGCACATTTGTGGTTTTCCTTTGAAGAAGATTCCAACAATATTATATGAAGACAATAGCGCGTGCATTGAGCAACTGAAAGAAGGATATATTAAAGGAGACAGAATAAAACACATTTCACCAAAATTCTTTTTCACTCATGATATTCAGAATATTGGTGAAATAGATATTCAACAGATACGATCGAGTGATAATCTTCCGGATTTATTTACCAAGGCATTGCCAACCTCAACTTTTGAGAAACTTGTTTACAAGATTGGAATGCGTCGTCTTCGAGAGATCAAGGAATGTCTTCATCAGGGGGAGTGAAATACGCACTGTACTCTTTTTCCCTTAAAAAGGTTTTATCCCACTTGGGTTTTACTAGTAAGGTTTTCAATGAGGCAGCTCTAAATGTGTATTATAGGATATGTGTACTCTTTTTCCTTCACTAGGCTTTTTCCCACCGGGTTTTTTCTAGTAAGGTTTTAACGAGGCACATTATCTTCCAAATGGTCATCCAAGGGGGAGTGTTACAAATACATGTATGTAGTATAAATGTGGATGACCACTACTCTCCACTACTCTCCATTTATTCACTTGTAACATATGATTTACTACCACTTTCTCCTACTTAATTCCTCCCCACTTTCTCCTACTTAATTCTTCATATAGGGATGACTTGTAACTTCCTATGTATTGGAGTCCTATAAATAGAGGACACTTTGTCTATGGAAGACACACTTGAAACACTTTGAGAATACAAGTTCTTCCTTCTCCTCTCATATATTTTTGTCTTGTTCTTACTTTACTATTAGTTTTACAACACTTTTTCTAATTCTAATTTAATTATTTCTCTAACAGATATTGACACTTTACAGGAGCAATAGATTAAAGGAGTCATATATGGCAATGACATACCATATCATGCAGACAAGCTTAAGCTATTCCACACATATCTTATCTCCAATGCAAAAAGTCAAAGATTGAACAAGTTTATATAGAAGAACAGTAGACAAATTTTATTGGGTGCTTGATAGATAAACTATAGTGGAATGCGTTAAGCTAAATAACGAGCGAGAGGCAGAGTTACTACCACCAACCAAGCTAAATTATCACTGCATTTCACCACATTGCTCATTTGACTCCTGATACTGCTGTGGAAATTGGCAATTCACTTCTATCCATATATAAGTATGAACATTTATGTTTCTATATTACATTCAAAAAATTTATGCTTCACTCTAGCAAATGACACAAGGAGTCGTCATCCAATGTGGCCCTCCAAAATATGCATATCGAGTTCCAATAAAGTACCATCAAGTTCCAAATACATACCGGAAGATTACCTTTATCGGCTAAGTGCACCAAAACTTTTTATATTATACATACCAATTTGATTATTCATAGTACACAAATATTTATATAATGGATATTAACTTATCATTATATTATTTCAGGAAAACTCAACTTCTTTTCACTTTATGGGAGGACTTTGCAGAAGTTGAGGGAACCAAACTCCAGATAAAGTGTGAAGATGGTGAAGAGTATCCTGTAATTCTTGCAAGGAGTATAGGGCTATATTCTTATCGAGGTATCAGTGTATTCATTTTCCCCCTAATATAACTCTTAAAATATAGTGTTACACTAAGAGGCGGCCTATGCAGGTGTATCACTACAAATGAAGCCCAACTGAACCCCAACACAATAATACAAATGGATCATGCTTATCCTCGAGCATTGGAGTTCATAAGTTGATATATGGCTTAACTGTTATTACTCTAATCTGCATTTGTACAACATATTGAATACCCTGTGTGTTGTGATTATAGGTAAAAAAACAAACAAAGTCATACTTAGAGGTTATACATCAAGGGCTTCTCACAGTTATACGCCCTTCTAAACGTGGTTCCAGTTCATCAGAGAGTTATTCCCTTTACAGAAATTCAATCACAAACTTCTGCAAGTATATTCGATATCTGGATGTCTGTAAGTTTACTAATACATATTTTCATGTTGAGACAAATAGTGATATCGAATGGTATGCAGAAGTTTTGTGTGCTAGAATGCTCATGCTGCAGACAACATTTACAAACAAAGAAAAAAAGGTGCACAAAGTATAAATGCCTAACAGCATTAGTTCCTTGGTATTGTGTACCTCACCTATAAGCTTCATTTTAGCAAAATATTTGTACAGATATTGGACCATCTCTGGTTGCAGCTGTACATTCTAAATCTATATTACTGATAATAGTGGCTTGACAACTGCAATGTTTGTTGATCTAGCAGTAGAAATGACTGTATGACAGCAGAAGAAATATTTGGTACAGCCTGTGTAAAGGTATTTACTTAAATGAATTAATCATTTTTATAATTAGATTTTGTAAGTGATGTTAGTTTGTTGTTTTTCGGTTTTTTCCTGAAGTTATGTGAGTGACAGATGAATCATTATTAACATGGAAATATCATATGGATGTCCTTCCATTTCAGTTTCATTTTACCTGGTACGTATATCGAAAAATTAACTTCTTTAATTTCTCCTTATTAAAAATAAAAAACAAAAATAAAGTTCTTTCATTTCTAGAAACAACTCATTGTTGGGAAGCAAAAAGAATGAATGAGAAATCCTAAAAATGCTCCCAAGCACATTCTCCTAGGTAATCTTTTAGGTCTCTTTTCAGACATCTGCTAGTTTTTCTGGTGGTGTCTGGTCATCGGAGAAGCAGGGTTTTTCACCAATCATCAAATGATTGTTTAAAAACATTGCTTGCATTATGGAAAACGAAATTTATTTATCAGCGGGGGGGAAATCTTTTGACATTACTGAAAGCTCTTCTTACTCAGGAAAATGGTATGACTGGGTAGAAAGAAGCAAAAATTTACTGCGCAGAACTACTCTCAGCAAGAGGACTTTATTATGGATATGTAAGCTTATGCAGTCAGCTTCAGAAAACAAAGGAAATTTTTACAAGTCGTGGAGTTCCAGGGATCAGCTTTCTAATTATTATTGTTCTCAGAAATTTAATCGATATGGAAGATTTTTAAGTGTGGTAGCAGTGTAGGGTACGAGGAGATCAGTGATTATTTTGCCAGAAGTTTCATTCAATGTAGGATGGAAGGACACATCAACCAAAATAGAAAAAATTATTGATAGGGGAAGAGGAAGTACAAGCAGTCATCAGCCACCAATCATGGAGGCTTCCTTTGCTAAATCTACAGCTAAGAGTAAATGGCCAGCAAAAATAGACAACATGAGGGTGGATCATTCCTCAGAAGATCTCATAAAAATCAGGCCAAGTTGACATGGCAGATGTGTGGTTGGGAATTTCACAGGCCAAGTTGCTGAAATGCCCACGAGAAACGAGCTTCGAAGATGGGTCAACAACAATTGGAAAAATGTCATCGGCGTTCAAGTGTATGACATGGCAGGTCATCAATTTCTATTTGAATTCCCTAACAGATACATGTCAGAGCATGCTATGATGGGAGAATGCAGATGGAAAAACTAAAATTTGGTATGTGTTGGTGGTCTCCAACTTCAGGTTGTATTGCAGATGAGGTACAATATTCTTGGACGTGGATAAGAGTTCTGAGTCTTCCTCTTCATCTATGGTCCACCTCTGTTATGAAAGAAATTGGCGACAAGTGTGGTGGCTGGCTCGAAACAGAAGAGGAGACAGAGTTGAAAAATCATCTTCGATGGGCAAGAATCAAGGTGAAAGGATCTTCACAAAATATTCCCAGGTCAGTGGAGGTGGAAAGTGAAGGCCTGATTTATACTCTTCCAATTTGGTGCGAAATTCCGGCAAGATTCCGGCAGTCCTGATCAGAAGAAGAGGCGAGTTCTTCAAGGTCCTCTGCTCATGTCCAGGGACAGGGACAGAGATAGCTGGGAAGTGATAGATATGGGATGGGTCACGTGGATATTCAGGAAAAAGGACTAATTTTGAAAAATCTTTCGCATATAAGGAAAGATTCACGTGAGATTTGCTCTGACTCATTAAAAGTTGCAGATGGACCCACCTTAAATAATAATAGGGTGGATCAGGGTTTAAAAAGCACTGTGTTGGATCGGCGGGCCTATGATAATGGACCTTTAGTTCAGGCCCAATCAGAAATTCCCATTGAAAAAGAGGTTTATGGAGTGGGTCAGGATTTTAAAAGCTCTGAGAATGGACCTCTACCTCTGGCCCACCCAGAAATTAAAGGCCCAGACATTCTTTTAGAGGCTTTAAGTCTGGAAATATCTTGCAGATCTCCTGACCCGATCCAAACTCTCTCGCCCCCTCTAGATATCATAAGTCAACTTGTTAATAATACAGAGGATGCTGGGTCACACAATCAGTTGACCCAATGATAAGGGAGCATGAGATATCTTTGTTCTCTCCAGGAAAGTGTCTTGAAGATTTTCTGGAAGAAGCTAGAACTCAACTAGGGCTCAACATGCAAGAGAAAGAAGATGATGACATGGCCATTATTATGATAGGAAGCCAAGATAATTTTCTCAAAGACACTACAGCTCAACTAGATTTCAACAATCAAGGGAAGGAAGATGATGACATGACCATTATTATGGTAGAAAGCCAAGCAGGGGATGACGGGGAAGAACAAAATCAGCTAGTTTTGTTTGAAGAACCTGAGGTGCTTCAAATTGAAGAGGAGTTTTCTCCAGAATTTCAAAGAGAGAAAGCAGATCTTAATGCATCTTTATGGGTTCATAAGAACGTAATTAAATTGAGTAAGCAATTGGGGGTGGATTTTCAGGGATATGAGGAGGAAGTTCTTGATCTATTCATGAAAATAGATAAAAAGAGACATGAGAAGAAGGAAATTCAGTCTATTCCAGGGGTCATTGATACAAGAATCAAAGGGTGTAGAGAAGTGCAAAATCTTCAGTCTGATATGAAGTTTAAGGAAGGAGGTTCAAGGGTTAGGGGGAGAAGTCTCAGCATGTGTGATCAATGAATTTGAGAATTATTTCATAGAATGTGCAGGGGCTTAATGACAGGGGCAAGCGAAGAAGTGTAAAGAATTTAATCCACAAATGGAATGCAGACATCTATGTTCTTCAAGAAACAAAGTTAGAAAGAAATATAACTCCTTTTATAAGGCAAATTTGGGGTAACATGTGGGTAGATCATGTTAGATTGGAATCTAGAGGAAGAAGTGGTGGGATTATCATTATGTGGGATAGAAGAACTTGGAGGGGGGGGGGGGGGGGGGGAATTTGTAGAAGCTGGGAGTCAGTCCATAACATGTAAAATGACTTCCATCGCACATAATTTTGTCTGGTTTTTAACAGGTGTTTATGGGGCATGTAACAGGAGAGATAGAAAAGACCTTTGGTGGGAATTGGCAGCATACAGAGGAATTTGTTCAGACCCTTGGGTCATATGTGGGGATTTTAACACCACCAGGTTCGTAGATAAGAGACATGCCAATGTCAACATATCAAGGGGCATGTCTGATTTTTCTGATATCATTAATAATTTAGAGCTTATCGACCCCCCTTTATCTAGAGGTCGTTTTACTTGGGACAAAGGAAATAATCGGGGGATAGCTTCTAGAATTGATCGATTTATTTTTTCAATTGAATGGGATGAAAAGTTTAGGAAGATCAAGCAGACTGTGTTACCTAGGATGGTGTCGGATCACTGTCCTATTCAATTGCAATGCGGTGATTGGAAGAATTCAAAATCTTATTTCAAGTTTGAGAATTGGTGGTTAGAAGCGGATGGATCCAAAGAGAAAGTGAAGGAGTGGTGGTTATCGTTTAATATTCATGGAAGACTAGATTATATCTTAGCTACAAAGCTGAAACTTTTGAAAACAAAACTGAAAGAATGGAGTAAAGAAAACTTCGGAGATTTGGAAAAAAAAGAAGATCTTTTACTTAACCAAGTTGCTTTTTTTGATAGGTTACAAGAACAAAGACCTCTTACTGATGATGAGTTATTGGTAAAAGCAAATATGGTTATGGAGTTTGAGGAGATAGCTAGATATGAGGAAACAGCCTGGCGACAAAAATCCAGAATTTTATGGCTAAAACAAGGAGACAATAACACTAAATTCTTTCACAGAATGGCTAATGCACACAAGAGATTTAATACTATTGATCAACTAGAGATTGGAGGAGACTTGGTGTTTGAAGAGGATGCTATAAAGAATGGGATCACAGATTTTTATCAAAAATTATACAAGGAATCAGAGGTTTGGAGGCCAGATTTCAAATTTGAAAATTGCCCTATTATATCTGAACAGGAACAACAGTGGTTACAAAGAAGTTTTGAAAAAGAGGAAGTGTTTCAATGTATCAAAATGTGTGCAGTTGATAAGGCCCCGGGTCCAGACGGATATACTATGGGTTTCTTCAATTTTTGTTGGGAGGTTGTTAAAGATGACCTTATGAAAGCTATGGAGAATTTTCATTCACAAGAATACTTTGAAAAAAGTCTCAATGCTACTTTTGTGGCATTAATTCCTAAGAAGAATGGTGCTAAAGAGCTAAAGTATTTCAGGCCAATTAGTTTGATTGGTAGTGTTTACAAGATAATATCAAAAAATTTAGCAGAAAGGTTGAAGATGGTGATGAATAAATTGGTCGACAAGCAACAAATGGCTTTCTTAAAGGATAGACAGATTATGGATGCAGTCCTTGTAGCAAATGAGTGCGTCAACACAAGGCTGAAAGGGAAAAAGGCTGGAATTTTGTGCAAACTCGACATAGAAAAGGCGTACGACCATGTAAACTGAGGATTTTTGCTAAAAGTTTTGCGTGATATGGGATTTGGTAGGAAATGGTTAAAGTGGATTCATTTTTGTATTAGCACAGTAAGGTTTTCCATTCTCATAAACGGTTCACCTGAAGGTTTTTTTCAAGCAGAAAGAGGATTAAGACAAGGAGATCCTCTATCTCCGTTTTTGTTTTTACTGGTCATGGAGGGTATCAACCACATGCTAAAAGTTGCATCTCATAATGGTTGGATTAAAGGCTTTAGAGTTTCAAACAGACATGGTCACGATTTGGAGGTTTCTCACCTTCTTTATGCCGACGACACCTTGATCATGTGTGATGCTGAAGAGGATCAAGTGAGGCATTTGAGATTAGTTCTTACTGTGTTCGAGGCCGTCTCTTGTCTTCATGTCAATTGGGGTAAAAGCAGGTTGTTTGCTGTTAATGAGGTGTTAAATTATCATATACTTGCTGGAGCTCTTGGATGTGAAACAAATTGTTTACCAACCTCTTATTTGGGTCATTCTCTAGGCTAAAAAAATAAAGCTTTGGAGATATGGAATGGAGTAGTTGACAGGGCCGAGAAAAGGTTAACTAGATGGAAGTTTCAATATCTTTCTTTTGGTGGTAGGGTCACTTTGATTAACTCAGTTTTGGATGCATTACCTACCTATGTGATGTTTCTTTTTCCATTACCAGCTAAAGTGGAAAAGAGACTGGATGTACTAAGGAGAAACTTTCTTTGGCAAGAAAATAAGGAAGGGAAGAGTTTTCATCTAGTTAAATGGAAGAGCTGCATTTCTAGAAAGAAGACAGGAGGCTTAGGCATTAGAAATCTTAGAATTCACAACAAAAGTCTCCTAATGAAGTGGTTATGGAGGTATAATAATGAGGAACTCTTGTTCTGGAAGGAGATGATCACTTGTAAATATGGAGATCAGGGACATTGGTGCACAAAACCAGTTTCTTCTAGTTATGGAGTAAGTGTCTGGAAGTCAATTAGATCTCACTGGGCAGATTTTATCAACAATGTGAGAATCCAAGTGGGTTAATAGGAGGAAAACATCATTCTGGAGTGATATTTGGATTGGTCATCGTCCTTTAAAAGACAAATTTCCCGATCTTTTCCTTCTAACTATATCACCAGATTGTACTATTGATCAAATTTGGACACCACAGGGATGGGATCTATGTTTTAGAAGACTATTGAATGATTGGGAGGTGGGGAGAGTTGCTGAACTTCTCAGGGAGCTAGAGCTATTTCAGGAAACAACAAGTGAAGCAGATTACTTAAAATGGAAGGGTGATAGCAGTGGGAAGTTCTCAGTTTCTTTTGCTTATCATCTACTATTAGGTTTAGGTCTCAGTTTCTTCTGCTTATCATCTACTATTAGGTTTAGGTCAAGAACAAGTCTGCTGGCCATGGAAGAACATATGGAAAATAAAAGCTCCTTTTAAAGTCAGATGCTTCAGCTGGTTGGTAGCCAAAAAAGCTTGTCTTACTCAAGAGAATATCCAAAAAAGGGGAATTCAGATAAGCTCTAGATGTTTTTTGTGTCAGGAGAATGTAGAGCACAATCAACATTTATTCATTCACTGTAAAGTAACTTTACAACTGTGGAAATTGTTTCTAAATTTAATTGGTTTGAGATGGACTATGCCAATGACCACATGTGAGTTACTTAGATGTTGGTACAGACCAGGAGGCAACAAAATACAAAAGAAGTGGTGGAAAGCTATCCCCGGGTGCATTTGGTGGACTATATGGAGAAAGCGGAATAGCAGATGTTTCGAAGACAAGAGTAGCACTATACAGAAAATCAAGATGAATTGTATATTCTCTTTATATTTTTGGTGTAAAGAGTGTTTTGTGGAAGAAGCTGAAGATGTGTTATATCTTTTAGAATCGCTGTAAGATGCGCAAGTTTTTTTTTTTTGCTCAGCTTTTGTAAATATGGTTTCCAGCATTTCCTTAATGCTGATGAATATATTGTTACCTTCTTCAAAAAAAAAAAAAAAACTCATTGTTGGGAAGCGTCTAGGCTAGTGGAAAGGGAAAATATTAAATGAGTAAAATAATAAAATTTACAAGACAAGACAAGACAAGACACAAGATTTACGTGGTTCTGCAATTTTTGCCTACGTCTACAGCCACACAGAGAATGTATTATTTCTTTAGAGAGAAAGAAGAAATTTGTAAGGGGATGATTTACAATTGAAAGATCGTTGCCTATTTATAGGCGTCAAAAGCAATCCTATACGTGATTGCATACGTCATTCTTTACAATTTTTTCTTCTTCTGCCTAATATCAGGCTTTCCTCTATCAGACACCTTTTGCTTCTTAGCCACTATTGTTGGACTTTCTTTTTCTTTGTTTTTGTCATTTTCTTTCTTTTCTTTCACGTGGGTTTGCACCCATCAATCTCCCCGTCAAATCCATGTACATCAAAGAAAGGAAAATTTACATGTTCTATCTTGAAGGCTAACTGAGGCAATGCACATCCTCAGCTTATCAACACCAACTGCTTTGGTCAGCATGTGTGCGGGGTTCTTCGATCTCAGTATCTTCTTCAGCGAGAGAGTTCCATCACTTATCAATCTCGGATGTGATGATACCTTAGCTGGATATGCTTTGACATTGGATGAAATACTGGATTCTTGGCAAGGTAGAATTGCATTTACATCCCTCTCCATACCTTTCCACCAATAGTGTGGGCGGATCGTCCTGATACATCTTCGTGCTCCCTAGGTGCAGGAAAAAAGGTGAGCTATCATAGCACATGTCACTATCCTTAGGAATACATACTCGTCCCCGGAATAGAAGTATGCCATCCTGGCAAAGGTTCAACTCCTTCTGTATCATCAAGTACCTCAAGCTCTTATGATCCGTAAAGATTTGGCACTTCCCCCATACAAGTAATGTCACCATATCTGAAAAGCGAAGATAATGGCTGCAAGCTCTAGGAAAGAAAGTGGCCGTGAGGTTACAAAGGTCGTGACTGAGTCTTGGTTGATTAGTTTGCCTTTTCTTGGTCTGGTGTGGCTAACAGGCGACATGACTATCACTAAAGAGTGCACAATCGTCCTGCTTTTTTGCCAACTCTTCCAGAAAGTTCTTGAGCCAAATCATCTCTTTTGCCGCTTCTGATATTGCCATGTATTCCGCTTCGTGGTAGACAAGACAACACTTTTCTGAAGTCTTGACATCCAACTAACAGCGGTACCACCCAAAGTGAATACGTATCTTGTGGTACTTTTCCGACTATCCAGATCACCACCTAGGTTTGCATCAGAAAACCCTTGTAAGATAATATTGCTCCTTTTGAAGCAAAGTGTCATACCTAAAGTGCCTTTAAGGTATCACAAGATCTATTTTACCCCTTCCCAATGCTGTTTTCCTAGGTTTGACATGTATCTACTGACAACTCCAACTGCATGGGCTATGTCGGGTCCGATACACACCATAGCGTACATCAAGCTTCCTACTACTGTAGCATATGGTACCTTCGACATGTATCTCCTTTCTTCATTTGTCTTTGGTGATTGCTCTTTAGATAGATTGAGGTGACTTCCAAGTGGAGTGCTTCTAGTCTTTGCATCATGAAGATTGAACTTGCTAAGTACCTTATGTATGTACTTTTCTTGAGATAGCATTAATGTTCCTTCAGTCCTATCTCTGCTAATCCTCATCCCAAGTATTTGCTTAGCTGGTCCTAAGTCCTTCATTTCAAACTCCTCCGCCAATTGTTGTTTAACCCTGTTGATTTCATCTATACTAGATCCTGCAATTAGCATATCATCAATGTACAACAATAAAATGATATAGGATTTATCAAGATTTTTGATATAGCAACGACGGTCTATCTGACATCTTTTGAACCCATTGTTATTCATGAATCCATCAAATTTCTTATACCACTGTCAAGGAGCCTGTTTCAGACCATACAAACTTTTCTTCAATCTGCACATAAGATTTTCTTTACCAGGGACTTGAAAACCTTCAGGTTGCTTCATGTAGATGTCTTCCTCAAGGTCACCATGTAAGAAAGCAGTTTTGACATCTAGCTGCTCCAAATGCAAATTCTCTGCAGCTACGATACTTAGCACCAACCTGATAGTAGTTAATTTGAAGTCACCATGTAAGAAAGCAGTTTTGACATCTAGCTACTCCAAATGCAAATTTTTTGCAGCTACGATACTTAGCACCAACCTGATAGTAGTTAATTTGACTACAAAAGAAAAGATCTTTGTGTAGTCAATTCCTTCTTTCTGTTGAAAGCCTTTTACCACTAATCGTGCTTTGTATCTCTTCTTACCGTCATGCTCTTCTTTGACCATGTACGCCCACTTGTTCTGCAATGTCTTCTTTTCTTTTGGTAACTCTGTCAGTGTCCATGTTTCATTCTTGTGAACAGAATTCATCTCTTCTTTCATGGCTAACTTCCACTTGTCAGAGTTATTCACCTGCATTAATGTTCTGGTTCTCCTACATCAGTTAGAAGTAAATAATGGAGAGAAGGAGAAAGCCAATCAGGAGATTTAGAAACTCTTTTACTTCTCCTTAATATAGTCTCTGGAGTAACTGATTTGGTTCAAGTTCTGGCTCCAGATCACATTCTGATTCCATCTCCGGTTTTGGTTCTGATTCTGTTTCTGATCCAGCTTCTGGTTCTTCATCTCTAATTTTAGCATCGGCTTCGTCCTTTCTGGCCACTTCATTGTCTGAGATTCCTTCCAACTCAGCTGTTTCAGTTGTTGGTCTCCTGGTGTTAGCGAATTCTACTCCAAGCCTGTTCTTGTACATCACAGTTTCATTGAAAGTGACATCCCTGTGTCTTATGATCTTTCTATTCTGGTCATCCCAAAATCTATAACCAAAATTATCATCACCATAGCCAATAAAGAAACAATTTTTGGCTTAAGGATCAAGCTTATCTCTATCATTGGAGTTAACATGTACATAAGCAACACAACCAAAGATTCTCAGATGCGAGAGATTTACCTCCTTTCCTGTCCATACCTCCTCAGGAATTTTGAAGTCCAGCGGTACTGAGGGTCCCCTATTTAATAGGTAAGCTGCCGTGTGAACAGCTTCCGCCCAAAAGTATTTTGGCAAGGCTGAATGTATTCTCATACTCCTTGCTCGTTCATTCAAGGTCTTGTTCATCCTCTCTGCTACTCCATTTTGTTCTGGTGTTCCAGGAACTGTCTTAATCATTCTGATCCCATTCTTCGAGCAAAATGCTTTGAACTCTTGACTATCATACTCTCATCCATTGTCTGACCTCAGACATTTTAGCTTTAGTCCCGTCTGATTTTCAACTTCAGCTTTCTACCTTTTAAAGGTAACAAATACGTCAGATTTATTTTCCAGAAAATAAACCCATACCTTTCTTATGGAATCGTCAATGAAGGTGACATAACAGCGTGAGACTCCAAGAGAATTTACAGGAGCTGGTCCCCACACATCAGTGTGCACTAGTTCCAGTCTTTACTTCTTTGGTGTCCTACATGCTTTTGAGAAACTAACTCTTTTTTGTTTCCCAAAGACGCAATCTTCACACAAACCTAGTTCGACATACTTGAGGTTTGGCAACTTTTTTTTGGATGCTAGCAGCTTCATTCCCTTCTCACTCATGTGCCCGAGCCTTCAGTGCCACATTGTTGAGTTGCGATCACTATCAACAGCTGCTACAATGTCCCTATGTACTGCAGTTGCATACAGTGTTCCTTTCTTAGAGCCTCGTGCTATAACCAAATTTCCTTTGGTTATCCTCCATGATCCGTTACCGAACACTGTTGTATATCCTTCACTATCAATTTGACCCATGGATATCAGCTTCTTCTTGAGACCCGGAACATATCTCACATTTTGCAACTTCCACGGCATTCCTTGTGCAGTCTTTATTTGAACTTCACCTTTCCCCACAGTATCCAAAGGTTCATCATCTGCAAGATAAACCTTGTTGAATTTTCCAGCAACATAATTATGCAATAATTCTTTGCATGGGGTAGAGTGAAAATGATGCACCCGAGTCCAGAATCCAAGATCCAACTGGACTGTCTACGTAACAAATTAGCGCATCACCAACTTGTTCAACACTAACATTTGCTGAACCATCATCTTTTTGATGATCTTTCTTCTTCTTCTTCGGCTCTCTGCACTGACTGCTGTAATAACCCTTCTTATCGCAATTCCAACAATTAATGTTTTTGCGATTTTTGGATTGACCCCTTCTCATCGACTTTGATCTGCTACGTCTTTGACTTTGTCCTCTCTGGCTGCTTCTCCCCCTACTTTTGGTGTTTAAATCACACATGAGGAATCACTTGATTCTCTCCGGCGAATATCTTCACTTAGAATCAAGTCCCGAATATCATCCAATTTGAGCGTGGAATTTCTCAATGAACTGCTGACTGCAGTAACAGTTGCATTCCAACCCTCCGGTAAAGATGATAGTAAAATCAGCGCCTTGACTTCGTCATCAAATGTGATAGTGATAGAACTCAACTGAGTTAAAATCGTATTCAACTCATTGATATGTTCCGTGACAAATGCACCTTCTGTCATCTTTAAGTTGAACAAGCGACGCATCAAATATACTTTGTTTGAAGTCGATGGCTTCTCATACATATTTGATAGCGCTGTCATCAAGCCTGAGGTGGTCATTTCATTAATAATATTGAAAGCCACATTTCGTGTCAGTGTCAGTCGAATCACACCTAAAGCTTGGCGATCTAATAGATCCCAATCTGCCTTGGCCGTACTCTCTGGTTTTACGCCGGACAGAGGTAAATGAAATTTTTTCTGGTATAGATAGTCCTCTATCTGCATTTTCCAGAAACCAAAATCTTTGCCATCGAACTTGTCAATCTTAACTTTCCCTTCATCCATAGCCATATTTTCACAAATTTTTTTTATGTGAATAGTGACTGTGAATAGTACTAGCCAACATAGTCTTCTCTACCAGAGATACACTGTTTGTGCTCTGATACCATTTGTTGGGAAGCGTGCTAGGTTAGTGGAAAGAGAAAATATTAAATGAGTAAAATAATAAAATTCACAAGACAAGACACAAGATTTACGTATCTGGTGTCTGCATAAGACCGGTTTCTTCTAGTTATGGAGTAAGTGTCTGGAAGTCAATTAGATCTCACTGGGCAGATTTTATCAACAATGTGAGAATCCAAGTGGGTAATGGGAGGAAAACATCATTCTAGAGTGATATTTGGATTGGTCATCGTCCTTTAAAAGACAAATTTCCTGATCTTTTTCTTCTAACTATATCACCAGATTGTACTATTGATCAAATTTGGACACCACATGGATGGGATCTATGTTTTAGAAGACTTTTGAATGATTGGGAGGTGGGGAGAGTTGCTGAACTTCTCAGGGAGCTAGAGCTATTTCAGGAAACAACAAGTGAAGCAGATTACTTAAAATGGAAGGGTGATAGCAGTGGGAAGTTCTCAGTTTCTTCTCCTTATCATCTACTATTAGGTTTAGGTCAAGAACAAGTCTGCTGGCCGTGGAAGAACATATGGAAAACAAAAGCTTCTTTTGAAGTCAGATGCTTCAGCTGGTTGATAGCCAAAAAAGCTTGTCTTACTCAAGAGAATATCTAAAAAAGGGGAATTCAGATAAGCTCTAGATGTTTTTTGTGTCAGGAGAATGTAGAGGACAGTCAACATTTATTCATTCACTGTAAAGTAACTTTACAACTGTGGAAATTGTATCTAAATTTAATTGGTCTGAGATGGACTATGCCAATGACCACATGTGAGTTACTTAGATGTTGGTACAGACCAGGAGGCAGCAAAATACAAAAGAAGTGGTGGAAAGCTATCCTCAGATGCATTTGGTAGACTATATGGAGGGAGCGGAATAGCAGATGTTTCGAAGACAAGAGTAGCACTATACAGAAAATCAAGATGAATTGTATATTGCCTTTATATTTTTGGTGTAAAGAGTGTTTTGTGGAAGAAGCTGAAGATGTGCTAGATCTTTTAGAATCGCTGTAAGAAGCGCAAGTTTTTTTTGCTCAGCTTTTGTAGATATGGTTTCCAGCATTCCTTAATGCTGATGAATATACTGTTACCTTCTTAAAAAAAAAAGACACAAGATTTACGTGGTTCGGCAATTTTTGTCTACGTCCACCGCCTGACACGACCCGAAATCCGGTTAGGCCGTGCGGGCACCCGACATCCTTCCCTAGACCCGTCGGGCGAACCCTTACCAATTAAATTAGGCAAATAAATATAATTCAATTCATTAATAAGAACAAGGCTTAAAAAAAAACACTGACATACTGATACCTCTAAGCTGTACAAAAGAAATTACAGCTGACTACCCAACATACTAGGTTTAGGGTTATCCAGACCAGACATCTAAGAGTACAAAAGAAGACAAATACCTCCTGAAGGGAGCAAAATGCAACTGAAATAATAACCAATAAACTGGTGGCCATCCGGAATAAAAGCTGGCTCACCCTGACAGCTGAAGTCGTCTTCGCTCCTTCACAACGTGGCGAACTCAATCCTGGAGCGAACCTGCCGAAACGAAATAGATAGAAAAAGAAACAAACAACAAACAAGGGTGAGTCAAAAGGACTCAATAAGTGGGGCAGACTAGCCACCTCAAAGAATAGGATAGCTAGCCAGGGAGAAGAAACAGATAAACCAAATTTCTTTTATTTAAATTATAAAAAGGTAGAGCCAGATAACAACCGAAAACACGTAAGAAACTTATAAACTCAACCAAGGATGCGTGCCAGAAACATAACAACAAATAAGAAATGCACATATAAGCAGGACAATAGTTATGTACCACAAGTTTACACAATGGTATGAAATAAAATGAAGTGAGATGAAATGAGATGAAATATGATGCGAAGGGTCACATGTGCCCGTAATCCCATCCCGAAGCGGAATACTCCTGCATTCGAGGGGAATCCAATCTGATAACCAACTGGAGCGGAATACTCCTGCTCCTGGGGCGGAATACTCCTGCACCCGATATAATATAAACCAGAGGCGGAATACTCCTGCACTCTCCTGGGGCGGAATACTCCTGCACCCGATATAATGTAAAGCTGAGGCGGAATACTCCTGCACTCAATATCTGACATAAGAGCGGAATACTCCTGCTCTTGGGGCGGAATCCTCCTACCCTCAATGTGATACAATGGAGCGGAATACTCCTGCTCCTGGGGCGGAATACTCCTGCCCTCAATATGATATGCAATGTAATGCATATGAATGCAATGTGATGCAATAACCCTTCACCGGCGCGGGACTCTCATCGACAACCGGGAAGTAGATGCCAACTCGCAGCCAGGGTACAATGCTCAAATCCTCAATACAATACCAACAATAGGACGTAACATATAATATATAATATAAATCCAAAGCTAAGGCGTAATGAGTACGCCTATCGGCAGCTACACACGTAAGGAATACGTGGTAGAAAATCCACGAGGCCAGGTGCCTCCAAAAAAAATGGATATAAACACTTACCTCTCTCAAAAGTTAGCATTGCGACCAACAACCGCGTTATTTTTGAATGCATTGCCAAACGATCCCACTGCGATCAATAAGCAGAAAAATATATCATATTAGGCTAAAGGCTTCATCCCTCACATCGTAGGGCAATCCAGGTAGGAACCTGATACCCTATTCGCATACGCAATACGCAGGCCAGGCCTATATACAGGGTTTAAGGCCACATAACCAAATCCCAAATAAATTATATTTATAAGTTGCCCATAACTCACTGAGCACGAATACATAATCAATTTCATTATCGGGGTCCATTTGACCCTTTAAACTATCAATTTACGTCATTAGGGCGATGTCTAATATTCCTATTTTTACCGCAAAAATATATTTAAACACACGTAATAAACTCAAATACTATATTAGGATCATTACCTGAATGTTTCAGGGTGAAAATTCTACTTTTTCCCGGCCCCTTTTCTTATTTTCTGGCATTTTTCCACTGCATATTTTTTTGTTTCGCGTCTCTGCAATTTTTTGCTCCAATGCTCCTGTTTCTGTATCTATTAACTCCGTCCTTAGCATTTAAGCTAAGGACCAACCGACCTTTTCCTTTTTTTTTTTTTTTGTTTTCTTTTATTTTATTTTCTTTTCTTTTCGTTTTCGCGGCGACAATTAAAATAGTACCCTACGATATTCGAAATAATTCCAACTTTTGCATACGAGTTATACAAAATATATGTAACATACTCGCGAAGACGGATTTCAAATTGGACTCCCGAAACTCAAGATGCGAATTTAAATGAAAAGAAGTCAAATTATTTAACTTTCGGCATTTTAGCGGAAACTAGCCGAACAACATCGAAATTCACTTTCGAAAGTTCACAAAAGTCATAAATAATCATACGAACCCAAACGGCGCTTTCGGATTTCGAATCGGAGCTCATTCGGCAAAAACCGAGCTCGAAAATCTCCTTTTAATATTAATCGCCAATAAAAACTGAAACCTTCTTCCGATGCCTACCAAACGAGGTCTAATTTAGCTCAAATTTTGCAGACATGTCCTAATGGACATTACGAATATTTTAAAATTATCGGCACGCCAATCGGAGTCCTAGCTTCCGAAACGACTGACCGAGGTCGTTTCATTCTTCTCCACTTAAACTCTCGTTCGTCCTCGAACGAGCCTAAATCTAAAGCAAGATTTACGCAGATAACAAGAGAACTTGCACAACCTTCATAAACTACTCCACGGACATGATCTCATAATTACAGAATCAGAGTTATGACATGCACATCAAACCCTTGGATAAAAACATAGCTGGATAATATCATAACGTCATTGCCCAAGTTATTCTGACTAAACCGATCCTTCCTCGATCACGAGAGGAGAATTCTGCATTTTCGAAGCAAAGATATACGAAACTCTGGATGGACTAACATGATTCAGCCGAGAATCACCTTTTCGATATACCTTTCGATATAGAACAAGTCGATGAAACAAAGAATTAGCTTACGCTTGATGTAATAGGGGGAAATTTTGAAGTACCTTGTCAGTACATATTATAGAAGATTTGATGCAAGCTATATTATTTTTACAAACACACTAGGCAACATCTCAGTTGATGTTAGTGTTGTTCCGCAAGCTCCTTGTGGGAATGTAGTTACTCATATCCTAATGTATGTCAAAGGTTCATCTGAACAGGGTCTATATATAAGGATAAGGATCAGGCAAATACTTCTGGATAGTATGATACAGACCAGGAATGATCTCCAGACTGAACACCTACTTTAGGGTATTTTCTTTCAATTGAAAATATTATGACTTGAAAAAGTAAAAATAAAGGAGACACGTAGTTGGACCATGAGCTGAGGCAGAATACCAGCAACAAAGTTGATTACATGAGCGCTTACAACGCTAAAGTAACCTCTCAAGGAGTTAAGGTGTGAAGGAGATATGCCAATGATGGATGGACGACAAGCTGCACTAGATCTTTCACTCTAAATTTCCATGAAGTAAAACAGCGTCAGTATGAGGATCCAGTTCTAGTTGAATACAGACAGATAGCCCAAGGAAAACCGAAGTCACCATATAGGGTCACTACTGACGGTGTTCTCATGTATAAAGATAGACTTTAAGTTTCTGATGTTGCAGATTTACGTGGATAGATTATGATGGAGGCACATTATTCCAAATACAGTATTCATCCAGGTTCGACTAGGGTGTACCGTGATCTTAAGCAGATTTATTGGTGGGACGAAATGAAGTGTGACATAGCAAAATTTGTGGCTCAATGTTCTAATTGCCAGCAAGTTAAAATCGTGTCATCTTTCCAGACTTTATGGTTTCAGCAGATAGGTACGTATATATGGTCAGGTTGCCAGCTTATCTCTATCATTAATAGATTATTAGTGGGTTTAGCAGTGATCGACACTCATTGTAGATTTCTACCGTAGCCTTACTTTGGGTCGTGAGAAAAGTGATATCAACACCTCAGAGATTTAATATTACCATTCAGTATTTGGAGGAAGACTCCTCCACTTAAAGCACAAACTCATGTAGCCATTTGTATAGGAATAACCATCCTCGCACAGTCTGCTGGACTAAAGAAGATTTGGCTAAAAGCTGAACGTAAGCAGACCGAAGCTACCAACTACCCTTTCGAGTTGCCAAACAGCTGCAACTCTCAAGTTCACAACTCCATACCTTTGCCGTAAACACCACCGCCCGATGGATGGTACTTCTATATAAAAATTTCGGCAGAGTTTCCCCTGAAACTGGATGATCCGCAAAAACAGAACCAGCACTATACTATACATGGGAATGGATACCCGGATAAACTGATAACATAAACATGTTAAACGGATAACAAGATGAGACAACTGGACCAAAACAATAATATGCTTCCAAAATAATAATATGCTTACCCGGCCACAATGACACGTACTCTGGCTCAACACAGGGAACGTCACAAGCGGCTACCAATCGCCCAAGCTCACTAGTACCGGACGAAGAAGAAATGGAAATGGATCGATGATAGAAATAATTAGAGCTTCAGGAAGCTCATCTTTTTATTTGCTTGGCTCCCAGAGCTACACTACTTCCGATTCAGGCTAACCAAAGAATCGCAACTGAAGAAATAGATATTAAATGAGCTCTATGGAGCAACATCCATATCAATTTAACCTTCCAATAAGAAGGAAACTCTGATAATTTACCAGAATACCCTTTTATAACTTAAACAAGCTCATAGAATAACATGACTTACTAACATTTCGAACCAAGAGGAGACACATAGATCGAGTATTACTTATTGATCACTTTACACCAGAAGAAACAATGACACTTCCTGATGGTGATAAATAAGAATCCCATCATCCTACCAACACTGAGTTCCAAAGAGAGGTAGACTGACTTGACATTATAACAGAAGGTGGCACAACAGGATGCCAAGCAAACAATAGCGACACTCACTGTCAAATCTCTCATATTTAGATTAGATAAACTAGTAGGGTCTCATAAATGCCAGGAATAAATCGTATCAGAAACTCACCCCTCTACCGCAACCAATTCTTAATTACGACAATATCCAAGGAAACCGTCGAAACATGATAAGACACACCATTTCCAGATCGATCGGAAAGATAAATCTTACTTACAGATAAGGGAAGAAGAAACACACGGGCCTACTACATCGGATGCCTCAGCATCCTGCCAGACTGGCAGTTCATAAAACTGCCTTTGCGGCTGAACTAAGCCGCTACACTGATAATTACTTCTAGAAGAACCACTACCACTGCGCTCTCGACCTCTACTGGATGGTGGCATTTCTCTGATTAATTAAAATTTACATGAAATTCCTGCGACTGTGCAGGTGCCTGAGGGCAAGAAGAAGGACGATTGTCTACTTGCTGGAGTAAAGAAAAACTCCTCAAAGGATAACCAGACTCGTGACAGTGATAACACCCTTTTCCCTGAAAATGGTAGCTGGAAAGATTGTCGATAGCTATAAAGAGAAAAACTGGGTCTAATCTTGATGAACTACTTGCACACTTTGAGAATCACGCTCTACAAGCTGAGATAACCTGGAAGGTGACTTCAAAAAAAAAAAATCAGAACACTTACCTCCAAATGAGGTACCATGGTTGCCCACCAGGGCCACGAGATTTCTTGCTCTCCCGCTCTAACTTACGGTATGCCTCGAGCCTTCGAGCAATATCAACAACAATATCAAATGAAATCCCGACCTCAATCTCTCGAGCCATCTGGGATCTCAAGGAAAAAGAAAGGTCATCAATAAATCTTTGAATCTCTCGAAAGGCTTATGAACTAGTTCTAATGCATATTCAGTCATTCTATAGAATTCAATCTCATGTTCTGAAACATCAACAGGCTAACCGACAGGCTACCCTGTCCAATCCACTCAAACTGGCAACACTTTTGTTCTCGCTCGCTACTCGAAAGGAACTTTTCCACGAATCTAGATAAAAAAAAAAATCGAACCAAGTTAGCTAATAAAAGAGCGGCCCACCAATTCAAGGCTGGACCTTGAAACTGGAAAGCAGAATAATCAACAACATACCGCTCGATATAATCAAGAGCATGAAGGATACGCTGATATCATTTTACTTTTAAAAAAAAAAACTTACACAAGGATTATATGATGCATGGCATGAGAATATCGGAAGATTCAACCGCGTAAAATAATGCAACCACTTTGGGCACTCGGACCGAGCTGTTACCTCGGCTAGTTAACCAGCCAGAATAATTAGAGGTACAACACATGCTACCTCCGGAACATACTTTACTGCGGCAATATTAAGAACTGAAATAGGAGCTCCCTGAGACCGAACATCTACATATGCGGCAATCTGATAAGCTGCCTAGCGAATAATAGGTTCTTGCAGTATCTGCGTCACCAAGATTCTCGTAAAAGCATCGTAGAGAGCCAAGGGAACTACAAGGCCCTGCTCCCTTGCCCATCGCAAGCTTGTACAACTGGGACCTCCGTAACTAGATCGTCAGCACGATCAAAACACTCGGACTTCGTCAGTACCAACCCCAGGCTAGATTGCTTCATCTTGAACTCATACTGTTTGCTGATTTATCGTGCGAGGGTTCGCAATTACCACGAATAAATTAACGAAAATACTTTTTCATCCCAGACCGACGCACGATCAGAAAAGAAGGAAGTGAAACTTCCTAAATGCCATCATAGCCTCTCGTAGATAAGTACGGACGTCTACGTACCCATCAGCGAGACTCTACTAGACACTGTCTTAGTCTGGATAGACTCTAAACATGGCTCTGATACCAACTGACACGACCCGAAATCCGGTTAGGCCGTGCGGGCACCCGACATCCTTCCCTAGACCCGTCGGGCGAACCCTTACCAATTAAATTAGGCAAATAAATATAATTCAATTCATTAATAAGAACAAGGCTTAAAAAAAAAACACTGACATACTGATACCTCTAAGCTGTACAAAAGAAATTACAGCTGACTACCCAACATACTAGGTTTAGGGTTATCCAGACCAGACATCTAAGAGTACAAAAGAAGACAAATACCTCCTGAAGGGAGCAAAATGCAACTGAAATAATAACCAATAAACTGGTGGCCATCCGGAATAAAAGCTGGCTCACCCTGACAGCTGAAGTCGTCTTCGCTCCTTCACAACGTGGCGAACTCAATCCTGGAGCGAACCTGCCGAAACGAAATAGATAGAAAAAGAAACAAACAACAAACAAGGGTGAGTCAAAAGGACTCAATAAGTGGGGCAGACTAGCCACCTCAAAGAATAGGATAGCTAGCCAGGGAGAAGAAACAGATAAACCAAATTTCTTTTATTTAAATTATAAAAAGGTAGAGCCAGATAACAACCGAAAACACGTAAGAAACTTATAAACTCAACCAAGGATGCGTGCCAGAAACATAACAACAAATAAGAAATGCACATATAAGCAGGACAATAGTTATGTACCACAAGTTTACACAATGGTATGAAATAAAATGAAGTGAGATGAAATGAGATGAAATATGATGCGAAGGGTCACATGTGCCCGTAATCCCATCCCGAAGCGGAATACTCCTGCATTCGAGGGGAATCCAATCTGATAACCAACTGGAGCGGAATACTCCTGCTCCTGGGGCGGAATACTCCTGCACCCGATATAATATAAACCAGAGGCGGAATACTCCTGCACTCTCCTGGGGCGGAATACTCCTGCACCCGATATAATGTAAAGCTGAGGCGGAATACTCCTGCACTCAATATCTGACATAAGAGCGGAATACTCCTGCTCTTGGGGCGGAATCCTCCTACCCTCAATGTGATACAATGGAGCGGAATACTCCTGCTCCTGGGGCGGAATACTCCTGCCCTCAATATGATATGCAATGTAATGCATATGAATGCAATGTGATGCAATAACCCTTCACCGGCGCGGGACTCTCATCGACAACCGGGAAGTAGATGCCAACTCGCAGCCAGGGTACAATGCTCAAATCCTCAATACAATACCAACAATAGGACGTAACATATAATATATAATATAAATCCAAAGCTAAGGCGTAATGAGTACGCCTATCGGCAGCTACACACGTAAGGAATACGTGGTAGAAAATCCACGAGGCCAGGTGCCTCCAAAAAAATGGATATAAACACTTACCTCTCTCAAAAGTTAGCATTGCGACCAACAACCGCGTTATTTTTGAATGCATTGCCAAACGATCCCACTGCGATCAATAAGCAGAAAAATATATCATATTAGGCTAAAGGCTTCATCCCTCACATCGTAGGGCAATCCAGGTAGGAACCTGATACCCTATTCGCATACGCAATACGCAGGCCAGGTCTAAATACAGGGTTTAAGGCCACATAACCAAATCCCAAATAAATTATATTTATAAGTTGCCCATAACTCACTGAGCACGAATACATAATCAATTTCATTATCGGGGTCCATTTGACCCTTTAAACTATCAATTTACGTCATTAGGGCGATGTCTAATATTCCCATTTTTACCGCAAAAATATATTTAAACACACGTAATAAACTCAAATACTATATTAGGATCATTACCTGAATGTTTCAGGGTGAAAATTCTACTTTTTCCCGGCCCCTTTTCTTATTTTCTGGCATTTTTCCACTGCATATTTTTTTGTTTCGCGTCTCTGCAATTTTTTGCTCCAATGCTCATGTTTCTGTATCTATTAACTCCGTCCTTAGCATTTAAGCTAAGGACCAACCGACCTTTTCCTTTTTTTTTTTTGTTTTCTTTTATTTTATTTTCTTTTCTTTTTATTTTCGCGGCGACAATTAAAATAGTACCCTACGATATTCGAAATAATTCCAACTTTTGCATACGAGTTATACAAAATATATGTAACATACTCGCGAAGACGGATTTCAAATTGGACTCCCGAAACTCAAGATGCGAATTTAAATGAAAAGAAGTCAAATTATTTAACTTTCGGCATTTTAGCGGAAACTAGCCGAACAACATCAAAATTCACTTTCGAAAGTTCACAAAAGTCATAAATAATCATACGAACCCAACGGCGCTTTCGGATTTCGAATCGGAGCTCATTCGGCAAAAACCGAGCTCGAAAATCTCCTTTTAATATTAATCGCCAATAAAAACTGAAACCTTCTTCCGATGCCTACCAAACGAGGTCTAATTTAGCTCAAATTTTACAGACATGTCCTAATGGACATTACGAATATTTTAAAATTATCGGCACGCCAATCGGAGTCCTAGCTTCCGAAACGACTGACCGAGGTCGTTTCATAAACGACGAAGTTGACCGCTTGGTCAAGATTGGCTCCGTCCGAGAAGTCAAGTATCCAGATTGGTTGGCCAACGTGGTCGTAGTGGCAAAAAAAAAAAGGCAAGTGGAGGGTCTGCATCGACTTCACTGATCTGAACAAAGCCTGCCCGAAAGACTCTTATCCACTACCTCAAATTGACCAGCTAATCGACGCGACGGCCAGGCACGAGGTGCTTACATTCCTTGATGCATATTCGGGCTATAACCAAATCCTGATGAATCCCGACGACCAGGAGAAAACGTCCTTCATTACTTGCCGAGGTACGTATTGCTACAAAGTAATGCCTTTTGGAATCAAAAATGCAGGTGCAACTTACCAACGGTTAGTCAACCGGATGTTTCACGACCACATTGGCAAAACCATGGAGGTTTACATCGACGACATGCTGATCAAATCCAAACGGGCAGAGGATCACTTAGCTCATTTGGAGGAGGCCTTTCGAATCCTTGATCAATACAACATGAAACTCAACCTGGAGAAATGCGCATTTGGAGTGGGTTCAGGGAAATTCCTTGGTTTCATCGTTTCCCAGCGAGGGATCGAGGTGAACCCCGCCCAGATAAAAGCGATAGAAGCCATCCCCGGCGTACTTCATAACAGAAAAGATGTAATGCGACTGACCGGGAGAGTAGCAGCGCTGAGGAGATTCATCTCCCGCTCATATGATCGGTGCAAAAGCTTCTTCGACGTGCTGAAACAGAACAAGGAGTTCGAATGGACCCCTGAATGTCAGCAAGCACTTAAGGATTTGAAGCGGTACTTGTCAAGCCCGCCTTTACTTTCAACGCCACAACCAGGTGAATAACTATTGCTCTACCTGGCCGTGTCTGAGTCAGCGGTAAGTGCAGTTTTGGTTCGAGAAGACAAAGGTAAGCAACTACCAATTTATTACATTAGCAAATCTTTATTAGATGCTGAAACCCGCTATCAACCTTTGGAGAAATTAGCACTAGCATTGGTAATCGCTGCCCGTAAATTAAGACCTTACTTTCAAAGTCACTCAATAGCTGTAGTTACTACCTTCCCCTTACGTAGTATCTTGCACAAACCTGAATTCTCGGGCAGGCTAGTAAAATGGGCAGTAGAATTAAGTGAATTTGATATATCTTATCAACCCCGGGTAGCCATAAAGTCTCAAGCTCTAGCAGATTTTATCGCAGATTTTAGCGCCACCATGTACCCTGATGCTCAGCGTGAGGCAGTTCTTTTCGTCGGATCCGAGTCGGGGACTTGGACCTTGCACACCGACGGGTCCTCGAGCGTGAAAGGGTCAAGGCTAGGCTTAGTCCTCACCACTCCCTCGGGGGAGACCATTAGACAGGCCATAAAATGTCCCTTTATTACTAATAATGAGGCCGAATATGAGGCCGTAATTGCAGGATTGAAACTGGCTCGAGATTATGGAGCAGACAGGATTCATCTTAAGAGTGATTCCGCCCTGATCGTCAACCAGATAACTGGAGGTTTCGTTGCAAGGGAGTCTCGTATGCAAAGGTATCTTGCCCGAGTTACTGGTTTGCTGGCACAATTCAACAATTGGAAAGCCACACAGATCCCGCGAGAGGAGAATCATGAAGCCGATGCCTTGGCAAATTTGGGTTCGGTCGCAGAGATTGGAGCAGCAGGTTCAGTGGCCGTAGCTCATCTCCTGTGTACAACAATCGATAAAGACGCAATGGAGGTCAACACGACCAATCTGACTTGGGATTGGAGGAATGAGATAATCAATTATATACTGCATGGAACCCTGCCATCGGACATTAAGGCTGCTCGAAAACTGAGGATAAAGGCTGCCAGATATACAATTATAGATGGCACCCTCTATCAAAAGACTTTTGCAGGTCCACTCGCCAAATGTCTAGGTCCCAGCCAAACAGAGTATGTGATGAGGGAAGTTCATGAGGGATGCTGTGGAAATCACTTGGGAGGAAAGGCGCTTGCGCGAAAACTTATACTAGCAGGCTATTACTGGGACAAAATGGAGAAAGATACTAACGAGTTTGTCAAAAAATGCGATAAGTGCCAAAGGTTTGCACATCTCCTCCATCAACCGGCGGAGCCCTTGCATTCAATCATCTCCCCGTGGCCGTTTATGAAGTGGGGAATGGACATCGTTGGGCCACTACCCACTGCACCCAGAGGGGTACGTTTCTTGCTAATAATTACTGACTATTTTACAAAGTGGGTTGAAGCTGCAGCATATTCAAAGATACGACAAACGAAAGTAGTTGATTTCCTGTGGCGTTATGTCATTTGTCGATTCGGAGCACCCAAAGAGATTGTCATGGATAACGGTCCCCAATTCGTTGGTCAGAGGGTCACAAAGTTCCTTGAAGATCTGCATATTAAAAGGATTACTTCCTCCCCATATCACCCAGTGGCAAACGGGCAGGCGGAATCGACCAACAAGATAATAGTGGATTCACTCAAGAAGCGTCTCGAGCAGGCCAAAGGGTGTTGGGTGGAAGAACTCCCCGGGGTTCTTTGGGCATATAGAACAACCACAAAAATGAGCACCGGGGAGACGCCCTATTCTTTAGTATATGGTTCTGATGCACTGATTCCAGTCGAAATTGGCGAGCCAAGCCTACGATATGCCCATGCAACTGCAGAATCTAATTCAGTCAACCTCTCCGAGGAATTGGATTTTCTAGAAGAACGCAGGGAATTAGCACTGATACGAGTAGTGGCTCAGAAAGAAAGGGTAGAGCAATATTATAATCGGGGACTGAGGCTACGTAACTTCGAGGTCGGGGACTTTGTATTGCGTAGAGTCTCCCAGAATACGCAAGAGGCAAACGTCGGCAAACTTGGTCCAAACTGGGAGAGTCCCTACAAGGTGGTTGCATCAGCTGGTAAGGGTTCATACTGTTTAGCACGGCCAGATGGATCGCTTCTGCCCAGCAGTTGGAACGTGACTCACTTGAAGAAGTACTACTTCTAAATGGTACAGGGGTTAGTGTTTCTATCCATCTTATGATTGCTTACCTGCCTTCATTCTCTTTTAAGTTACTCTGTTTTCTTATCTTTGTCTAAATGGTACTAACGGTCTTCAAAAGGCCAGATCCGTTTAGCTCAACTGGTAGAGCTTGAAGTCCTCGTGCTTCGCGGCTGTGGGTTCAAATCCCGCAACGGACACACTCCTCTTTTGGTTATATGTGTTCTCTGATTTAGCGCTTCACCCATTGTCTTTTCATGTCTGAAATTACGAAATTTCAACATAAAAACAGGGGGGTGGCAAGGGCCCCAGTAGGCCAAAGTCCCGGCTAACATAGGTGATCTTCGAGCAGAGCAAGGTCATTCGCTAAAAGCACGGCTAAGCAAAATCAAGTAAGTTCAATGGAACTATTTTACTTGTGCTGCGCTATTTTCTACATTTCGCGGCCAGTATCCGCTCAAATCCCACAACTTTACGACCAGACAATCTTGTGTTCTGATTTACGACCAAACAATCCTGCGTTCTGGTCATTGGGTTACTCGTCCTTTTCAATAGAAATAACAGGGCAACCTTAACCAAACAAAATTTTTTTTCTGCGAAAACTTTCAATTGTCAAATATGATAAGCAAAGTTTATCGCAAAACCATCTTACACGGCCAAATTTCAGTCAGCCTAAACGGCCTGGTTTCGTCCAGCCCAGGGGGCCTGACTTCAGTCATCTTAACTAAGGGTAGCTTAACCTGGTTATGAAAGGATTTTATTTCAAAACATCTGCGCAGATTAACACCAAAAAGGGGGACTCAGACACTAAGATTTGAAACATAATTTTGACCTCTGAAAACCCCATTAAGCAATAAGCAACAGCAGCATTCATATAAGCGAAACTTGAAAGACCAAAAATGGTCGTCAAGCCTCGACCAGTCAGACAAAAAAGGAAAACAGCCAAAATATACATTCATTCATAAAGTTAACAAATGTTCGGAGTTAGCAACATCCAATAAATTTACAAGAAGGGCTAAATGAGGCATCAATCGCCATTTTGGCCAGGATCCCGACCTGATGCACTAGCTCCATCAGTCGGATCCCCACCCAAATCTTCATCCTCTTCATCTTCATTGTCCTCACTGCCTTCATCGTCCTCTTCGACATCATCGTCGTCAGCCCCCACTTCCATGCCCAAGACTTGCTTGACACTGATGATGGCTGCTATGGTCTGATCGAGGACTAAGTCAACGTTAATCTGGCCGCGCTGCATTTGGATAAGCAACTTCTTTTTGGCCTCAAGAGCTTCCAGTTTGGAGTCGATCGTATAACGATCCCGCAAATTCGCCAACTCCTTCGATAATAGCTCTTGAACCTTTGCAGATTCCGCAGCCCGATTTTTGGCCTCTTGTAGTTCTCCTCGAGCAGCCTGAGATTCAGCTTCAGCTTTGTTCATGTTCCTCAGCATCAGGTCGGAAGCGTTGCGGATACTCTCCAGAGTAACTTCCTTCATATTAAGCTCATGGGCAAGTTGGGAAATCTGACGACCTTGCTCATCCATCTTCGCTTTCAGGTCCTCAAAGGATAACGCAAACCTTTCCTTCTCATCCAGAAGACGGTCCCTCTCCTCGAGGAGTGCGCTTATCTTGTCGTTAGCCTCAGTGTTGGATTTCTCCAACCTGTCTATCTTATCCTCAAAGAAGCCACGCCTCCCCTCCAGGACCCGCTTCTCCCCGATCAGAGCTTGCTTCTCCTCTTCTAAGGCCTAATTGTCCCGGAGAGCTTTCAAAAGATCTTTCTTAAGGCCAAGTACTTGCTCCTGATTATTCAGCCTGGAACGGAACATGATCTCGGCAGCCATCATGCTTGCCTGGCAGCAAGTAAAAATGCGTGAGTAATTAAAACTTAAGCATCAATAAAAGTAAAGGAGTAAAGGGGGAAAACATTACCCCGAGCAGTATCTTCAGCGATTGCATAAGCCAGCTGCTCGTCGCTCATACTGCGCATGTTCCATTCCTCTCGAGGACCAATCAGGTTGGACATCACTTTGACTAAGTGGCCAGGCTTCGTCAAAAAATCTGTGTCTGGGGAAATGGAAAAGTCACATTCCCTCATGCACGGCCTGGGCTCCCTCGCTTGTTTGGAGGGATATTGGGGACCAAATTTGTGGCGTATGCCCTTGACAGAGTACGCCCTAACCTTCCCTCCTAAAGATACTCGCCTAGTAAGCTTAGTGCGAGAGATCTCGATGTCACCTGCCTCGTCGGGGCCCAGAGTGTCGCACTCCTGCAGATAAACTGGCGCCACCCCATCACCAGCCAAGTTCATCATATCTTTATAATGAAAGACCTGAGGTTCATCCTCCCCCTCAGCTTTCCTCTGCTCACCAACCTCTTCACCTTCCTCCTCATCCTTCTCCCTCACCGGCTCTTTACCAGGCCGCCTGTGGCCGACTTGCTCAGACTCGCCCTGCTGACCACCAACCCGTACAGGCTCATCCAACTCTGGGCCTTCAGGGAAAAAAGCAAAGTCTTCACGCACTCCCTCTTCCCCTACCTCCCCAGATCTATCTCCTTTCTCACCAATAACTCGGGGACTCTCCTCAAAAGCATAAGAAGAAGTCTCTACGTCCTTCTTCTTATCGCTCCGAAGAGATGCCCTCTTCCTCCGAGTCAAGCTCACATCGGGAGCGTCTGAATCTGAAATGTCAAAAATTACAGGCTCAGCAGATTCAGGGGCCGCCGCCGAGCTTCTAACGCTCTCCTGCCCAGACTTGGGCGTATCAGCCGCAGCAGTATTGATTTCGACTGTTTTCTCGGAAGGCTGAGGAGTCCTACGAGCTGTCCTCATTTTCTTCTTGGGTCTGCTCTTTTCCGAGTCAGACTTCTTTCTCTTTAAATTCGCGAGGACCTCCTCGCCACCCTCCCTGGCCTTGATAGCTGCAGCGGTCTGAAGAATAGTTGTCGCCTCCTCGTTGATCTCGGCCACAGGATCAACAATCACTTCCTCAGGAGGAGGAGCAGGGAAATAGCTACCACCAGTACCTAGACCTGAAAATAGAGGCATGTTAATACCATAATGAATTCTGCATAAGTTAGCAGGAATTCGAGTAAATCAGCTTACCATGGGTGCTGGGGTTAGATAAATGCTTTAAGGAAGCATAGTGAGACCATTGCCTCTGCTCGTGAGTGAACTCTATCAGAATTGGTTCAACCCAAGCAGACAGTTCCTCCTCGGTAATCAGACCATCATAGGGAATCTTGTCAGCTAACCAACAAAGAGTGAAAATTAGAAAGTGCAGATACATAATTCAGAGAATATTCAATACAAAGACTCGGGGACTTACGAGTTTTATTCCACACTTCGCGGAGATTAGTTTTGCTGCCACGCGTGAGGAGTCTGGACTGCACATAGACATACATATGCATCCAACCCCTGTCTCCTGTATCTTCAGATTTGCTCACTAGAGCTTTTCTTCCCCTCATACGGGCATTGATATACCCATCTCTCGCGACCTGAAGGCTGTACAGGGAGATAAAATGCTTAAAATTAAAGTCCTGTTCAGTCTCGTCGGCAAACCATTGTAGTAAAGACACAATCCTATAAATACTCGGACACAGCTGTCCCGGGCAGATAAGGTAATATTTACAAATGTCCTCTACAACGGGATGCAACGGGAGCGTGTGACCTATTGTGAATGGGTACGTTGATATAGCCGTCCACCCAGTTCTCGTAGAAGTAATATTCTCCGTCGGAAAGGGGCAAGAAACGGTAACGTCGTCATTCCAGCCGCAGTCTTCCTTAACCTTAGGCAAAAGGTCAGGGGTAATCGAACTCTTAAATCGACTTGAAGGCCACGACCTTATGTTGCCATAATGACTGAACGAGCTGACCGAACAGTCATTTTCAAGATTTCCCCAAACTTTTGGAATCACGTCAGCAACTGAAGTCGGAGAACTCGTAGATTGACCAGCTGCCGCTGAAGAACTGGTAGCCACAGCATCCATGTTCATGCTTTTCTTAGCTTTTGGAGACATTTGAACCAAACAGTTGGAAGAACTTTCTGCGTTTCAGAGGATTTTAAAAGGGTGTTTTGAAACTTTGAAGGTTCGAATAAGATTTGGAATTCAGTAAAAGGATTTAGGATGGTGGAAATCCTATTTATAGAGTTGGTAAAGCCCAATCCGCCCTACACGTGGCGAACATCCCCGCAAGAAGTGAATAAATCCAGTTGTTAAAGAAAATAACGAAATAAAATCGGAGTGACGGTTTATTGCCTTGGGACGTGCGAGACGTGAGTAGACGCAGTTTAATCATCACACCTGCAGTCTCGGAACGCGCAACAGTTACTTTCTCAGTAAGAAGTAGAATGGAATTGACAACTTGCACGTTTTGTCTTTAGCGGAGCATTTAATGCTCATACTGATAAAACGTCACTCAATCAAAAGCCTATGAAGGGTTCAACGGGCAGCATCCAAACACGAATACAAGGATTCAAATATGTTACTTGGGATAAATTCCAAAAAGTTCTTTCCCGCCCAAAACTCGCTTTCCACTCCTCGACCAGATTCTCTGCCCGAGTAGTGCGGGGACTATCTGTATTGGGTTAAATCCGTCGTCACCAAAGTTGGTGACTAAGCATCCACGTAGGACAACGCATAGACGACACATGGCTGTGAATGGACATAAAAGCAATGGATAGAATCGAAGATGAACAGTTACAACGGACAGATGAACAGTCGCCGCGGCCAGAAAAGTCGCAGCTCATCAATCAAGCCAGTTCAAAATAGAAATCTTATCCAAAAACAACGCAACTGCTCGACTAAGGAGTTACAACTGCTTGTGAACGGACACATAGTTATCTATATATTGTAATCTAAGTCACAAGCATTGAATCTAATGCTTCTCTGAACCTACACTTGTATTAAAACTATTTACTAGCATTCAATTCTTTATCTCCAGTGAATATTTATTACTACTGCTGATAATCGAAAGATCTCATTTATTGTTCCATTGACTGAATATCATAAAGAGTACGAGGAAGGGAATTTGATCAAGTCTATACGGCCTGAGCACGGTTCCTTTTTGTTCGAATATTCATTTATTATACCGCATTGATTGCATCTTTATTTCTTCGCATTTATTACTGTCATTTATATCTTTCCATAAAGAGTATTTAATCTCGATTATTGACCGTGACTCCGCTCTATAAATTTAATTGTAACTTAACCTAACAAAACGAAATTACGGTTAAACACAACATATAATATTCGCTAATGATATTCAATAGAAGTAAGTGTTGTACCTTTTGAATTGTTGACTGAACTTAGTAAATAGTAGAAAATCTGTGGAAAAAATACAGCAACAAAAAGTTGATTAGTTACTTAGGCATAACAACAAACACCTTAGATGCAACAGAATTGAAGATAAAAATTAACATGCATGAGTAAACAGGAAAAACTTGGTGGAATATTCATCAAAAAACTTACAGATTCGACCAAAAGAGAGAAAACAAACAATACACATCAATGGTGTTAAAAAAGAAAAAGTCTAGTAAGAAAAATTACACCACAACAGAGAGGAAAATTGAAATTTTAACCTGAAAAAAGAGAAGACAACGAATTAACAAATATGTAAACAAAGAAAAATTTTGAGTGAGCTTGGAAGGGGAGCTTTACTGGTTTATGGGTAGGAAACAAGTACACGTCATAAGCAGTACACGTGTTTTGCTGAGAGAAAAGTGCAACCCAGCTATTAATAGGTCAAAGAAAGCAAACGTACAGCTTAGAAGGCTTTTGGTACAATTGGAGGTTGCTGTGTTCGTACGCCCCAACTCCCGCTTATATAAAAGAAAGAATATAGTTGACTAGATTGGCAAGCTCGTGCTGAGCATGAGCCTAACATTAGGGCACTAGTTCAGAGTGAGGAATAATGGTCACACACATTGACAATATATACGGCTGAAAAAAAAAAACGGACACATACACTGATAACATAGTTTGCTTTTGAGGTTTCGACTTTAATATCATACTATGACGAGCACCCAAGGGTGTGGTCTAGTGGTCAATAAAGTGGGATAGAACCCTGAGGTCTCAGGTTCAAATTCCAGCGGAGGCAAAAAACACTAGGTCTTTCTTCCTATATATCCAAACCTTGGTGGATAGAGTTACCTGGTATCTGTATTTGTTGCTGATGGAAGGTGGCAGGTATCCGGTAGAATTAGTCGAGGTGCGCGTAAGCAGGCCGGGACATCACCGTTATTTTGAGGTACCTTGAAAAAGAAAATTAGGAAATTGAGAAAAAGAAGCCAGCAACCTTACTTTAGTTGTACTCCAGATGTACCTTGACGTCTGCCACTTTAGATATCTAAAAATGCTGCAGATTTTAGTTCACATTCCAGAAGTATACGAGAAGTGGACGTTTGTTTGAAGGAGTATCAATGTATAGATAATATTTCTCAGACTTAATCAAAAAGAACATCCAGGAAAGAATAATTAAAGTAGAAACAAACATTATCTTAGTTGGCTGTGAGATGGAGCCCAAAATATCAGATTTTTGTATAGCTAGAATTTCATAAAGAAGAACATGAAGTAATCACAAGAAAGGTTGAGAGACACTATAAAGATCTAACTTTGCATTTATGTATTCATTTCCCATAAAAAGAGATGTTTAATTCATATCATATCTACATTGTAAGTGATGTACTATGCCTAAGTTTGTCACTATTTTCTCAATGATAACACGTGCACAGGGACGCCGCTGAAATACTAACATTTCAAACAGCAGAAAAATAGTTTTCAAACCAAAAAAAGATAGAACATCAAACCTAAGTAGCTGTAGATACCTACAAACATCAACATAGTATGTGGTTAAGGCGAAACTTGTATGAAGTAACTGCAAAGAAAATGACAGTTTGCGTTACCCGTAAATATAGAAACAACGCATGGCAATAGGACAACAATGCATTCCCTTTTCAGTCACAAATTCACTGGATTAACTTACAATAATAATAAAAACTGTGAACAAAAGAAGTGAGAACTTACCTTTCATAGAACCCAAAAAGCTTGAGCAAAAGGTTCCAAAAAGGAGGGTACATCCTGCAGTTGGAAAACATAAGGGCAAACAGGAGCAAATAGTCATAATCAGGACTTGGGAGATCAAATCTCAACTGCATATTACTATAGGTAACAATTCAGAGGTCAGCTAAAAGAATCAAATATCAACTATACCTTTTAAATGTTCTTTGATGGTGTTGATGGTTATGGTTTCAGCCTAGCTCTTGAAGATTCAGAAATCACTACTACACTTCTCATTTCCTCCTCATATGTACTTAGAAGCCCTAGTTTTATTTTTATTTTTTTCATTTAGTTGCACATGGTGGAAAGATATATTCCTTTTCTACGAAGGACAAAACTAATAGACTTGTACAGATGCTCCCAGAACTTCTCTTAAAGATTCTCTCAACGTCTCTTGGACATGGTTAATGGGCATGAGTGATGGGTAAAAACCCACGTGAAAGAAAAGAAAGAAAAGGCAAAAAACAAAGAAAGAGAAAGTCAATAATAGTGGCTAAGCAGCAAAAGGTGTCTGAAAGGGGAAAGCCTGATATTAGGCAGAAGAAGAAAAAAATTGTAAAGAATGACGTATGCAATTACGTATAGTATTGCTTCAAATGCCTATAAATAGGCAACGATCTTTCAATTATAAATCATCCCCTCACAACTTTCTTCTTTCTCTCTAAAGAAATAATACATTCTCTGTGTGGCGGTGAAACGACCTCGGTCAGTCGTTTCGGAAGCTAGGACTCCGATTGGCGTGCCGATAATTTTAAAATATTCGTAATGTCCATTAGGACATGTCTGCAAAATTTGAGCTAAATTAGACCTCGTTTGGTAGGCATCGGAAGAAGGTTTCAGTTTTTATTGGCGATTAATATTAAAAGGAGATTTTCGAGCTCGGTTTTTGCCGAATGAGCTCCGATTCGAAATCCGAAAGCGCCGTTGGGTTCGTATGATTATTTATGACTTTTGTGAACTTTCGAAAGTGAATTTCGATGTTGTTCGGCTAGTTTCCGCTAAAATGCCGAAAGTTAAATAATTTGACTTCTTTTCATTTAAATTCGCATCTTGAGTTTCGGGAGTCCAATTTGAAATCCGTCTTCGCGAGTATGTTACATATATTTTGTATAACTCGTATGCAAAAGTTGGAATTATTTCGAATATCGTAGGGTACTATTTTAATTGTCGCCGCGAAAACGAAAAGAAAAGAAAATAAAATAAAAGAAAACAAAAAAAAAAAAAAAAGGAAAAGGTCGGTTGGTCCTTAGCTTAAATGCTAAGGACGGAGTTAATAGATACAGAAACAGGAGCATTGGAGCAAAAAATTGCAGAGACGCGAAACAAAAAAATATGCAGTGGAAAAATGCCAGAAAATAAGAAAAGGGGCCGGGAAAAAAGTAGAATTTTCACCCTAAAACATTCAGGTAATGATCCTAATATAGTATTTGAGTTTATTACGTGTGTTTAAATATATTTTTGCGGTAAAAATAGGAATATTAGACATCGCCCTAATGACGTAAATTGATAGTTTAAAGGGTCAAATGGACCCCGATAATGAAATTGATTATGTATTCGTGCTCAGTGAGTTATGGGCAACTTATAAATATAATTTATTTGGGATTTGGTTTTTGGCCTTAAACCCTGTATATAGGCCTGGCCTGCGTATTGCGTATGCGAATAGGGTATCAGGTTCCTACCTGGATTGCCCTACGATGTGAGGGATGAAGCCTTTAGCCTAATATGATATATTTTTCTGCTTATTGATCGCAGTGGGATCGTTTGGCAATGCATTCAAAAATAACGCGGTTGTTGGTCGCAATGCTAACTTTTGAGAGAGGTAAGTGTTTATATCCATTTTTTTGGAGGCACCTGGCCTCGTGGATTTTCTACCACGTATTCCTTACGTGTGTAGCTGCCGATAGGCGTACTCATTACGCCTTAGCTTTGGATTTATATTATATATTATATGTTACGTCCTATTGTTGGTATTGTATTGAGGATTTGAGCATTGTACCCTGGCTGCGAGTTGGCATCTACTTCCCGGTTGTCGATGAGAGTCCCGCGCCGGTGAAGGGTTATTGCATCACATTGCATTCATATGCATTACATTGCATATCATATTGAGGGCAGGAGTATTCCGCCCCAGGAGCAGGAGTATTCCGCTCCATTGTATCACATTGAGGGTAGGAGGATTCCGCCCCAAGAGCAGGAGTATTCCGCTCTTATGTCAGATATTGAGTGCAGGAGTATTCCGCCTCAGCTTTACATTATATCGGGTGCAGGAGTATTCCGCCCCAGGAGAGTGCAGGAGTATTCCGCCTCTGGTTTATATTATATCGGGTGCAGGAGTATTCCGCCCCAGGAGCAGGAGTATTCCGCTCCAGTTGGTTATCAGATTGGATTCCCCTCGAATGCAGGAGTATTCCGCTTCGGGATGGGATTACGGGCACATGTGACCCTTCGCATCATATTTCATCTCATTTCATCTCACTTCATTTTATTTCATACCATTGTGTAAACTTGTGGTACATAACTATTGTCCTGCTTATATGTGCATTTCTTATTTGTTGTTATGTTTCTGGCACGCATCCTTGGTTGAGTTTATAAGTTTCTTACGTATTTTCGGTTGTTATCTGGCTCTACCTTTTTATAATTTAAATAAAAGAAATTTGGTTTATCTGTTTCTTCTCCCTGGCTAGCTATCCTATTCTTTGAGGTGGCTAGTCTGCCCCACTTATTGAGTCCTTTTGACTCACCCTTGTTTGTTGTTTGTTTCTTTTTCTATCTATTTCGTTTCGGCAGGTTCGCTCCAGGATTGAGTTCGCCACGTTGTGAAGGAGCGAAGACGACTTCAGCTGTCAGGGTGAGCCAGCTTTTATTCCGGATGGCCACCAGTTTATTGGTTATTATTTCAGTTGCATTTTGCTCCCTTCAGGAGGTATTTGTCTTCTTTTGTACTCTTAGATGTCTGGTCTGGATAACCCTAAACCTAGTATGTTGGGTAGTCAGCTGTAATTTCTTTTGTACAGCTTAGAGGTATCAGTATGTCAGTGTTTTTTTTTTAAGCCTTGTTCTTATTAATGAATTGAATTATATTTATTTGCCTAATTTAATTGGTAAGGGTTCGCCCGACGGGTCTAGGGAAGGATGTCGGGTGCCCGCACGGCCTAACCGGATTTCGGGTCGTGTCAGTTGGTATCAGAGCCATGTTTAGAGTCTATCCAGACTAAGACAGTGTCTAGTAGAGTCTCGCTGATGGGTACGTAGACGTCCGTACTTATCTACGAGAGGCTATGATGGCATTTAGGAAGTTTCACTTCCTTCTTTTCTGATCGTGCGTCGGTCTGGGATGAAAAAGTATTTTCGTTAATTTATTCGTGGTAATTGCGAACCCTCACACGATAAATCAGCAAACAGTATGAGTTCAAGATGAAGCAATCTAGCCTGGGGTTGGTACTGACGAAGTCCGAGTGTTTTGATCGTGCTGACGATCTAGTTACGGAGGTCCCAGTTGTACAAGCTCGCGATGGGCAAGGGAGCAGGGCCTTGTAGTTCCCTTGGCTCTCTACGATGCTTTTACGAGAATCTTGGCGACGCAGATACTGCAAGAACCTATTATTCGCTAGGCAGCTTATCAGATTGCCGCATATGTAGATGTTCGGTCTCAGGGAGCTCCTATTTCAGTTCTTAATATTGCCGCAGTAAAGTATGTTCCGGAGGTAGCATGTGTTGTACCTCTAATTATTCTGGCTGGTTAACTAGCCGAGGTAACAGCTCGGTCCGAGTGCCCAAAGTGGTTGCATTATTTTACGCGGTTGAATCTTCCGATATTCTCAAGCCATGCATCATATAATCCTTGTGTAAGTTTTTTTTTTTTAAAAGTAAAATGATATCAGCGTATCCTTCATGCTCTTGATTATATCGAGCGGTATGTTGTTGATTATTCTGCTTTCCATTTTCAAGGTCCAGCCTTGAATTGGTGGGCCGCTCTTTTATTAGCTAACTTGGTTCGATTTTTTTTTTATCTAGATTCGTGGAAAAGTTCCTTTCGAGTAGCGAGCGAGAAGAAAAGTGTTTCCAGTTTGAGTGGATTGGACAGGGTAGCCTGTCGGTTAGCCTGTTGATGTTTCAGAACATGAGATTGAATTCTATAGAATGACTGAATATGCATTAGAACTAGTTCATAAGCCTTTCCAGAGATTCAAAGATTTATTGATGACCTTTCTTTTTCCTTGAGATCCCAGATGGCTCGAGAGATTGAGGTCGGGATTTCATTTGATATTGTTGTTGATATTGCTCGAAGGCTCGAGGCATACCGTAAGTTAGAGCGGGAGAGCAAGAAATCTCGTGGCCCTGGTGGGCAACCATGGTACCTCATTTGGAGGTAAGTGTTCTGATTTTTTTTTTTGAAGTCACCTTCCAGGTTATCTCAGCTTGTAGAGCGTGATTCTCAAAGTGTGCAAGTAGTTCATCAAGATTAGACCCAGTTTTTCTCTTTATAGCTATCGACAATCTTTCCAGCTACCATTTTCAGGGAAAAGGGTGTTATCACTGTCACGAGTCTGGTTATCCTTTGAGGAGTTTTTCTTTACTCCAGCAAGTAGACAATCGTCCTTCTTCTTGCCCTCAGGCACCTGCACAGTCGCAGGAATTTCATGTAAATTTTAATTAATCAGAGAAATGCCACCATCCAGTAGAGGTCGAGAGCGCAGTGGTAGTGGTTCTTCTAGAAGTAATTATCAGTGTAGCGGCTTAGTTCAGCCGCAAAGGCAGTTTTATGAACTGCCAGTCTGGCAGGATGCTGAGGCATCCGATGTAGTAGGCCCGTGTGTTTCTTCTTCCCTTATCTGTAAGTAAGATTTATCTTTCCGATCGATCTGGAAATGGTGTGTCTTATCATGTTTCGACGGTTTCCTTGGATATTGTCGTAATTAAGAATTGGTTGCGGTAGAGGGGTGAGTTTCTGATACGATTTATTCCTGGCATTTATGAGACCCTACTAGTTTATCTAATCTAAATATGAGAGATTTGACAGTGAGTGTCGCTATTGTTTGCTTGGCATCCTGTTGTGCCACCTTCTGTTATAATGTCAAGTCAGTCTACCTCTCTTTGGAACTCAGTGTTGGTAGGATGATGGGATTCTTATTTATCACCATCAGGAAGTGTCATTGTTTCTTCTGGTGTAAAGTGATCAATAAGTAATACTCGATCTATGTGTCTCCTCTTGGTTCGAAATGTTAGTAAGTCATGTTATTCTATGAGCTTGTTTAAGTTATAAAAGGGTATTCTGGTAAATTATCAGAGTTTCCTTCTTATTGGAAGGTTAAATTGATATGGATGTTGCTCCATAGAGCTCATTTAATATCTATTTCTTCAGTTGCGATTCTTTGGTTAGCCTGAATCGGAAGTAGTGTAGCTCTGGGAGCCAAGCAAATAAAAAGATGAGCTTCCTGAAGCTCTAATTATTTCTATCATCGATCCATTTCCATTTCTTCTTCGTCCGGTACTAGTGAGCTTGGGCGATTGGTAGCCGCTTGTGACGTTCCCTGTGTTGAGCCAGAGTACGTGTTATTGTGGCCGGGTAAGCATATTATTATTTTGGAAGCATATTATTGTTTTGGTCCAGTTGTCTCATCTTGTTATCCGTTTAACATGTTTATGTTATCAGTTTATCCGGGTATCCATTCCCATGTATAGTATAGTGCTGGTTCTGTTTTTGCGGATCATCCAGTTTCAGGGGAAACTCTGCCGAAATTTTTATATAGAAGTACCATCCATCGGGCGGTGGTGTTTACGGCAAAGGTATGGAGTTGTGAACTTGAGAGTTGCAGCTGTTTGGCAACTCGAAAGGGTAGTTGGTAGCTTCGGTCTGCTTACGTTCAGCTTTTAGCCAAATCTTCTTTAGTCCAGCAGACTGTGCGAGGATGGTTATTCCTATACAAATGGCTACATGAGTTTGTGCTTTAAGTGGAGGAGTCTTCCTCCAAATACTGAATGGTAATATTAAATCTCTGAGGTGTTGATATCACTTTTCTCACGACCCAAAGTAAGGCTACGGTAGAAATCTACAATGAGTGTCGATCACTGCTAAACCCACTAATAATCTATTAATGATAGAGATAAGCTGGCAACCTGACCATATATACGTACCTATCTGCTGAAACCATAAAGTCTGGAAAGATGACACGATTTTAACTTGCTGGCAATTAGAACATTGAGCCACAAATTTTGCTATGTCACACTTCATTTCGTCCCACCAATAAATCTGCTTAAGATCACGGTACACCCTAGTCGAACCTGGATGAATACTGTATTTGGAATAATGTGCCTCCATCATAATCTATCCACGTAAATCTGCAACATCAGAAACTTAAAGTCTATCTTTATACATGAGAACACCGTCAGTAGTGACCCTATATGGTGACTTCGGTTTTCCTTGGGCTATCTGTCTGTATTCAACTAGAACTGGATCCTCATACTGACGCTGTTTTACTTCATGGAAATTTAGAGTGAAAGATCTAGTGCAGCTTGTCGTCCATCCATCATTGGCATATCTCCTTCACACCTTAACTCCTTGAGAGGTTACTTTAGCGTTGTAAGCGCTCATGTAATCAACTTTGTTGCTGGTATTCTGCCTCAGCTCATGGTCCAACTACGTGTCTCCTTTATTTTTACTTTTTCAAGTCATAATATTTTCAATTGAAAGAAAATACCCTAAAGTAGGTGTTCAGTCTGGAGATCATTCCTGGTCTGTATCATACTATCCAGAAGTATTTGCCTGATCCTTATCCTTATATATAGACCCTGTTCAGATGAACCTTTGACATACATTAGGATATGAGTAACTACATTCCCACAAGGAGCTTGCGGAACAACACTAACATCAACTGAGATGTTGCCTAGTGTGTTTGTAAAAATAATATAGCTTGCATCAAATCTTCTATAATATGTACTGACAAGGTACTTCAAAATTTCCCCCTATTACATCAAGCGTAAGCTAATTCTTTGTTTCATCGACTTGTTCTATATCGAAAGGTATATCGAAAAGGTGATTCTCGGCTGAATCATGTTAGTCCATCCAGAGTTTCGTATATCTTTGCTTCGAAAATGCAGAATTCTCCTCTCGTGATCGAGGAAGGATCGGTTTAGTCAGAATAACTTGGGCAATGACGTTATGATATTATCCAGCTATGTTTTTATCCAAGGGTTTGATGTGCATGTCATAACTCTGATTCTGTAATTATGAGATCATGTCCGTGGAGTAGTTTATGAAGGTTGTGCAAGTTCTCTTGTTATCTGCGTAAATCTTGCTTTAGATTTAGGCTCGTTCGAGGACGAACGAGAGTTTAAGTGGAGAAGAATGAAACGACCTCGGTCAGTCGTTTCGGAAGCTAGGACTCCGATTGGCGTGCCGATAATTTTAAAATATTCGTAATGTCCATTAGGACATGTCTGCAAAATTTGAGCTAAATTAGACCTCGTTTGGTAGGCATCGGAAGAAGGTTTCAGTTTTTATTGGCGATTAATATTAAAAGGAGATTTTCGAGCTCGGTTTTTGCCGAATGAGCTCCGATTCGAAATCCGAAAGCGCCGTTTGGGTTCGTATGATTATTTATGACTTTTGTGAACTTTCGAAAGTGAATTTCGATGTTGTTCGGCTAGTTTCCGCTAAAATGCCGAAAGTTAAATAATTTGACTTCTTTTCATTTAAATTCGCATCTTGAGTTTCGGGAGTCCAATTTGAAATCCGTCTTCGCGAGTATGTTACATATATTTTGTATAACTCGTATGCAAAAGTTGGAATTATTTCGAATATCGTAGGGTACTATTTTAATTGTCGCCGCGAAAACGAAAAGAAAAGAAAATAAAATAAAAGAAAACAAAAAAAAAAAAAAAAGGAAAAGGTCGGTTGGTCCTTAGCTTAAATGCTAAGGACGGAGTTAATAGATACAGAAACAGGAGCATTGGAGCAAAAAATTGCAGAGACGCGAAACAAAAAAATATGCAGTGGAAAAATGCCAGAAAATAAGAAAAGGGGCCGGGAAAAAGTAGAATTTTCACCCTGAAACATTCAGGTAATGATCCTAATATAGTATTTGAGTTTATTACGTGTGTTTAAATATATTTTTGCGGTAAAAATAGGAATATTAGACATCGCCCTAATGACGTAAATTGATAGTTTAAAGGGTCAAATGGACCCCGATAATGAAATTGATTATGTATTCGTGCTCAGTGAGTTATGGGCAACTTATAAATATAATTTATTTGGGATTTGGTTATGTGGCCTTAAACCCTGTATATAGGCCTGGCCTGCGTATTGCGTATGCGAATAGGGTATCAGGTTCCTACCTGGATTGCCCTACGATGTGAGGGATGAAGCCTTTAGCCTAATATGATATATTTTTCTGCTTATTGATCGCAGTGGGATCGTTTGGCAATGCATTCAAAAATAACGCGGTTGTTGGTCGCAATGCTAACTTTTGAGAGAGATAAGTGTTTATATCCATTTTTTTTGGAGGCACCTGGCCTCGTGGATTTTCTACCACGTATTCCTTACGTGTGTAGCTGCCGATAGGCGTACTCATTACGCCTTAGCTTTGGATTTATATTATATATTATATGTTACGTCCTATTGTTGGTATTGTATTGAGGATTTGAGCATTGTACCCTGGCTGCGAGTTGGCATCTACTTCCCGGTTGTCGATGAGAGTCCCGCGCCGGTGAAGGGTTATTGCATCACATTGCATTCATATGCATTACATTGCATATCATATTGAGGGCAGGAGTATTCCGCCCCAGGAGCAGGAGTATTCCGCTCCATTGTATCACATTGAGGGTAGGAGGATTCCGTCCCAAGAGCAGGAGTATTCCGCTCTTATGTCAGATATTGAGTGCAGGAGTATTCCGCCTCAGCTTTACATTATATCGGGTGCAGGAGTATTCCGCCCCAGGAGAGTGCAGGAGTATTCCGCCTCTGGTTTATATTATATCGGGTGCAGGAGTATTCCGCCCCAGGAGCAGGAGTATTCCGCTCCAGTTGGTTATCAGATTGGATTCCCCTCGAATGCAGGAGTATTCCGCTTCGGGATGGGATTACGGGCACATGTGACCCTTCGCATCATATTTCATCTCATTTCATCTCACTTCATTTTATTTCATACCATTGTGTAAACTTGTGGTACATAACTATTGTCCTGCTTATATGTGCATTTCTTATTTGTTGTTATGTTTCTGGCACGCATCCTTGGTTGAGTTTATAAGTTTCTTACGTGTTTTCGGTTGTTATCTGGCTCTACCTTTTTATAATTTAAATAAAAGAAATTTGGTTTATCTGTTTCTTCTCCCTGGCTAGCTATCCTATTCTTTGAGGTGGCTAGTCTGCCCCACTTATTGAGTCCTTTTGACTCACCCTTGTTTGTTGTTTGTTTCTTTTTCTATCTATTTCGTTTCGGCAGGTTCGCTCCAGGATTGAGTTCGCCACGTTGTGAAGGAGCGAAGACGACTTCAGCTGTCAGGGTGAGCCAGCTTTTATTCCGGATGGCCACCAGTTTATTGGTTATTATTTCAGTTGCATTTTGCTCCCTTCAGGAGGTATTTGTCTTCTTTTGTACTCTTAGATGTCTGGTCTGGATAACCCTAAACCTAGTATGTTGGGTAGTCAGCTGTAATTTCTTTTGTACAGCTTAGAGGTATCAGTATGTCAGTGTTTTTTTTTTAAGCCTTGTTCTTATTAATGAATTGAATTATATTTATTTGCCTAATTTAATTGGTAAGGGTTCGCCTGACGGGTCTAGGGAAGGATGTCGGGTGCCCGCACGGCCTAACCGGATTTCGGGTCGTGTCAGTTTATGATCTGGTTCCTGAATGCTCCTTGCTGGCGCTTCTTTTGCTTTACTGGGCGGTAGTATGGATTCACATTCAACTTATGAGAGATAATCTTCGGGGAGATTCCTGTCATATCTTCATGTGACCACGCAAAGGTGGTGTGCCGCTCCTTGAGGAAGTGCAAGATATCTTTGCGTAAGTCTTTGTTTAGCTCTGCTCC